>JAFIDM010000007.1:15864833-15942339 GCA_023159025.1 Thereuonema tuberculata | reverse complement strand
AGTAAACATAAGTCAACAAGATAATGGCCCTCCTTATTAAAAACAACAATATATAAATTACGAACAAAAAAGGGCAGAAATTCAATTCCTTCTAGCAGTCGCTTAGCATAGGAAGGATTAAATTATAAAAAAAAATACACACAACAAATTTAATTTGCGGAAATAATATTAACGCTAGATGACCCGTGCGAATAATTCGCATGGTATCTTGATCATTCACCGAATGGTAATATAATAATGTGGAAATAAGAAAATGCAATTATTTATTATTGAAAGATGTTTTACTTTGAAGAGAAGTAATAAATATCAGTCTTATTATAAAAAGTGGTTATCATTATAATTATAGGTTTAAAAGCAGATATAGGCTTTGTCAGATAAACCTGAAACGTTATCATATGGCGTACCGACAAAAAAACACCTTTGAGAAATAATAAACAACTCCAACAGTTGTCGTGCATGTTAATTAAACAGATTGTCAATAGATGGCGCCTTCTACATTTTTATAAAAAGTTGTTAAAATAAAGTTTTTTAACGAAAAAATTAATTTTAAACAATTTGTTTATTTTTCGTCATTAGTGGTGAACGTAATCTTCAAAATGATGTCTCAATCATTGATTTTGATGAAGTATTAAGGTTGATAGTTGCAACCCGTGAAATATTCACGAAAGTAAAACAAACACCACATTTTTGATATATCGTGAAATTTTATTTCAGTGTGGTCAATCTTATCAAAGTAATCTAACATTAAGACGTACCTTCTTGAATTTTTCGTATATAACGTGAGAATAAGTCACACAAGATGAAAAAAAATAAATAAATAAAAAAAAAAAAAAAAGAAGATAGAAGTGGGATTCGAACCCACGAATGGACGTCCAGACTGCGACCTGAACGCAGCGCCTTGAACCGCTTGGCCATTCTGATATGTTTAATTATTGTTCTCTCCGACTCTCCCCACTCTCTCCACTTTGATGACAAACATACATCCGTTGCCTATTAATAGTATGATTACAATTAAAAACATACTCGCACTTAAGTAAGGATTGACTGATCTGTTTTTAGTTACTTTCGATACTGGAATCCACAATAGCTGTTTCAGATTCAAGAAACAACACACTAAGGAAAGTAGGTCTTAGGTTCTTTGAGTTTTTTTGGAAATACGTGTTGTTTTGAATCCATTGCTGACTGCTAAAATATAAAGACACGTGGAAATCCTTAAATTTCTTCTATTGTCGTTAAAGTTACGATTTTGTTTTGCAGTTCAGACTGACTATTCAAAATTCAAATCGTAGACTTCCGAGAATTACGAAAGGGATATTTTCTGTGAATTCGCCAAATTCTAACATTAAAGCGTCTGCAGTTTTGATCTTTCTTTCTTTCATCTTCTTTTTTTTTCTTCTTCTCTAACCGACCCATCTGCCATCGGTAAAAAACAAAATATTTTGATTCTGTATTTTGAGTATCATCAACTAATTATTTGGCAAAGAAAACGTTTTTAGTAAATATAGCATTTAGTAAATGTGTGTAGTAAATGACATTCAGTGTATTAAATTGAAAAAGTTATTTAACTGTGGTTAATATTCTTCCATTTTCTTTTTTTACGTAGTAATATTTTCTCATTCAAAACTAAGTTAGAATTTTTTTGGGTCATTGACCGAATAGATCTATTGTCAGTGAAATTTAGGCAACTGCTTCAAAAACATGTTTTCTTCTTCAGATGTACGTGACTCAGGTTATTTTGAAGCATTTTTTTTATACAGTGCTTTCGTCATATTTAGCATAGCAGCAATGAACTACAGTCTTCGTGATTGTCCGTCCGTCTGTTTATCCGCATACACAGTCAACTCCTACTGTTAATTTTGATGTAATTTTAATGAAGTTTTTACAATTAATTACAAAAGTTACTAAGTTGTAGACAAAATCAGAATTTTGCCTTTGATTTGGATTATTTCTGCCACTTTTTGCCAATAAAGCATATTTGGATCACAGTTTCAAAATACGACAAAGTACAGTTCTCCTAAATTCTACGTTGTAATAGAAACGTCTGGTAACATTCAGTGTGTTACATTACATTTTACTCGATATAGCTAGATGTTTATGTTTTGTTTTATATTTATCTAAATACACTAATTTTAAAAAAGAAAAGGAATTTAACGTGCTGTGAGAATCAGTGAATAAAGTAAATAAAGAAAAGGAAATTCAGCACTTGCATAGAAGAGGAAATTGCCTTTCTGATTGGATTAGGGGAAGGAATTGGGAACGCCCATTTGTGGGGTCACTGCTAGGTTGGCGGTGGCTTTCACTAACAAGATCTTGCTTTTCTGATTCTGTTAAGGGAAGGCGGGGATTGGGCTGATGAGTCCGTAGAAGGACGAAACGGCCGTTCCCAATTCCTTCCCGTAATCAAATGAGAAAGGCAATTTCCTCTTCTACGCAAGTGCTGAATTTCCTTTTCTTTATTTTCTTTATACACTAATTTTGTAGGATCATGTTTTTATTGTCGACTGAAATGAAGGACAAGTCAGTCAATAGTGTGTATATGTGTTTCCCCAATAACATTTGAATCATTGGATGGATCTTCTTGAATCTTTGTATGCATATTTCAGGACGAGAGACTTATATCTTAATAATCTTATATCTTTATAATATTTTCTTAGTGGGTCCTTGCCGAGAAATGAACGCTTGAAGGTAGGAAGAACCCCACAAAAAAAGCATGAGAACGTTAAAAATATTATATAACAATGGCTATTAATCCCCTAAGTGATTCATTAACTTGCGAGCACAAGTTTGATTAATCGGATTTAGACAGCTTAACTAATGAATGATGACTTAAATTTATTTATTTACTATTTATTTATTTTTTGTTTTTTGTTTTTGGAAAATGCAAATCTAATGTTTGAATGTATAAAATTAATTTTTTAAAAAAAAATTTAATTTTTTTTCTTTTGTATCGCTTAAAAATAATAAAAAAGAGAAAACAAAGAAAGAAAGAAAATTTAAACAGCAACATTGTAAGGAAAGTTAAATTCTTTCAAGACGTTCTTATAGTAAATTGTTTTGAACTTCAATATAGTTTTCAAACCTTGACTGGGATTGTTAGGAAACTTCAGTATTTACGTGTTTTTATTTTGAAAATTATCTGAAGGCAGCAGCCTGTAGAGATCACTTGAGGCATTTTACTCTAAATTTGTTACGTAAATATGTTTGTTAAATTCAAATCTAACTCGACTAAAATTATTTCCACTCTAATCGATGTGCATCCCGTAAAGGTGATGCGATCACGTGATATATGTTAAGGCCACTTAGTGGCTCTTCATCTGACACTGCTACAGCAAGGACTGAGATGATGAGGAACTCTGGGGACAGACGTTTCTAAACTCTCTAACTTCATTTCAACTTGATTAATGAAACTAATTAAGGCTTATAAATGTAGGAGACGCATTTGAAATTAATTTTGTACCTCTCACTTTGAACCTTACGTTCTCATTAATTTAATACACTTCAATGAAGTAGAGATAATCTGATCTGGGAACAGGAACTGAGATGATGATTTCGTATTTCGAAAGAAAAAATACAAATCACTTTTTATATTAAGTAGCCATTGTATTTGTGTGCAAATGTTTATAACAGCACAGAATGTTAGATGCTTAGTAGGTTTGATTTAGCAAAACGTGTGTAAGAAAAGTAAGGACAGCAATGTTGCAAGGGAGGAATATAGTTTGAAGTACAGTGTTGGTCAAAAACAAACAGCAGGGAAACATTCCTCATCCCCAAGCGATAAAGGGCGTGTCCGAACGTCACGGCCTATTTGAATATGAACTGTGTAGTAACTGGTATTAGATTTTGTCGAGGCAATAATGGTTCTTAGCAAAGAAAAAGGTATTTTTAATCGAATATTCCAATCGCAGTAAATATCCCGCCATCACCAGCCAAGGAACAAAGTTAATATCGGTAGGCTTGTTCGACTCTTCCATTTTTAACTAGTGTAAGAAGCCGGAACCCTTTGACTATGTGCTGGAATTCAGGCTTCTCTCTGCTGCAAATAGAAACAGAAAAAGTCAAGCGTAGGCAACTGAACCCATAAACTTTTTATTCTTATTTTTCAAATCAGCAAGCTTGTATCACCCGAACAGATGACAGTAAAGATGGTAGGTGAGGACCCACCTTCTGTTGCGAATCTGCTACTGCTGCAGGTGTTTCGGATTTCAATATCTGGGATGCAAAGGGGATTTTTGATACCAGCAACAATTAGGCTAAAGGTTCATGTATCCATGCATCGTAAGTCGAATATGCATTTAATGTATCTAATCTGATGTCACAGCTTAGCCTATCCTACCGTAAACGTAAAATATCGCACAGCATATCGCTAGCCCGGGAAAAGATCAAAATTCGAAGTACGGTTTTGCTGAATACGTATCGCGTTCGCAACATTGTAAAGACCATTGTTGAACCATTACAGTTGGGGACCGTCTATAGAAGTCTGTAAAGACTTGACTAAGAAGAGATCCACGAATATAATTTTTGCTTATAATTTAAAGTTATTTATCAAGATGTTAATGCTGCCTGCCTTAATGTATACCATCTTTAAACATTTGACATTTACAGAGACACAGCTGCCGTTTGCTCAAGCAGACATCCTTCCGCCGCAGAACGACATCGTGAACTGGAGTAAATAAAGGGAGAATTGACTTATCTCAGTGGAATGAATCACAGATTTTTGATCTTTAATATTTGTTGATAGCTGAGAGAGTTAGAAATTTTCAAGCAAAATACTAAAGGTAAATATTCTACAACAGTACAGGACGGCTGTATTAATATATATTTGTGAAAAGACTGAAGATCATAATTCTTCTGTCGTTCTGTTGAGTCTATCTGCCATAGTGGTTGTAAAGATAGTGCAGCAATGTAGATGATGTTTCAGTTTTAAATAAAAAAGCGTTGTAGAGTTATATTCTTACGTGAAGTGGTTTGTGAATTGGTATTGTCGGTGGCGTTTCCAATGTCATATTAGCTGCCCGATGCTTCCCCGCAGTGCAACAATCTCTCAACTCTTACAATTTTTTTAAATCCCATTTCAGTGCAAAAAAGGAGCTAAAATTTGGTATATGTCAACTCCTTAAGATCCTGAATAAATGATAAAAATTTCAAGGGATGTTTCGATCTGAAAAACCTAACCATTCCCTTGTTAGACTGGTTTAAGGAAAGCAATGCAGGAAAGCACTACTTCGCAATGTGACATTGGAAATGCCACCAACAGTACATGTGTAAATAAGTACCACAAATATACATGTGCCACTTCACATGCAGCTTCACATATTCCCTTCATGTGTGTATATGTACAGTATATATCATTGTTGACTATAGCATGAAATTTTTTTGTTTTGTATTTTCATTTCAAATTTGAGAAATGGAGAAAAGACGATTTTTTTTTTCATTTGTTTTCCTTTAATATTTCCTCCTTAGAGATAACACCCACCTTTCGAATTAGAACTAAATGAGCTATAAAATATGTTACTGTATTTACAAATCATATCGGGAGCGGCCAGGAAAAACAAAACAAACTTCAGTGGTTCTCAACTTTTATCAAGTCGAGGCCCCCTCACCACTCATCCTAAACTTAGCCCTCCCCCCCCCCAAAAAAAAAATAAAGAAATAAAATTTAAATACATATGTTTTACATATTTGCACATATTTTACAATAGGTTTAAAAATGTTAACTGAATAAAGTAAACTACAAAGAGAAAAAATGTCATTATCATTAAAAATGTCAATTATAATTAAAATTTGAAATGTAGTAGTCTAATTATAAATAGATTTATTAACTTGAGTTCTTCATAAATGAAATTAGTTTAGAGCAGTGTAAATGGTTGGTGTTCTTTCGCAGCGACCAACTAACGAATATCTGGCTCCAGGGTTGAAACTTTGAGTCGTGGCTCTTATTAAGTCTGGCTCTAATTCTACATTTATTTTTCTTGTTGATGAGAGATGAAAATATAGTCTTATGCAAATATGTGGTTGCAAAAGGCATGAAGTATAAGAGACATCGAAACTGTGCCTATAACCAAAAATCAAGCACTGCCAGTACAGAAAACGCAACCTTCAAAGAGGAATCACACGATAATTCAAGAAGTTCATCTTTTTTTACTGGTAACCCATTTTCTGTCAACAGGAATGGATTTTTTATCCACTAATTTTTATCATCAGATTTTGGAAAATAATCTTTTAAAAGGGACTGTACTCTTTCATGCAGTGAAAAGACTGTACGAAAGTCGTTGCTCATTTGGTGATAAAAAGTCATTGAGAGTGAGTCCCAATCGCTAACGTCAATTCGGCAGGACCAAACATTTAATGTCTTAATTGTTGCCTCCATTGTTCTCTTGCACAGAAATACAGTAACAGTGGAACCTTGAAGACTACAATTAAGTGTATTCAAAAAGTGTATAAGTACGTATATCTCCTAAATAATAGTTATTTAAACAACAACCTAACTTCCTATCGAGTTCGAACAGACGAGTCAGAACCCTACCGAGAGTAGGGTAAAACAAATTTATTCCTATATCCACATTATCGCGGATCTCAGGTTGGGAAATGCTGCTTTAACAATTCAAATCTTACGCGATTGAGGTCTGATCCACATTAAGATGGGTGTAATCTATACTAGATTCTATACTTTTGTTACAGCTGAAATTTAAAAACATACTCTTTATGTTTAAAAATTGCATCCGGGAAATTTTTTGAGATAACTCTTGATTGCGTGACATGAAATATATATAATAGTGTTTGTAATAAATTTAGGACACATAATTCAATCTTAAAAATAAACAAAATTACGTTTGTTTGTTTTTTTTTTAATTCTGAGAGCTACATCAATCTGTTAGATAATGGATTACTCCTTTATTGTCATCAGTTGTGCCCTGATGAGGACTATATCTTCCAGCAAGACGAGCGCCCTTCCATATAAGCTGGTGACTCAGAATTCTCTAGAGCAACAAACTTCTAATTTCATCAAAAAGGATGAATGGCCGCCTCAGTCCCCTGACTTCATTACAACTATTTAGTATGGGATTCCTTCATAAAGAAGTTTTACGGCGTTCAGAAAAACAAATTCATCGAAAATGGACTTAGGAGAAACTCATGCAAGGATACCACCTTCGGTTCGTTTCGGAAGGCATCTCCTCGTGGAAGAAATGATACCAACTGCGCTGTTAAAGGCAGTTTCTCAATAGGGAAATGATCATATTGACCATTTGTTTAAGTAAAGTATCTATGTTTAAATTCATTTAAAATTATGTTTAATTCAATTCTCCGGATTGTTATTTTTAGCTATATGTTTTAATTTTGATATTTAAAAATTTCTCTATGTGACTCCTACTTAATTAATTAGCAGCAGAAGGCCACAAAATTCCCCTAGAAATGCTTTAGGACCGAATCAATAATGTCTTAAACAGTGAATATTGAGCCTTTTAACAAATCTTATTCAAAATAAATCTTAATCAAAATAAAAAAAGCAGTGTGCTAAGAAAGAAGGCTTCAAGTTCTTCAGGAACATCTCGTTTTTAGTTATAAATATTTTTAAATGGAAAGAATTGTTCCAAGATGTTAGATACTACAACGAGAGACATGGCATTTATGGCGCATCTTCCGTTGTCTTTTTTTCGTTGTATAGTATTACTTCGCAATCAATAGGAAACAACTTTTCATTAGTCCTGCATAACGGTATCCCCCCCCCTCCCATTCCACATCCGTCGGCTTTATTCCTTCAGATGCTTTTGGAACTTTATAAACTTTAAAAATTCTTGAAAGGAATTAGCATTAGCCAGCCCATGGCCAAAGATTTCCTCCAAGTCGTTCTGCAAACAGGAAATCATATTACTAACTTCACGTTAGAATAAGCCTCAACAAGCAAGATTTTATAGAAGGTAATAAATCTTCTATGCTTTGTTGCCTAGATGTGCATATTTCATTTGCAAGCCCATTACGTCTATCAGCTTTTCAAAGATTTTTTTTTTTTGACCTTGAGGCAGATGTAGATTCAGTCCATTTTTTTTGGGGGGGTATGGGTATTTGGTGACGTATTTCCATCAGAAAGATTTGGTTTCGTTTCTTTTTTTTTTTCTACGCAGTAACTTAGTCTAAGTTCTTGCGGAAAGTTAAGCCCATAACATCACCTACCTCTCTCTTTTTTTATACAGCCTTATGGACTTTTGAAACAGTGAAAACACATTCTTGAAAATTCGTGTTTATTGGCAACGATTATTTCATTTGAAGTTGCGTAGAATGAAAACTGTTAACTCTGAAAGATGATTTTAAAAAAAAATATCTAAAGCATAGAATTAAGGGCGACTTATTAAAACCCACGCGGACATTGAACGCGTGTCGAGCAAAAAATTCCCAAACTTCACCTAAACTTCACCTAAGAACCGTTGGAGGATGATCCGCCGCGCAACGATACCGGAAAAGGGTGAAGTTTGGGAATTTTTTACTGGACAGCTACTGACTCAATGGACTTGAAATATGGATATGCTTTAGTTTAGAGTGTCTACTATACAATCTATATTTTTATTCGACCGTATGTATAATAGTTTGAGGCACAGTCGACTATTTGTTTGCGGACTTTGTCCACATTTTTCCGGATAGGTAGAAATAAATACCCCATTCCGACGGTGTTTCGGCCTCTGAACACAATGGTGAAGTCCGTTTGCCGATCCGACCTTCCGTTCGGGAGTTCGTAGGGGAAGGACAGACACGGATAGAACAAACGCAAGGGCACCCATTTGGATCGCTAATGAATTTCTTTGGGACTAATCCTTAATGCATTTCGCGTGAT
This sequence comes from Thereuonema tuberculata, assembly GCA_023159025.1. NCBI lineage: Eukaryota > Metazoa > Arthropoda > Chilopoda > Scutigeromorpha > Scutigeridae > Thereuonema > Thereuonema tuberculata. The sequence goes on along the minus strand of JAFIDM010000007.1, from coordinate 15,933,515 downwards.
TTGATTCAATGAAATTTACTGAATTCACATATCCAAAAGCCAATCTGGATTTGATCAGCTTCCACCAACTGATAACTTTGAAGCAGTTTTTATTCTGAGGAAATTATAATACACAAATATGGAGTTTGTTCCTTTTATTTTGATCCAACGATATTTACAAGAACTAAAGAAAAGAAGTTAGGAAAAATCCAGATTTCAGTATCTGTATTTCGTCTCACAAAAGACTTGCCGGAATTTGCTATTTTATTAAATGCTGCAAAGAAAATTAGTCCCAATTGTAAAATTATAAAAAGAGCTGTTATCCGTGGATTTACAACATTCAAATTATTTTGTTTGCATTTTTTATCAATCTCTTTTTCTTTATTTTTATTTGCGTAATGGAATTGTGAATTTGTTTTCCACCAATCACAGGAGAAGAATTCAGAACAGTTAAAACGTATGACGTCATATATATATGACCGTCATTTAAGTACCTCGCCTACAGAAAGCGGAATAACATGTAATACCGTATCTACTGAAAATTCCAACATGCTAAAATTACTGTATTTCACTGTACAGATAAGTTTGTACCTTTTCTCTGTTTCTTTTGTGTCAAAAAAAATTCTGTCTTAACTATTTCGATTCAAGAAAACGGATAAAAGATTGTTATTGTAGCAAAGTTACTGATTATAGAATAAAAAATACATACATATTTTGGATTTTATCAATACGTTGGTTTATGTCCATAAAACAAGTTGTAGTTTCGTAAAAAATATGTATTGCAGGGTGTAACAAAACTCTCTCTAAATTTTTTGGAGCATAGGGAGATAGGGAGCACCAAGACAAACCTTTTTCATCTATGAAGGAATGGCCATTGACGGCAGCCTTCGGTGCTAGAGGGCGCTATTAGCGGCGCTGCAATCTAAAGAGGAGATATGGAATGCCAAGACAAACCAAAATGAATGGAAACATGTCTATTGTAAGAAGGTGCTCAAAGTCGGGGCCGTCAACAGCAATGCCTGCTTGGGAAGCATTGTCGGTACAACATCTACAGCAGCTCTTCCATTGGCAGCCTTATACGCCAGATGCTTGTCAGCCATCTTAGCAGTCGTGAAACAATTTCATGTTACACGCAAAGTGTGCGATTTGCGAATTCCCATTGCAGCGCCTTTCAAGCCGATTGCAACGCCTCTAAACAGCGCCATCTAGCACCGAAGGTTGCCGTCAGAGGACATTCATTCAAAGACGAAAAACTCTTGTCGTGGTGCTCTCTAACTCCCACGAAAACTGTACAAAGCCTTGATATGCCCTATATATATAATAAATATTAATAAAATCTCAAACAAAAAAAATCATCGGTTCTTGAGGAAGATGTTTCCTGATTTCCTTGATTAGCTTATAATTATGTTGGTATTTTCAGTTGTGAGGAATACGGAAGTGAATCTTAGATGTCTCATCTTAAACTCTTGTTGGAAGACTTAATTAGGAAAGCTTTTATCATTAAAATCAAACGTTAAAAGTAAAAAGTAATAATTACAAAGTAGGAATGGAAAAGAGAAATTTCCTTAACGAAGGAAAGCAAGCAAGGGAGGAGAACAAGATTTACGCTTCTTTCCTTAGTGATTAGAATGCCTGCTTCTGAAATTTTGAAGTCGATGAATAGATAAAACTAGGCTTGAACTGGCTTGATAATCTTGGTTGGGGTTCTTACATAGTGTCTTCCACCAACTGTTCGGAGCAATTTACAAATTGATTCTGTCTACAAGTTTTAAGTCACGGACTTATACTAGTCCCACACTTCCACCATTCAGATTCACTGGGGAAATTAGAAGTTTTCTTAACAATCCTGATGTTAGCAAAATATCAGCCTAATGGAAAGTCAGTTGACAAACTGGAATGGCAGAATACGAAAATGTATCCAATCTCAACACCTAAGATTATCAATCTAAAATAAGATTTTTAATTAACACCTTGGTTTATGCTTCACTTGCAAAGTAAGCTAGGATGTATTCCTGCAGTCATTTCAATGTAGGTAAGGTGAATTTGCAGTATATTTAAGACCGACTGAAGAGTGCTTGGCGCTCTAACCAGCCACCTTAAGGTCCCTCGCGCTAATTTAAAATTACTTAATTGTGTACCCAAGTCGATAAATTCAAGGAAAACTAAAAACCCAAAGTAAACTGTGAAGTACATCTCCACATCGATGCAAAGTTAAGGATAAAATTAATTATGCTCGGTTTACTTTTCGAAAAATTGGTAAGTCGAAATTTTTTGGCGCCCTAGGCAGCCATCTAGTTCATCTAGTACTAGTTGTACTACTAGTTAACGACTGTTAAACTGGTCGTTATGTTTATTATAAGACCAGGAGACATCTAGATTATTTAGTAAAATATCAATTTTCCTCATTCTGATGCTTTTAATAATCACTTAGGAATTCTTATTACTAAAAGAGAGAATTATTTAGTGCTACTGTAAAAATTGGTAGACAAACTGGCTTTAGATTAAAGACTTAAACATTAACATCTATTACATCTAAATATCAAGCAAATACTTCAATTTTGATGAAAATATTTTGTTCTAATAATTTTCTTTAAAAAAAATAAAGTCTACAAAAAAAAAAATCAGCTTCAAACCTCATGTACATTATTAATGTCGACTAACATATAAGGCGCCAAGAGAAGATTTTAACCAACTCTTTCAGTTCCCTGTCGAGTCGGCAAAGCTTCGTCTAGTCGACGACAGGCGGAAGCTATCATCATTTCCGGTTTTGAATGACAACAAAGCAGGTCTGGTGACGGCTACGTTAAAGTTTGAGTTCCTTTAGAAATGTAACGTTGTAAATTGACTTGAAGTCGCCTTACTTGAATTTTCTTATCTTAAAATCGAATGGAAAACTTAATAAAATAAATTTATGAAATTTAATCAAACGTACTTTATCTTTTGTGATTTTAATAAAGGAATTAAATTATGAAATCAGCAATTATTTTAATCTGTTTATTCCAGACTGCTGTTATGTTGTTGTTCTTTTGTTTTGTTGTTTTTTTTTTCCCCAACGAATATCTGTGAACCATCGACGCATGCGTAACAGTGTTTCCTCTTTAACTTACTGAAAAGGTAACCCGTCATTAATTCATACGGTCGCAGATAAAGTGGATTAAGCATATTTCACTTTGCAGACAGCACTGATGCCCTATTTAACAGGCTGCGCTATAGGGGGTGAAGGGGTTAAGTGCACCCGCATCACCAATGGCACTTGCAGTCGTTTCCGGGAGAGTTCATGTGCTCCTGGCTAGGGAGACAGGTAAGCAACAGTTTTCAGAATTGATTTCGCATTTCTACATCAAAATAATTTACCTTCTTTCACTGACGTTGTCCCGTTGTTTTGTTGACAGAGTGACTTAGCAGACAGTCGTTCACTTCGTGTTTGTTTTAAGAGATGCAATTCAAGGCACAATTTGGAACGAAATTTCCTTGTTTCAAAGAGGCTTTTAAATCTCTCTCAAAACATTTGAGATTTTCGTTCATTGCATCCCGTAGTTTTGATTTGTCTCGATGTAAAGGTGAAAGGGTGGAATACTCGCTAAAATTATACACTTGAAAATTTTATTTTAATTGATGTTAGCAGAGCTACCCGGCGTTGTCCGGGAGTAAACATGAGTGTATGTTATGTGTATGCAATTACTGCTAGTGTCTTCAATACGTGACACTATATTCAATCAATCATGTCAAATCAAATCAAATACGCGTAGTTCTTGTAAATTTTACCTTGATAACGGGTGAAATAGGTATTTTGATGAAAAGCGGTGAATCTTTCATTTTCGAATGCTAGAAAACGATTTAGCTAGGTCTCGACGTCAAGGAACTCATTTAGGGAGTAAATGATTGACCTGGGTGCCAGGTTATTGTCTACAGTGTTCTTATAAGTTCGTGTTCTGTATGCGCTTTTACGTGTAACAAAATAATACTTTTATTTTTAGCTGTAATAAAATATACTTTTAGTTAATAATAATTTTTAAAACTTTTCCTTTTAGGGTTGCATGCATTCACTGCGGAGCTGTCCATTTCCCCGAAAAGGGGATTACATAACAGGTGATTGTCTACAGTGTTCTTACTTTATTTTCGTTTTAATTTATCGAGTAAAGCTCTGTCTTCCAGGTACTCTACTACTGAAGATTTTAAAATTCAGATTAAAAAAAAATATATATATTTTTTTTTTTGGAAAACTCTGAATTAAAATTTAGGCCTATATTAATTTATTGAAAGCAAATACATATTAACAACGAAATGCTGTAAAATATCATTTCCTTTGCTCTTATTTTTGGTGTATGAATGTGAATTATATTTCGTTACCAACTCGTGAGCAGACAGAATAAAAGCAATTGACGGAAACATATTAATTATTTTTTTTAAGAATGTGCAGTGTCTGCATTATGCAAGCATTATCATTTTGAAATAAATGAGGTTTTTCTTTTCGTTTTTATCTATTTCAAATAAAAATACCAAAAATTGAGTTTTGATATGATAGTATATACTCTGTCCAAAGAACCGTGAGCTCTGGACAATTAACCCACTCTCGCACCGCCACGCCCACACGCGCGCCTGTACCCCTACCTGAGGGCAATGGTTCTTTCCTGAGTCTCTATTGGGCCTTTTTCTACAAAATTACGTTTTTTTAAACTGTTACCTGTACTTAATTTTTATTACAATTATTAAATTCTACATATCATTCCTTGCAAAAAGAGTCCAAATACGGTTCAATTGTGATACTTCTAAGCATTTTAATGGTCAGTGGGTTAAAAAATATAAACGACCATTAAAATGTTTAGAAGTATCACAGTTGCACGTGTTTGGACTCTTTTTGCAAGGAATGATATATAGAATTTAATAATTGTAATAAAAATTAAGTAAAGGTAACAGTTTAAAAAAACGTAGTTTTGTAGAAAAGGGTCCAATAGACACTCAGGGAAGAACCATTGCCCTCAGGTAGGACGGGCGCGCATGTGGGTGTGGCGGTGCGAGAGTGGGTTAATTGTCCAGAGTATATTATATACATACATATATATAAATGTCTATTATTATTGTTCACCTTGTGCATTCTCTTGTTTTCCTGCATTTATTTAGAATAAAAATTAACTCGAAAATGTTAAGTCACCAAAATTTGGAATCATAAAGTAACATACGGCCAGAAAAGGAGGCTTACCAGATCATATAGTCAGTGTGTGTTTATTAGATTGTTGTCTTTATGTTGCTGCACTTATCGACTTTAAAGATGTATTAATAATTATGGCCAGAAAAGGAGGCTTACCAGATCATACAGTCAGTGTGTGTTTATTAGATTGTTGTCTTTATGTTGCTCCACTTATCGACTTTAAAGATGTATTAATAATAATCTATAACACTGTATTATTTTAGTTTATTAAGAAAATAAGATTTACAAGACGACATGTTTATATCCTCTCCTATAATAGTTTATGTACCTGTGAATTATTTAAACGTGATTCCCATATTTACGACCAAGAATCTATGTGAGACAAATCTATTGAAAGACATTTATGCCAAGTCTTTTGTACGATGATAACATGAAATCCAGAAAGACGCTACATTCTGAAGATGAGCTACAGATTGGAATTCAAAAATTCAATATAAAAACAACTGTTTTAAAAGAGTTGCTTTTATACTGAATTAAAGTTTTATTTGAATGTCTTTGGGTTTTCTTTCAAAGATTATAATCGTCAAAATGGCGGCCTCTGGTTAAGTGTCGTATCAATGATTTGAAGATAAAGATAAAACCAACAATAAGGTTTTGATTAATTTTAAAACGATAAATGGAGCATTTTATTGGAAGTTTTTGCAGTAATTTCCTATTCAAACTGAATTCGGCAAAGGTATATCCAATAAAAAAATAAACTTAAATTTGAAACAAGAATGGCCTATCGTTACACCTCCATTTCCCTTCATCATAGTTTATGAAGAGTTGGGGGATTTTTAGTGAGGATATTATAATTACAGTTCCACTTCCTCTTAAATCCCTGACACGCTTTAATTGTTCCATAAAATCAAGATTATAAAACCCGGCTGCACAAATTTTGTGATTATCAATCTAGAGTAGGGCGTGGGAGTGGCTACGTTACGTCTAACTCATCTTGTCTGCCTGTATTTAATTATTCATCTTTCGTCGGCTTTTTACCGTTATTAGTTATTCTACAGTGGAAGCGAGGTTTCCATTACACACCTTCTTCGGGTAAAAGAAAAGAAAAAAATCCTTTTTTTTTCTTAATTCCTTCCTTTTCTATTTTCTTCATCGATAGTCGCTTATTCCATATTTTTTTCTCTTTTTTTTTTTTCGTCCTTCTTCCTTTATTTATTATCTTTCGCTTTTCCACTCTTCGTACAACGAAAGGAGTGAATATTTCATACGATGTCAATTACCCGTTCCTTTTTCCCGTTCAGACTAGGGCTTTAAAAATGACTTATTTACAATCAGTCGAAGAAAAGGAAGTGGATTTTATTATTACAACAGAAAAAGAATTCACAAGCGCAATTTCTATAAACGAATTTCAGTCACATCTTAGAAATAAATGCGTTTTTCAAAAAAAAAAAGGCCAATAAAATATGCAAGACTTATTATTTCAGCGAAGGGATATTATTAAAAGAATATAGAAAAAGTCAGCATAGCTTGTAAAGTATTGGAAAGAATTAAGGAATGTTTTTATTTTCTGCAGAGTATAAATCGTTAATAAATCGTTTTTTGCAAGAGTAAATTAATGCATTTCTCTGAAAACTTTCTGTGAATTTTACTGACTGTAAGTACGTACTGTTTCTGTGGTGTACAGTACAAGAACGTCAGCACGTTTGTTCTGTAACAATATGCATTTTTTTTTTATGGACAAGAAATTCTTCAAAAAACGGAAAGTCAACTTTCTTTAATTTTTATTTGTCTTTATTTTATTTATTTATTTATTCACTTGGGTTTTAGCTTATTTTCCAGTAGAAAAGTAAGGTCCATCAAATCAGTCAAGCCAGTGCATGTGTACGTGTGGGAGACGACCTAAGAACTTTTCAACCACTGTACGGATCTTCTTGAATCTTGGTTTGCATATTCGAGGACTAGGGACGGTCTCCCTTTTGTATTTGAAATCTTTTCCAAATGGGTTCTTGTCCAGAATTTAGCAGGAGAAAAAGACAAAAATTGCCCTCAAAAAACATTGGAATCTAAGCAATGGATTTCTCTCTTATTTCTGTTAACATCTCCGTATCTTAAACAATGAATATTGAGTCCTTGATTCATTGCGCATGGCTTGAGACGATTATAATGTAATCGTACTTAGATAACTTAAGTAAACAGGGCTGGTCTAATTCTTTTTTTTCTTAAAATAAAAAAGAAAAACTTTTACAGTTGTTGGTGTCGTGACATTAGCGCATATGTAAAAATATCGTGAGATTAGCTCACACTTCTTGGAACTAAGGATGACGGTGCTCACTATCAGCTCACTACTCTACGAAAGAAACATTATTATTATTTGCTTGAAAGGTTTTTTAATCAAACTACTTAAATATTAACAATGTTAAGAATAGAAGTAATGGGAAAAAAATATTTAACTTACTTTTTACTACGACCTCAAGCTGTTCCAGAGTGTGCCGATTTGCTATAGGTAACGTAATTTGAGGTATCATCTAATCCAGGAATTTTATACTGAAAAACTTTAAAAAATAACTTACTTGGGTTAAAATAAGAAATTACTGTTACCATAATGAATTGGGGATAATTCAAAGTAACTAGTAACTAGGATAAATTTAAAGAAATTTATCAAAGTTATTAAATGTGCACTAATCTCACAAACGATTTGCGTGGGGCCACTCTCACGGAAACCTATTTTTAATCAGTAGTTGTTATAACTGGAATATAACCATTGGCTTTTTGGTTTTTCTCCTTTTAGCGACCTAAAAAAAATAAAATCAAAATAAAAAAGAAAGTTTTAAGTAGAATTTTTAAAGTTAGTAAGCTTTAAGTGCTTCAATATTTTTTTTTTATTTTTTTTTTTTTTTTTTTTTTTTTTATGAGAACCATGTAAAGGAGAAGTTTTCGTTTACTTACAATCTGTGGAATAAAAAAAAATAATAATTTTCCTTTTTCTGAAAAAGAAAAAAAAAGAATTCCACATTGAATAAATCAGATTCATTTTAATCATAATAAAGCGCAAATTAATGGATTACTAAAAGGATCTGCATCCATTGTTAGATAACTTCGTTTCGGTTCCAATGTTTTCCTGTTTGCATTTGTGTGAATCTACGAATTAGTTTCTTGATAACGGCCGTCCTGCAAAAAATTTCAAATTATATAAAAAAAAAACAACCTAATTTTATACGTGTATTGTCCTTAAAGATGCATGTCATGTTTCAAGTGAATTTGAAAATTAGTTGCTTCTGAAATCCCATAGCCATCTTCGTTCATTTTTATGTGAATTTTCTTGTACTTTACTTGCAGTGAATCATCTCTTCATGTAAAGCTGTGGAAGTGCAACGTTACGTTGTACGACGATACTTGTGATGATGCTTCTTTTACATGATAGTTTCTCACGGAAGTTCACGTTTCCGCTTTTTATCAGGTAGTAAAGTTCTCGATGCTATTTTATTTCAGGCCACTCGAATACGCTAGATAGCGCTATTGGCAGCACATTAGTTGGGTAGTGTGAGCTATCCTCATTTGAGACGTTGATTTTGTACGAGTAAGATGTATCGCTTCACAAATGCTGAGAGGACAAACAGGCAAGTAGCCTATGGGACTGCGAACGGAAACGGACCAGCAGCTGTACGATTGTATCGTGAATGGTTTCCCAATCACCCAAACGTTTGCGCGTTTGTACCAGAGATTATGTGAAACTGGATCGTTTGAAAGAAACAGGCATGATTGTGCACACCTTACTTTTTTATTTTTATTCGCCATGGAATTCAAACCTAGGTGCCGAGATATTGGCCTCGTGCGAGACCGCTGTGTAATCCAATAGATCGAACACCTTACTATCATATTGTAAACGGGGTGCTAATAAACATGTTGTCTGCCTTACTTGTTGGTATTTTATTTCTGAACCTTCTAGCACATTCGGGTGGCGTTTGCAGACATACATTCCACTACGAATACGGTTTGTTTTGTATTCCTGACCTACGTTTAAAGTTTGTACAATGAATTTTGAATCTCCTTGTATATAGTTTCCTGTATATAGTTACGACTCTAGTATAGTGTACGTACGTCTACTGCTTCGATTATTGTGGCTATTCTTTATTTTACTACTTACGTAAATACTTTTTACGTAAGTAGAAGTATACGTTGTTAGAAGTATATTATTATGATTAAGAGTGAAGATAAGATTATATTGATATAATCTTATAAACAAGAAATTATTTTATTATTACTATAACTTTAAACATATTATTATTATGACTGTTGTGTATGTATTTTTTTTGTTACATTTTTGAATTTTCTATTTATTGCTGTTTAAAATACTTTTTATTATTTACGGGAAGCTCTATTAATGTATGTTTTTACAGTATCTTAATTATTTCTTACTTAAACAGTTATTTCTATATAGATTTAGTAAACCTATTTTATAAAAGATAAGTGAGGCTCATGGAATGAACCGGTCTGTTTATTGTGTCTCCATTAATAACTTTTTAACCACTGGATGGATCTTCTTGAAACATAGTGAAACATAGCATATTCGATGACTTACGACGATCTAACTTTTTTTATTTGAAATCTTTTGCAAATGGGTCCTTGTCGAGAATCAGCACGAGAAGGCGGCAAAAATTCCCACAGAAAAACATTGGGTTCTAAATAATGAACGTATTTCTGTTAATACCTCATATTTTTAAACAATGAAAAATGAATCCTGAATCCATTGCGCGTGGTTTGTTAAAAGGATTCCGATCTATACAGTTTTTAATGCTTATTTAATTCATTTTTTTTAAAGGGAAAATGTATACTGTTTATTTTCAGTAGATATACAGTAAAACCCCGTTATTACGCTCCCGCTTATAGCACTATCCCGTTCTTTACGCTGCTTTCCTACGGTCCCTGGAATTTTCTATGTAACTCTGTATACTTTTACCCTCTTATAATGCTTCAAATCCCGCTTGTAGCGCTTTTTTTATATCGGAAATTTTGTATCGAAAAGAAATGTAACACTGTAAAGATTCTTTTCTTTCCCTGGTAGGAGGGAATCTTTGAACTCTTTGAAGTGCGAGTCTGTGATACAATAAGTTAGTGCAAAATGTCGAAGCGGAAATCCCTTTCTATAAGTGAAAAATTGGAAATTCTCCGTAAGTACGACGAGAATTCACAAAGTCAGAAGGATTTCGCAGAATCTCTAGAAATTCCCTCATCCAATCTGAGAACAATAATAAAAAATAAGAATGGAATTACCAATGCAGCGAAGGGTGGTTGCAAACGTAAAAAAATAAACTGTGGAAAATATGAAGATGCCGAGGAAATTTTAATTAAATGGATTCGTCAGTCCCGTGATGTATCAGTGTCATTAAGTTGCCCAGTCATTCAAGAAAAGGCGCGTGAAATAGTGGGCAGTGCACTAAATCTGCTCCGAAAATATATTAGTGTTGCTAGTGGTGTATCAATTGATATTAATAGTTACTTGAACCACATTGAAAATGCCATAGTCCATAACAGTAGCATACACACACACGGCAAACCACAATCAAAGTTTTTTTTTAATAGGAAATAAGCTCATATTTGCACTCTATCTATTGCAGAATCAAGTATCTTGCCTGTAAAATGGTGTCTAAATGTTTCCCCATCTCATAAATCATTTCCCGTCTATAGCGCTATCCCGCTTATTACGCTTGTAATAATGACCATGTAGGTCATGGTCCCTTGACGAGCGTAATAACGGGGTTTTACTGCAATTTGAATGTAAATGAAAACTTTTCATTTCGACTTTAAAAAAATTAAAAAATATAAAATATTAAAAAAAAATAACATTTATAAGGAAAGTAGTCTTTAAATTCTTCGATTTTCTTGTTTATGTACTGTGTAACTTAACTTTTGTAACTCAATAAGTGTTGTTTATTAAAGAACACAATAGGCCTAAAGTTTAATTTACGTTATCCCTCGTTGAAAGAGAGGTCTGCGAAAGAAGAGCAATTCCTATTTCTTTGTTGTGTTTTCCATCAGCAATGAAAAGGATTTTCACATGAATTTCATAAAAATCGAAGACTCTCCTCTTTTTACACATCAGTGACGTCACTTCTGCATTGCTACCCTGTTATCCTTCCTTCCTTCCCCTCCTTTTTTTTTATTTTCATTCTTTTCTGAAGAATGATGAATGAATCTGCCTCACGTAATACCTGAAAAAGGCCCATCAACAAGTAGAGGAGCTGTCAATACTTCTCACGCTTAGCAGCGCACCCCGACGGCGAATGGGGGAAACATCAATTATTCAATCTCAATGTAGGTCGGCCATGTCTGCCCTTAACACATGCCTCCATCCTTGCGTAACGTCCATGACATTCTTTCTGTTCAATTGGCGTTTTTTTTTTAACTTGAAAAAAAAAAAAGAAACAAAAAAAAGTAGATAAATTGAAAGGGAAAAAAAGAGAATTCAGATATTCTGCTTTCTTGCGATTAAGTCTTCCATTTTGTATCTAAATACATCTTTCACAAAATTCCGTAGGGTTAAAATCCACATGATATTAATTATTTTGAAAGTTATAATTTGACTACAATAAAAGCAGTCAAATTGCAGTTGTATTTCTTTAATATAAAAATGTATTTAATTTTGAAATAAAAAAAATAAGAACTAACATTAAAGGAACTCCAGCATTTTATAAGATCTTTTTATCTACAAGAAGGATATCTACAAGAAATCTATAAGAAATTATTGGATTTTTACATAAATATACATAAAAAAGGTCACAATTTCGTGAATTTGAAAATTTTCAGTCTTATCAGGAAGAAAATTTTCGTAATAACCATGATAATTTTCTTCATAAAAGCTTAGTTTGACGATAAGATCAGACAGAGTTTGCACGAATACAGTGTATTTCATACGTTTTATTAAAATGTTAATAAATAAAAAAAAAAAATTGTATGAAATATTTCATATCAGCACGAAGCTCAACTTCAGATTACTATTGTTTCAGTGATTTAGTAACTTATAATTTTTTTTGATTCCATTGTAGGGTATTTAGAATTTTTTATTAAAAAAAAATGAATAAAAACTAGAAAAGCGGTATTCTCTACTTTACATTCTCTGGTTACTATTTCCTGAATAATATAACGTACAAATTCAGTTATGAAAAATTACAAAGTATAAGTACGCCTTTAGCCTATATTGCTCAAGTCCTGTCTGTACTTGTATTTATAAAGGAAAAAACAAAAACAAAAACAAAAAACAAATGCATATCTTCAGAAACTCACCCATCAACGGGAATGTGGACAGCTGTTTCGTCCTTACAAGGACTGATTACTTCTAATAAAGATGAAACAGCTGTTCCAGCGTCTTATCGATGATAACTCACGAAAATGTGGAGTTGTTTTTAGCGTATTTTTCTGGGATAGTGAGCCTCAAGTACTCACTCAGTCTGCATGTGTGTTTATGTCTCCTAATACCTTTTGAGCAACCGAATGGATATTCTTGAATCTTAACATATATAATTAAATATATATAATTGACATATATAATTAAGGACATTACACATTCTAACTTTTGTAATTACTTCCATATGGATTCTTATCGAGAAATTAGTGCAAGAAGGCTTAAGATAAAAAGTCCCATAGCAAAGCAAAAAGACGCCATTGATTTCTATTAGTGTCTTCAACGATGTCTTTTTAATCCTTTTTCTTTGATATGTTTGAAATTACTCAAATCTAAGCAATGTAAGTGATTAATCCTACTTAGAAGACATTTTAAATGGGAGACTATTCGTTTCTCTCATTTTTAATAATTTTTAAAAAAAATATGAAACAACGTTTTCAGAAATGCAGGCTTTAAATTCATTCTTTCGTTTGTATCACAAATGTACATTAAATCTTTTTCTTTATCTTTTTCTCAAAGAACTTTGAAAAAAATTCATGCCGAAATACGATTCTCCTACTATAAAAGTGGAAGTCTTTCTTTTTTAACGATCCTACAGGAAACAGCTGTTAGATTTCCCGTATCTGGGTGTGTGTCTGTGAGTGTGTGGCCTCCACAGTCCAAATCAGAAGTTAAACCCCGAGAGTCATACCTGCGTTGATTCCCCATGGCCTGGACGTTTGGTAAAAAGCTCCGGTTCAGGCCACATTCGGTCTTAGCTTGCTACTGACCGTGTGAGAAATAGTGGAATTAAACAAAATTGGGGTCTGTATATATATATACTGAATGTTGAGATCGAATATTATCCTCGATCTAATGTGGCCACATCCACATCCGGTTTAAGATGGCCACTTGCTGAGAGTCGCCCGAATACTTTAGAATGGTGGAAATGTTACGGTGTCACTACGTTTAAGTGTTCACTACAAATTGAATTGACTTGTTAATCTCGAATTTGTACAAAAGTTAACTAGATACCCTTTACATTAATGTAGCCATTTGGAAAGCATTGAAAAGATTCACCAGATTTGGTCCTAGGTTTATTTGGTCCTAGATTTTAACTGTAGGATATATTGCAATATATCCTAATAATTTGCAATATATCCTACAGTTAAAATCTAAGTCGAAGGAAGTATTTTTGTCTTGAATTAAAAACTGTCCTCTATCAATACGTTTTTAATTAGGATTGACACTATTAGTCCTAGGATGCTGAAAGTTTGATTGTAATTTCCGCTTATCAGTGTCAGCTGCTTATTGATTTAGGATGTGGATCTGTTCATAATAAGAACCTTTACAGAAAAAGAAAGAAAAGCCGACAACGTTGGTGAATTATTCTAATTAAATACCAACGTAGGGGTGGTTTTCGGAAGCAGGAAAACCAAATAAGCATTTTCTTTTCTCTTTTTACCACCTTTTTAAGTCTTGAGCAATGTTATTAAATGGATTTTATATATAGAGTCGTCCCTCCCCATCCACAAATAAGAGAATTTGTAATTAATCTTTCCTTTTTTTTTGCACATAATGAAAAAAGTTGGTTGTAGTCTATCACCTATGTTGATGCTATTTGAGTTATATACTGGAGTTATATACAGTAGGCCTACTAAGTTATAAACTTGGCCGCCAGGTTGCCATTGTCACTAAGACGTTGGCCTCTCACCTCTGAGTACCGTGGTTGGGTTCTCATGTGGTTTCATGATGGTGGAATATCTGCACTGGACAGGCTTTCTCGGGGTTCTCCCATTTCCCCTGCACTTCTCCCACCATACTTTCTCAGTCTTGTCTTCAATGTGGATAGCACAATAGACCTACAGGTCGCGGTGCTTGGCTTCCCTGCCACCCACATTCACCACAATCATAATTAAGTTATAAACTTGGTAGGAAGTCTGACAAAATATAGTAATAGCTTGCTTTTATTTTGTGTATTTTTTTTTTGTTTTTTTTTTCAAAAACAAAACTAAATAAAAGTATTTCTGTAAATATATCTTTCTATCAATAAAAATTTTACTACGTAAAGCTTAGATTTGTCTGTGAGTTAGATCTGTATTCAGGAAGAAATTCTACTGTTAGATTTTAGAGAGCTATGTCTCCTACAATTTCCGGCACAGAACTTCTCAGCGATTTATAGTTCGCACACAATCGCAATAGCCTCTTCGTACGATGCAACGAAAAGTGTACTGCTTACTATTACGTCTACGGACTATTATATTTATTCGACTTTAGAGTAGATTATATAATTAAGAAGAGTATTCTCTTAAAGATCTAAATCTAATTCATTTTAATCATGCACAATAAGTTATAAGGGGATTGAATATCCCACAATGAAAAACTTGTGCATCTTAACCCAACAGTCCTAGTAGCACTAAAATAAAATATCGGAGATATATTAAGAAAAAAATCAATAAATAAAAACAACAAATAAATAAAGAAATAACAATCTGATACACTACATATCTATTTCAAATTCTATATATTAGGTTATTTAATAGGACATTTTTACTTCAGTTTCATGTTAATAGAATTCATAAATCTTCAAGCAATATTAATGTTAATTTGTTTCAAAATATTTTTATACAGAAGCTAAAAATTTATTAGGAAATAACTTCTAAATTTCAAATTTTATAAAATAATTTTAAAAGTCTTACAACAGAATTTTAAGATAATGGTATTCCAATTAAAGTTATAAAAAAAAATATATTTTGAGATTTCAAAATAGATTTAAATTTCCAATCAATACAAAATTAAAAATATTTTAATTTTTTTTCTAATTCTGCTTAGTTACTCAAATTTTTCCACATAGAATTTGTTTGTTTCCTATTGATTAAAGATACCTTATGACAACTCAAAATTTGCGGCCACGTGATTCCATCTGGCATCATGAAATTACCTACTATGGATTGGTTTTTTTTTCCTGTGATGTAATGGTGTCTTGCAGAAGGCTACATGATGCCTAAAGAACTCGTGACGAATTTTATGTTTAGGACTGGGTATAAACGAAATCAACATAATAAATAGAATCTTGGTGTCATGATTTCACAAAATTTTGGTAAAATATTTTTTTTTGAAATTATTTGAGCCTGAAAGGGTTAAGGAGATTTATGTGTTGATTTATGTGTCATTTCATTATTAACTAGCCGGGTTCCGTCGCTTCGCTCCGTAACCCTTGCATACATAGCATAAAAAAAAAAACAAAATCTTTATTTATTTAGCAAATTAATATCGAGTTCGGAAAATGTACGAGTTCCCAACCATTTGTGGCCTTCTCCGGATAACTCCGGATAACTTCTCCGGATGTATTGCAGGTTGGCGCCACACACTTATACATCGATAAGGCAACTTCAAAGCGATAATGTAAATCCTCTTTATTCCTATTCCGTGGGAATTTCGAAAAATCTGGCCTTAATCCTTGTCTAGATCATACAGGGAACCTCTGTACAAAATTTCAGCTTTCTAAGTCCAAGGGTTTGGGGTGGGCGTTGATGAGTCAGTGAGTGAGTGAGTCAGGACTTTTCTTTTTAAATAGGTAAATTTAATATTATTTTTTTATACATAGTAAGAATTAGCGTTACAATATTAGCGTTACACTTGGATTTTTATACATTACAATTAAAAATACATGTATTTTGTCCTATTTCCATGCTGAAATCTGTATCAAACAAAACCACAACGAAAACCCTTCTTATTTATAAAGTGCTGAATTCTTAAATCTTTAATTATAGGAATTAAATTTATTTCAGTTTAACGAGATATCCTATTTTGAATGAAGTGTCTTTGAGAATTCCACTAACTTCATTTTCTACAAAGAAAGAGATTTTTTTGTCTGTGTGTGTTTTTTCTTTTTTGAAAATACTGTCAGAGATGATTTTAGGTCATCCTATTTTTATTTTTTTATTTTTTGTGAGAACTTCTCCTTTTTTTCCCCCCGTTACTGCTTTTTTTTTTTTTCCTTATTCCTCCCTTTTCTGTGGCGACTTGTATAGAAATACCCGAGTGAGGGCTTTCTTTTTTTTTTTCGACTGCACCACTTTCCCCAGATCAATAACCCGCGACTTGACAAATAGTTTTGGTTCTCAGATGCTCTATTAGCTGCGTGTGTGGAGTCTCCATGGCATAGTGAGGAGGTTTACCCTTCCCTAGGCCTCATATTTTATTAATATGACCCACTGAACTGCTTCGCACTTTGTTAAACGCTTCTTTTCCTTTTTGAGTTTTATTTTTGCAATGTCACTGTGTCCTATTATAATCTGACAAATTCAACCATGAGAAAAATGTATGAATTAGCGACGTTAAACGTGGAAAGCCTTGATTGATGTGTAACGCTCGTTTTTTTTAACCTCTTGCAATTTACCAAATGGATTTAGTTTTGTATCAAAAGAAATCCGGAAGCTCACAGTTTTTAGCCTATAAGAATTACCGTATTTACGCACATATAAAACGCCTTATTATTTTTTCCGAAATAAAATCTTCTTTAAAACAAAGATTTAATAACATCCTCTTCATTATCCTTTTTATTAGTAAAATTCGCCTTGTAAATTAGAATTCTATAAATCAGTTATGTTTACTGGAGAGTTGGGAATATATAGAATATAAAGCCTAATTTGTATCAAAGTAAATAGGGAGTATACTGTCACATTCATGTTTTAGACTTCTTAAGGTGTAATTATTAATCTTAACCACCTCACATATACTATGTAATCAACAGGTGTCTTCTTTTTAATAGAAAAGCTAATTAATAAGTTACTTGAATCACGGAGATATGAGAAGACAGGCGATTTCGATTAAGGATTGTATTATAAAACTTTGTTCTAATCTTTTTTTTTCTTCTTCAATGTACTGTACATTAAGGATTGTTATGAATATTAGTTGAAATATACTTTGAAAGCTTTGCTATTCCAATAGACAGGGTGTTTCCAAACTTACTTTCTAGAAGAATATGGCAGTTAGACGGTACGAAAACAAACAGTTTTCATTAAGTAACGTGTGAGGTCATGCACCGATACGGCACTGCAATCTCTTTTAGTGTTGTGGCTGGTAGACAATTCATTCATGGAAGGGCCATTGTCACGTAACTATTTCGAGTGTTCTGTATTAGAGAAGATGTTCAAAGTGATGCCCCTCTTATTCTACACACCGGAGAACAGTCATTCAAAACTGCCAAGTGTAGTACGGATGGTGTTGCAGGTTTCGACTAGTCGTTGCCGCAGTTCATCGACTGTATCGACAGGTGTGGCTACACAAGGCTCTTTACATGACCCCAAAAGAAGAAGTCAATAGGATTAAGATCCGGCGATCGTGGAGGCCATGGGACTCCTGCGCATGGACAACAGCTACAACACTAAAATGACTGTAGCGCCGTATCGGTGCAACGCCGGATACACATTACTTACCGAAAACAAACAGTTTACCCTCTACATACCATATTCTTCCAGTACATAAATTCGGAAACATTGTTTAATAACAATTATCTGTCATCAATACCAACAACAATTACTGTGTTGAACAAAATTACTGTACTTTCTTTAGCAATAACTGAAACCCAATTCGCCAATTCACTACAAGTTTTATTTTTAGCCGTAAAATAGAAAATGACCTACAAAAACTTACAATATTCTGAAAGTGTTTGCTAATGCTGATTTTAAAGCTGATTTTGCGAACTGAATCAGGTTGCCTCGGGTTGCAGTTCGCGAGCACATTCAGTTTATTGTTGTAACATATCCGGTTACAATCAAATGTATCTTTACAAACAGTCAAGAACATCAAACAGCGAAGTTTAAGTTAATCCATTTTCTATCTGCAGACGAGGTAAATGACGTCACATATCCTTCCGCCTCTTAACTTTTAGCTGTTGTGAATTCCCTGTCCTGTGATTGGAAAGAAAAGAAACCCAAAATTTCATTATCTAAAGAAAAAAAAGATTGGCATTAACTGATTAATAAAATTCATTCAAAACATTCAGAAATTCAAAACTGCATTGAAAGTATTCAGTTGGGACTATTTTCTTTGCGGCATTACACAGAGCAGTGAATTTCTGTAAATCCTTCGCAAAAGGAAATGTGAATAATGACCACTGTGCCTGATTTTGGTGCCTGTTGTTTAACTCGGCAATTGGCAAATTTGCAAACCGCAAAAATCATAGACTTCGTTCTCCTGCACTTAATTAGCGGAAGGAGATCCATTAAAAGAAGCTGCAAATTGAAAGGAAAAATTGCTTTACGTTGTGTGTGTGTATGAGGATCGAAAATTTTCTAATCTTAACATAGAGCAGATTCGGCAACACTAATTGCAATTAACGAGGCGAGGTTATTTACACAATTAATTATTTATCTTGATGACTAGACTTCAGTTTACTTATGAAATAGAGCGAATATCATTGGACGTGGATCCTGAATCCACCTCGAAGTCAAAAACCAAGATCACTTGTCTGTGTTTATTATTTAGTATTTACTCATTGATTGACAATAGAATTAAAAGTATTTCGATGATTTACAAATTACTCAAAATAGGCCAATTGTAACACGTTCTTTTAGGATGCTTGCCCAGCGAAGCGAGGCTCAGTAAATCACTTTGTCTGTGTGTATGTGTAAACGTGTGTACAATAGTTGGCCGTGCAGTTCCTTTTTTTCTCATTGACTAACGCTTCCGGCCGCCATATTTTTAGAATATCTTTAACGGCGAAAAACAATTTTCGTTTTTTTTCTTGATAACAGACGATGAAGGGGAATTTTGAAAATCAAATTCGAAATGTCATGTGTTGAGAACTATAGTGAATACATTGGAAATGTTAAAGGAAAAAAAAGTACTTTAAACAAAAGAATAAAGTAAAAGAAGTAATGCACCCTTTATTGATTCTTATTTAATTATTTTACTAAGAGATTAAATTTAAAAGGAAAAAAAAGTGGAGATTTTAGGATAAGGAAAAATGATTAAAAAAAAATGAACCTTTTTACCGATTTTCTGTAAAAAGAATGTATTTTTTTTTTGTTTTTTGTTCGCGAACGCAATGGTTCTTTGTATCTACACTATTGGCCTCTATAAGGAGCGGGAAACGTTGCCCAGGTTACGCCATAGGAGGCAGCTCACGCTGTATCCGCAGAAACGGACGAAACACAGAAGGAGAAAGTAACATCCATGCCGATGCCAGGATTCGAACCCAGGTTCCGATACATCGGCCTCACGGCAGACTGACGTCTAGACCATGAAGGATGGAACGGCAGTTAAAAGAATATACGAAAATAAATATTTATGCTTTTAGTTAACAGTAGAATAGTATTACTGTTTAAAGTAATTTATTAAATAATGGATAAATAAAAGTAATTTTGGCCTCATTAAAATTAATTCATTGAAAAGGTTCGCCAAAAAACTGGAAATTAAATTCTTGAGAAACTGCAGTGTGTTGAAAATTTTAATCCACCCGTCTCTTATAGTTTTCCTAATTGCTGTATTATTATTTTATTAAATTGATTATTTGAAAGTCGTTTTAACCTTCTTTAGTCGTTTTAAGTTTCTTTTATTAATGAAAATCAATGGAAAATTACTGGATTTCCTCTTTCTAGTAGCTTGTATAAAAATCTAAAGTTATCCTATCTTTATTCATTATTTTGCCGTTCCGGCGTAGCCTTATGGTCGCACCTGGGTTCGAATCCTGGTGTCGGCGTGGATGTTTATTTCCTTTACTGTGTTTGTCTGCTTCTTCGTCTTTCCCTTGAGGTCTGAAGCCATTCCATAATGGCCCCCTGAGGATAGCAAATGGGAAACCACCTCAGCATCTGTCGCAGGATATTAAAAGGAGGGAGACCAGACTCCTATCGGGCGCGCCCTAGTATGGCGACTGAAGGAAACCCCAAACGGGTTGCTCCAAATAATCCGTAGATGCAACGGCAAGCGGATGCACTATTTGCCGGCGTCTTTCTTGGACAATGCAGTCCATGGAAGCCTCAACCCGACAAAATACGGATGAGAATGGGTGAGTGACTGAGTGTGCTTCATTATTTCCCGTAATAAAGCTTGCATCAGTATCATTGTTAGGTGCCTAAAAATGATTTTAATATATTTAAAATGGGTTCTACCTTTTTTTAGCGGCCCCATTGTTACAGCTTTTCTGTAAAACCACTAGAGGACTGCTATTGCTTTTGTCCTGTCTGTGTGTCACGCTCTGTAGCGGCTAAACAGTTAGAGATATTAGAATGAAACCTTCACTATTGTGTTCAGCATCAAAAAGTAGGTGACCACGTACAAATAATCAGACCACTCCCTGACCCCCCCCCCAAGGCGTTTTCCGCTTTTTAAAGGCGTTTTTAAAAGAAAGACAACGTCTTGAGGGGAGGGGTCAGGGAGTGGTGGTAGACGTCTGATTTTTTACACGTGGTTACCTACTTTTTGATGCTGAACACAATGGTGAAGGTTTCATTCGAATATCTCTATCCGTTTGGCCGCTACAGAGTGTGCCATCCAGACAGCATAAAAGCAATAATAGAGGCGATAGGTTTCCTGTAAAACATAAGGGACCGAAACCTTCACCTTTGTGTTCAGCATCAAAATGTAGGGGACCACGTCCAAAAAATCAGATCTCTAGGACCACTCCCTGACCGGAAGTTGGGGGTCAAAAGTGGTCACTTCCGATAAAGTTGTGTTAATAAAAGTTTGTTTCTAAAATTGTGCATATTATGGGGCCGCTTTGCTTTTGACACTGTCTAAAAGCATTAATTATCTTGTTTCTATAACTTTCAGGCTGATAGTTTTAACGCGGTTAAGAGTTTTGTAAAATCTCCATAGATCCGCATGTTAACTTGGGAACAACGTCGTGGATTTAAACACATTGATCACACTGTCATACGAAGCCACTATAGAAGTATGTCCCGTCCTCCCTTATTATTTTTAAATCACTGAATGGATCTTCTTGAAACTTGGTGTGTCTATTTAAGGACTAGAGACACCGTAATTTTTATATTTGAAATTTTTTCTATGTGAGTCCTTGTTTGTGAGAAATCAGTGCGTGAAGGTAACAAAAAGCCCCATAAAAAAAAAGCATTAAAACCTAAATTTTTAACAATGGATATTTATACTTTTAGTTGTTCAAAAGTAGTTGCGAACCTAAAATAAACTCTAAAATTATGTTTAACTGCTAGTAATGTGTGTGTACCTCTAAAGTTGTTCTTGTACCCCTTACTAAAACTTACCAATATAAATCTCAGTTTTTTTTTTTATCTTAATTTAGAATAGAAATTTAGGTCTTAATAAAATAACTGCTTATTAATTTTAATACCAAAAATAAGAATGTATGAAAATTCTAATTTTTATTTTACAATTATATAAGGTATTGTTTAGCTTTTAAGAATGTTTAATGCTAAAAATAAGTTTGATGGAGGATAGTCCAGTGGTGATGTACTGAATTGCAGGCTGGAGAAGCCGGATTCATTTCCCAGGTCGGGATTTTTCCCTCGATATTTCTCCTCCACATGGTCCCAGGGTTCACCCAGCCCTCTGTAAACAGAGGACTGGGTTTCTGTCCCGGGGTTAAAGCGGGAAGACTGATCTTCCGATCTCAACTACATCATGGTTGAGAATCGTTGGAGCCTACACCTCCAAAGCATCCATAGCCTGTTAAGTGGGATTCTTTCACTTTAAATTTAATAGGTTTGATGAGATATTAGTCTCTCCTAAACTTAATTGCAGTTTTTAAAGATTTACTATTAAAAGAAACAATAAGTATTTTCTCCCCTCGCACCTCCAGTTGGAAAGCAGTATTCTCATGGAATGACAGTCGAGACAGGTCCATCTCACAATATTTTTAGATTTTTGATGAACTTTTGTATTTACGCAGCAAACCAGATAACAGGCGTTCGAACTCAGAGGAGTGGTCGAGGTGATTGACTGTCATATGGCCAGTATTCGAGAAACTGGGTTCGAATTTCGGTGGGGCTTGCATGTTTCTTTCTCTCTTCCGTTAACGCTTCTTCTTCATTCAACGACTTGATCCGGATTTTATACTTTAATTCCTGGCGCAGTTCAACCCCCCTGTCACTCTTGAGGCATTAAAAGTAAACTTAAAATCTCAATTAAGTAACGAGTGTAATGAATGCTTATCTTCTTATATAGTGGAAAGGTCTACTATATAAGCTAGTTCTCTGCTAACATACAGCAAGTGGCGCCTCCCCGTAGTCATTTTGTAAATTAATACTGGGCTTTGAGCACTATTAAAATAACTTCCGAAAATTTGCATAATAAATATATATGTTAAGATTGAAGTTATTTAAAGTGACTAATGCTACGACGCTGTAGGATTATTATAATTTTTTTTTGTTCGGTTTCAGAACTAATGGCCCTTTTGTTGTTGCCTTTCTTATGGCTTTTCCAAGTTTTTAAAAATAAATAATTCTTATAAAATTTACAGTTTTAAGTTGTTGAAAATATGATTGTGCACTTTAACATGGTTTTCTATGTGGGCATGCAAAATTTCATATTTCTAGCTACCGTAGATTTTGAATAAACAGTTCACAAAGTGAGATTGGTTGGGAACGGAGAGACTGGCTTCGCTCGTCTATATTATACAGACATCAAATTGAACTCCAGTGTTCGTAAATTAGTTCTTCGTTAGGATTTTGGACTATTTACATTTTAACTATTCTGATTCGACATAGTTAATCTGTTTTATTAAGAATATGATTTTTTTTTAAAAAAAGACATCATTATGCCTTAAAGCTGTATTTGTTTGATTTAGAAAAAAAAATAAGAAGAAAGAGTTGAGTAGTTGGGAGGCAAGTAAAGACGAACCTTCAAAATCTTAAAAAAGTATTCGTGGGTCCAGGGGGATTAGATTGGAATTCCTCGCGATTCGAAAAAAAAACCAAAAACAAGCAATTTACAAATCTATTTGGCTAACATTATTGACAGAGAAATTTGCAAATAAATTTGTTTATTTTACATTTGATTTCTTTGCCGCCTTTGGAGGACTTGAAAAATGTAGTTAGTTCTAATGAAAAATTTCTTGAGTTGGAACTGTCGAAACTCCGACAATAATCTACAGGTGCTGCTTTGCTTGTTTGGACTGTATTGATTCCTTGGTCGGTCCAGTGTTGACTTTGGTCCTTTCGCTAAATTATGACTTCTTCAGGGAAATCAGATGGCCAAGTCCCCATTCCGATTTGACTTGGAAACACCTTCTCCTGCCCGACTGTATCGACCCTTCTTTGCCAAATCCTATTTCCTTGTGCTTCGCTCATATGCAAATCCGCGCCAGGCCATCGCAGGGCCGCCGCCGTCGACTGCCATTCCGCCAATCGGCTTTGCGAGGACTCGCGGTCTCCTTAACGCGACCATAACCGCGCGATGGACTCTTCTTAGGCGCGCCAAACCCTCCTCGACAAGTATCTCTTGGCGAAAGATAAAACCAGTTTTACGCCGCTTCTCGGGCAATATGTTTATCCGCATTTGCAAAGCGCTATGATAACCTAATAACAACACTCGATGCTTCTGCTCTCCACCGCCAGATGGCCTCTGAGACCCAAGTCTCCCTTGTTTAGTAGGCATTCTCTGTTTTTACAGGCTTGTTATTGTCTTACCTCAAAGTTTGGCGAACAAGAAAACAACGGCAGAGGTTAGAAAGTTAACAGGGATTATGGTATTTGAAACTATCCCCTTAACCCCTGCTTATTTGAACAAACTCAGAGTTAGCTACAACAATGTACAAAAAACAACAGAAAATAATAACTTAATTGCCTATTTCCATTTTCAGATCAAAAGAAAGATAGGATACTCTACTATAGCAACAGTACAGTAATGCCGTTCTGGCGTGACGTTGTGGTCTAGATGACAGTCTGCCATGAGGAATCTTGTTCGAATCCCCGCGCGGGCCTTGGATGTTTCATTCTTTCTTTTTGAGTGTTTCACCCGTTTCAGGGTTTGTAAAAGCTGTTTCGCCCCTGTGGTGCACCTTGGGTTATGTTAAAGAACTAGCAATTCTGACAGTCAGACAATCGTCTCCATCTCCTGGCTAATGAAAGCCGTAATTAAATAATTAAAATAAATAATACAGTAATTTGAATACGTTCATTGATTCAGTGTTTGTTTCTTAAGAGTATCACGTCAAACATGGAAGTGAAGGAAATATACTTACACATTAGCAGGGATTCGAACATATATCCTTGAAGGATGTTCTCTGGTTCTGGCTAGATCATTCCACCACCTTCGAGAGACAAAGCAGTTTTCAATGCATAAAGAACTACCTTTGTGCTGATTTTCATAAAAAGGTTTTTTTTTTCTTCTTAGAAAAGCCAATATCAATTTTTTTTTTAAAATGCCAAAAAGGTTAAAACAAATAGCAGGAACTTATTAAGATACTAAAAGAAAAGATTTTCGTTTTCAATTGTATTTTATCGAAAATTTATTATAGAATTAATCAAAATATTTTAACCCAATTTCGTCTGTAGCTGTTTATTTTCTTTTGTTGAATCAAATATCAAAGAAATCTCACCATCTGCTTCAGATAATTCTTAATTCTAAGAATCTGTAATTATTTCCAATGTGTTGTTGCGTTTTTGTTTCTATAGGATTTTCATTGATGAAAGCTTGTGATTAACGTGAACGCACTGATTATCATCTCATTACATAAAATAATAAAAGTCGTTAATTTTATGCAAATCGCTAGTTTCATAATAGATAATGTCCTAAATTGGTATCGGTAGTTTTAAATTAGAAATTTACAAGTTACTGTGCTTTGTGAGTTGTGCTAGAGGGCGCTGTTTAGCAGCACATTAGTTGGGCAGTATAAGTCATCTTCATTTGAGACGTTGACTTTGTACGAGTAGGATGTATCGCTTCACAAATGATGAGAGGGTAGATATACACCTAGCCTATGGGGCAGCGAATGGAAACGGACTAGACGCTGAATGATTGTATCGTTAACGGTTCCCCAACAGACATGTGCCCTAACGTTCTGCGTCTGTATCAGAGATTGTGTGAAACTTTGAGCACCCGATTGTGAATCTGTAAGTGTACACTTTACTGTCATGTTGTAAACAAAGGGCTAATAAAATGTTGCTTATCTTACTTATTTCTTTTATTTCTGAACTTTAGTTTATCTTCTAGCACATTCAGTGGTGTTTGAGGACATACATTCCACTACGAATACGGCTTGTTGTTTTTTTTAGGTAACTCCTGACCTACCTTTAAAGTTTGTACAGGGAATTTTGAATCACCCTGCGTAGTGACTGAAACCATAGAAAAATCGTTGCAAAATAACACCTCATATAGATGGTAGTCTATCTTCAAACTTTTATAGGTATTCTTAATTTTTAACAAGTTCTTAGAATGGTAATATGTCAGTTGTGAATGTAGACACCTTTGGCAAAACAAATAAAAATACAAAAGAAAGGTGTGCTGAAGAGATTAAAGTGTTTCGAAAAGAAGTTTTTAGATTGATAAGAAAAGTGAATATTATGACTAGTTCATCATTCTTATTGTGAGATAAAAGGGTGTATCGGGGTGGCAAAAAAAAAGTTCCTTCGGTTTTATAAGTAAAAATAAAAGACACATTTTTCATTTTCACCAACAACTTTATCCAACGTATTCACCGTTTTGTTCCACTACCTTCTGCCGTCTTTCAGACAACTTCATAATTCCATTTTCTCAAAACTTTTTTTCTTTTTGAGCAAAGAACTGTTTCGGGTGTCTTTTGTTGTCATCCAGGGAATTAAAAAAAATTTCATTAACATAATTTTGTAAAGACCAAAAGAAATGGAAATCCGAAGGTGCAATGTCTGGTGAATAGGGCGGATGAATCAGAACTTCCAGCCAAGCTGTAACAGTTTTTACCTGGTCATCAAAGAAAAAATGCGGTCTCGCGTTATCATGTTGGAAGATTATGCCTTTTCTGTTGACTAATTCCGGACGCTTTTTTTTGGCCAGCCCAGTATTTAACCAAATAGCATCCAAGTAATAATCGTTAGGTAGACTATCTATGAACAGAAATCTTTCAAATTCAATTTTATATATTTTTTTTCTTGATGATAATTTCCTTCTGTAAATTACAGCAAATTCAGGATGTTGCCGTAACTGTGTTTTGCTTATGAAAAGAAATACTGTTCCCTTAAAAGTTATAGTTTAAAGAATGATATTAAGTTGTAGCATGTTTTGTAATTAAATTAGAAAATCTACATTTTGTTCAAAATCTCTTCTGTTAAAAATTCCCAGAATCTCCGGAAATAAAAATCCCATTTTTTAAACAAACAAACTCGCATATTAAATTAGTAGCAATTTAACTCAGAATTTCCAAAAAAAACCTCTCTTTTTCTGTTGACTATTTGTAATCTCAATTATTGACTTCCATTGGTCAGATTATAAATTACATCATATACAAGGATATTCAAAATTTCTTGTACAAACTTAAATAAATATCTACGTAGATACAAAAATACTTTAAAATTATTACATTGTACAACACTGAGCTACAGATACTGGGCGAATCCAGCTGATGAAGATTAGGAGATGAGAAATAACTGGCCTGGATTCCCTGTATCATACTATACTAAACACAGCACAGTGAATCTTTATATTTATATATGTTCATGTTTGTTTGTTTTTTATTGTGATGTTATTTCATTACATACTTTATCTAATTACGACTTATTTTAATGTCACGTGTTTCCCGCCCTTTTTTGTGAATTGTAGATCGAAACTGCTGATCTAGGATATCAAAGAAATTTTCATGAATTTAAATGTTTACTGAAATGCAGTCACAGTTGATCGTTCATGTCTTGCCCAAACAAAGTCAACTAACACTCGAACGCACAGGGTAAGGCTTATTTTAGAGTTTTAATGAAACTGGGTTTTCTTTCTTCCTAAATTATAAGATGCCGTCTTGAAAAATAAAAAAATGAACTTTTATTCTTAATTGCATTTTACGAAAACCCTACCATCTGGTTTCGTGATAACCGAGGCCTTAGCACCATTTGTTGCAGTGTCTGGTCCAGGGTGCCTGTTGCTTGCTCAAGCGAAGAGGGTAACATGAACCCCAGCCAACCAATCAATACCACCACCCACACTGATTAATTTCGGCGTTTGCAGGAGGAGAGGAAAAAAAATGGAAGATAAGAAAGTAGATGCTCAAAAATAGAGAACGAGGGAAGGGGTGGGAGATTGCCCCTGGCTGGAGGACCCTCGGTTATCTCGTTACCACAGGCTTCCGCGAACGCCGTCCACCCACATTAAGAGTTGCGGTTCGTACAGGACGCATACAACTGCCGACAATTAGAATTTGTGGGCACGATTTGATTAAGAACGGGCTCTTCAACTTTAATTGGATCACAAAGAAAATTGCATCGTTATTCCTTAGCATTTCTTTTTCATATAAAGATTTTACATAGTGGTTTAAGTAAAATTGTAAGAAAAGGATCTAAAATTGTGTTAATACAATATTAGAATTATAAAAATGTTGTTACTTTTAATTAAAAAATTCTTTTTATTTTTCAGAGTAACGGATTTTTTTGGTAATGTCGTCAAGTAAGAAGGCAAATAGATACAAGAGGATACAATAGGTTTGGTTTAATATTTGTGATATAAATTATATGCATCAGTATGGGAAAGAAAGTAGAACGAAAAAATAGTTTTAGAATGCAATTTTAAGTTAAAATCCGAATGTGTCTCCTTGTGTTCAAGATAACCTAAAAATTGTAGATGATTAAACCCTTTTTATTCCGACTTTGTAATTGAGGCAAATATACGGATATTTGCAGAAAAGAATGTAGTTCGAATATCTCCTTTTTCTGTAGAAATCTAGATCTATATTTCAGAAAGTTAATTTGAGTATCGTTTATTAATATCAGTTAAAACTACAATACAATTTTGGTATCGTCAATAACTTGTAGTAATAAAATTTTCAGTTCTTTCCATTGTTTGAGACCTGAATTATGGCTGAATTATGAAGAACAAAGGAGAACAAAAATTCCTTTTTCTGATATATTCAAATTCATGGTCTTCTTTTGTACACTAACAGCAGGTATGCAGTATTGTTCTCCATTGCACCCTTCAGAAGAAAAGTGAACAGGAATAATCAATCTTCTCAATTCCTTCTTATCATATTTGAAATTATAAATACATAAGAAAAACTCCTATGAACATCATCTTTAATCCACACGATATTTCGATTCTCATAACGAGAATCTTCTTCAAGTTTATGTTTGAGGAAAAAAAAATTCTTCTTCATCTACAACTTTTCTAATCGTTAAGAATATAAAGTTTACAAATTTTCCTAGGAATTTTTTTTTATAAGAATAATCAATGCTTTCTTCTGTTTATTATGTAATTTTTCGGTTTTATATATCGTACACAGGAAAGCCCTGTATACACACAGAGACCGTAAACGAAAATTTGGGAGATTAGTACTAAGAGATTGATAAAAACATTGAGCTTTGTCACATTTTTTTATATTCATTTTTATGTTTAAATCTACAGATAAATGTCACAAAGACTCTTTTTGAATACTTTATTTTGTATTTCATAGTTTTTATGTAGTTTTTTTAAATACTTAGTAGACTGCAACAAAGTTTTTAAAAATGATCTCTGTGACATTTGACTAAAAAAACCACGACATGTTCCCAGAGTTCAAACATTACAATTCAGAATTTGGATATTCTATCTAGTAAAGCACTTTTATTCAATTTCTTTCTCCGATTTGCAGTTTTTAGCGACCCATTTGGGAGCTATTGTCATAGCGATCAAAATGAGTTGCTATTGCTTTTATTCTGTCCGACCGTGTCTGTCCAGTCCTAACAACTCCTGAACGAAAGGTCGGATCGACAAACGGACTTCATCATTGTGTTCAGAGGCCCAAACAAGGTAAAAATAGGATATTTTCAAGGGCCAAAGCTCTCCCATATTCGAGATATTTGGCATTATTTTCATTGGATTTCCGCTATTAGCTTAAATGTTAGAAATGCAACCAGCTTGTTTCAGTTGTCAGCTATAGCTTGATGCTTAAGGTTTCAGACTCGTATATTGATGGTTGTCGGTTCGAATTCGTACATCTATTTTTTTTAATTTTTTTTGTATGTGTTTTTGTTTTTCTTATTTTCCTAGTTTCTTATTATTTTTTCTTCCGTTATTGTACTTTTTTTATTATTATTATTTTTAATTTTTTTTATTATTTTGGGTCGCCCTTAAATTTTTGCTTTAGCACAAAATCACGACATTTATTCATTTGTTGTTTTTTTTTTCATTGTGTTTGTTTCAGAAGTCACAAGTAATTTACTCACATCGCTGCGAAATATAAATAACTTTTCTATCTTATTTTTCCAAATGCCAGCCACGAGTCTTACAGCTTCAGTAAAATTGGTTAATAAAAACCAGACTTCTTCCACATTGTCTTTGACTGTAACGTCTGGTCATTCGTATTGGTTGGAGTCTTTAGAGCTGGGTTTGAGGATACGGGAATGGCGGATTTCCTCCACAAATAGGTTCCATAACTACAAACCGTCAACCATTAAATGGAAGCTACAGCCCAAGTAATGCTGGTTTTAATTTGTTATCGGATTTTATTGCCGAATTATTTGAAGCTATAAATGTTTGAATGGACTCAATCTTTTGATGATATCGTGTATTGTTTATAGTAATTATTAACGTAATTTGAATCCAATAAGCTATAAATTAGATTCTTTAGAGGGGGAAATTCATCTTTTCTGGTTTTATGGACATTGTTTGGTCATTTTATTATCTGGACGCTTCGTGTACCATTTCAAATTTGGAAATAAACAAGATTTTTTCGAAGATATGAACGATCGAGATTTTGATAAAAAAAAATTTCAAATTTTTTTATTAGGATACTTTGGTTTAAATTATGATTTAATTGCTTCTATTATTTATAGTATAAACTACAAATATCGTCCTTTGGATTTTGATAAAGTTAATTCATTCTATTCATCACATCTCATGTTGATTTGTTCATTTACGTACAATATTTTGTCAGGCATAATTTCCTAACTTTCTCAAGCTGTTTCTAAAAATTAATAATACAGTAAACTCCCGATTAACCGCAGACCTCCCCTATTTCAATTTTTTTTACTGTACAATAAATTATGGAATTAACAAATATTTTTTTAAATCTAGAGTAAGGTAAATAATAAAAGAAACGCAACAAAAAAGAAAGACAATTAACCGATTTTTTGTTGTTAAAAAGTTAGAAAATAAAGAAAATAAAATAAAATAATTGTTTATAATGTATGAACTGCCAATTTAATGTAAATAAAACATGTTTAGAGCATTTTTATGTTGATTTTCGTCCTATTCGGATTATCCGCGGAATTCGGTTATCCGTCGTTGCCCGCCACCCAATTCCGCGGATAAACGGGAGTGTACTGGACATAGATTCGAAGAAACTTATACTAATTATAACAAAAATTTACATATGCTTATTATGTTAGAAAACAATTTATATACCTTTTGATATGTTTATTTTGTTAGAATAAATATCTCAAGAATTTTTTACAATAATAACAACAATTTGCATATGCCTTTGATATGTTGGTAAGTTGTTATTTACACTAAATGTAAATTTTCTTATTATTATTAATTTTTAGAAACAGCTTGAGAAAGTCAGGAAATTACGCCTGACGAAATATTGTATGTTAATGAATAAAACAAAATGAGATGTGATGAATATAAATGAAGATAGTTCAGGATTTTATTAATTCATTCTACATTACATATTGCTGTCAGAATAATTGTGCCACTTGTAATCCACGTTCACAGTACAATTTAAGCTCTTAAAAATCAAGTCGGTGTGGTCCCTCTAATAACATTTGAACCAGAGATTGCAGCTTTTTGAAACTTACTTACACTTACTTACAGTGTATATTTAAAGTTCAAATGTGGTACGTCTTTTGACAATCTTTCAGTGCCCGGTGGATAAATTTGCACGTGAAGATAGTAGCAACATTTCCTTTGATATCTTTAGAAAAGTTAGCTCTGATGTCAACCATCTAATTCCTCTTTCCGTAATCTATTTTGTAATTCATTTTAAATTTGCGTATGCTTTACTCTATTTGCAGATTTAATCAATTTTCAGCAAATTTCAGTATATTTATACTCAAATGGTGTGATAATTTACAAATAAGGAGCTTTTCCCTTTATACTGTTTTTAATTCAAAATAATAATAAAAGTATGGCACGGCGCTCTTTATCTCGGTGGCAAAGACGAAACAGCCGTCCAAGAGCCCATTCTAATAGCTTTCTCAAAAAAAATTTTCCTCATCTGTTGGAAGTGATTTTATTTATTTATTTGTGATAAAATTGAATTTTTCCGTGAATAAGCCAGTATGTCGCCTGGTGAGATCGAGTAGTCTCAAACGCTGAAAATAATACACTCTTGAGTTCAAATTCCGTGGCAGGCTTTTTTTTTTCTGGTTTTCTTATGTGTGTATCTCCTTTACCCGGGGCAACCATTTTTAGGCTGAAATCTATTAAACTTTCTCTGATTGGATTCACGGGAATCAACACGAAATTCCCGATGAAATTTAATTCCTACTTTTTATCTGAAGTGAAATTTAACAGGTGTAGAAAGTTTAAAAGATTTAATTGTTGTACGCACGTTAATTTTATGCAATATATATTCTTGTTTTGTAATTAATCTCTTATATGCTAAGCGGGTCTTAGCGGGGATTAATTCTTTGACCCTTTTTATTCTTTATTTAGGTTTTGATGTTTTTTTAATTGGAGGGCCGTTTTGATATTTACTTCTGTTCTATTTATATGTTTCTCGAGTTCACTGAAATGTAAGATACTGGGCGGATCCAACTTACGAAGGTCAGGAAACCAGAAATGGTCCATCTTGGGTTCCCGGTATCATAATTTCCAAAAACAGATCAGTGAACTCTCAGTCTTCTGCGTTTTATTCTTATTTTTCTTTCTTATGTTGCTGTAGGCACGTTAATTTTATGCATTTAAATGAGTCATCACACATATATTAAAAAGTCCACATTTAAAAATCAACCGGTTTCAGATATTCAGATTACACGCTTCGTCAGGATATCCTGACGAACACACTTTAGTCTGAACACGTTTAATAGATTTTAGCCTAAAAATGGTTTTCCAGGTAAAGGAGATACACACATAAGAAATAATAATTATCAAAATCAAAGCCGGCACACTGATTAAGATTAAAAACTTATATTATTGAAATAAAATTAAAACTATATGCAATTAAAATTATACACCTATTAAAAATTCACATCACGACCTGGTTACGTTTCAGTTAAGTCGAAACCAGATCGTGATGTGAATTTTTAATATGTGTATAATTTTAATTGTATATAGTTTTAATTTTATTTCAATAATATAATTTTTTAATCATAATCAGGTGTCCTGGCGTTGATTTTGAGAATTATGAATAATTCAGCGCACGTAAATTATTACTCTTAATACACATAAGAAAGTCAGAAAAAAAAAACCTCAAGATTGTGTTCTTTTCAGCATTTGAGACTACTCGATCTCAGCAGGCGACATACGACACCAGGCTTATTCATAAAAGAAATTCAAAGTTGTCGCAAAAATAAATAAATAAATAAATAAATAAATAAATAAATAAATAAATAAATAAATAAATAAATAAAATTACTTGCAACAGAGATGGGGAATTTTTTTTTTTTTTTTTTACTGTAAGAATGGGCTTTTGGACGGCTGTTTCGTCTTTGCCGCCGAGATAAAGATAGTCGTACGACTTAAAGAATGAATGATTAGGAAAATGGCACCCTAGGGGTCACTACCAAGGTCGCGAGGAATTTAAAACAGAGGAAATTAATCTATATTCAATGCACTACTAAATCCTTGGGCAAGTTCTACCACAACCGCTAAGGTCATTTCATTCTCTTTTCGATCGTCATCATTTCTTTTTCTATTTTTTTCCCACTATTGTTACCATTTCAGGACAGCTGTTCTGCAATTATTGTTGTTCGTCAGCTGAGATTAGCCACATTTGCTTAAAAATTTCATCATTTGACGATTTTGAAATGAAAACAATATGAATGAAAAATGACAGCAATGCGGAATGTGCGATCCTCATTAAATATTTATTTTGTATTTTTACTTTAAAATAAGACTTCTTTTAACAACAATAATAATTTTCATTTTTTAAAATAATTTCGTCTGACTTGCAAATTTCAGTGAAAATTTTGTGAGGTATAAACTTGAAATATTTTTTTGCATTCAAATAATTTTGAATTGAGTTGAATTTTTACGTGTGTAAATAATTCTATCAATGAAATCGCCAAGTTGAGGATTAAAAAAGTTTATAACACATTCAAAATTTTACATTAAAAACGACCGGTTTCGAATCTTTAACGATACATTATCGAGTGAGTACAAACTGCAAATTACGTGCGTTATATATATGATGTGGACCAATAACAAATAAGCATTGAGGACAGGATGGCTGTAACCAGTGGTGAGCTGTTGTATAACCTCACTACTATCCTATTTTGAATTATAGGATATATCTATATAGAATATTCGTAGAAGGAATTACTGACGTGCATTCATTTTTGATTGGTAAGAAGAACTTTCTAAAAGAACTTGAAACCTATTTTCCTTAAATCGTTTTTTTATTTTTCTTTGGCTCGTTAAAATAATCATGAAAGTAACATATCTGACAAATCTTAGTTTAACTTAGTTTAACTTAAAATTATTTATATAATATAATATTTATATTATTTGTCTTTATTACGATATATGCTAAATGCAAGCAGTAGAAATTTTCCGTTTTTAAGTACTCAAGAGTAAGAATACCAGAGGTCATACGGTCAAGTCCAGTTCTGCAGTGTTTCCTTTTTTCTAAAAATAAAATAATAATAATTATTATTATTATTATTATTTCACAATAATAATTAACTTAGCATTTATTTAAATTTATTTAAATTGTTAACATTCGATTAATTTGAATATATTAGGGTCTGCGCGGATTAAAAAGCGAATTAATATCCACTGTTTAAGAAACCCATAGAAATCCAATATATCGGTTCTAATGATTTTTTTATGGGATTTTGTCACCTTCATGCGATCATTCTCTTTAAGGATCCGCACAGAAAAATTTTCAATACACATGTTGATTCAAAATTCCCTAGACAAACTTTAAAGGTAGGTCAGGAATGCAAAAACAAACCGTATTCGTAGTGGAAGGTATGTCCTCAACGCCACCCGAATGTGCTAAAGGGGGTCTGTTTGGCAGCACATTAGTTGGGTGTAGTGTGAGCCATCGTCGTTTGAGACGTTGACTTTGTACGAGTAGGAAGTATCGCTTCACTAATGCTGAGAGGGCAGATATGTGCCTAGCCTATAGGGCAGCGAATGGAAACGGACAAGCTGCTGTACTATTGTATCTTGAATGGTTTCCCCAACAGACGTGTGCTCAATCATTAAACGTTTGCGCCAAGATTGTGTGAAACTGGATCATTCGATGGAAACAGTCATGATTGTGTACATCTTACTGTCACATTGTACACATAGGGCTAATAAACATTTTGTCTACCTTATTTGTTGTCTTTTATTTCTGAGCCTTAGTGTATCTTCTAGCACATTGGGTGGCGTTTGCGGACATACGCTCCACTATGAATACGGTTTGTTTTGTATTCATAGTGACAGGTAGTTTGTCTTTTGTGACAGGTAGTTTGTATAGGGAATTTTGAATCACTCTGTATAGGTTAGATAGCTTGTTGCATTTTAAATAAGCACGCCAAGTTTTAAGAAGATCTATCCAGCGGATCGAAATTTGTTAGGGGAGGGACCTAACACAAACACTCACAAAACTGATGAGCCTCACTTTCTTCGGAAAGCATGCTAAAAAGTGTTTTCTTGTCATTACGAGTTCTTTAGGAATCAGAACATCTTCGTCTTTGAGCGCCTCCTGGTGTTAGAATTGGGAAATCGTGTCGATTGTTATTGGTGGAAGGCAAGTCAAGTTTTATTAATTACGCAAATTGGGAAATGGTGGCACAGTTAGTTTTGCTTCTTCGTTTTTTTGTTTTGTTGGCGAAGACGAGAGAAAAGGAAAAGTATGTCAACGGCCATTAGGCGCGTGCGGACGGGGGTGCGAGTTGTGGTGAGGAGAGCCGTCGTTGTACTGTGATTGCCTTGAAGTGCTTGTCGACTGGCGGCTGTCAGGAGAAAACTGCTCAGTGAGGGAGGGGGATCCACATTGTGCAAATCGACCTTCCACTGTCGTCTGTGGCCTGAGGAATTCAAGTGACCGTAAAAGGCCGCCCGCGTCTCCGCTTTATAAGATAATGCAAAATCAATATCTGTCCGACATTATCAATCCGAAGCGTCATTGCCAGCATTGCCGTCGGAGGGCGTTGCCAGCGAGGGAGCGTTGTGTTACTCGGAAAAAGGGCAGGAATTCTGTGTGAGTGGGTGTGACAGTGTTCAGAGGATTCTTTTTTACCATCTTTTTACGATGAATAGGAGGAAATATAGAAATATCTGTTGTCACGCAGTAATTCTCCTTCGTAACAATATTCGAAATGGAGATTTATAGATTAAAATGTTATATTCTAATTAAAACAAAAAAAAAAAACATTTCATTTCCTGTTAATATTTACATCTATCACTTGTTGTTTCATTTAGGTATCCGATCACTACTTCGTCTTATAGCTTTCAAAATTAAATGTTTTGCAAAAACAGCACACATGTTTTGTTAAGACTACACAAAAATAATAGATTGAGATTGAATATCTGAAAATAGGTCTTGGAACGTTCCTTAACTCCTGCAAAGTTAGTTTTTTTTTATTCCGGGGCGAATGTTTTAATCTCGCAAAAGTTGTCATAAAAAAAACAAAACAAAAAGAAGCAGAATCTCATCTTGCTTTTCCCTTATCAAGTGCTCATAGGAACATTGTCAGAGCTACGCTACTGAATTCTTGCAGAAGAATGACGAAATGGATGGTTAATCTGTTTTCCTGTTCGATTCCCAAGAAGACATGGATTTATTTTTTAGCGACCCATTTGGGAGCTATTGTGATAGGACCGAAATCAGTAGCTATTGCGTTTGTCCTATCCGTGTAGTCCACCCCTAACAACTCCCGAACGAAAGGTTGGATAGATAAACCAACCATCGTGTTCAGAGGCCCAAACAACATAGGAATAGGGTTTTTTTAGGGGCCAACGCCCCCCCCCCCCCCCCAATGTTCGAGACATTTGGCATTGTTGTCATTGTACCCTCTTAAAAACTCCCGAATGAAAGATCGGATCGACCAACGAACTTCACCATCGTGTTCAGAGACCCAAACAACATAGGAGTAAGCTATTTTCAGGGGCCAACGCCAACACATGTTCGAGATATTTGGCATTTTTTCATTGGATTTCCGCTATTAACTTAAATATTAGAAATGCAACCATCTCTTTTCAGTTGTCATCTATAGGTTGGTTGTTAAGGTTTCGGAATCATATACTCAAGGTTGTCGGTTCAAAACCGCCTATGTAATTTGCTTTGTTTTGTTTTTTCACTTAATCTTTTTTTTTTCTGAATGTCTGAATGGATTTTTTTGTTATCTTATTTTCCTAACTTTTTTTAAATTTTTTTCCATAGATGGTATTGTACTTCCTTTATTTATTATCATTTTTAAGTTTTTTTATTATTTTGGGTCGCCCTTAAATTTATGTTTAGCACAAAATTATATTCACTTGCTTGCTTTATTTCTTCACCAAAGAAATTAACAATAAGAAAAAATCAGTTTATTCCTTTAGCCTGTATCTTATCATATTCGCATACATTGTTTATGTAGGAATATGTGTTTAATGTCCTGTCTTATAATAGACATGATACGATTGATCAATTACGCCCAGAGTGCAACATCACAGCAAAGATATGAATAACTGGATACCTAATTTCTTATCTTCATGTCAATTGTCGATTTTGACTCCAGAAGTTTGAAGTCCTTACTGCGATTTCTGCTTTAGTTCGTGAATTTTCATTAAGTTAACAAATTGCTTACTTAGAAGTATTGTATATCTTAACTATGCCGCTTTGATAAGATGAAATATAATTTTTTTTTTTAAATTGTTGGTTTTCCGGGCCCTGTGTAGCTTGTTTATACCGGAAGTGAATTCAAATCCCATTCACTTACTGTGGACAACTGTTATTGATTGCTGACGTCACGGAAAAAATTTGGAAACATCTCTGCTACAATTATATGAATAAAAAAAAAGTAAATATTTTACTGTTGTTAGTTACTCTAGAATTTAATGAATGGCGCTCAGAATTATGTTTATAATTTATAATGTTAATTCCTAATATTTTCAAAAATATTTGTATGTATTAATACTATATGTATAGTACTACATATGAATTGTACTAATATTACAGATCATCACCAGTAGTTCTGCTATATTCAGCACAGAGACTGGCTTTATTCTAGGGTGTAAAGACTGAGGTGGTTTCCCGTTGCCTTCCTCTGAATGGCTTCAGACCCAGTGAAGACGAGGCTGACAAACACAGGAAAGGAAATTGAAACATCCATGCCACAGCCGGAATTCGAACCCAGATTCCGATACATTTGCCTTGTAGGAGACCATCGCCTACACCACTAGGCTCTGTCGGAACGTCAATATTACACAAAAAAGTACTATAATAAATTTAATATGTATAAACATTAAAATATAATACATAAACGCTGGAAAACTAAAGATTCATTGAGCTGCTTTTGGAAATTGTGATATCGGGAATCCAAGACAGACTGTTTCTGGTTCCAAGAACATCATCAGTTGGATCCGTCCAGTATCCGCCCAGTGAACTCTTAAGACATATAAAGAAAATACAAGTAAGCACAATAACCGCCCTTCATATTAAAAAAAAAGTCACCAGAACGTAAATAAAGAAAAAAAAAAAAGGCGAATCAATTAATCCCAGCTAGCAACTGAGCTGCAGGTTCTGGGCTGATCCAACTCATGATGGTCTTGAAACCCAGGCCGTCTTGGATTCCCAGTATCACAATTTCCCAAAACAGGTCAGTGAATATTTAGTTTTCTGCGTTTGTTTTATATTTTGATGTTATTGTTCACAAAGCACGTTAAATGTGGTTTTTAAGTGGTCGTAGTTGGTATTACAGCATTATCATTAAATTTACAATAGGACTGTTTTTTTGTGGCGCAGCTTAGCCACAGCTGCTTTTGCGCCATTAAACTACAACCAACAACAACAACTACTGTTTTTAAATTTTAGTCTTTGAAATAATAAACTTATTTGAAATGAGCGGGATATTTTTTAAAAGGACATTTTGAATATTTTTATTAAATCGAAAAACAAAGTTTCAGAAGAGGGTGTTTTATGCTTCTACTATCTTTAAATCTTTTCCATATTTTTTTTTTTTATAATTCAGAGATAGCAGCTGTTCGGCCCGACTGTAATAAAATGGAGGCTTGATTTTCGTGGAAGTGAAAAGCAATGCTTTCCAATTGGAATGGAAGAATAAATGGCTTCCATTGATATGCCTTCGCCTCGAATCAAAAGCAATGACAGCTCTAAATGAAGGGCGCTTGCAATCTGGTATTTTAAGTCGACGCCAATCTTCTTGGTTGGTTGGTTGGTTGGTTTGGTGTCTGCTTCCTTCCTTCCTCCCCTACTTCGCTGTAATTGAATCGCTGAATATGGCTCCAATAACGCTTCGTTGCAAAAGATGGTCAATTGTATTTCACTTGACTTCGTGATTTTTTTCCCCCCATGAAAGGATTGTCTCAGACAAAAGACTCTGACAGAAATCATAGAAAAAATGGAGGTCTAGGAAATGAAGGAATTTTCTATCTCTCTCTCTCTCTTTTTTTATACCTTTAATTTAACATAACTCAGGAATTGGTAGTCAAACAAAAGTATATGTTGTTACAGCTGAATCAATATGAAC
This sequence comes from Thereuonema tuberculata, assembly GCA_023159025.1. Taxonomy (NCBI): domain Eukaryota; kingdom Metazoa; phylum Arthropoda; class Chilopoda; order Scutigeromorpha; family Scutigeridae; genus Thereuonema; species Thereuonema tuberculata. Next base: position 15,894,085 of record JAFIDM010000007.1, on the reverse strand, counting down.
TGAAATATGAAACACCCAATTCGCCAAAAGTTCCATCTTTCAAAAAAAATGTTTTTTCATTCAATATCTATAACCTGTTTCATTTTTTCGGAGACATCCTGTATCTTCCTATTTCCTTACCCAATTAATCAATAAATTCTGATTGGCGGAAGCATATTCAATGACATTAATATTATTATTTTGCTTTATTTATTTATTTATTTATTTATTTATTTATTTATTTATTTTAAGTTTTCAATTTCGGCAAAAAGTTAAATTAAAAATTTTGATAAATTAAAATTATCAAATATATAAATTTTTATTTTTGTGCACCTTGGTTTTCATTTTTAATAAAATTATCAAATTTTTCACAAAATTATTATTATTATTAAGAAAATATATTATTTATTTATTTATTTATTTATTTATTTATTTATTTATTTATTTATTTATTTATTTTGAATTTTGTTAATAAGTTTACATCGAAACTTTTTCATTTGCTAACCCACATAAATGAGAAGTAAAAAAAAAAAAAAGTTATTAAGAAATATTAATAGTTGACATTTGAGAAGTATTAATAAAAATAATTGACGTTTCTATTAATTTAACGCTACCACGTATTAAAAATGGCTGCATCGTAGGCTATTTGTAAATATGTTTTTAGTATCCAAGTGTACTGTATTTTTATTGTTAAATTGGGTTTTTTTCTCGATGTTCTCGAATAGTCCGCCCAATTTTCTAAATAAAAATTGTATCAAATGCATTTGAATATTTTATATCAAATTTTATTACTTAGTCAAACTCGGCTTAGAAGTTATAATCATTTATACACGATATTTTATTTATATCAGTTTTTGTTAATAACTTTTTTCGTGTTAATTATTTGGATGTTTGTGTTAACTTTGGTCCTACTTATTTTGTCCTTCATTAGTTGTAATTTTATAAAAATTTTGATTTCCATCTTGTAATGTACTCAATATTAATAGTATTCCAGTAAAAAATTTTAATAATTTGAATTCAGTTTCATATCTGATATACTTTAGAAAATTATCTTGCACTGTATTTATATTGTGTGTAAGTATTGCGTAATATTATGAGTTTTTTTTTTTTCATTCCAAGATTATAATTTATACTAAATATATCGATTACGAAATATTTTTAAAAAAAAACGTCCAAATGAAATATATGAACTAATAATCTCGATCGCGGTCTGCTTCCCTGCCACCCACACTCATAACATAACATAACACAACATAACATAACACTTGTATGTGAAAACGAAGTCGCAGATAATAGGTATCTGTGTTAAGTTACACTTGAATAGATATAATTTAATCTCTAAAATTCTTCTTTTTATTAACTTGCTTATAATAAGCAAAATGAAGTAATCGCAAGTAATATATATACACACGTGCGGTTCTACTGTTCGTTTTCGAAAGACAGACCCATTCATTGGCGGACGATTTTACTCCGTAGATGGGTGATACGGTGAGATGGGCACTTTTCTAAGAAATTCTTTTGGACATTTTTGCTTTTAAGAAAAAAATAACGGAGAAGCATTTTTGCAATAGTATTGTATTTATTCTTTCCATAACTTCTTTCCCGAAAAGCACAAATAGAACGCAGCTATTAGTAAACTAACACTGATAAAAAGTAAACATCCCCTCTTTATTTCTCCTCACCGCTACTTTAATGAAATCGAAGGAGACCTGACGCACGCGCAAAAGCGCTGAAGGTTCTCGTAAATAAAAACGAGCAGTACCTTTGCATAATCACAACATTATATAAACATTAAACATTTTTGAAGGAAATGTAGGCCTATTGATTAGCTGTGGCCTTTTAGTAGCAGTTTTGTTTCGACCATTGGTTTAGGGAAATCGCCAATTATTATTAATAGTTAATAATTAATGTTAATAACTTATTGCATTAGTGATAAGCAGATGTTTCTAATTGTGGAGATGAGATTCAACAGCAGCGGCAGTCATTTGCCAGAAGCACGAAATGAACCAGTGATGGAATGCAAAGATACCTGAGGTAAAATCATCACTTGATAATGGGTTTGGCAAATGATTAAGTTTGCAGGTGCCTCGATAACATTGGAAATGAGATTTCTATCTTCACAAATTATGATATTGAGAATAGAGGCATTCATTTCGAATGCTTAATTGCAAACAGATTCAAAGTAGATAAACAAGAAATAGGCGTTCTGAAAGACTTTGATAAGAGCAGTGTTCATTGGCGCGTTTGGTTATTTTGGAATAAAACATGAAATTTTCAAATCGTCCCCCACGAAATGGTTGGCGGCAAGAGTTCATTAAAAATCTCTTCGTTGTCTAATAAGAATTCTCTAAAGCAAATTTTAGAGCTGAAGAAAAGTGAAAGAAAAAAAAAAACACAACTGGACACTTAATAAGCTTTCGCACACTGAGCCAACATCAACGGGAATCCTCAACAGCTGTGTCATCCTTATTAGGAATCGTCAGCAGGATTTACCCTTGATGTTTGGCTCAGACTGCGCGGACGTTAAAGTGAAACCATTCTGGCTTCCAGGAATGGCCGCCGAGAACAAAAACAATCAAATAAAAAAATAATGCTGTGAAATCCACAGTTTTAATCCCTTGTCCTTTCACTGAAAGGCACTAAGGTATTTAATTATAACAATAGATTCGAGAGCATTAAAAAAGATATCCAAAAGAAAAAGAAAAGTTAAATTCTTTTGTTGTATCAAGGGTATAAGGCTCGTCATGAGATGCTAAAGTATTGGATCTTGAGTTCCGGAAGAAAACTGTTAGTGCTCACATTCAGAGAATGGCTAAAAAATGGTTCTTGACTTAGGTTGTTGTTAATATGTTTCTGGACTCGGATTCTTTCGTATCATAAAATAATAAATATTGATTTGCGTCATAATGTAGAAAAGAAAGTATCGTTTATGTTTTTCCTTTAAAGATATGAAAAAGTAGAATAAATTACTATAAATTTATAGTACCGAATGGCATCTACATTGACTTAATGTGTAGGCGTTAAGTAGGTTATTACTTTTTTAAGCAGTTAGAATTTAGAAACATCTGTCCTCAGGGTTTTGCAGCGCCCTCCGAATCTTATTAGGAATAGCCTCGAACGGCTCTGTATCTACACTATATCTTTACTCTTGGATACGTCAATTTTGAAGGGAGAACTTCAGCCTGAACTTTAGCCTCATTAAGTGAAGTTAAACCTCAAATTGTCAGTTTATCTTTAAAAAAAGAAAAAAAGCATAATACTTCGTACTATATTATTAATACCACTGCAGTCTTTAAACTTTTCCTTAACTTTTATAATTCAGAGATAGGAGCTATTGATAGGAGCTGTAGTATTGATATTCTCGTGAAACTTTTTTAATATGTAAGTATTTCCATACGAGACCTCGTAGCTGATGGGGCAACGACTTTTCAATGAAATTGGATGGTCGGTCCAACGCGCTCTCGCCTTTACCCCGGGAAGAAATCCTGTTCTCATTTTACAAAGCCCGTCCGAAGGAGAAATAAACTATATAGGCGCCATGTAACCAATGCAATGGCACAACTTTATATGGTACTGTGAAACTTGGATAATTCTAAGCTGAAGGGATCAGAGAAAAAGTTCGAATTATCCAAAAATTCGAATTACATATATTCTCTCAAACAGAAGAGATAAATAAAAAAGATTAACTCCACGATCAAAGATTTAACACATAAACTTTATCTAAGAATACTGCTACATTTTTTTTTTCATTGAATCAAACATTTTTTACTAGCTTCATTATTCATCACTTTAAAAAAAAAGGCAGATATTTTTAATTGCTTCATTGAATGCAATCTTTGTGTCCTAGCATACGATTCCAACCTCTGGGTTGTCAGGTCCTCTCCTTCTTTTTCTGTTTTTTCCATTGCCATTTTTGCTGCTTAAGATTTTATCTTTGTTCTTCAAATATGTCGATAACGTGTTGGATGGAATTCCAAATTCCTTGGCGATTTCCGATTTCTTTTTAAGGCCTTTATCCACTTTTTTAATCACCGCTACCTTTTCACTTAATGTTAATGACTTATAAGGAGCTTTAGCTTTTGACAATGGCATAGTAAGAGCATAGAAACAATACTTAAAGCACAAGCACAAAAACTAAAAATGTATATAACCGCATTAAATCATTCTCAGGAAGCGCACGTGACTCTAAGACCGAAGGGGTGTGGGAGGGGGAGGGTAACAACAGTGGGTGGACAGAAAAATCCTCGGAAATCCCCACATAGTGACATTCCAACCCTCGCTTTTGTTTTCCATAGGAAAATCATTAAAAGAAATAATGCACCTACTGAGAAAAGTCTCAGGAACAATTTTTACCGTAATATTTTAAGGACAATCGTACGAAAAATTCGAATTACCCACGATTTTTTAATAATTTTTTAATACAGAATTCTAGGGACCGAGCAAAAAATTCGAATTATCCAGAATTTCGAATTAAAGAAGTTCGAATTATCCAAGTTTCACTGTATAAGTAATAGATCATGTTATATGTTTATATTTCGTCTTACTGCATTTTTTTATTTCAATATCCCAAGTTAGGTTTTTAATTATGTATAAAATGTTATAACTTCAACACAGCATTCTAGTGGCCATTATAAGTCAGAAAGTCCATTACAAGAAAAGACGAAATATTATGATTAAAATGTTGCCTAAGAGATATTAGTTGTTGTTTTTATCAGAAAGTGGATTAACATATTCTCTGAATGAAGGTATAACGCTTCATCCTGAATCACAATACAATATATCGTGTTTGTAATAGACTGATCCATCTATGTTTTGTTTTACGTAATATTAATATCTTAAATGATAATTCCATTTATAATGTATTAAGCATTAATCATTTTTATTATTTACGAAGTGAAATGTAATGTCAGCTAATCAACACCAGTACCGAAGAATGATTTAAAAAAAGTTTGTGAATTGTTAAAAATAAAATACAAAAACAACAAAACAAAGCGAAATTTAACTTGAATTTAAGGAAGAATGAAATAACAGAAGAAAAAAAATTAATTGACTTTGTAAGTAAAGTCAAAGTAGCTCTTTCACTTTTGCTTGGAAATTTACAATAATGAGAAATTCTTTCGCCAAAGAAACCTTTTTAAAGTATTTCTAAAAGTAATAAAAATAAAACGTACACATTTAAAGATTCACTGAGCTACTTTCGGAAATTTAGTACGGGGAATCCAAGACAGGCTGTTTCTGGGTTCCTATCCGTCGTCAGTGGGATTCGCCCTGTACTCATTGTAATTGGGTATTATAATATACACTAAAGAGTACTGGGCGAATACAACTGAATTGATATAGGAACATACAATATTATTTTATTGTACATATATATGTACTGTTAAATTTTGCTATTATTTCTAAAAGCTTTTAAATTCCAGATTCTGACGAAGAAGCTCACGAAAATAAATGTTATACAACTGTTGTATGAACTTACAGTATAGTTGTACTTATTATATTGTAATCACTGCTATTTATGTTTTCTAACCCTTATCAGCTGGAATTTATTTTGAGATAATTCTAGCTAACGACGCTTTTCCTGATCTTTTTCTTGAATCCCAGTTCAGAATCTAAAGACAGCTAAATAATTTGTTTGTGAATTCCATTGATTTTATTATTAAATAAAGAAATGTAGGGAACTTGTAGTTTTTCTTTGCATAAAGAATCCAAATGTGAAGTTTTTATTTTTTCTTTTTCTTCTTTTTTTTGGCCACATGTAATAAGAACGAATGAATTTTTCAAAGTGGATTTTGCATCATATAACGAGAAAATGGGCATATTATGCTGTTGCCACATTTGCTGTTCAATCTCCTCTCTTTGTGAGGGAGGTTAAGAGGTCATAGAGCGCCCCCTATTCGTCCCTAGCGGTACTTTCATTGCCAAATGCAATAAAGTCCCCGTTGGACCAAAATGAAATTTCATAAGAATCTGTTTTATAAATAAGACGCAGTGGCGCTGCTGTCGCTGATGAGACATGAAATAGGCGGCGGCGCCCATGTCGCAGACAGGATGCTATCATGGTGGAATGCCAGTGCCCCGGATGCGGAGCCATAATACCCTGGCTTTTATTTCGTCGCTGTGTTTATTTGACATTATGTGGGTGTCGGACAGAAAAATTCTCTGGCATTGGCATCGACATATCTTCTTTTTCTCTTTCTCGCTGGCAAAATAGTTCCTTTTTATGTAGGCGCTGTGGTGTTGGATTAAGAAGTGTACAACGCCTCCAACTTTCTATTTGATATTACAATCTCAGAATACTTAATTTATAAATAAATTTATATAGATTCTTAATTCTATATTTACGTAAATTTATTTATAACTACGTAACGAAATAAAATTAATCTAAATGAAATCAAAAATAACGAACAATAAAAAAAAAAAAAATTGTTTGAGAATCTCGGAGAATATTTTAAGTCTGTTTTCCTTAAAATCTGAAATTTCTTTATTTTTTTATGTTTTTTAAAGTAGTATAAATAACATAAGCGAAAATCTCGGTTTGTTTTATTTTAATTGTAATATCTGGTAAATATGAACAGTATAGAATTTTTTTTGTCACTTTCGGAAAAAACATAATTACATCCACAAATGCTTATATCAAGTGGTCTGAATTTAATTCATTTTAATATTTTATTTTTTATTTATTTTTTATTTTTAATATTTCATTTTTAATATTACACCTGAGTAGACTTTAAAAGGATTAGTAAGAGGATTAATATCAATTTTGTGTAAGACGAGGATAGAAATCCGTTGTTGCAATTTTAATGAATTTCTATAAGTAATTTCTGTCACCTTCACGTGCGTATTTTTCCTCAAGGACCCACACGGAAAAAAGTTAGAATGGAGAAGTGAGATCAACTCATGCCCTTAAATGAGCAAGCAAAATTTCAAGAAGATTCTTCCAGCGATTCAAAAAGTTGTTATGGATACAAACACATACACATTGACTTGATGAGCTTTACTTTCGTAGGAAATTAAGCTAAGAATAGTGAGTTTCTAAAAAATAAAATTATATTTTAACGTTCGCTGAGTTATAAGGTAGGGGGCCCAAATATCGCCCATCTAAAAAAACCTGCCCATATTCTTGTCATTCATCATCTCAGTTGCTTGCAAACAATTACAATATATCATATTAACCTTCACTTACATGTTCCTGAACCAATTATAGATATTACTATTATTTTGTATTTTTCCTCAATTTTTTTTCAGGCAAACCTCATATTTTGAATTTTGTGAAAGTGTTCCAAATATCGCCCACACCATTAAATACTTTTTTTGCACTTCTTTGCAGTTTTTTGTTTTTTTCTTAATCTTTTCGCAATTCTTTATGGGTGTTGCGAGCTTCTTTTTCTTTGGATCGTCTAAGTTCAGCCCCTTAGGACTTAGTTTCCTTTTGCTGAGAGAATTCATTAGAGCAATTGTGAATGGTGACCCACTCACAAGACTGGGACATTAAATGTTTTGGAAGCTTTCAGAAGACCCATTTTTTTTATTTTTACAGCTGTGACAACTTCTGTCCCATGTCTTACGTTGAGACATCTGTAATAAACCAAAATAAACTATCGCACAGTGGGCGATATATGGAACAATGAGGTGGGCGATATTGGGCACTCTCTAGCTTGTCAATTTGGGGGACGCTACAGACAAACTGGCTACCTCTAACAAGTTACAGACATTATCAACAGATAGGTTATTTCTTTCACTACTTCACGATATTAGATGGTTGCGATGGCATGAATAATTCATAAGCTGCAGCACTAAAAGAAACAGTAGGTTCATAACTTACCAGAACGAAAAACCTTCAAGAATTCATAAAAAATAAACGGGTTGAACTAACACCACCAAACGAACACAGCGTGCTAATAGAAGGAATGGCAAATTGTTTCCATCGGTTCCCGTGTGACAGCATCACTATCCCGTCCTACATCGCCCTGGGCGGTATTAGGAAGGTAGGCGATATATGGGCCCCCTACCTTATATTTCAAAATCAAAGCCGGCACACCTGTTTAGTATAAAAACTTCTTATTATTTAAGATAAAATTAAAACTATGTACAATTAAAAAAATTTCCTTAAAAAATTACCTTACGACCAGGTTTCGCTTCGGTGATGTTGATGCATTTTCAAGTGACTTGTTGGTGAGTTTCATCCATTCAATTCAAAGGCACATTCAATTCTTTTCCTAGAATTTTTGACTGTTGTGAAGTAGCTGCTTTCCCATAACATCCAAGTTCTACAGGAAAGCTATACACAGGGGTCAATTCAAGTACAGCAAACTCCCGATTATCCGCGGAATTGGGTGGCGCGGCAACCGCGAATAAGCGAATTCTGCGGATAATCCGAAATAGAACGAAAAAGGACGAAAATCAACCCAGAAATGCTTTTAACATGTTTTATTTACCGTATATGCTCCAATAAACGCCTAGGCTCTTATTGTCGCCGGCCTCTAATAAGCGCCGGGCTGCAGAGGGGACACGGCCAAATAGTAGCCGGTCTCTAATAGTAGCCGGGTCTTTGATATTTGTCTATTGGTACTAGGGTAAGCGTCCGTATCTTTATAGTCGTTCATAATACCTTACGGTACATTGCCTTACAAAATGCCACCGAAACGGTCATTTTACATTGCCTTTAAGATTCGCGCGATTGAATACGCGAAAGAAACTTCCGCTCGTCATTGCGGATTCGGACGAGGAATAGCAGCGAAAGGTACAGAAAGACATTGCAATTTATCTTTAACAGTCTTATGTAGCATGTGAAATTCAAATAAAGTAGCTATTTGTAATATCAGCCGATATTTACGTATAAAAATATTTCTGAAGGTTTTTTGTTAATAATGGCCGGTCTCTATTAAGCGCCGGGAACGGAGGCTAGTTTTGCAAATAAACGCCGGGGGCCTCTATTGGAGCATATACGGTACATTAAAATGGCAATACATACAGTTCCAGTACATACATTGTAAACAATTATTTTATTTTAAATTATTTATTTATTTTTAAATTTTATTATTACGGGAAAGGCTCTCCCGTAATTTAGTGTAACCTTCCGGTCTAGGCTCCGCCCACAAGGTCGTTCTTTAAATTGTTTGTCTATAATTGTCTTCACTTACTTTGTTAGCCTCTTTTATTGTTTTCCTTATTCTAGATTTAATTTTTTTTTTTTTAATTTCGTAATTTATTGTACAGTAAAAAAAAATGGAAACAGGAGAGGTCCGCGGACAATCGGGAGTTTACTGTATAGAGTTGAAGAGGCTATTGATTGTCAATTGACTAGAAGAGTTCTCTCAATAAAAATCGCATCAGAAAATAAAAAAAGAACTAAATAAAAACAAAACCGTCAACAAACATAAACCGGGTATAGCGGGAAGATACAGAATATAGAGGATGTTTATATTTTCATTGAAAATTATCAACTGTTGTTAATATTTATTCAAAAGAGATTATAAATATGAAAACGAAAGGGAAAAAAAGTAATTGTTCATAATATACAAATTGCCTTATTTATATATTAATATTTTGGCAAATAAAGAAAAAATAATTAGTAAATTTCAGTAAATAAGATTAAGAATACAAAATTATTAAGTTAAAGCAAACACAACTAAGAATTTTAGACATTATAAATAGTAAGCAAAATTAGCTGTGTATTAAAGATTCATGATTATAATAGAAAATGATTATAAAGAATAAAGATGAAATAACGAATAAATACCTATGACTGTTCGTCCATAAACTAAGACTTGTAAAAAACTTTTGAATAGTTAGTTTCGTTAAGACGAAAAATTTTGTTAGTTTGGTGCCATAGAGAAGGTATGGGTTTAAAACACAGGTAACAAAAGTTCTTTATGAAAACGAATGCTGGAAGTTTCCAGAAGTCACGTATCGTATCATCGAGTTTACTATCGCTAGAAAAAAAAATGAATCCCACGGTGTTAGATCGGATGCATAGGGAGGGTGCTCCGTAGGTGTGTTCACTTTCTTTCCGATACGGGATCGTTCTCAGTTGATTCACGACCGTTACGAAATCGCACAAGTATAGTCGAGCTCAAGAGCACGTTAAAAACGTTGATTTTTATGAACTTTTTTTTTTCAGGTCCTCGAACGCCTCCCGCGCACATATACTTGGCTTACTTTGATGACTAAGCGTTGATTCATTTTGAAATTTCTAAAGCAGTTTTCCTACAATGTTTCTGTAAACTAGCGAAGGTTTACGAATGCGCATACGCCCAATAAAAAAGCACAATCTAATATTGCCAGATACTAATATATCTGAAATTGTGCAGCATTCAAGTGTCGGATTACAGCAAGAAATAAAGTCTTATTATTTAATATCCGCACTGTGTATTTACACAGTTTCAATGTAAACTGCAAATAAGATGTATATTTTTCACAGCAATTAATCTTTATTCCTTAGATTCTGATTAATATATGTAATGGCTTTAATAAAACACTGATTCGGAATTGAGGATTGGCGGGACTTCGTAGTTCCAAAATATCCCATCAGTCTACTTTTTGGCTTGTGGGATAAACAAAGCCGTGTGCTTCGTTTTAACCCTAGTAGATATAGCTGAACCCTAGCTGAACTAAAAGATTTGATTTGGATGCAACGATTGTAAGTCTTCCAAAATTTTCAGATTGGATGTAGAATTGATTATCGCCTATTGAAGAAGACGACAGCAATATATTTTCAAAGAAGGATATAATTTAATTTAATGGACCACTTGAGAATAGGCGTGGCTTCGTAGTTACAACATATCTCACCAGGCTACTGCTTCGCATGTGGGATAAACAAAACCATATGTTTAGTTATAATCCATGTAGATATAGGGAAAATATTATATTAAAGAAGGATATTCCAAGCATTTTTACAGAATTATTACAGTAAAGATCTGCACAGTACTTAACCATCCGTCTTGAAATATCAAAAATCAACGATTTTTTAAGTAATTCACAGAAAGTTATATGTTTGTTTATCCCACAAGCTCACGCCGCAAATACTTACACGTCATACGTGACGTCGATAGGACGTAAACCTCAAGTGGTCCATTGGACAGGAAAAAAAAAATATAAGTCAATGATCCTTAACATATATCAGTAACATGTATGTATAGATATACACTCAGTTATTCATCGAGTAGTGGGGGACTGAAAATATAGCACTGGGGATTAATTTTGAGGACGTGGGATATGGGTGGTGACATTCATAAGTTGGAATACGAATAACTATTCTACCGGATTTCAAAGAAATTAGCCCAGCCATTTTAGCGAGAGATATCTTGGTTCATATTTGATATGTGGGAGGAGTAGAGACCAAAATAAAATGTGCCTATGTTTTTCGCAGGACTGCAAATAAATTGTGTATCCAAATTCTCTGAAAGTTGGTCCATCCGTTTTAAATCCGTGATGAACATAAAATCAGAAAGACAGACAAATAAATGTTCAAGTAAGACTGCGCATGCTCAGTCAAAAATTCCTCGATATAAAGACATAATAGCATCGAGCCAAGAATAAAACTTGGAACAAGTTTTTCAGCTTAGACAAAATGTCAATTATAAGCCTCCTTGTTAAGTAAAGTAATTGAATGCGATCCCTTCTAACTAATTGGTAGTTTAATCTTTCGAGGCGAATAGTATAATGGCTTTGGTGAAATTAAAAGGAATAAAAAAAATGCGTGACTAGGCAATATTATTAGTCTAATTAGAGAGTCGTATTGTGTTCCTTATGGAAGCCACATTCGTACGGATCAAATTAAGCTAGAAATTGAAAAATTCAGTAGGTTCGTGTAATTTCTTCAGGACTTTTGGACATCCTCGCAAAGAGATTATCAAGCCGAAATGAGAAAATTGGAAATTGGAGGAGATTTCAAGATAGGTTTGACAAAAGTTGCAGTCAAAAGAAAATCCATACGAGAGAGCGAGAGAGAGAGAGAGAGATGACGACAAGAATCAGAAATATTCAGTTCTTCGCACGACACTGAATGTTTCAGGTCTCAGTGGAATAAATTCATAAAAACCGTAAATTGGAAGAAAATGATGCTTTTTTAGCGACTCCAAGAACGTGGGAAGGCAGAGGGGGGAATATCTTATATTCATTCTGTCTGTCCGTCCCGATCGCTAAGGCTCAAACTACAAGTCGGACAGATAAGAGTCATATATTACTGCAACCCTAATGACTTGTAGAAAATACAAGATTCGGTTTGCGGTCACTTATATATATATTCGGAATCGCAATGACGTGAGGAAAAAAGCTGTGCATATTTGGAAAACTATATAATGCATTTCCTGCTTGCGCATCGTATTGCAGTAAACATATACGGGGGGCCTCTTTGGTTTCATTTAAACTATGAGGCCATTTGTTTGCCTTTTTTTTTCTATCCTGATTGTTGTGATCAAATAACTTTTACTATAGCTGATTTCATGTCAACTTCCCACAATGGAAATCTATGACGTATCCGTCGAAAGTATTTTTCATTGCTTCCTAGGAAAATGGGATCTTCGATACGTTTCATAAAAAAACATATCTTCAATTCAAAGTACTTCGTAAAGTATATATGTAATTTAAATTTTATTTTTGTAATTTATATTTTACATGTGTTAATTGGACAATTTAAAAAGTTTGATAAAAAAACACACATGTTGAAAATATCACATCTGAAACATACGGGAACCTCTAAATGAGTTTATAAATTGTCAATAAGGTTGACAAAGGAGGCCATATCGGATCGGGAAAAGCTTCCCGTATATATGTTTTAGATGTGGTGTTTTAAACATATTTGTGTTTTTTATCAAATCTTTTAAAATATATTTGTAATGAGTGTTGTTTGACTCATTAATTATTACAATCAATTGATTAATTATTACTATTAATTATTTTTTAATAGTAAAGCGGTATCTACATGCTTCAACATTGTGCAATAGCTGCCTATTCAATGGCTGCCCTTTTCTTATTTTCAGAATATTTATTTCTTTTAGGCAGAGCGTAGCTCACTGCAGAGGATCTGTCTGTCCGTCCATCGCGAGAAATTCATATCTCAGAAACAAATATGCTAGAGACATAATCTAAACCTTATTAAAAAGACTAGCTCATATAGCCGTTGAGAACTCGTTTCTAGCTTGTGTGATTCTCAGGTTATAGGCCTCCTCCAGAATTTGATATTAATTTAAAAGTTTTATTAAAATCTGGTACATTTCAAAAATTAATTTTTTAATTTTTTTTATATTGACTTCAACTGGAATTATTATAAGAATTAGTTATATGAAGCCAATTTTCCTTTTCTCTTCTTGAAATAAATTTTACAATGATTGGTCTATTTTTGTAATAATGGGATCTCCCAAATTTATGAAGAGCTTCTATTTTTTTCTGAGAGGTTTTGAAGTTGTAAAGTTTTCTGAGATTTTCTCATTTGTATAGAAGCCATGGGTCATTATGCGATCTCTATTGGGATTGCTGCTCCTACCTTGTTTCTGCACCGTATTATAGATCACAGGATATAATAGATTTGATCAAACTATTGCATTAATTCTTCCGTAAGAATTTCTAAAATCTTCTAAGTGGATTCGTTGCTCAGAAAATATATTGCGAAGATGATAAAAATTCTTATTGAAAGCATTGGAACCTACACAATGAATATTATTTTTATCAATATTTTGTAATTTACGCTTGGTTTTAGATGATAAAACACATTTCAGCTTTAGACAACCTTAATATGTAATGCGATTTTAATTACTTTTTTCAGAACATAGAAAATTTGTAGTGTTTATATTTAGCATTATTATAATTTTAAAATAAAACCCAACAAAACTAATATAAAAGTTTGTTTTTTTTTACTAATTTTTACAACAAAAGAAAAAAGACAGAAAATTATAGTTTTCTCATCTAGACAAAACGTGCTTATTCTTCATTTTCTTTCTGTAATAATAATAAATGTTTGCTATACATTTCTTCCTGGTGTCGAATATTCTGTCTCTCTGAAAATAGTTTCTCTTTGCCTTACTTAAAGACTGCACCGCCAAATTAACTTTTTTTTGAATATCCATCCGCATGCCCATAAAAGTAGTTCGTACAATGGAAGGTTACATCGTGAGCGTTTTGATCGTCTATCATTTCTAATTTATTATCTCATTTAGCTTTTCATAGCCCCGGAGGGAGTGACAATAAAGACGTTTACCATTCCACTCTTTTCTTTTCGAGTCTTTCGCCGGGACGAGATGATGAAGGACGAGAAGAAGCAGGAGAAGAAGAAAAAAAACTGTCGCCTTCAGGTTTGTGACACGCTACAGAAATTGCCGAAGATTTATGCCAATATCCGAATCCACTCGCGATGCCATATATTAAAATCAGGCCCTGAGAGAGAGTGCGTGGCCCCCTGGTGACAAAACGACGAACAACGGAAATAGCGGAACAAAGTAAGTCTGGATCAAGTGATTTAGAAGAATAAGAATGGCGGAGAAGAAGAGGGCCGTGATTACAAGAAGAGGAGGAGAAAAGAGAGAATGGGTTTTGCTTAATCTGCATTGGGATTTGCCCTCTCCTTTTTTTTTTTTAATTCGATTCGTAAATTTAATCATAACATAATTTAGAATAACAGAATTGGAATATTCATGCAAATATTTTTTTAAATTTTTTTTAACAGTTATTTATTTTACATTTATTACACTTTTTATATAATATTAATTTATTTACAATCGGAATCTCCTCATTAGATTAAATTTAATCATTATACTTCCACTTCAAGACTAAATATTTCAGAAATAAAAAAAAGTACACTTATATGGAACTTTTTTTAGCCACCATGTTTCGAAGTCACAAGATTACATAATAAAATGTTTTGAACATAATTTACATGAAAAGTGTATTTGATGTATGTGCATATTTGAAATTATCCTGTATTAAATTCAAAAGAATTGGGAATTTTTGTTGATTTCATGCCGTGCCCGCGTGGTCGCGCGGTCTCAGGCATCGGTCTGCCGTGAGGCCAGTGTGCCGGTACCCGGGTTCAAATCCCGGTCGAGAGCTTGGATGTTTCAATTTCCTTTCCTGTGTTTGTCAGCCTCCTCTTCACTTTCTCTTCGGTCTGACGTCATTCCGTAATGGCGTTCTGGAGAAGGCACTCCAGTATGGGAAACCACTCTAGTATCTTTCCTTAGTCCGTCTATGGCTTCTTCTAGGGGTTCGATCCATCGACCGCGTACCTCCGGATCGGGGATCGCACTTAGTGGAGTGGAGTGTTTATTTCATAAAAATAAGTACTTTGTTGTACAGGGTGTCCCACGAGGAATAGTCAATATTTTGGGAGGTGATACAATCGGTGATTTTAAGCAAAAAAGTTCTTATGAACGAGTGCCCTATTCTGAAAAAAAATAAAAATAAATAACGAGTGAGCTATTTGAATGTACCGTTTCAAAATGAATGATAACAAAGAGATAATACATACTGTTTCTAATATTTACTGGTCAAGTTACACATTTCTTACAGTTTATAATAAAAGTTTCAAAAATTCCACCACCAACATCATGCATTTCTAAACTCTTGTGAGAACAAGATGTATTGCTTGTCCGAGTTCATCGTGACGTTCCTTTATGAGTGCAAAACAACTATTAAGCGAGTGAGCAATCCGTCTCGTGTATTCACACTATGTCTGTACACTTCAATATTCATCCAACCCCAAAAACAGAAGTCCAAGGGGATTAGGTCTAGAGATCTTGGCACCATGCGGTGGATGAGAAGGAAAAGAACGGCCAGCAGGCACAGTGACAATTATGTGCCAAATTTCAATGATCTCGAAAACTATTTGGATTAGGACACTTGTTCATAGGACATTTTTTGCTTAAAATAACCGATACATATTTTACCGATATATACATATATTAAATGAAAGTAAAATATATGAGGAATGCCATGACACATGTAATACAGATACCACAGAAAATATGTGCAGTAAATGAATATATCGTGTTGGAATAACGTGTACTATCCCACTGTTTTGGCAATTGTGTATTTCTGTGACAATAATAGCATTTTTTTTTTATGGAATGATATAAGAGGATATTAAAGAGAATGGACAGCCAATGATAAAAAGTTATTTTAATTCATTGTAATTAATCACGTGATAAGTCACAAAATAGAGCAAGTCTGGAATCATTTTTTCTTAAGTCTTGTCTGGAATCATTCTTTCTCAAGTCTTGAAAAGACCCTTATTAGAAATATAATATTTTAAAAATATTTTAATATTTCTAATATTTCTTTTTCAAATATTAACATTAAATTTCGTATATATAATTCAAATAAGTGAATGGAGTATCGACATGCGTTTTTCTTTTGGCAGACCTTTGTTAAAGCAGCCCCTTACAAATCGTGAATTCTTTGAGAAACATCGGAGTAATTTTTTTCTTTCGACACTGGTAACGGAAGCATTTGTTTTATATTTTCCAACTTTTCCATAAATTGCTGAAATTTCGTATGTTGAAGAGTTTGGCAAGTCCGATTATTCAACGCGTTTTTACTGGAATATCACAGCTCTATTGAGAATGCCCCTCAGTTGCTTCATCCTACACACGTTTCCTACTCTGTATTTCTTTCATTTATGTTAATTTATCCGCTAGCGCATTCCCATAATTTTTCTGTAAAAGTTTAAAGTCTACATTCCGAGCGCTTTTACAGAATTTGTTACCAATGCTGATGCTTATCAAGATTCATGCCTTGAATATCCTTGGAGAGTGACTTACTCAATTTATTACATCTACAGAAAGAAGGAGAAAGAAATAGATGCAGGTTCCGGAAGAATTTTAGTGGGTTTATGTTTATTTAACAGTTGCTCTGCGATGAAGTTAGCAATTTCCAAAGTAGCCACGAGATGGCAGTGCTGTGAATTTAAAAGGACAGGGATTGCAACAAGATAAAACCCAGCCAACAACAAAAGAAGATGCAATACAATAAGGAAATTACTTTCGCAGCAACTTTATTTATTATTCGTTTAATTACATTATCTGAGAGGACATTGCAGGAACTATTTGGCAGGATACTAAGCACTCCTAATTAACGTGATATTCTTTATGAAAATGTATTATGGGAAATAAAATGCGGATTTATTTCTATTTCGGATTTTACTGGTTTAGCCGTAAAAAAAAAAATATTCTTCTGCCAGGATGTGTAACATCTACATCCAGTCAGAAAATTTATACAGAATATTTTGATTCAAAAATGAATAGATCCTTTTAAGCTTCTATACAGAGCTTAGATCATAGCAGGAGAAGCTTTATATACCCGTTCTATCTGTCTGTCCGTCGCGAGAAATCCAGTGATTGGTCTATTTTTATTATAATGTGATCTCGCAAATCTAAAAAGAGCTTCTATTTTTTTTTCTGTGGGGTTTTGAAGTTGCACTTTTGTATTAAAGTTTCGTTTATATATAAATATTCTATGGTTGTTATCATTTTTAAAGATATCCTTATTGATTAAATACTTTCTTTGTTTGAAAGCTAAAAGCCAATTAAAACTTTTTCTCTTCTTGAAATAAATTTTACAATGATTGGTTTATTTTTATTATAATGGGATCTCCCAAATCTATGAAGAGTTTCTATTTTTTTTTTTCTTAGAGGTTCTGAAATTGTGAAGTTTCCGAGATTTTAATATTCGCTCTATATAGAAGCCGTGGAACATTATGCGATCGCTACTGGGATTGCTGCTCCTTCCTTGTTTAATATCAAGATCTTATAAATATTATATTAACTTGTTGAAATTTCTAAATGTTAATAACAATAATAAAAACTGAGAAAATCTTAACATGCTACTGTATGATGTCTTCTACTTTTTTATATATATATATTTTAAAGTTCTGAAGCCAATTACAAAGAAAAGGCTCGTATTTTGTAAGTTGTAAGTACCTGAATACTAACAGCCTTACTGTCCACTCAACAAAATAAAACCAAACTTCTAACAATCTGTTGCTAGCTGTGCTTGTAAATATTAACAATTTACTTCACTTTGAATCCCCTTGCTGTCTGTTTGTCATTTTGTTTCTGAAATTTTACAATTGCTCGCTTGTAGGTTTTCTTAAGTATATTTTCAGGTAGTAAGATTCATCAAATCAGTCAGAATGTGTGTGTTTTGTGTCTCTCTCTAACAACTTTGAACCACTGGAATTGATCTTCTTGTAACTTCGTATGAAAATTAGAGGACTAAGGACGATCTCTGTTTTGTATCTAAAATCATTCGCAAAATCGGTCCTTGACTAAAATTAGCAAGAAAAAGCGACAAAAATTCTCATAGAAAAGCAATGGAACCTGAAGAATGGATTTCTATCCTATTTCTGTTAATACTTATTAAACAACTAGCTGTAACCGGCATGCGTTGCAATGCCACTCAAAGAAGAAAATGTTTGTGTTTTAATTCTGTTTATTGAAGCGCTTTTGAATACACAAAATTTTTTGTTTTTCCGTCTGGTGCATACACGAATAAATCAGAAGGTTTTCCGACGCGTGAGCAGGCCACATACAGCTGTCCATGTGTGAAGCATGGATTTTTCAAATTTAGTCCCTACACTTGTAGCGATTGTCCCTGTGCTTTGTTGATGGTCATTGCAAATGCGAGTCGCACCGGAAACTGCAAATGTTGAAACCGGAAATACACAAATTGGTTGAAACGCCTCGCGCACCAGATATTGTAAAATGGTTCTACTAACTCAGAAACCTTCGCGGGCGTGCGCACAACAACTCAATTTCATCGCAATCTGACGAATGGTATAGGAACGCATACGGAACAAACAAACAGAGAAACATTCATTTTTATGTACTAAGATGAATATTAATCCCCTTTTAGCTAATCCGCTGAGCGTGATTTGATCAAAATAAAATTAATCCGATTTAAACAATAAGTAAATAATGTGAATTTAATTCATTTTTTTTATCAAAAACCGAAAAATTTTGTTGTGTTCAGTTGATATTATAATTAGAATATATATGTTGTCTTTTAATAATTTCTAATAATCAACTTTTTCTTTTGTTTAAATTTATGAAAAAAAAGGTAGAAAATATATTCCTTTATGAATTAAAATATAATGATTGTAGCACTAAAAAAATCTGGATTTCGATAAAAATTGTAAAAATTAAAGTTGAAATAAAATTCTATAAAAACACATATTTCAAGTTTGAAAAAATATATTATTAAAGGAATTTTGTATACATTATATTGCAGAAACCGGTTTTCAAGCCCTTGCTTTTCATGTTTTCAACGGTTTCCGCGATGTAATGTATACAAAATTCCTTTAGTATATTTTTTCCAAACTTAAAAAATGTGTCTTTATTGAATTTTATTTCAACTTGAATTTTAATAAATATTATTGACACACGTAAAATACATATCACATTATAAAATTATAAGGACTGCTTTTCATTGAAAAATAAAATCCCTTATCAGTATATAAAGTGCAACTTTCGGAAATACTGGTCATCGGCTTGTGTTTATGTTTTAGCTGTTGTTACGGTCCATGTAACGGCCTTCTTTTTTTTCTTATTTTCTTCAGTGCTTAGCTTCTGGAACAATCCAATTCGCCTTTTCAAGGAGTAATAAATGTAGGCCACTCTTCTGTAGCCTTGGGAACATTTGTGAAGAAGCCGCCCACATTGTACATGTGAAATCGGACAGAAGATTCTTGCGCTGGGAAAGCATTCCCGGTTAACCACTAGATCAGGCTGGGAGTTTTATTGTCTCAGAAGCTGTATCTCGTGTACTTTGTTGGCTTATTTGGTTTATAATTATGTTAGAAAATCTCATTAATATTTCGTTTTCTTTAGGATTATATTAAGGTGATTTATTTTGATAATTGGAATCGTGCTTCTTTTTTTTAAATAAAAAAAAACATTTCTGAAATTACTTGTAGTAAGAGTTATATATCCCCTTTATAAATATTTACGTAGTATTACATATTGCTGTTTTAATCCAAAATACTACGCATCTACTTTTCAGGCAATTTTTAGCGATCCTTTTGGGAGCTATTGTGATAGCGACCAAAATCGGTAGCTATTGCGTTTGTCCGTTCGTTCCCCTCCCGAAGGGAAGGTCGGAGTGACAAACCATCGTTGTGTTCAGAGGCCCAAACACCACAGGCATACGGTATTTTCAGGGGTCAACGCCACCCCATGTTCGAGATATTTGGCATTGTTGTCATTGGATTTCCGCTATTAGCTTACATGTTAGAAATGCAAGCATCTCATTTCTGTTGTCAGCTACAGCTTGATGGGTACGTTCTCGGACTCATATGCTA
The DNA here is from genome assembly GCA_023159025.1 of Thereuonema tuberculata. Taxonomy (NCBI): domain Eukaryota; kingdom Metazoa; phylum Arthropoda; class Chilopoda; order Scutigeromorpha; family Scutigeridae; genus Thereuonema; species Thereuonema tuberculata. The sequence goes on along the minus strand of JAFIDM010000007.1, from coordinate 15,873,819 downwards.
GAGGTTATCGGTTCGAATCATTTTTTTTTCTATTAATTTTTTTTCTCAATGTCTGCAAGGTTTTTTTTTTCTTAAATCTCCTAACTTTTTTTTATTTTCTTAACTTTATTATTATGGGTCATCCTTAATTTTATGCTTTTAGCACAAAGTTTTTTCTACTTCTCTATTTAGATTACTCGCCTTTCCCACACAACGCCGTGTATCTTTTCTGGCACATACCCTTTCGTTATGAAAATAATGATAGTGGAGATCATTTGCTGTAAATTGACTTTGGAGAAACACGCTGGAATATTTATCGTCAAATTGAAAGCAGGTGTTTTCTGCCAATTAATGCGGCGAATTCAAAAGCATTTTGTTGTGTTCACTTTGTTTGTTGAATATTAATATTTGGACCGAAGATATTCAGTGCCGCGTGGAACAATGCGATATTTGTGGGCGGTAACCTCGTGCCAAAACCAAATTCTCACTGAGACTATAAACCAAATCTCTGGGGTTTTTTTTTTCTTTTTTCTTCTTATAAGTAAATTCATATGTTTTCACCCCGAGTCAAAATAAATAAAGATCAGTCCAGCTGCAAGCGGACATCCGGGAGTCGATATTTTTTATTTGTTTGCCGAAAACGTAGTCCAGAGGGAATCAAGAAATGTTTTACGAAAGTGAGAAGATTTAAGGATACCATATATAGAAAAGGATGTGACAGGGCAGTTTGTTAATGGAAATGCTTTATAAGAAATGGCGTCTCGAAATATTGGAGACAAGAATAGAAGCGATAAATATAATTGTGTAATTTTAAAAACCGTACATGATAAAATCATCGTCTACGCAGAGGACTGAGCCTGCAGAGCTGAGGCGTGAATTTCGACGACCGAAAGGTCAGTCATGCTCAATTTTTTTCAAGTTGAACTTATTATTCATCGTTTAACCGTTTTAATTAGACTTCGGGGGTCATTTTCAGGGATGATGGTGGAGATCAAAATAAAAGGGCCTTCGTTTTAAGTTGACCATGAATAAACTACGTACCACATTTTATGAAAATCCGTTCAGCCGTTTTAGCGTGATAAGAGTACAACTAAGTAGACAAAGACAGAAGAAAACAAGAATAATTAATACTTTTAGACAATGTCAAAAGCAAAGCGGCCCCATAATATGCACAATTTTATAAACAAAATTTATCGGAAGCGACCACTTCTGACCCCCCAACTTGGGTCAGGGAATAATCATAGACATGTTCACCTATGGTTTGATGCTGAACACAATGGTGAAGGTTTCAGTCTAATATCTCTAACCGTTTGGCTACTACAAAGTGTGACATCCAGCAAGCATAAAAGCAAGAGCGGTCACCTATGTTTTACAGGCAAGCTGTAATCTAGGGGCCGCTAATTAATGCTATCATTATCATTTACCTCAGTTTTCTTCAAATTAAATACATTCTTTGGAATGCCCAAAGAATATACTAAATAAATAATTATCAAGGTTGTTCCGTCATTGTATCTTGAAGGCATTAACTTCAAGCGCCATTCAAATAGTTTGGTTTTAATTGTAACAGCGTTTTAGGCTTAGTGTCTTCTTGATTCACCAATTTAACCTTACAGAAAAACGAAAAACTAGAAATTATTTATAATCGGATGTTTAGGTTTCAAATGTAAACGTACTTTAGGGTTAGATTCTTTTGTTTATTAACGTAACTGCAATGCACTAATGAGTAATCTACTCATAACCCCTGAAAATACCCTGAAAATACCCCTTTCCTGCGTTGTTTGGCCACTGAACAAGATGGTGAAATCCGTTTGTCGATCCGAACTTCCTTTCGGGAGTTGTTAGGGGTGGACAAACGCTCCCAAATGGGTCGCAACAATAACTGAGTTTATTACTAATACAATTCCTAATATCTATTTAGTTCTCTAAGATCTAACAACATTTAGCTCATATATAATACATACTGTTTAACGTTATCGGAATGAAAATACATAACTCTTTCCCTAACATGACACACAAATTAATAAATAAAAATAAAATGTAAAGTACAAATTCTCGGCAGTTTCACTAGACCACTTGAAAAAAACCTTTTTACAGAGAGACGGACGAACTCACGGACATGAATATTTCAAATTACAATTGGATTCTAAAACTTTTATTTTTCTAGTCCTTTATTCTCTCAATTTGAGGGGGGGGGGGAGCAAACAGAACTAATTAAATAAACAATAAACTACTTAAAATTTAAGTTTTTAAATAAAAAGTACGTTTCATTTAAACTTAAATAATAAACTTAACGTCTGCATTTCTTATTATATTTTTCCTTAAAATTTTTTTCTTTATTTTTCTTTATTTTTTAAACTCTAATATCTGCCTAAAATAAAGAGTAGAAATTAGTTTATTTTAAAAATATAATTAAATCCGCATTTATTTAATGAAGTTGTTACAGGTAGTTCCCGACTTTCGAAATTTGGTACTTACGACTGGAATTTTCAAAATATCAAAAACATATTTTTTTTAAAAATATATATATATAATTTTTAGTTTTCTTCGAATATTCTTTGTATAGTGAACCTGTGACGAATCTCAAAACTGCTAAAAATCATATATAGACATAAGCGGCGCCTAAGCTTGTTCCTCTCTACTTTTTATAGAACTGTTTAGGTAACAACTAGATAGCATTGGTGGAAACCAATTCCCGGCGGGGCTTCTCCGCTCTTTGTTCTCTTGGCAACATTCTTAACTGGTGTTCACTGCATAACAGGCATAACAAGTGTGTTGGTTTGAAAATAATTACTCAGTTAATTTTACATCTACATACCTAATAGAAATCAGAATGCCTTTTGAGTCGAGCTGAGACTGGGATGGCCGTTTCGAGCTTGTTGAGCTCTCCTCAGCCAGAGCTACTCAGCCAGTGTTGATGGGTCATTCTTTACATCGCGAATACATACATATTTATTATAATTCTTCGTATTTCCTATTTATTCATATTAAATTTAATATTTACTTGTCCATTTCGTGAGTATGTGAATTTTACATGTAATGTAATGTAATGTGGTGAGCGTGGGTGGCTTGGCAGCCGAGCACCGCGACCTCAAAGATCTATTGTTCTATCCTACGGAAATAAGGACAGACGGAGAGAAAGACTGAGAAAGGATGGTGTGAGAAATGCAGGGGAAACGGGAGAACCCCGGGAAAACCTGCCCAGCGCCACCATCAACGAAACCTACATGAGAACCGAACCTCGGTACTCAGAGGTATTTTACATGTATATTTACATAATATATATTTATTTATACATTAAGTTTTCCTTTTTTTTTAGCCATTTTGTCTTACAACCAAGCTGTCGGAATGGAATCCGTTCGTAAGTCTGGGAATTTTAATTAACTGAAAGCTCCAGCAAACTAACGGACTTCATTATTTTAAGGTCCGACGAACATAAAATTTGAACATAATAATAACTTGACAATAACTCGTATTTATTTGTAAGTTATGTAATGGTCTAATATTAGTTGAAAGGAAAAAGAATAATTTAATTCATTTCCAAAAGGTGCATCGTGGACTTCTCTGCATAGCGCCAGTAAAAGATTTTACTCTGTTGGAAATTGTGAAAGCAACGGGAATAAATAAATTGCATTTTATCGATTTAATTAGGCCACGTCCTGTCAAGGCCACGTTATGTTCCTAATAAATAATAATAATAAAAAAATGAAAGCTAAAATAATTTTATTCAAATTATAGTTAATTTAAAACCAGTTGAGCCGTGCGAATAATTTGCAACAAAAAAACCACCTTTGAGAAATAATAAACAACTCCAACAGCTGTGGTGCATGTTAGTTAAACACATTGTCAATAGATGGCGCCTTTTCCATTTTTTATAAAAAGATGTTTAAAATTCAGTTTTTTTAACGAAAACATTAATTTTTAACAATTTGTTTATTTTTCGTCATTAGCGGTGAACGTAATCTTGAAAATGATATCTCAATCATTGATTTTGATGATTGTATTAAGGGAGATATGGCGTACCGACACAAAAACACCTTTGCGAAATAATATATAGGGATATTTTAATTTCTTAATAATTCAATAACCTACATAAATGTTTATTCTATATATTAATTTAATTTTTGTATTAAAAATCAAAGCAATTGATGTTCATTGGTGACTGCTCCTAGCTGATGATCGCCGTATAAGCGTGAAACAAGCTGTTCTAGGATATCACTAGTAAACACGTGGCCTCGCCCATTGTTGTTTATTAATAATTCAATGCTTATATTGAATTTTCTGTACATTAAAATAAATTCATTGAGACCGGCGGACTGCTGGCGGAAGAATATTCTCACTAATATTTTATTAGTGAATTTTTCTTTGTTTTTTTTTGCTTTTGAGGCGCTACTGCGATTCCGAAAATTATTACTGTGATTCTAAAATTTTATAGTGAATAAAATACATTTTTATTAAATAACTTCATTTTTTTTTTGTCATTATTACCTTAATGACACAAGCAATGAATTGTAGACATCAATATTAACTTCGTAATTTAACCACAGAACATAATAATTTCAACTCTGAAAATTATTCGAGAATGAATTTTACATTAATATTCAGTTTTCATATCAATACATTTCCTTTGTGCATTCTTCAAATGCAGGTTTTAATGGAACAAATCACTACAGTGTTTTAATGTTGGAAATGTTTGTCTTTTTTTGTTACAAAATGGCGATCGTGAGTTGTCAGTAACTTGATTGTATATGCAGTCCTTTTTTTTTTCTGATTCTTGTATAGACTATTCCTTGGTTGCAGCGGCAATAATTCATTCGTAAGAAACCCACACAGAGAGGATGGGAGAATACAAATCGTCTCATCGCTTTCCGCCTCGTGATGATAGATCCAGCTTGGCACCATATTTTAATTCCCTTTTTTGTCAGAATTGGTAATCAATAGTTGACTCTGATGATTCGGCAGAAATAAGCAGATATTAGCTAAGGATGAGAAAACGAAGTCTCAGTTAAAATTTTCATTAGTGCCAATACAATGTAAGTGTTAGGAAATAGTAAAGGAAAAATATTCAAACCCCCTGAAAGAAGATAAAGTCAATTTTCTTTTAAATTTTATTCATCAATTTATCTACTTTCATTTTATTTTTTAAATAGTTTTAAATGACAGAAATAGAAAGACTTCATTTTTTTAAAATTATAATACTATCTGAATAATAATTTTAATAATAATACGTCATAATATTGTTACATGATTTTTTTAAATATTTTTTTCCATTTAAAAAAAAAAAAAGTGTTATTCCATGTTTCATATTTTTTACTTTAGTTTACTCTAGTCTTCCGATACAAGTAAAGACTACTACAGTCTAACAGATGGATGTTGACCATCTCGTTTGCGTGAGAATTACGGAAAACACGAGATCTGGCCATTAGCCTCTTCAGCAGGTCTCAAGGAATTTAGTATTTTGAATGTCTGTCACTAGGAAAATGCTAACGAATTTATTGTTTGTTTATTGACTGTTTTCAATTTATGAAAACTATATTAAAATGTTATAAAAGTCTTATGCATTTCCCCATATTGTAATTCATTTAAATATTTCAATGAAACGTAAAAAAAATATATTTGACATGGATAGAGGCTATTCTCGCGTAAATTACTGAAATCACGAAAATACGAGATCGTCAACATCCATCTGTTAGACTGTAATCCCGTTTTGTCTGTCTGTGGACAAGTATCATTAAAATCTCATCAGCAACAATCACAACAATCACTACAATCGCACAACAATCGCAACAATTGCGTTTTTAGCATGCGCAACAATCACATTGATAAACAGCTCTACAACAATCACAATAATCGCAAGTATCATTAGCAACAATCACATTTATAATAATAAGGAAATTAAATCAATTATATTTTCAATATATAAACATAATATGTATGCAATAAATACTATTAATGAAACGTAACACATTTCTTCTTTTTCATTAGCACTATTTCGCAGGCAATTACTTTTTCCTGCTTCGTCAGGCTTTCAAATACATCGAATATGTTGTTTAAAACTTTGTTATGTTTTGAAAGAGATATTCGATGTATTTGAAAGCCTGACGAAGCAGGAAAAAGTAATAGCCTGCGAAATATTGCTAATGAATAAGAAGAAATGTGTTACGTTTCCTCAATTATATTTTCTTATACGTATCAGAAGGCGTTGCGAAGCATTGTGCTTGGTTTACTAATCGCTATTCCTATCTTGTTTTATATTTGATAACTTTAATCATGCCAAACCACGAGCAAATTTTTAATTAATTGCGGATTAATGTCTATTGTTAGATAGCATTGTGTTGTTTTTAACTTATTTCTATGGATTTTTTTGTAATCTTTGCGAGCTAGTTTCTCGATAAGAATCTATATAAAAGGAATTTTAAATTCAAAAGTATGCAGTCCTTAAATGTGCATACCAATTCTCAAGAAGATCCATCCAAAAGTTTAAAATGTTTAGGGGAATGTGTGCACACACAATCACAAACTGACCAATTAACTTCAGATTACAGATGATACAGGATAAGTAATGTAATTACATTTAGGCAAATAAATAAAGCAATGACTTAACATCGTACTAGCAAACATGTGATCTTGGATTCTGAGATAATTTTCTCGCAATGTGCGAGCGGGTCTCGGAGACCGTCTCTGAGCTCTCATGTTTGATCGTAAGTCAAGTGACTGTCCGGTTCCCACATAGATAAAAATGAAAATGTGAGCATCTTCAATATTACATTTTATTTAATTTCTGTGTCTTATGGTTTCGGAGGAGATAGGAGGTGATAGAAAAATAAATCATCTTTTCTTGTATATTTCTTATATATATAATAGCTGGACAATTATCTGAAATTTAAAATCCCAATACAAATTTCAGAAAATTGTTTCTGTGAACGTACGGCAAATTACATTCACTTCATCAGCGGCATCTGGTGTTAAATTTTGAAAATAAAAATTTTGGAAATATATATGTATAGATAGATAGATAGATATAGATAACATTAATATTTGCTAATCAAATTGCTATTTCTATTAATATTTCGTTGATTTAAAACAATGGATAACTTAAGTAATGCAGATAAAAGTCATTATTTCCAGAAATAGCAATATTTTTACTATTTATATTTATTAGAATTTGAAAATAAACATACGCTTTTCGTTTTTATCCTTTTCACAACTAAAAAAAAAAAAAGTCACTATTCCCCGGATCTATTTTCAAACCGAGTGATGTCAATTTGCCATTGATGTTGAAGCGCCATCAGTTCCCGGTAATGCCCGCATCAAGTCTTCCAATAAACAAATTCATTTATGTTCTCACAAAGCATTCATTTTCTATCCGTTGTTGTATATGACGGACAAAAACTCTAGTATATCGGAAGCGCAGTGGTGCCTCAAAGGATAAAACAAACAATGAAAAACTCACCAATGAACCATTAGTGAGAAAATTGCAATAAAATTCAAACTGCGCGCTTGCTTGTTATTATTAATAATTCAAGCGCGTAGTTTGAATTTTATTGCATTAAAAAAACTCTAGTAGTTTACAAATTACAGCCAGTGCACTGAAAGTCTTGTCTATTCCTTACACAAGGATCTCAAATTAATATTTCGTGATGTTTTCCCTGCAAGAGCGATACCAGCTTAACGTATGGGAAGGCATCTTACTCTGTGTGTATTTTTCATTTCATTTCTCTTTTTTTTTCGTTTCCTTGTGATATTTTGTCTGTTAGGGATAACGAAGAAGAAGAAAAAAGTGTAGCTTTGTCATTCCGTTGTCTTTTTCTTTGTGCTAAAACACCCCCTCCTGTGCCATCACTTCATTCATTCTTACCGACCACGGTCTCCAGAGACCTCCTACGCAAAGAAAAGAAGGAAAAGATGAAGAAAGAACCTTGAAAATAGAAGCAAATACTTTGGTAACTCAAATGACAGCCTTTTCAACTCAAAAAGACACCCATGTCAGCCTTTTCTTTTTTTTATTCCTTCCCTGTCTATCTTGTTCTTTTTTTGTGGCAGCCATTTTTTTTTTCCACAATTGGTCTTCTGATGCTTTTGTTCGGTTTGGAAATAAAAAAAAAAATACCGAATTAGGAGCGCTTGAGAATAAATATAAATCGATCAAAATGGTCCCAGAGGAATTCATCTTTATGGAGGAAACTCACGTGAAAGGGAATCGAACCTGAAAAAGAGAAAAAAAGTCTGCAATTGTTAATGTGACGTGGTCAGTAAGAATCTTGTTCTCTTACACAAGCGTGATGGAAATACAGTGGAAAATGAAAACGCCATCTTTTGTCTAATGAGAAACGAATCAGGTGACAGTCGTCAGAAATTGACGGGATGAAATTTGAACTGGAAAGCAGAAGAAATTATCTAGATTGTATTTCTTCAACTTTCTCAATACAACAATTTTTCGTGAAAATATTGAGAACTATTTAAAATAATTTTCGATGTTTTAACAGAATTTTAGTTTATAATCCCAATTTAAAGTAAGATTTATCATCAACTTAATGTGTGTGGGTGTATGCGTGCATCTTTCTTTAATAACTTTTGAATAACTGGGTAATAATCTTCTTGAAATTTGGCGTGCCTATTTAAGAACAAGAGACGATCTTACTTTTTACGTTTGATTTTTTTTTATATATAGATCATTTTATTTGTCACGGAATTAGAGCTTGGAAGTGAAAAAAATGTTCCCGTAGAAAAGAATTATAGGAATGGATTTCTTATTAATGCATGTTTTAGTAATCCACGAATTTGCGCTTGCTTTGATGTAATTAAACGTAATTCGAATTAAGCACATGGAGAGTTGATGTGATGTCCCGCAGCTGGGCTCAGAAACTTTACCAATGGCTGAAATGCTCATTGGTTATCCGTTGTTCTTGTAGATGAGATCCACACGGGTATGTCTACCTTAAAACTGTGGTCATGATCTCGATACGACTGTTTCTGTAATAGAATCCTATCATACGACTGTTTCTGTAAT
>JAFIDM010000007.1:15811880-15864823 GCA_023159025.1 Thereuonema tuberculata | reverse complement strand
ACGACTGTTTCTGTAATAGAATCCTATCATACGACTGTTTCTGTAATAGAATCCTATCACAACGACTGTTTCTGTAATAGAATCCTACCATACGAAGGTTGCAAGATATGAAAAAATTCTCTTCGTCCTTCCGGCGGCGCTCCACCTCTGATCGCATCGCTGAGACACTGGAACAAAAATTATAAGCAAAACAAAGCACTAAATCACGAAAGAAATACAGATCAAGGCACCTTTTACAAAGTTATCCCTGATTTAATTATTCGGTTCTGAATCAGTTTTTTAATAACTTGAATAATGTTATCACTTTTCACTACAGTCCCGTACACAGCACAGCCTCTCACCTATGTGCCGCGAGGTTGTCTTTCGTGTTCCGCAACAAAATTATAAATGGATCTGTAATCAAAGTTAGCTTCTCACAAGTCAAACGCTCGTATCGAGAATACAAACCAGATGTTAAATAATTCTGGACAAACAGAAATGTAAACTACATTCGTTCTAATAATTAAGATTAATAAATAAAAATATCGCACACATTTAAAAAGTAACGAAAAACACAGTTCCGTAAGCCATGGCTCTTTGTTTGGCAGTTTTTCAGCTGGTGATGATCTTGCAGTTTTCCGCAGTTCGAAACGTTGTGGCTTATTTTTGTAATAAATATGTTTTTTTATTATTTTTTTAAACTTGTGCAATATTTTTTTATTTGTTATTCGATTTTTTGATAAATATTCACTCCACACGTTACAAGCTGAATTAAGATTAATAAATATTAAAATTACACTGAAATCGGCTTAAAAAATATATTTCAGGGTGTTTACAAATGCTTAAAACACACTGTTGAATTCATTGACAAATCTAAGGTGTTTGTCAAAGGATTTCATTCAAAGGTTTGATGTGCCGCGGGATTTCTACAAATAGAAAAGTGCGCCGCGAAGCTAAAAAGATTGAGAAGCTCTGACATATAGGAAAACCGATTGCGATTTCAAAAACAAAAATAAGAAAAGCAACCTTCCCAAATGTACACAGTGTATTATTTAACCAAATCGATGATTACCATATTCTAAAAAGGGCATTCAAATATATATTAGTTCGCAAGTACAAAATGAAAGCGGTGCTAGAGAAAAACCTGTCCAAGGAATACTGTAGAAAAAGGATTTATTCTTTTTAATCATAAAAAAAGCAAGCGAGACTTAATTGAAATTCAGAAGTATGTTTTTGAGTCGTTTTTTTTTCCCTCTTCCAGTCTATTTGTCGCTTATCTCCAGTACTTGGCAAGTCGTCGTTGTCGGGGTTTTTCTTTTTCCTTGAATTGCCATTTTAATTAATTTCACTTTGGTGTCCTTGTTACTGCTTCGAAAAACGAAAATTAATCTTCCGCCTAATTTTATATTTTTGGAACATTCCTCTTAAAAAAAAAATAAACCTACACCATTTGTTTGAACTTTACTCTCGGCGAAATTTAAGCTTGGTAGAAATGAAAGATTGTTTTTATCTTTGAACCCAAATCCCTTCGGATGATCGCAAAGAGATTAACGATACCGAAAAATAATCTGCAAATTAAATCTTAATAAAATAATAAAAAAAATGGCATACAGAGAAGCGCTGTAGCGGAAATACAGTGATAATTTATTGTTAATAGATAAATAAAATAAACAAGTTTTAGTTATAAAGAGATCAACTAAAAACTTCAAAAAAATTAGTCTAGTTTATAAATGAAAAAAAAAAATCATAAAAATAATTATTGTAGGCTTTTCGCATCTTATTTAGTTTTCCAGAACTGTCTGTATCTGACGCACTTCCGCAACGCACTTCCTCTGTGTTTGGGAAATAATTTTAATTTCCTGTGAAAACAGAAATAATATTTACAATGAAACGTCCGCGACAAGAATCGAACATGCAAGGTTCTGATCTGAAGACAGATATCTTATCCATTAGGTCACGGGGACTAATTATTGTAATTATTGTTGTTAAATATCTCTTATCACTGCCTCTGCGTGTGTGTGTGTGTGTGTGTGTGTGTGTCGCAATGAGAGAAGAGCCAGAGAAAAAAAAATACTTATTAATTTTAGTCTACTAGATTAACATTTAAATTTCAATGTTCATTTTTTTAGTACAACTACAAGCGCAGGTCAGACGAGCATTAGATGCAGAAGCTGATACTCAGCGACGAACTGAAGAGTCTTTAGAGACATTTCTCGACATGAATGAAGAAATTAAAAATAATATTTAAACACAGAAAAAAACTTCGACTTAAAATACTCTATCTCAACTAAAAACTGTTATAAAATACAACGAAAATCTTCTGTTTAATTTCATATTTATTCACAATATTTCATTTCATTTTAGCAAGTTATTTCATTTTAGCAATAACTTCAAGGTTATTAGAGGTTGTTTGTAAGAAAAGAATTGTTAAAGCCGTCACAATGTTGACGAAACTTGTTTTTAGTAATTTTTAATTAAGATAATCCATTTTTTTTTGTAAAAAGTAAAAGGTGTGTAGGCAATTCTCACAAAATATTATTACAAGTCCTTACAAATCTCTTTATATTTGTCTATTGTAAATCCCGGTTTACGATCCCCACACTTCCAAATGCTTTTATAGTCTGCTTTGGAGTCTTTGAACACTTGAGTAACTTTGACTAATGAGAGTTTAACGAACTTGAAACAACTGTCCCACGAGTCCTATTTTTTTTTAACACTGCAATTTTTGATTATTTTTATTGTTTTTTCTCTTTTCTTTTTAAATTAGAATTTAACTTTTAGTTTTATTTGATTTTCTTTTTTTCTTTTAAATCCTTGGGATTGTAAAGAAAAAAATGATTTTGAGTAAGTTTTGATCAATGGAATTAAGAAAAGTTAATTAAAATTGAGGAATCTCATGGTTGGCGCCAGTAAGATTTCCTTTTGCCTTTTATTATCACGTGACTCAGTTTCTTCTGGAATTGAATTGTTGACAATTGCTTTGCATCATCGATGATTAGAGATTTACATCAATGCAATAAGTAAAATGAATGATTAAGTGTGTCGTCAAAATACAGAGAAATCATAGACGAAATCCATGCTTAACCAAGCGAAATTTGTTTGTAATTTTAAGTAGTAACTTGTCTATGAAGAAAATCATGGGGACAGTTTATAAATTAAAGTGTAGAGCATGCGGAGGCATATAGTTTGGAAACTCAGGGCGAATGTTAGAAGAACGGGTAGAAGAACACGTCACAGCTTTTAAGAACAATCGACCTAAAGTATCGAACTGGGCCGAACACTGCATATCGGAAAATCACAACCCAGACCCTAAAGTCACAATTCTGTTCAAAATTCAAGATAAACATACTAGATACGTAATCGAAGCATGTGTCATAAAAACTCTTAAATGCATAAACAAAGACAAAGGATATATGGTAAACCCAAACACCCTATCCTACTTCCAAGACATAGTAAAAAACCAGAGAGAAATTTCAGTGAACTAATAATTATAACAAATTGGTTGTGTTAAACTATTTTTGATACATTGATAATAATCATTAATAATTGATTTTGTTAAAGTCCCTCATTATTGTAAAATAATATGTCCGTATTATACATACCAGTAAATGTAATGGAAGTTCCTCTTTGTTATTTAAAAAGGTTTGAAAAAGCGGGAAGATGATATTCCCGCGAAATATCACCGTTATTTAATAAATGAAAGTTATCCAAAGATGGAGTTTTTTTAATTTTCATGAAACTTTGTCAACATAAATATAAATTGTAGAGTTGAGGTTATTTATGAAGTTATTTAAATTCATCATCATAGCATCAGGGAAAAGCAGGAGGGAGTTTAACGCCCACGTTTGATTGGTCACTGTAGTTCTATTGAGAACGCATCTCAGTTCATTTACAAATTCACTTTTTTTTCTAAATATTAAGTCTGTTGCCAGTTTTCTAAGGAAATTAAATCAAAAAAACTTTTTTGGTAAACCGTTTAATAAGGGTCTGTAATTTTTTTTTTTAATTACTTGTTTTTCTTTTAACCTGAGTAACTTCGTGTTGTTAATTTTTTTTTAATCTAGTCCACAAGCGCCACAGCTGTTGGAAATGAGTTACTCTCTTTTTCCGCTGGGTGTCGCCGTGGACGTAATGGCTTTTTGATGAGAGAGAGGAGATGTACAACTTTTTGATTAGTTACTCTTCATTCGTATCTCCAATTACAACCACCCGATGCCCTATCCCCATCTTATTTTCCCTATGTTTTTGTCTCTTTTTATTTCTGCTGTGAATCACTACTTCTTTCTTTCTTTTCGGCTTAAATGGAACCAAGAAAAACGTAACTTATCTAAAGATGAACCCGGAATTAACTTGAAATTAAGTTCTTGTCTCCCGTTGCTTTTGGAATTGAATTAAAACTTACGTCCATCTTTTTCCTAATTGTTTTAGCAAAAGAAGATTACCATTTAAAGCTCATGAAATATCTAGAACTTTCTGTTTATTATTTTAGATCGTTAAAAAAAAAAAAAAAAACAGAATCAATGAATACACCCTTAAAGTAAGCCTAGCGAAGAAAGAGTGTTAGGTAAGTTTTTAATAGTAACACTTTGATATGAATCGATGGAAAAAAAATATTTCAAATTATAAAATAGAGCACGTCGTTACGGCTTGGCCGAGCGGTCTAGACGACGCGTCTAGGCGACGGTCTGCCGTGCGGCCGTTGTGACGGAACCTGGGTTCGAATCCCGGCATCGGCATGGTTATTTCTTTCTTCTTCTATATTTCGACCGTTTCTACCTGGGCCTTACTATCTTAGTGTTATTCTGGACTTGATGTAAATCTCTTCCCCCTTCTCGAACTTTCCTAGCTCCACCGTGATGGTCGTCATTCGGGGCTAGTGTCCATGGCGCCTAGTTGGCCCAAATCGACGTAAAGAAGAAAATAGAGCACATGCTAAATACGTAGGTCGATCGTAATTTTTTTTAACAAAGTTGTGTACGAAAAGCAGATCTTTATTGGAAGAAAATGAGATGTGCTTTTAAAGTGGACGCATATATACTGTTAACAAGAAGGGTTTACGTGCACCGCATAACATTGGTATCAATAATAGAGCCATACACCTGATTAAGCACTAAACAATTTATAAACATGAAAGAAATTACAACGTTTCACTGCCGAGAGACAACCTTCTCAAGTGAGGGAACATAAAATTGTAAGATCAATTTATACAGAAATTTCTTGCAACGAATACAAAGAATAACTGCGCATGCGGGTGATGTCATCCGAGCACAAAAGGAATCCCTCTGTCGGCGAATTTCCGCAACCTACAAAAATTGCTTACAATGTGATTTTTTAGTTTTAGTGTGTTTCAGTTGAGACAGCCTGGTTGCGGAAATTCGCCGACAGAGGGATTCCTGTTGTGCTCGGATGACATCACCCGCATGCGCGGTTATTCTTTGTATTCGTTGCAAGAAATTTCTTTATAAATTGACCTTACAATTTTATGTTCCCTCACTTGAGAAGGCTGTCTCTCGGCAGTGAAACGTTGTAATTTCTTTCATGTTTATAAATTGTTTAGTGCTTAATCAGGTGAATGGCTCTATTTTTGATATCACATATATACTGTTTTTCTATAAAAAACGATTCGTTGTGGACGATTGAGGCATTTGCCGTAATGTTAGATCAGTTTGTCCATCCCAGCCGCATAAGTCAGGGATTTACAAACATCTTTGTTGTAGCCACTTTTTTTGCATCACATGGGACTTCTTCGTTGCATGTGAAGGGTCGACCTGATGTGTGCGCTTTTAAGGCAGGAAAAAATGAAAAATACTAGGAACCAAATCCGGACTGTACGGCAGATGTCCCAAAATTCCCCAGTGGAACCCAGTGGAGCATGTTTTGTTTGTTCCGTGGAACGTGTGGTAGGTTATTGCCATTAAGGACGATCACACCGTCATTCAGAAGATATTTCTTCCTGATGTTGTCGTGCAATTTTTTTAAGGAGACCAGTTAACCAAGCAAATCGCCATTTTGAAATGACAGCGCGCCCATCCAATGACACACAGAAGAATCACACGGTCGTAGTTTTCGTCATTGTTTTGATTGTTGGCACAATTTGAAGCTTTTCATCGTGTGATTTGCTTCTGTCATTATGAAATATCATCAGTTTTATCATTGTAAATATTTTAGAGCAAGTTAAAGCGTTTTCAAGATGAGATCGATGTCAAAAGTGATGACAGAAGCAAATCAGACGATCATAGAGCTTCAATCATAGTATCTTCTTTTTCTTCCTCATCTGCTCCCATTCTTCATTTGAATCGCCGTTGTGGATAACTTACCTCCATTTTCCTCTTTTCCAGACCCAGCTCCCGAAGGTTGTCTCGAACAGTATCCATCCATATTTTCCTTGACGTCCACTTTTCCTTCTGGCATCATCTCTCTACAGACATTTTCAGCATCCGTACGCCTTATGTTTCAAAACCATCATAGTCTAGGTTCTCTTACTTAGGGACATCCATTGTATCACGTATCTTACCCATTCTTGTCAGACTCTCTGCCAAATCTTATCATCCTCATCTCATTTAACACTAACTTACACCATAGAGATGGGCAAAGTCGTTCTTTTTACCTTAACAACCAAAAAAAAAAGGTTCTCAAATACTTAATATAAAACGAAATAAACCAATTCCAATAGCCAATAGTGGAGTGGTAAAAGAACGAACTAGTTCATTTGAACTAGGTCGTTCGTGAACTATAGTTCTTTTCACGAACTAGTTCATTTGAACTAGTTCGTTCACGAACTACCCATCCCTACTACACCAGTGATTGTGTCAACGATCAAAATAATGACAAAATCTATGACCGGGGGATTTCGACATAAGTATTTACTTATTTACGTTTTGCAAACTTCTGTGCTAAATGGACGAGCGTCGGATCGGCCTTCTTACCTCAATTCCTCCTGTTAGGCTTTTGATTGCAGAAGCCTTACCTCCTCTGCTGTCCTGAGGCTAAAGGCGCAGTGTTTTAATCTAAATTATGCTTAATTGGTTGTGATTTTAATTAATTAATAAATACATTTATTTGGTTTTCTTCCAATTCCATAAAAAAAAGCAACAACTAGAAACTTCGTTTATGTATTATTTTCCTTCAGGAACATTTCGTTGTTGATAAGTGAGGTTTGAATTCAGTTTTCCCACAAGGAACGAATAAACAGCATCAGAGAAGCGCTCTATCATTTGGGAGAAGAAGAAATACAAAGAAAAAAATACATCCAAGACGTAATTAGTATAAATCATGCTTTTACGATTGGAGTGTGCGGCGCTTGTAATCTCAATCATTGTATTTTCGTTCTTTTAAAGAATTGCGCCGAAGACACGAAACGGTAATGAGAAACTTCTATTCGTAAAGCAAGGAAGACGATAAATTGCACCAGCAACATATTTCGAGCACAATTAAAGCCTTTGTTGATTAAACAATCGGAAAATTCAGCTATTTTCTTTGTAAACTAAGAGTTTACTCCGATGCCAAATGGTGGCAGTCGTAGATGCATAGATCATAACAAACAACCCCGATTAAAAGCAGACGCTGCTCCGTGAGAATTTAATTATTACCGAAAAGACGGCTTCGTAATAGCTATTAACAAGACGTTCTTGAAGGAATCTAAATCATACTTTCCTGAACATGTTCTTTTATTTTTTTTTTAAACTGTGATGACAAATGAAAAATACATCTGAACATGTTTCTGTAAATACTTGTGTATTTACATACGTAGTTTCCATTTGTTAAAAATTGTATCTTCAAATACTTAAATTGCTTAAATCCAACATTAACGATATCAAATACGCGCGATTGACATGATTTGTTAAATGGAGTAATATTTGGGGTGGCACATCGATATTTATTGTTTTGCTTTTAGTGCTACTCCTTGGGAACATTATTGTTGCCTTAACACGCAGATTTATCCAATTCACGCAGTTTTTGTCCTTATGTTATGTGGTGAGTGTGGGTGGCAGGGAAGCCGAGCACCGTTTATTGTGCTATCCTACGGAAATAAGGACAGACAGAGAGATAGACTGAGAAAGAATGGTGGGAGAAGTGCAGGGGAAACGGGAGAACCTCGAGAAAAATCAGAACCGAACCTCTGTATTCAGAAGTGAGAGGCCAAGTTTTTGTCCTTAAATATACATGCTAAATTTTAAGAAGATCCATCCGCCGGTTCAGTAGTAATGTGAGATGGGAGGGGAGGGAATCGCAGAAGCATACTGATTGTTAAAACTCTCACTTACCTAGGTTATAAGGCTAGAAATAGGGTTTTTGTTAATCATTACTACACCTGGATTATAATTTGATCTAGTCCTTTATCGAGTCCTTCACTAGTAAAGATCTAAATAGATATCTGATCCTGTTTTCAGATTTAATTGCTTTTGTAGTTTAGTAATTCATTTGGCTCGCAAAATCTTTCTACTCCATTTGAACTTTTTTCTTTCTCCGTTTGTAGCGTATCACGCTAAAACGGCTGTACGGATTTCCATAAACTTCGATACTAGCTCATTTCTCCTGCAACTTACAGTTCAGTTCATGAAAGAAGAGCTTTTGATGACGTAATTTGCTTATGGATTGATGTTTCCAGGATCTAACAGCGCCATCTATTGCCAAAATTCCTAACTGAATCGTATAAACATTAAGAAAACATTCTGATTTCTGTATTTTCTACAGATACGAATATAGTTTTATATTATTGTTATTATTATTTTAGTAATTTTATATTTTTTTAAGATTATTTTATTGAAAATGTTTTTAGTAATTGTCATTTATTTTATTTCTTTACGCGATCACAAAACGACGCCGTTTTTGGACTGACTGCTCGGAGTTCAAGTTGATGACGTCATGACTGGTGACGTTTGTTCCATACAAAATCGATCGCTATATAATGACCATATATGGCAAAAAATACTATAGGTTTTTTGTTTTTTGAAAAAATACTATAGGTGTCTTCATACCTCTCACTCTTTAAAAAAATGACCCGCGAAATCCTTCCCTACAAGCGCTGAACTGATTTCTCTAAAATTTCGTACGATCCTCAAACTTGACCCTCCAGGTCGATCTCCACTACGGCACGGGTAACTGAGCATGCATCAAGTTTAATGATTTATTATGCATTTATACCAGGCTGTATCGAAACATTGTATAAATTCTAAAGTGAGATAGGGAGTGTCAAGACGAACCTTTTACGTCTATGAATGAATGTCCGCTGATGGCAACCTTCGGTGCTAGAGGGCTCTGTGTAACGGTGCACTCACTTAAAGAGGCGATGTGGGAACGGAGAACGGACTTGCCGCGGCATTCGTAAATGGGATACACTACGTAACAAGGTGCGTTTAACAGATGACATCTGCCGTATGGGTTGCCAATGGAAAGGGAAGAGCTACTGTGAGGTTGTGCGACAGCGCTTCTCACAACCGACGTATGCCAAACCATCAAACATTTGCACGTTTGCACCGGCAATTGCGAGAAACCGGAATATTCCTTACAAAGTTCATGACACTGATCGGGCAGAGAACCATGTGCATTCCCGGCTTGAAAGAAGAGATTTTACGACGGATTAAGGACAATCAGGCACTAGCACTCGAGCTCTTGTACGTAGCTTTTGCACGTAGCGTGGTGTGAACCACGCTGTCTTGTGGAATTGCAGGAGACCGCTTACATCCGTTTCATCGTTAGAGTGTCTAGACATTGCTATCTGGGGATTTCCCTCTTGGCGTGGAATTCGTGCACTGGTTTCTGCAATAGACCGTGGTGCAGCTAATTTTCCAGCTCGTTTGCTCTTCTCATATGACACCTCTTCACGCATGAAAGCACAATTCTCACGTTTGAACGTACGAAATCCACAAGCCACAAGGACGCATTGTTATCAATAACAGTTCACCGTCATTGTTTGGGTGGATATCGTCCATGACTGACTGGGCTGTACCTTCTGCGTTCCCGACTCAGTGGACAGATTTAACGGGTATTTTTTGAAGAAACATGGGACTGTTGGAAGATGTTGAAGGTTCTCTGACGAAGGTGGTTTCAACGCGATGGGCCTCCAACACACTTCAGCAATGATGTATGGGATTATATGAACTCAACGTTTGGGGACCGATGGATAGGCCAGGATAGACCAATAGCCTGGCCACCAAGATCGCCCGATTTAATATGTATCGATTTTCTTCCGGAAGAAAGCACATGAAGAACCTCCCAATGACTCACAAGAAAACCTCGTCGCAAGAATCACTGTCGCCGCTGCAACTGTTATTGCAATGCCAGGAATCTTTCAAAATGTACGGCAATCAATGCTTCGACGTTGTCATGCATGTATTGCTGTTGCTTTGAGAAGCTTTTTTGAATAAAAATGTATTCACACTTGTTTCCATTCATTTAGGTTCGTCTTGGTATTCCATTTCTCATGTCTAGTCGATTGCTACGCCGCTAAATATTGCCCTACAGCACCGAAGATTGCCATCAGCGGACATTCATTCATAGACGTAAAAGATTTGTCATGATATTGGTGCTCCTATCTCCCATTAAAATTTGTACAGAGAGTTTTGAGACGCCCTTATAATACCTTTAATGATTATAGTTTTATGGTAATGGTAATGTGTAAAGAATAAATTTCACAGAGTGGAAAATAATCCCTTTCACTGCGATACTGTAACGCGAACAGCACAATGTAATAGAGAAAACAATTGTGAACTTTCCAGAAGAGCAAACTGAAGTTTTGTGTCGATTTGAGTAGACTGAAGATACAGAATTTCAGTTCTTTCAGTGTAACGTTTAAAGCTATGTGAATGTAAGAAAACTTATCGTAATGACGGCCTGACTAGGTCTTTTGGCCTCAATATGGCATTTCAAATAGCGATATTATTGATAATTAATATTTACACCCTTTTTCTCTCTTCAGTAGCAATTTCTTTACTTATTTTACTTAAATCTAAAAGTTTCTTTGATATACTTCTTCTCCAATAAGCATAAGATATTACTATTAAATTAAACTAGCTGACGAGCGGTGATACCTAGAAATAAATGTGTATTGCGGTGATTAAAGCTTTGTGTAAATTCCTGATTTACTGAAACATGTAAAGGAATTGCAGAAAAAGGATGTAGAGAATTAATTATGTGGAGTCAATATGGCTAACGATTTGAACCTTTACCCAATGCATCCATTAAAATAATCTTTCTAAAATAATATTTTTCCTGAATACCAATGATCGTATTTACAGCTGTCTTTCTGAAATGACATTTTGAAAAAAGCTGTTTCTAAAACAGGTGTTTTCACAATTAGATGTTCTCTGGCAATTCCTCTTTCTACAGGAACTATCCAATCTAGTAATTTAGAATGTTTCAAATAGATGATAAAAATTCGAAATATTTCTCTTATATTTAGAGTTAATTCTTTTTGAGTGAAAGTAGTAAAACAAAAAAAATATTTGGGTATTTGCTCGTTGCTTAGGTGATGGTCCCTAGTGAGAGGATTTTATTTGTGTCATTAGGGGCTGTGTGTAGCTTAACGAGTCGTGAGGGGTTTTGTGATCCGGGGAGGATTAGGAGGGCGACCCATCTGTTTCATATCCGCCTTCATTTTCACTTCCAATTTGTTGTAGGGTTTGAGCAGAAAATCGTATGATGGAGCCACAGCTGGCTTCCTCTGCAAAACAGACACCGCTTCAGTAACACTTGGAACCACCTCACCACCCACCTCTCTCTCTCTCATTACGTCTTACAAGAGATTGGATATTAATCAGTACTCGTTGTATGTCCAATTTATATCAGCTGACGATCTTGAATATCAAGATTTGAGTAAAGCAATGCGTAAAATATCCTTCGATTTGTTCATAAAAACAATAAGATCCTTAAAGAACTTATAAGCTATTTTCTGAAAATTATCCGTTTTTGAACTTTATATATATTTTTTATTTTTAAAGTCGTGAAAACAATAAACAACTTGTCGTTCTAGTATCAGCTTACTGATATGGCTTAATGATATGGCTGATAGTTCGAAAACCGGGTTGGCATGGACATGTCTGTCTTTACTGGTTTTATCTCCGTCGTCTTTTCTGTCTCCTACCTCTTCTGTTTATGGCAATTATTCATTCTTCAATAGGCCTATATGATAGGCTATCGGTTGCAGTAGTAATGGACTTTAAGAAAGAATACAATAATATACACTGTCCAACATATAACATTGTCTAATAATATTGTCTATTGTGTAATAATATAATAATGTCTAATATACAATAACAATAATGCATTTGAAATACATTTGAAAGCAGTACACCGCTGCTGTCCGCACAAAGCTGTGTCTCACAACAACTCTTCAAGCCCATGGGGGCAGTGTCATGGTGTGAGGGATGTTTTCCAGGCACACATTGGATTCATTGATACATCAGGAGGCACGTCAAGAGGCTAGAGCGTACCTAAACATCGCATTTGACCAAGTGCAACCGTACTTGTTAACAGTTTATCCTCATGCAGATGGCTACTTCCAGCAGGATAATGCGCAGGTGCACAAAGCCCACATCACTATGGGATGGTTTGAGGAAAACGACGATGACTTTTCCATGCTGCAGTGGCCCGCTCAGTCCCCGGATCTAAGACTGGTTGAAAATTTGTGGGATGAGCTGGAACGGACTGTTCGCTCTAGGCCTACATCTCCATCAAATCTGCAGGAACTGCGTGACACAGTCATGTCTACATGGTACTCAATACCTCAACAACATTTTCAGCATCTTGTGGAATTCATGCCTCGACGATTCAGGCTGTTTTGAGGGCTAAAGGAGGCCCAACACGCTACTAGGTAGGTTTACCTAGGTAGGTCGGACAGTATATATAATTTGCAATGAAATATCAGTATTTGTAAATTATAATATGGTCGAATGCAAAACTAATCTACATCGATACTTTCAGTCTTCCGTCGAATAGTTGGTAAGTTTGCATACAGCGGTAGGGCGAGGGATCAATTTTTAGAAAGGGGGGGGGGGACGACCAAAATATTCGTATTTTAAAGAAGTCAGTCTAGGCATTTCAGCAAGTAATTTCGTATTCCGTTTTTGAATGATAGAAGGAGTGAAGACCAAAATAAATTAAGGAAATCCGTCCAGCTGTTTTAGCGTGAGGGGAGTACAAACTGACAAAAAAAGAAGAAAAGTTTCGTTCAAGTAAAATAGCAAGCTCAGCATTTTCACATTTTCTATTTGCTGAAAGATGATCAAATTTGCATCAAGCCTCCCAACTCCCATTAGGGGGTTTAATCAAATCAAAGCACAATTGAAATTGGGTTGGAAATTGGATAACAATGAATCACTGTCTTGGAGAGAAACTCATTATTTGCTAATGTTCATTGATTCGATCTAAAACGCTTTTACTAAGCCAATTTTTTATCATCTTCGTTTATAATTTTTCCTCATAGATAAAGGAATATACACGAAGAATTTCTCCATTGCAAAAAATTGATCGTATCTTGTCCATAAATTTTCATGTCAAGATTTAAGTTGGCAGACTTCCTAACATATGCGTTATCTATGCTGAAATGAAGATACAACACTTTGGTCCATTGATCCATTGTCCAATTTCGGTGGATCTGAGACCACCCCAAACGCCTTCTACGATGGTCTCTGAATAGCGGCACACAGATGACCAGCCTTCGAGCATATAGGTCTACATGTAGCAGACGTCGAGCCACAGTTTGGCGGGATATCCTCGTTCCAGTGCTGGAATGGAGGCGACTTGCAAGCTAACTGGCCGTCTGACGTCTATTGCGTTTAGCTGTTACCGCTAAATATTCTTCTTCATGTGCAGTTACACAGCAATGGCGACCTCCTCCAGTGCATCTGGAACGCATTCCAGTTGTTTGAAATGCAGCCCCGAGACTGGAGACAGCACTATGCGCGATTTCAAACACCCTGGCAACATCGGTGATTGTGAGGCCTTCCCCGGGAGAAATCATCGAGATGATGTCTTCGAGGGATGACAAAAAGTTCCCTTTTGTAGAGTTAATCGTTTACGTCCAGAAGTTCTGCTAAAGACAAGTCTCCAGCCTTGCCAATTTCTGCTTTCGAACTACCATGTGACATCTATGCGCGCGATTCGGAAATTTGCATGTGGACCTGTTTTCTACTGAACATCTCAGTGATATAAATCACCACAAACTGTTTTGTCGGATTCTGTGGCTGTAACCCTTAAGAATGACGTTGTTCTTAAGTTTTGGACATGTGTGTATTTTGCACATACTGAGGATGCAGAATTTCAGTATCTTTTTTAATTCTTCCTATTCTCCCGTTAATTCCATGAGAAGAATTGCTGCACATCAAAGCGAAAACTATATATTTATATTATAAAACTAACTAATTTTTTTTTAACTAGAATTCAATAAATAAATATATAAACCACATAATTATAATATAGAAAACACGGAAACACAAGTTCTTCACTAAACATCGCTATGTTGCGCAGAAAGCTGCTTTTTCAGGCTTAATTATAAAGCAAAATAGAAGCAAAGAATAATTTAAAAAAACAAAGATAAGCAATCAAATACCTCGTAAATAAAGTAATATACAATTAATATATAATTTACAATCATTACAATCGCTTGAAAGCTTCATGATTTTACAAATGTGGAATAATTTAAGCAAACAAAAATATGCTTGTCAAATATATACTCGTCAAAGCCTCATAAAGGAGGCGAAACCGGTTGTGTCCTATGTAATTTTTAATGTGTTAAATGTTTTTTTTAAAACTAATCAACTGTTTTGGCCTTTTTAATTTATTATTTCTGAAATTATGCAAAACGCACGTTAAATTTTATTTAAAAAAAATATGCTATGTTTACAATGTTTACAATTATTAAAAAATTTTCATGATTTTTACAATGCTTTTTGATTTTTCTAACAAAAATGGGCTTATTTCCACTCCTTTTTGTTTATTGAAACAATGAAAACTATTTATAATATAAGCTTCAATTATAAATCTTGTGGGTTGTATCAAATATATTTTTGTAATATAATACAGTTACCAATGGATCTGGATTATGTCCAAGTGTCATACAATGGTTTGCCCAATCAGATATTTCACGATGTCTAGTTTTAATAGCACTGATATGCTCTTGGACTCGTTCAAAGTACTTTTCGTTTTCGAAAGCCAGACCTGTCACTCGCAGACGATTCTACTCCGCAGATGGGTGATACACTGAGATGGGCACTTTTTTAAGACGTGTTTTTTTTTTCAGCCCCTCCCCCGCCCCCACAAAAAATAAATTATTTTCCATAATTCTTTCCCGAAAAGCACAAATAGAACGCAGCTACTAGTAATCTAACAGGGATAAAAAGTAAACATCCCCTCTTTATTTCTCCTCACCTGATGAAATCGAAGGAGACCTTGACGCATGCGCAAAAGCGCTGAAGGTTCTCGTAAACAAAAACAAACAGTATGTCCAGTGTTACCAAAATATATTCCGCCACAAGTACGATATTTTAACCAATAAATTACAACCATCAATGTCAGTACATTGTTTGTTTGGTGCGAATCATGTATTAAATTTTTTTTAGAAGGATTAAAACCAAACACACAAGAAGTTAACGTAAGATTTAAAAAACATACATCACGGGAAGCTTTTCGGATCCGATTTTTGTGACATCCTTTGTCACCTCTTTGTATTAAAATTTTAAATTGCTATTTGCTACTCTTACAGCAGAGATTATTTGATACACAGATTTCACGAATTTCTCTAAACATATTAACATTATAAGGGATACGAATTATATTTTTAAATTCCCTATTAACTTCAGGTTTCACTTTTTTCTTATTCAGAAAAAAGGTTTTTACATAAACTGTTAACCGGTTTTCTTGGGTATTCATTATAGTGTAAGATTTTCCTAAAATCTTCAATTTTGTGAAAGCATTTACTTTCATCTAATGTATTATTTGTGATTCTTGAAAGATTATTCCGAATTGCGGCTTTTTTAGTTGAAAAATTATGCATTGATCTACAGTTTATCATCATATTACTTTGATAAGATTTTCTATAATATTCAAATTCAATATACTCAACATTATTTGTACAATATACAATATACTCGACAACAAATGGTCAAAATTTGACAAAAAGGAAAATTAATTTGTATCTTTACTATGGTAACTAATGTATCTAATATATAATTTTGTAATGTTTTCCCGAAGAAAAGTACTGTTAGGAATGATCATACCGGTATATAATAATTATTGATAAATAAAAATAATGTCTGAAGCTACAACTCTATAACTCTACCAATTAATTCAGTACGTTCAGAATATCTCAACATTGAGATCCCTACGAATATTGTATTCCTGAATTCCGGCTTCTTTTGGAGTAAAACTGAATCTGATTTGAACAGATGCATTTATTTGTGATTTATCTCTGATGATCTTGTTTTTTTTTCTGTTTCCAAAATGAAGTTTGTCCTTTTGCAGTGACATCAATATTTCACCAGATAACAGTATCCGCTTTCCACTTCATTGAACTGCTGTTGCTGCTGCTCTGAATTAATTATGAAAATGAAGTTCCCCTTTGCAGGGGTGGGATGGAAACTGTCCGCTTTCGATATTTACGATTCCAGATTCAATAATTTCTGGCACTGAGATCTGTGTTGGTGTAAATTAACTTTTGTGCTTAACAACGATTGAAAGTGACACTGCGTTTGATTTATTAGCAGTGGAAACACTGCGATTAAAAGACCTCCAAATACTTCAGTCCCTTCCAGTTGTTGTTTACAAGCCTAAATAAAAGACGAGAGGTCCTTCAAGGAAGTTGGAACCTATTTTTTTCTTAAAATGTTGAATTTTTTTTTTCCTTTTCTTTCAAAGGAAAACATTTCTAAATCCTAACACAACATGCCTTCAAATTTTTCATTAGCTGAAAATTGATTCAATCCTTAAATTCTGCTCTGACCTGGTTCATCAGAGCATGCGCCTAAAATGTGGATTAGCATGTGATAGGTTACGATCTGTTATTTGTCGTCTTTATTTGTTATCAGTGAGGATTAATTGCTAAAAACCTTAATGGATAGGTTTACTTGCTAATTGAAAATTGCAAAACAAATATTTGGTTAAAAAAAATTAAAAAAGTACAATTTCGTAGAAATTCCTAAATAGCTTTCAACTGGCACGTCGATTTCTTTCAAATCCTTTGAGAAGACTCAAATGACATCATCCAGAGGCGTTCAATGACATTTCCAAGCCCTTCAACGCAGTTTACCACTGGTTCTGCAGCCATAGCCTTTCATTGGTCCAACATCAACATTCACAATTCGATGTTATTTTCATTGCCCTAAAATTGTATTTTAAGAGCTTGCAAATCTGTATTTTCTTTAGTTGAGAACGCCAGGTTACAAAGGCGAAACAGGTCCTTTACCTCTTTTTTAAATGTATTAAACTGTTTTAGCTTTTATTTGTTTGTCGGCGTTATTTATTTCAAGCACAATAATGCACACGTTAAAATTCACCATTACAATTTCGAAGACTGTCCGATTTTCTTCATCCTTCTTTCCATTCTTTCCTATTTTTCTTAGTGAATTTTTGCTATCCTCATTTTCCAATTTCTCAATAGAATTCGCTGTGGAATTACAGGACAAATAATATCTTGTCCATAAATATTCAGGCCACGTTTCAGAAGCTCCGTCGTTTGGCTTATAATTTAAGAAGGAACATCTACACTGATTGCTTGACATCACTGTCCTTGTACAGAGAATAGCAAATATTGTCGGTTGCTATTAAGACGAAGATGGACTTTATCAGTTCTCTGTTCAGGTCAAAATCCAAGTTTTTAAATGTTGCATCACTGTGCTTCGAAATATAGTGAACAATATTTGTTTTCTTACAAGTATTAAATGGGCTCAGATCTTTTGAACTGTTTATTACTCAGAAGTGGATTCATATAGAAAGCAGACATTTTCAACAATCGATAATTATTATGATGTGCAGTGTCTATTCAGTAGATCCTTACCATTTGCGGTTGATATTAAAGAAAATGGTTAAATACTAAGAATAAAAAATTTTTTTAACTAAAAAAATAACTTTAGTTCATATTTGAAAGTTAGTTCTCTGTAATTTGTTCTCATATTTGCTACAGTAGAAATTAGAATATTTGTTTATTTTAACTTGGAAATCTATTCATTTCTCTCTTCGTAAATAATAGCAGAATATCAGCATATGAACAGTTGAGTTGAGTTTATTTTGCATTTACGAAGCAGAATAATATGCTCTTGGCTGCTTTCCAAGAAAGTTCATGACGTTCAGTACAGAAAAAAAATAAACATAAATCGAACGAAGTAAAACATGAATTGTTAAACCACTGATCACCCTAGCATTGTTTCAAAGTTGTATGTTTCTTGCGTTTGCTGTTGTTCAAAAACCAACAGAGAAGCCTTTCAAAACGTACTATGTTTATTTCTGAAAACCATTTTTCTGCTTATTTTTAACTTTACTTCTCGTTTCATTAGAGAAATTTCCTTGATTTTTTTTTTTTTTGGTGTCGAGAAATTTCTTTGTAAAACGGAAAAACGATGGAAATGCACAATTGTTTGTTTTCACGCTTTGCTGGCTCATCATCGACGAGAATTTGTTATCGATGTTAAACCTTCTTCCATATTACTTTTTCGCCTGTGCGTTTGGCTTATCCTTTTATTAAATGCATTTTGTGCCCAGATAAGGTAATTACGCTGTACTGGTCACAGCGATTTTTCTATTGTTGTTTGCTATTTTACGGGAATCCTATATCCGAGAGCGGTATAAGGCTTTCAGGCGTTCTGAGCTTGACCATCTAGGGTAAATCTGGCTGATGAGTCCTAATAAGTGCGAAACAGCTGTCCCAGATTCCCGTCGATGATGGTCAAGGCTTAAAAGCAAACGATTGTGCATTTTCATCGGTTTTCCTGTTACATTTACTGCACGTTAAACCTTCTTTCAGAGAAATTTCTTTAATGAAAAAAAATTCAGGTTCTTGCATTTTATAAAGAGAATATGGAAATTTGAAATGGAAGCAAATTACTATTATACATTAAAACAATATTATACAGATCTGAAATTTGACAATTACGAAATTTCATGTTTGGCTCCTAATAATTTATGTATGGGAAGAACAAGAAGCAAGAATAAACGCAGAATGCTAACTGTTGGCGCACTAAAACTCTTACAGCAAGCTTTGTTAATTGACCCTAGCGGCAATTTGAAATTACAGTAGATATACTATACGGATTAGTGATGGTCAAATTCTTGGAATTCAAAGAATTACCGTTGCTAAAAGCGACAGGAGCCGTTGATTTTGAAAATAGGGCAAGTCCGTATTAAGTTATTGTTGGATAATTAATGGTTAGGGTTTGAACTGATTTAAAAATAATTCATATAATTTTGACCAAAATAAATTTCTAGTAAAAAATTTGCACTGTTATTTATAGGTTTGATTGTGAATTAAAAATAGAAATTTTTAAGTTAATTTCTAATGAAAATTAGCTGTAACTCTTTTTTTTTTTAACAAAATGGATTTGCCTCACTTTCAAAATCAACGCCTGATTTAGATCTGATAGATAAGTAATGAAAATACAGGATAGAATTGAATATTTACTAATAAAATTTTCCCCAATTAATGATTTTTAAGTCTTTTTTTAACTTAGGACTTTCATCAAAAATAGTTTGCCAAGCATTCGAATAGTTTGTTGCGAAATTGAAATTGAAAATGCTTTTCCGCTCCTATCCATTTTTCTCGTGCGCTTGCAAGCCTTTAACGAGATTTCAATTTAATATTGCACTGCAGAAAAATCGCTTATTATCTTCGGAATTTATGTCATTCCGATAGTTTCGAAATCAAAAGAGCATTTTTAGGCTCGAAAAATAACAGTTATTAGCGGACGTCTATCGGAGTTGTGGCTGACGGACGCAGTGCCGCCAACGCGCTATCATTTGGCGTGGAATCGATCAGTTCATCAAGCCATGCACTAAAGCCGTACATCCGAAGCTTTTATCATCGTGGAATGGCTGCAACCACAGAATTAACCCTTTTCTCTTCTGCTATCCTATCGGTGATTTCAGACTTGAACGCCGCAACCCGGTCCTGTGCTTGTTTTGGGATTATGATGCGGGATGAGTTATGGCCTTCGGTTGGCCACCAGCGATGCCGGCAGTTGTTCCATCAGAGTGCAGGCAAAACACCATTTAGAAGCCCGTGATTGATGCCTCGAGCTGCGAAGGAGAGGAGAGAGAGATATTTCTGCAGGTGGAAATAGTACAAACGGTGTAAATGGTAGCGCAGTAGGTCTTTTGCTATTGATCGAAGCCTGGAAATATTATCACATGGTAAAACGCTGATATATCACCCCAAAATGGCGGTCAAGTGTTTTTAACTACTTGTGAAATCAAGCAATACGAAATTTTATTATTCTCACTTTGTTCCACAGTAGGGATCTTACTTGTAGCAACCTATATCTACCTTTAAAAAATTTCAGCTTTCTGGGATATTTAGTTTATGAGTTATCGTGATCAAAAACAGACGGAACAGATGTAATTGTATTTTAAAACTTTTGTGCTAACCCTTTTCTCTTTGGCCCACATTAAGGAGCTTTAGAAAGATCAGCTCAAAACTATAGTACTTAATTTTATAATTACTACCATACAGTGTAACTAGAAAACTATCAATATGTATTGCGGTGGTTTATAGGTTTAGGTAGTTCACATCATGTGGATATAAAAATAACGTAGAACTTTTGATGAGTTTCCTGAATGATTGATTCGCTTGTAATATCGAG
The DNA here is from genome assembly GCA_023159025.1 of Thereuonema tuberculata. Taxonomy (NCBI): domain Eukaryota; kingdom Metazoa; phylum Arthropoda; class Chilopoda; order Scutigeromorpha; family Scutigeridae; genus Thereuonema; species Thereuonema tuberculata. The sequence goes on along the minus strand of JAFIDM010000007.1, from coordinate 15,844,061 downwards.
AAGGTAAAACCTTTCAGCAATTAGTAATACAAAGCACTGAGGTCCTCAAAGTCAACGACTCGAATTCAAATTTTATATAAACATTTACTGTACGATCTTTGGAGTAAGGATTAATTAAGAAGAATAAGATTCTCATTAAATATTGGACAGTTTAGTATGTCGCTGTTTGGGCTGTCAGAATGAAGCTTTGAACCATAAAATATTATTGTACGGAATCTTTGATGATTTTTGTCTCCTGACAGTTCGCCATCTTCGGACTTAATATCAGAGGTAGATCAATGTTGTTTAAATTAGTGATGGTAACGATATTTGTATCTCCGTAAGAGAATTTTCACTACATACCGGTATATATTGATAACCGTATCTTGTAACTTTATCTCTAAAAATATTTAACTTTAGGTTTTTTTTTTTTTCGTTATTGCATAAAAGAAGGATGTAGTTGGCATGACAACGGCGGAAATCAGCTGGATTCATTAAAAGAGCTCTTTTTTTTTGGCTAATTTTTCTTTAGAATTGAAGTTGAATAATTTAAATTTCAAACACCAGAACTGATCGTCCTTTGTAAGTTGAAACACGGAACATTCCCTCAAGCAGGGAGAGGGGGGGGGGAAGAAGGAAGCAGTTGACCACTAACCGTTATACCTATAACTGATGTTGATTGTTGACGCCAGGATTGATTTTGCAACGGTCCTCTATTCTGAATCTGAGACAGTGATGCACCCTAACTATAGTATTTTGCAAAAAAAAAAAAGGGTTTGCCATATATGGTCATTACGTAGCGATCGATTTTGTCTGGAACAAACGTCACCAGTCATGACGTCATCACTTGAACTCCGAGCAGTCAGTCCAAGATGACGTCGTTTTGTGATCACGCATAAGCGTGACCAAGAAAGGACAAACTTCGCATAGCCAAGCAAAGGGAATAGTGTGGAACGTTTTTAATTATTTCAATTTTAATTATTATGTATTCGTAACTGTAGAAAATACAAAAGCCAGAATGTTTTCGTAATGTTTATAAAATTCAGTTACGGATTTTAGCAATAGATAGCGCTGTTACGTCCTGGAAACATCAATCTATAAGGAAATTACGTCATCAAAAGCTCTTCTTTCGTGAACTGAACTGTAGCTGTCAGACAAAATTTCCCTCTCAACTATCCACACAAATGCTGTAATCTACTTTATTTCCGAATATGTGTGATAACAAAGAGGCGAATACCGGACAATGTGGGACACGTGTTGAGACGTTTAGTCTTCCCGACAGAAGTAAAGCGATTTCAGAGACAAATCATTAAAATACGGGACAGTCTCATATTAATACGAAACGATTGATCGCTTTATGAATAACTACCATTCCACAGAATGATATTTAAGCTTTGTTACGAAATGAAAGAAAAAAAAAGAAGAAAAGATAAACTAATGCCTATTTTCAAAGACAATACGAGATGTTTACTAAGGTTTGCACTTATTACCACTCTTCAGCTAGAGTTATCCAGTTGATGAAATAATTTGCAGAGAAAATTACAATTACGGTGATAAGAGATGTTTTTAGGTTGACGCCACACCCTCTAATCTATTCATCATTGAATAACTCTGGCTGATGACTGTTAATAAGTACAATGTATCTATCTTAATATTCACATGGTAATAACTGCAACTGTACACATGAAAATTACATTATTGATTTTTTTATACTTCCTTTGACATTTCGTTTTTGCAAGTTAATTATTTTATTTATGCTTGTTCTAAATTAAAATGATATATTTTATTACTAGTGGAAAAAAAAAAAATTCAAGTCTAAAACACATTAGGCCCAAAATTGAAATAAACTCAGTATTACTAAAAAAATCAAAACACATAAACAACATTTGTAATTAATTACTCAACGTTTGGATGTCACTTAAGGCAAATAGAGTTAAATAATCTCCACTGCTAGGACATTTCCTCGAGAGACCAATAATTTAAAACTGAAACGTTTCTCAATATTTGATCCCAGATAAAACCCAGATAATATAATGCAGCAGCCATTTTAGAATGTCTTGTTACTTGGTACGTAATGGAAGCCAAACTTAAAATTCAATAATTCGATGGTCAAGTAACATTTTTTCCCTTCTTTAATTTATTTGAATGGAATTAAACTTTGTCTCACCCATTGGCATTTACTTTTCTTAGCCTAGGACACTGAGGTTTGTAAAATCAGCTAGTCTATATTTGCGTGTGTATGTTTGTGTTCTGGTAAACGTTTTCGAACCAATAAGTAGATCTTCTTGAACTTTACCGTGCATATTTATACACAAGAGACAATCTAATTTTTTAAATTGGAAATTTTTGAATGTGGGTCCCTATCGACATATTTGTGGATAAAGGGGACAAAAATTCCTCACAGCAAAGGATCTGAATTGAAACAGTGGGTTTCTCTCCATTTTTAAAAACTGTATATTAATCTTGTTTTCAAACATTTTTTTATGGTTATAAGATTAAAGTTTATAATTGCTTTAGACAATCTGTTGTTTTCTATTTAAGAACACGTTTCTTTCAATTATTTCCTATAGTTTTAGCATTATTAACATTAAGACTTTTTAGATTTCAGCATCATATCTTCTGATTTATTTGTTGTTTAAAAATATTATTACTAGTATATCCTAGCGTAATATTCTTCTCATATATCGTACTTCGCCATTTACTAAGCTTCTTTTATTTGCTCATTATCCATGTCTCAAAAAGTAAAACCTCGATAAACGTGATCCCTCGCATTGCTGATAAATGAGTCGTTATAATTATAACATTTTCCAAACAGTCTGTCTGAATGGTCGACCATTATTTGCTTTTGTTTTTTGTTCTTTTATATCTCTTCTACTGCAACTTTTTCTTGTATCACAAGTAGTTCAATATTGTAATCCGATTTCTGCACATGTACGATCAATCGGTGTTCAGTACTAATATTTTTTAAAACTTACAGTCTAATTTAAAATGGGACGTAGTATACAGTCTTCTTATAACGCATATCTATATACCTGTAATATATTATTTATTTGAAGAACAAATCAGTTTGCAGAAAATGATCCTGAACAGTAGGCAGAAGGGATGGGCTTCATAGTTTTCCTCTATCACGAATTGCGGCGTGTTAGAGAACTTAGTCTTCATAGTTTTCCTCTATCACGAATTGTGGCGTAATAAAGAGCTTAAGAAATACTATCAATACTAGATGCAGAGAAATGAAAATTCAGAGTTTCTGGGATTTCACCTTAACGAATGTGAAAGAGATCTTTAATGTCTCACTTTGGGAATCATCATCATCATCATCTTTTTCACCTTCATTGTGTGGATTAAATAAAAAACACTTTTCATTTTTAGTAAATGCGCCCACAGTAACATCAAGACTATCACTACAGTGCAGCGCTCAGAGTTGAAACTCCCAGAATGCAAAGCAGATTATAGATTGTCCTTTCCTGGCAGTTCGCTAGCATTGAAATAGAAGAGGTCGCTTCTCTTCTATTTCAATGTTAGCGAAATGCCAGGAAAGGACAATCTATAATCTGCTTTGCATTCTGGGAGTTTCAACTTATCAACGCTAGCACTGTAGATGCTTATTTGAAGAAGCCAAGATACACAGAGGCTAGCACGTCCTCCAGTCATCCAATTTTAAAAATTTTAGGGAGCACTTAATATCATAAAATAAAATTACATGATATTAAAATTTTAACTTTTGTAACTTAAATCTATCTATCTTTCTAAATAGTTAGCGTTTTCTTCAAGAGTGCAGCTTATTTTAAAAACTAAATATGCTTATTATGCTAACCAAATGAGATTAGCAATAAAGTTAAAAGGGAAATCAATAAAAATTAATGAAAAATTTGGAATTTCGTTTCCTACATACGTCTCTTTAAAAATGCGGTTTCGTTCTTTTTATTTTTTTTTTCACTAAACTAAATTAATAGATAAACTTTATTATAAAGCAGAATTTATAATTCTTTTCTTGCATTATATTATATTTTTTCTGGTCATTAATCGTACGAGGCTTTAGTCCGATATCGGGCGCCATCTTTCATCTTTAAAACGAGGCTGTGTGTCGTCATAACAACTGCACAGGAAGAAGCATTGGCCATCGCTTTTCTGATCTGCCGTTGCCATGTGTGAAAGCGATCTTAATCTTGGTGTATTTATGGTGTCAGCGAACGCCGAGATTAAGCGTAGATTAGGTGTGAGTGTGTGCGATGCCGATCGGGTAATTATGATAAAACATGTGCGATAAGATGGGCTCGTAGCGAGACTGGCAATTGGTTTTAAAGTCACATTAATCATAATCATTGGATTCAAATTAAGAACGAGAAAAGGTCAGCGCCTCTAGCGGCAAAAGACAAAAACAAAATTATCGGCAATAAGTTGTGGAAGCAACACTGTTTAAGTGACACATCACGATTTATAGAGGAGAGATTTACGTGTCACATTCATGGTAAACAAAGTAGCAGTTCTACTTAGATGGGTAATAACGAGTAAATATGATGGACTGCAAAATTTCTAGTCCACATAGCAAAAAAGATTAAGAAATTAAAATAATTAACAATTAAAAATGAATTCTTTAAAATATAAATGTAAATATTTCTCGCTTTTAAGATTTAAAGTTTACGATTTTACGCATTTGTGATTCATTTACAGGTTTTGAAAATTAAAAATTAAAATGCTCAATGAAAAATGAAGAAAATATAATGGAAAAAATAGGTCGATGTGCTCCTCCAAAAATTATTCCTTTACTCTCTGTCCTTTATTCTCTTAGGGAAATAGAGAAGATCATGTACTAAAAAGCTTTCATTTTCAAGCTCGGAGGCTGTAAGCATTCAGTTGTAAGCTTGCTGTTGACTGTAATGTGCAGATCATCGCCTAGTTTAATTTGCCATTTATTTACAACCAATTCATTCAAAATAAGGCATTGTAAGATCTATTCAATCATTTTTTGTGCAGTTATATTAAGTTATTATTTTTTTAAATAAAATTTAATTTAAAATTTAATTAAAATTTATAGTATCTACAAATAAAATACAATAATAGTCCCATGTGTTACTATACTCTGATGTTTAGATATAAATTCAATTGATTTCTTACTTTAGGATATTAATAAATATCGGATGGAAAAATAGACCCATCTTATTAAATGCATTCTTTTGAGATATAAAATTTGTTATTATACGACCCTCCTTTTGCCTTTTTTAGAAACAATCTTCATAATTCTACATAGACATTTATATGAAAACTTTTGCTTCTTTTACCCAATAAATTTGACACGATCTTTGTGATAAAATAAAGAAGCACGGTGTACCTTAGTACTTAAGTACCATCACTTTTCATGAATTCATTATTCAGTGAGGATATCGCCATCAATGGGCTGTCGAAGGAAATGTAAATGCCTCATTGAGTCGCTAGGTGGAGGCACGTTTTACGTAGTCGTACTATTGACTGTAAAAAGTGTAGGAAAAAAATTAAACATTTTCATCCAGTCTCATTAAATTTCAATGATTTTGCTGTATAGCAAATTTCATTTATCATTCGAGTCACCGTTCCATCGTCGGACGGACATACAGTCGGACTATCAGTAACACTAGACATAATATTGTAGGTCTTAGAAATGAACCATGAAGTTACCATAGTTAAAAGTTTAAAAAAGAAAAAAAAAATTCTTTTTTTTTTTTTTTTTTTTACATATATATTCGCTGCCAGCAACTTTCATGTATTGTAAGTTTTGTCTAATGTTTGTAAGGCCAGATATTATGTGTCGGAGGGAAAACATGTTTAAAATGCAAATTTAAATCAAATTCGGAGGTCCTTCTGTCTATGATCACGATAACTCAAAACTACCTACCGTAGGCAGCTGAAATTTTAGAGATAGGTGTAAGATATTTTGAGAAAGTCCTTATAACGTTTATGCGTTCTTTCCATGTGGACATTCAAATATTGGCACGTCAACTGTATTTATCATCCTCATTAATAATGCTATGCACTTGACTAGTTAAAAATACTTTAATGCAATAAAATACAGCGACTAGTTTCTTAGCCGTAATTTAGGCTATGTTTTCAAGCTTACAATTACAATGAGAAATAGGTTACATTTATAAACGAAGGAACAATGTCATTCAATATGTCACATGATCTATTGTCCATGGGCGTCCCTGTATAGGCTGATTGAGGCTTCATGACGTGATAGATGTAGACGCCACCTTGTGATCCTCTATAGAAACTCCAAAGTAAACAAATCCCTGTTTTTAGTGAATTATTAGTTACATACAAAAAAAAAAAAAAAAAAAAAAAAAAAACCAAGCATCCATAAGTCAATATTACATTAACAGGGTGTAGTTACCTATAAATGCGCTGGGCAGGTTTTCCCGGGGTTCTCCCGTTTCCCCTGCATTTCTCACACCATCCTTTCTCAGTCTTTGTCTCCGTCTGTCCTTCTTTCCGTGGGATAGCACAATAGATCTTTCAGGTCGCAGTGCTCGGCTGTCAAGCCACCCACGCTCACCACATTACATTACATTACATTACCTATAAATGGATCTTACTCTAATTTTTTTCCTGAAGTTACAGAAAGGTAATTTTTGAAAAGAAGGATTATTATTTGACAAAGGATTATTTGACATCGGTGTGTTGGTTATTTTGAATTGTTCTTAGTAGCTTCTCTTCAAGAGAAAGCGGTTGTCATGGCAACATCTACCTCGCCCGTATGGAGGTCACGAACTGATGACCCAGAGATAACTTGTTGCCCAAATTTCAGCCAACAGGAATGAATTGCCAACAGCTTAAAAGAGACGGAGCTTCGATTAGAAAACTCTACCGTTAAAGACTCAGAGGGTTTTATTACAGTGCTGGTATTATTATTGAAAGAAATAATAGAGACCATTTTAATTGGAATGGAAACGTTACAAAGCTCTTACTCAAAGCCTTTATATCTCGTACTAATACCTATTACAATTTATTCACACTTTCTTATTTATTATAATAATAAATCATAAATTTGAAATTTTTTATAAATTTTAATAATCATAATATCCAATTATAAAACTTCACTTATCTGCTGTGAATCTGACTAAATGAATTTCGTATGGAAAGAAAATCAAACAGAATTTGTTGATTCGAAGAGAATTGTTGAAGTCTTTCATTCTGAACTTCGTACACAATCGATGACAAAGTCTATTTATTTTTTTTATTATTTTTAATATTTTTTTATTATTTAATTTAACTATTTTTTTGTTTTTTCAATCTGAACAAATCTGTAAAATCCTTCAAATCTATTTTCTCTCACTACTCCCAAAATATAAGATTTTTTAAGAAATAAGATGCAGTGATTATATTAAACTTATACAGAAAAAAAAAACTATTTCTATTTTAGCCCATTTTAATTAACATAATCGTCTCTTAATTTTAATTCGCGAATTTTACGATATATGAAAAGTAATCTACCGGAACCTAGACAGAGTGTAGTCGTAAAAAAAATAGTTATTGTGGCGCTTTCTTTCATATTATAATAAACCTTTATTATAATGATTAGCGTATCCGCCCATCAATAACGACGGGATAACAATTCGATTGTTTGTGTTTTAGACAGAGCATTTTGTCCTTCATATATATGACGGAGAGAAAATTAAAATGAATGCTTTGCTACGAACATAAAGGAATTTGTTGATTGGAAGGCTTGATTATAAGTCACATTACGAGTGAAAATTCGAGAATCATTTAGCAAATGACCTTTTTTGAGGAATACTTTGATGTTGTCTCTGTTTCGTGAATGCGACATAAAGCTAGCCTTATGATAATACCGGCTCTCTTCAAAAAAACTCCCATGTGCTCAAATGTTTGTCCTTGCAACTTTTTAATAGTCACTGCGAATGCACTTAGTATTGGATTGACCAAAAAATTCGTTCGGTTTCTTTAGTATGTTGTTCAAGTAGCGTTTAGGCGTCTTGAACCTCATTCGACACCATTTTGTTAGCTTGTATTGTGACAGCTGTCATAATAGTGTGCATTTCAAATAAAAACTGATCAAAATTGGTGAATTTTGTGACGCCAGTTTAATATTAAAGATTAGCACGCAAGACCGCATTTTTCTTTGATGACGAGGTAAATACTGTACAGCTTGGCTGGGAAGTTTTGATTCGTCCACCGTATTCACCAGACATTGCACCTTCGGATTTCTATTTATTGATGTCTTTATAAAATTCTCTTAATGGAAAAAAATAAATTCTCTGAAAGAAGCAAGGCACCTTGCTCAAAAAAGTTTTGGGAAGATGGAGTTGCCTGAAAGATGGCAGCAGGTAGTAGAACAAACCGTTGAAGACGTTATTCAATAAAATTGAAAACGTATCTTTTATTTTTACTTAAAAACCGAGCCAACTTTTTGGCCAACCCCAACACATACGAGATATCCAGGGCAGCTCTCTTGCTTTACACACAGAGAGATATACAGAACTCAAAAACTATAAAAGAGACAATAACAGGTTTTACTAGCGACACATTTGGGAGCTATTGTGATAGCGACGAAAATCAGTAGCTATTGCGTTTGTCCTGTCCGTCCTTCCTTGTCTGTCCACCCTTAACAACTCCCGAACGGAAGGTCGGATCTATAAACGGATTTCACCATCATGTTCAAAGGCCGAAATATCGTAGGAATAAGATATTTATAGGGGGCCAATGCCCCCCCCCCTCCCCCAACGTTCGAGGTATTTGGCATTGTTTTCATTGGAATTCCGATGTTAGCTTCAATGTTAGAAATGCAATCATCTTATTTCAGCTGAAATGCTTAAGGTCTCGGACTTGTATACTATAGATTGTCAGTTCGAATCCGTAATCTATTTTTTTTTATTTTTTTTTTGCTTTTAATCTTTTTATCTCAATATTGGCGTTTTTTTTTCTTTTCTTATTTTCATTACCTTTTCTTAATTTTTTTTTTTATTTTTTATTTTTTATTTTTCTTTATATTATTGTACTTCCTTTTTTTATTATTATTTTTAAATTTTTTATTATTGTGAGTCGCCCTTAAATTTACGCTTTAGCACAAAATTACTGTTCGTTTTCGTTTACGAGAGCCTTCAACGCTTTTGTGCTTGCGTCAGGTCTCCTTGGATTTCATGAAAATAGGGTTGAGGAAAAAAAAAGAGAGGATATTTACTTTTTATCAGTGTTAGTTTACTAGTAGCTGCGTTCTATTTGCGCTTTTCGGGAAAGAATTATGGAAAGAAGAAAGACTATTGCGAAAATAACAGGTACTAAAAGAAATACAGGTCTTAGGAAAGTGCCCATCACAGCGTATCATCCCTTTACGGAGTAGAATCGTCTGTGTTGTCGTGGTTCTCGCTTTTCAAAACTATTACTTTTATTATTATTATTATTATTATGGGGAACATTATTATTTTTTTTAAAAGTAAAAATAAAGCGGCACGGTGCTCCCACGTTGCAGAAAAGTACCGGGTGGTTGGGGGAGGGGGAACATCCTGGCGATCCCTGGCAGGATTACACCCTGAGCTTAGATTTGTGATACTATCTATCCTCCGATATAATACATGCTTAAGGTTTCACTACATTTACTCACGGAAATGTAGAAACGTGTATGATTTTTACTATTTCCTGCTTTACTATTTTTTAATCCAGGAGTCACACAATCAGAACATTTGTCTGAATGTCACAGACTCTGCCGCATCAGAACTGAAGGCATCGCCTTCATTTGATTTATTTATGACTGCATTAATATGAATTACCCATCGCAAGGAATAACCTCAAAAATCACGAAGAACTTTATTACGAGAGCAATTGGAGGCTAATTTGACAGATTTTGCTTTTCAATTTCGTAATAACTTAGCCTCAGAGTAAATAATGGATCAGATTTAATCTTTAAAGTATTTTACTGCGATTTTAATCAACATTTGTGGGTTGAACTGAAAGCCTTTGCTCATTAACTTAATGTTATTTATCTACCGAACAGAAAGCTTGTATGAAATGGTTTATATTTTTCTTCTATCATCTTTTATTAACAATAAAATATGTACCTTCAAATGTGAGAAGAGACAACTTGCAAAATAGGAATTTATTTGCGATGAAGCAAACCTATCTTTCTAGTTATCGAGCTATTATTGCATTTAGATGTCGGAGGACATTTCAAATCGGAGTAAAATATGAATATTTCTCGATTTCTTGTGTGTTTACTTAATAAAATACTTCAGGAACTGTGTTTCTATACAATATTTCTAGTTTTATTAAAGTTTAAAGTGTCCTACTACAGGCCTGCGTGGGGTGCTTGGGGTCGCGGTAGTTAAGGCTCCAGCGTTTCGTGACCAACGGGACTAAGGTGAGGTCGGGTGGTCAGCCCGACGTACGCCCGCCTTTAACCCCCGGTAAAGAAACCTGGTACCCATTCTACAGAGGTCTGGGCGAACCCTAGGATCCGTCTGGAGGAGAATTTAGCGTGGAAAAATCCCCGACATCCGATTGGGTCGGGGATCGAACCGGGCGCCTCCAGGCAGCAGTCAAGCGCCACATAACCCTGCTCACTTTCTATTTCGGTATACAGTAGAACCTCATTATAACGGACCTTATTATAACGGACGTCGCTTATAACGGACAGTTTTTAAAAAATATATAATAATAATAAAGGATGCTAATTTTTATCTGACGAGTTTTACATTTCCAAGCAAGCGATTAAACATCGATCGAACAAACCCAGAAGAAAATAAATTATTTTTTCAAACCAATGAATGTAAGCAATCAACATGAACCAGAACCTTCTTTTTCTAAAGATTAATGGAGTGTATACGTACACATCTTTTTCAATTCAACCTATTATGTTGAAAGCTGTTTTTTATTTGATATTTATAATAAACACTTTTTATAGCTAACTATTGTACTTTCATTGATGTACACCCTGCTTCATTACACCCTATATGAATTATTTGTTATAAACCGGACTTTCATTACAACGGACAACCTTCAGCCCCTATTAGTCCGTTATAATGAGGTTCTACTGTACTAGGATATTTTCTATACAATAGACCTCACTTTTCGTCATTCCGCTAAAACAGTAGTTTTTAATTGCATCCAATCCTGTTTTTACACATTGCCTATACACTGTACAAAAAATATCGTGTAAAAAAAAAGATATACAGTATGTTATTTATATGAAAAAACTAGTCTGTAGGCTGTATTCTACTCTCAAATATTTGAGCCACACGTAAAAAAAAACCAAACACTCGTGTAAAAAACAGGATTACTTTACTTTTGTCACCCTGTTTTTTACACAACATGCTCATTACATTAGACCCTTGTACCTCTCGTGCGTCATGACGCACTCTAAGAACGGAGAGTTGCGTTACCTGAGTGCTTTACATTCATTTCACTTTTGAATCATTTTTTTAGGCCTAACTCTATTGAGTACTTCATATGCTAATATAAACGTGTGTAGTGTACTTCTTTTTTTTGCTTTGATAAAAATTATACACTTGCAGGTGAAAAAACAAACAAACAAAAAACTGTGTTCCGCTTTTCGGTGGGGATCCGGAAGCTACCGTATTCTGGAGCCCTACTTGATGGCTTGGTTTAAATTCTCAAAACTCCAATCTCTCAAAACTCATTTTGTTAGTATCGGCTTTCCAGCTTGTAGTGACTCCAGATTGCTATGCTGAAGTTATGACATTTGTATTATTATATCAGAATTTGTATTCTGAACTATTTTCACAGTCGTTATTTTAAAATTAAGAATAAAATATACAAATAACAAAACCCTTTAAAATACTGTGTTGCTCATAAACTGCAACTAAAGTAACCCAAACCATTGCGGTTAGGGTGGGCGGTTTTTTTAGCAGTGTTGAGGGTTATAGAGCCAAATAGCTGCATTTTTATCTTACGCAACGGATATCGGAGCTCCGTCAGATTTTCTTGTTTTTAACAATCCAGTAGAATTAAAAGCTGTAATGGAATGTATAAGCATATTAAAGCTAGTGAGATGGATTATCAAAGCGCTATTGGATTTCTTAGTTTTCAATTAGCTCAACAGAGGGCACAACACAGGAACATTTTGAAAGAAATAATGTTCAAGCCTCATTAATGTATTAGGTTTCGCATGAGAGCTACAACTAAATATCTCTTATATTGTTTTCTAGTTCTGTGTATCCGTCTGTGTATAACGCACTGCCCCTGTGTGTATAACGCACCGCCCATGTGTGTGTAACGTACTGTCCCTGTATGTGTAACGCGGGAGAGTTGCCCTGCAAACCTCACATGTTCTACAGCACAGATCTATCTGTGTAACGCAAATACCCGCAGTCGCAATCCTGGGAAGTTTTACGCCTTAAACTAAAACAAAATATGAAATTTGGCGAACTTCATAATTAAAACAAAAACTATTTAAGTAAATAATAACGAAAAATGACACACTAAACTAACTGGATAAAAAACATATATATTTACAATTAAAACTAGGACCGGTTTCGCTATACACAAATAGCTTCCTCAACTATATACAAAATACAAGAACAGGTACTTCAATATACAGTCAAAAGCTCAAACAAAAGAAATAATAAACCAATAAAGTAATTTAGAAAGCGAAGCCAATCAGATGAAAACATCAATATGACGTAACAGTTACTGCCGCATACTCTTCAGAACCAGGTGAGTTGACGTCATCAACCGCTAGCCATCGTCTGCTTCTTGCCATTGTAAATAAAACAAGGAGAAAAAAAAACCATAATAACTCATATTTTACGAAAACCATATTTAGCAATAGTTTGAACAGATAAAGTCTCATTATAACATCCATTGGAAGTGATGATCAATATTGTTTCAACACATTTCCTTCTAAAATCATCTTGTTCCATGAAGAGCACTGAAGGATTACCGAAATCAATCTGATGATTCTGTGAAATGGAGTGAGTATAAGTATTATAAGTATTATCCTTAGTTCGGAAAGCAGTGATATGTTGCTTAATTCGCTTTTTTAAACTTTTGATGCTGATATAAGATTGTTAGTTGTCTCTCGAAAGCTTTCGCCCTTTTGATGCTCTGCGGTGACTCTCAGAAGACTCCCTTTTTATGCACCACCAATAATCCGCCAACGTAGATTCATTCCACTTGCCCTGATATCTCGTTTCCGCTGTTTTGATATCTTGATGAAACCTTTCACCCTGCTCCTCACTCATAGCACCAAGGGAAATAATTGATGGGGCTGTGTAGAAAATGAAGTTTAACGCTCATTTTGGAACCCAGTGTTTTGAAGTTTGTTAACATTTCATCAACAACTTCTTCGTAATTTTCATCTTTTTTTGTTTCCTAAGAAGTTTTCAGTCACGCACTTAAAAGACAACCATGCAGATTTTTCTGTTTCATTCATGACGGTCGTGAAATTTGAATCTTTCATCAGATCGCGTATCTGTAGTCCTTGGAATATACCAGCTTTAATTTTTGCCTCGATCTTTCTAGGAAATTTCCGTTTTAGATACGGAATTATGTTGCTTTCATTGCCAAGACTGCTAACAAATTGCTTCATGATTCCAAGTTTAATATGAAAAGGACTTTTTAAAAGTAATAATGTCACTAATTAAAATATCAAAATAAAAATATATTATTTTTATATTTTTTGGGTACTAAGTACAAAAAAAGGCACATGCAGTTATAGGAATTGTAAATTTTATATTTAATTATAATATTTTATAGTTCACTATTGCCAAAAATTATAACTGTAGTTTAATTATATACGTATACATGTAGTGAATTTTGTCATCAATAAGCATTTCAAGAAATTCCGTAAAATCCTAATTTCTCAAAAACTGGACCTGATGAAACAAAACTAAATATGACTTTTGTGTTTACCCGTAGTATATAAATGAAAAATGTAAATAGTTTCTCTGAAGCAAAATGGTTGCATATCAGTGATAATTGACGAAAATTTGACGACTTGAAGCATTGGTGTCGTCAAACTCAACGGATCTTCTGCGAAATACACATGGAAACAACTCAGTGAGAATGGCCATCAGGTGTAGCCCTCCGTTGGGGGACGAGCTGAGATTCTATAAGAAATACATAGCACAAAAATGATTACATCATCACAAAATGCACTAATACGCAAGTTTAACATGCGTAGAAGACAATATGATAAGGAAATAAGGCATAAAAATGCATACAAATTAAAGGTTCACTGAGCTATTTTTGGAAAATTTGTACCTATCTCTCATCGGCTGGGTTCGCCCAGTACTCAATAGCTCAGTAGATCCAAAAAAACATACAAAGGACAAATAAACAAAACAATGACCCCTTTAGTTAAAAAATATGAAAATATAAATTGAAAATAAATTTATTATTACTCTTTTAATAAATTAATTTAATAATAAGTTAATAAATTTAAATAAATTAATAAATTTATTTATTACCCTTTTTATTTTTAATTTACATTTTGATGTTTTTTAACTAAAGGGGTCTTTGTTTTGTTCATTTGTTCTTTGTTTATGTTTTTTTTGGTTTCACTGAGCTATTCAGTACTGGGCGAACCCAGCCGATGAGAGATAGGAATCTCAAAACGGTCCGTCTTGGATTCCCGGTACAAATTTTCCGAAAATAGCTCAGTGAACCTTTAATTTGTGTGCATTTTTATGCCTTTTTTTCTTATCAAAATACACTAAATAAACACAACTTAAAATGGACACCATGAGAAAAAAAAATCAATAAAACGCCAAATTTTAATACTTAATACAGCTAATTACACAATATAAAAAAAAACTGAAGCAAAGCTTAAAACTGATAATTCTAACCAAGTGAAAAAAATTTTAAAAACTTAAAAAAACAGTATAAAGCGTAAATGATTTTTTGGCAGAACTTTTATTCTGACATTCTTCCTGCTGCGTTTAAAAAGAAAGTGAGGGTGGGGGCTAAAAGGAAGCATGGGGAAGTAGAAATGGGAGCAGATCTTAAGAGATGGAAGGGAAGATTACTTACAGCGATTGAATCTCTTGCGTTTCGGGCGTTGATTCCAACTCTAAGAAATTCTCATTCATTTTTATTGTTGGGTCCTCTCGTTTTTATATCTTCATCCTTTTTTCTTTTTTTTTTCCTGTTCTTCTTTGATTCGAGGATTCTCCGGTTTTTTTTGTTCTTCGTGTGAACATTAATGGCGCCTGTCTAATTAATTCGATTGTTGCTTTTCGGTTATGGCGTCGTAAAAGGAACGTTGGCGTCACCGGTCCCTTGTATTCAATGAAGATGGAGCCTCGTAACAGGTGAAGGCAACTCAACAGGAGGGACTGTAAAACAAAGGAAAAGAAACACGTTTATGTCACCACAAATGCGCCCTTGTCTCTCGTCACGACTGTTGACAGGTGTAATAGAAGTGGGAACATTGAGATTGCGATATCTTCACTTTATTCAACCTACCCCCGCACTCACCCACGCACAGATATTGGAAAAGAGCTCTGTCGACACCTGGCACGAATAACTTCATTTGCTAAACTACGAAGTAATTTTCGATCTAAGCTAAATAACTAAATAAATAAATAAATAAATAATTTAATTTTCAGTTCGTACATCATTACGCAATAGTAATGTAGCTTTCCTTACATTAAATAAAAGTCTATATTATGGATCCAGCAGCTTGACGACGGTAGAATTAGGTTTTTGATTCTTAATTTATAAGCCTAATTAGAAGACCCATTGTTGAAGCAGATAGTTTCGCGAGAAATGGAAAATGAGGATTCAGTTACTGTGCAAGTTTTGCATTAAATAAGCATTTTAACAAAAAGAAAAAATAGGATTAAGATCAATAAAGCCAAACACACAACGAAAATTAAAAAAATTTAAATGACAAATTAAAAACATACAGTTTCCGATTTGCATTGAAAAAGGTTTGTAATTTGGCAAACCGAAACTGTATGTTTTTAATTTGTCATTTAAATTTTTTAATTTTCATTGTATGTTTGGCTTCATTGATCTTAACTTTTCATAACGCACGTAAAACAACCCACAAAAAATAGGATTCCTGGATATATTTGCTTAATAAATAAATATATTTGCTGTGGATAGTTCATGTAAAATGGCGATTAATATAAATGTAAAATGGCGATTAATATAAATGTAAAATGGCGAGTAAATAAATTAAATAAATATTTTAAATCTCTGCTTGTTTATTTATTTATTTAAAGTTTATTAGGACTTAAAAATTAATATCTACTTCAAAACTTTACTTACCACAAAGCGATTCAATATGAACCATAAATTCTCCTCAAGAAAGAGTCTAAGAAAATGAAAATCTAATTTTTTTTTTGTGGTTGGGGATTAGACGAGATCGAGTTGAACAAAATTTGCTGGATATTTATTATTAATATTTTTCTCTTTTAAAAAGTAGGCCTAAATCGAAGGAGACTTGTTCTGGAAAATTCCGCTTTCCACCCAGTTTTCGAACACTTATGGATGTAAACTAGTTTTTGCTTAATTGGATGAGGTAATACAAACCCCTTTTGAACAAGCAATATCCAATGCATAGTAAAATTATAATTGTCTTAAAGTTAAGATTGTGATTGGTTTTAAATTAATACAGATTTGTATTTGTATTAACATAAATATAGCGATTTTTTGTAACCCATTTCTAAAAATCTAAAAAATAATAAATAAATAAACACTGATAGGAATTTGTCTCTGAAAGTAGTTGTATCATTCTAAAAAGACTAAAAAATATAGGCTAATTCTTATTTTGTTATAAGATTGAAGCTAAAATTATAGCATATTAAAGAATAGTGGTTTGTTTTCTAATTTACCTGAATTATTACAGATTTTACTGGCAAGTTTAAAATTTTTACATTATTTTTTAATATAGGAAAGGGTCTTATATATGAGGGAAAAACATGTGGGGCCTAACTACATTGACAGCCAAAATAATTGCTATATAAACTGACCGCAGGAATTGCGAAATGTGCAGACGGTTACATGTTTCAGAAAGTTAAATGTTCTTGACGTATTGGGTTCAATATTGGTTTCTTGTCTCTTGAGTATCAGGGTTATGTTCTCATTTGGGTTTCGTGACGGTGGACAACATTCGCGGTGGGCAGATTTTCTCTGGGTTCTCCCATTTCCCCTGTACCACTACTACTGTTCTTTCTCCATCATTCTCTCTGTTGTTCCTTTTCTCCGTGGGTACAGTACAATAGACCTAATGTTTGTCGGCCTTTAAAAAAAAATCAAAACATAAGAAAAGCTCCAATTCCTGGCCTGCAAATCCGTCAGGCACAGAGGAAATTGAAGAAAGCCAGGCTAATGGCAAGCCACGTAAATTACAATAAAAATTTAATATGCCTGTTATAAAATAAAACAACAAACCAAGATGGCGCAAAAGTAAACGGTAAGAAATTAACGTTTAGACAATATGTTCATTGAATTCTGTATTGGTTAAACTTGTGATACACAAACGCTTTACCACGCCTTGAGCTGTGTAGCTCGGAAATTATATTTATTATATAATTAATAAAATACATTAATTGTAGGATATTACATAAAAAAGTACGTTATATAATGTATACGTTATGTAATGGTAATTCAAGAAAACTTTTTTCTTGAAGCGTTTTTTGTTAGTTTATGTAAATTCATTGATTTTTTTTATTTTATTTAAATATTAAAAGATCTTATTAATTTTTAAATAACTAACATTTAATTTCTGACCTTTTATTTCAACAAAATCTGAGAAAAAAAAAAGAACATCAGTTGGCAAAGAATTGAAAGAAATAGAAATGAGAGAAAGTTCTATTTTTACGTTATATGATACTAGAAAACAAATAGTTTTGTCTGCAAATATTTTTCTTTGTGTTTCGCTTTTATTAAGAATTAAATTAAAACTTTTCTATTTGCTCTCCGTTATTTTCGATTCAGGTCACTCTATCCTCTTTATTATTATATTTTTTTTTTGTCAAGAAGCATCAATTACTAAGTTATCTTGCAGGTGTCGCTGGGGGACTATGTCCGACATATGAGAACGTCGAGTTAATTAAGCGTCGATGACAACTATAAAAGCCAAGACAAAAGATCGATGCCTCGAAACAGGTAGCAGAAATGACACTGGTGCCACCCGTGGACACAACAGGCACTAACCTCTGAAAGATTTATCAACAACGAACGGGCTTCCGACTGACAAGTCTCAGTGAAGGAGAATGGATTATCACGCTGTTCAAAGTTACGATTTAATAGAAATTTTCACTATCTACATTTACAAGAGAGGTTAGGGTTTGTTTGAAATTACAGCAGGGAAAAAAATAAATAAAAGAATTTACAAAATGGCTTCCTACTTCCGGTAGTAGAGTATGTTTTGATTTTAATCCCAAGATGCTTTTCTACGGGACAAGTTTGGTTAAAACCAACTGGAAGATACAGAAAAATTTAAGCTTTCTAGGGTAATACGTGATTTCAAAGATAGCTAGGTGAACCATAGAATGAAGCCTTCTACAAAGTAAAAATTAAATTCTGAACTCCAAAGATGGAGGAAACGTAGCTCGAAGTTACCTAAAATATTACAAACTAGGATAAAGAATAGGAAGATATAGGACAAATGACTGATTTTTTTTGTCAGTCTTCAGTTTTCAAATTAATAAAATGTTTCATCATACTTCTATTATTACGATCCGAAGTATACGGCGCTGCCCGGAAGAATTAATCGTTTTGACCCCTTTATATCTCTCCAACTCTGTAATCTGTACTCAAGCAAAAGGGATTGATGACTTGTAAGATGGGCTTCTCTGTATTGGTCTATGTTTTACAGAGAAGTACCACCTTAAGAAAACCCTTAATCGAAGAAGAAAAAAAGAGTAAAGAAGTTACATGAAAACAAAAATTAAAGCAACATTTAGCCTATTACAACCATAAGATCTTTGATCTCGATTGGTCAAAGAATGTGAGAAAAGCATCGAAAACATACAAACAGACAATCACCTTTACATTTATAAGGTAAATCTTAATAAACTATATATAAATGAATGTTTCTTTCTTTGTTTGTTCCGTATGCGTTCCTATGCCATTCATCAGATTGCGATGAAACTTTGGTGAGTTGTTGTGCGCACGCCCGCGAAGGTTTCTGAATTAGTAGAACCATTTTACAATATCTGGTGCGCGAGGCGTTTCAACAAATTAATGTATTTCCGGTTTCAACGTTTGTAGTTTCCGGTGCGACTCGCATTTGCAATGACCATCAACAAAGCACAGAGACAACACATAGACAGCTGTATGTGGCCTGCTCACGCGTCGGAAAACCTTCTGATTTATTCGTATATACACCAGACGGAAAAACAAAAAATATTGTATATCCAAAAGCACTTCAATAAACAGAATTAAAACACAAACACTTTCTTTCTTTGAGTGGCATTGCAACGCATGCCGGGTACAGCTAGTTAGAAATAATAGAAAACTATGACTTTCGTTATAACGTGACCCAAAGTTAGTGTTCTTCCAGTTTCAGACTAGTCGTATAATATAATATAATATATAATATAATATAATTATGATAGTAGTATCTGTAATAGATACTACTATTTTGAAAATAGCTTTCTCTTACCTGTAATAATTTCTTCTTATCTTATTTGATCTTGAACTTTTTTACTTTATTTTCTTTGATTTCAAACAGTCCCAATTGGCTTCTTATTTTCATTTTTCTCTACGTCTTTTTGGTAAAGCTATATTTTCTTTTTCACTTATCAACTTTTTTAATGGGATATTTTTGCGGCGTGAATATTCGAAAGCTGACACGCCGACTATATACTTTCTTTGTTTTCTATTAATGCCTTTTCAGTTTCCAGTCATTTCACTGTAGATTTGTGTAGTTTTCGAAGTGACAGCATTTGTGAAAGCAATGAAATTTTGAATTCCGTCGAGAATGTGCAGCCTTCGACTAAATCTCATTGGCCGATTTTATGATGGTAGCTTTCTTCTCGTTAAAAATATTGCTAAAAAGAGTCGGACACGGTTCTGCTACTGAAAACAATATCGCCCAGATGTTGCCCATTATTCATTGCTTTGTTTATCATTGCTAGTGCTTGTAATCAGGACGTTAAGTAGGTGCTGTAGCATTAAACTGTGTCCTTCAAATATTACGACCAATTCCTATATTTTATGTCTATCGAAACTAATTTCGAACAAAAGAGATTGCTTGACATTTACTGTATCAGGAAAACAAATTGACGTAGACTAAATTAAGATCTTATTTGTAAAATGGCTGAAATGCAGTTAAACTGATAGGAAGTGATAATTGAGTTTACTTCCTTAACTGTTGTCGCGAGATTATTTCAATAATAAACTTGTGACGTATCCAGAATTCGTTGAAAAAAGATGATTTATTTGTGAAATAATAACTCAGTGTTGTATTGATGGAAACATTGATATGCTCTGATAAACACTCAAGTATATGTATAGAAAATTAACACAAGATGGCGCCAACTTCAAATCTGCAACCATTCGCTTACTTCCCGAATGTTCTAGTATAAAAAATAAACTGAAATAAAACTTTATAGAAATGATTGAGAAGAGTTATAATTAAGTAAGTTAAATAAAAACTGGAATATAAATAAAAAACCAAGAGAAGATCTGGACAAAAATCGATTTTTCGTCGCTAAAAATTAAGTTTTGTATTTAAGGAAGGAAATGTTGCAAGAAGATCTTGTAGTGTTAAGAAATTGTCTTTGCTGCCATTTTGTTACTGGACGTTAGACGTATCCCACAGCTTTTTTAAAGATATTGCAAAACAACACCATATAAATCGCCTTCTTTTTACAGATGAATTCATTAAATTCAAAGATTAATTATTTCCTAAGATTAATCCGCCTCTTAAGATTAATTATTTCAATATTTTCCTATTCTGTAATTGGCGAAAAATAAAACAAGTTCAAAATTTCATTAAGTAATTAAAAATAAAATACAACAGATTGCCATTTACTGATGAATTAAAGCAAGCAAAATTTAGACGGCCGATTTCTCCAAATAGTCTTATTCTAATCCTGGATTAAGTCCAATTCCATCCAGTCGAGTTGAGACATTAGATAATACTATTTGGAGAAATCGGTTGCTAGGGTTTACAAATCCATTGATTACGGTTGTATTAGAAGCTTTGAATTTAGACTCTTGTGTGGAAGGCTTTACATTCAATTGTAAACTCCTACAAGTCTTCCGCGAAACGAAACCTAGATATTGTGTACCAATAGTAAGTCAAAAATCATTAAATCCTACAGTTACTTTTTTCCTTGAATGTAATCAGTTAAGAAAGTTTTAATTTTTGATTTATATATAGTCACCGATTTGAATACAGACGATAAATTACTATTTAACTACACAGATATGAATTACATAGAAATAGAAAATTCTGGTCACGTGATCTTTGCTTTGTAAATGACTGTTTACATGTTGTTAAGTACCGTACTTTGTCGTTAGTTGATTTTAATTATTAATTTTTATTTTAACGTGTGGTAAAAATAAAGTTCACTAGAATGATCAGGACACACACATTCTTTAAAAACGATTCTTTATAATATTCTTTATAATATTATAAAAACCTGTCATGACAGTTTCGGCCCGTTGTAAACCATGCGGCCATTATCAAGTTTTAATAAAAAATATTGTATATAAAGAATCGTTTTTAAAGATGTGTGTGTCCTGATTTACTTGATTTTTCAATGAATTTCGGGTGATGTAAACTTTGCTCCCTGCTTCATCTCAAACAAACTTAAAACTTAAAACTGATGATGTTCTTTTCAGTTAATTTCGTTTTCTGATTACTTCTCCTTCTAAAAAAGACTTGCCTTTACGCAAATTGAGAACCACTGTATTACTGTGAAACAAATTATATGGAATGGATTACTTTCATTTATCCAAGTTAATTAATGTTCAGAAAACTTCAAATTAGATTTCCAAATTAGGCTTATTTCCCCATATTGGCTTTGCCGTTTCTCGAATGATCTTTTCTGGAGTTTTTTTGACGGTTCTGTTAGGCTTAAGAAAAAAAAATTGAAATAAGCAGGAGGTGATAATAGATTCCTTTTGAAATGGGTGAACGAATCATATCATGAGTTCGATTAAAGAAAAAAAAAAGACTTGGACTCCGTTGCCCCAAACTGGAAAAATGTATTTTTTTTCTTTACCGTAAATAACGAACTTATTCTTTGCTACGGACCTGTGACAGACTTCTCTTGTTATACTGAGAAAACCTAAAAAGAATATTCTAACTTTGGTCTGTTTATAAGATTTTTCTTTCCTGTCTTATTATTTTTTTTCTTTCCCTTCGTTATTTCCCTTTCCTTCTTTTTCGTCTTCTTTCTCGTTATCTCTGGTTTCTCATTTTCTTTTATCCCCCTGTAGGGACGGAGCATTTAAATGCAGTCGTTATTGTAAAGCCAACACAACCAGATTGCACAAGCCAAGATGGACGACGAACGAAAAAAAAAAAGAACTTATTGAGGACGCCGCATACAGAGGGCGTTGTTAGTTGTCACTCACTTGAGAGTTTACCAAAAAAAAAAAGAAACAAACACAATCACATTGGAATCGGGGTTCGCACTTAAGGGACCTCTTTAAACTGGAAAAGCAAATTGAAATAAGAACATTGGTGGATGTCCGGAGAAAATACAATGAAAGCTATCCAATTAAAAAACAAATTAAAGTATCAGTTCTTAACGATTCTGTAATCAATTTTAAGAATATTGATTATCATAAATTTAAAAAAAAAATTGAATAAGAAATATACGAATTTATATTTAGCGTCATGAGAGAGATGATACGAAAACATCTAAAGATTTAAAAACATGTTGGACAAAAACAGAGCTTTTAGCCGTTTTATTTCTAATTGAATGTTTACCTCATTGTTATTATGTTTGCTGCTATTTGTATTTTTATTCTACTTTCCTAGAATTGTGAGTCTTGCATGTCACTTAGTCTGGTGTCCGTGTATCTTTTCCCTTCCTCCTAGCAGCGTTTGAACTAATGGTTGGATGTTCTTGAAACTTACCGTGCATGTTTAAGATCGACATTTTTTTTCTGTATTGTCCTTGTCGTATTCAAGTGCTGATGTTTTTGACAAGTATTCCCATAGCAAAGCATTAGAATTAAAATAGTGATGTTTTAATCACTGTCCAAAAACTTATGAACATTCATTAACATCGTGTAAAGCCGCCTTTATTAGGAATGACTTCACATATTCAACGGGATACTGATACGAAGAGGTGCTTAAGATCGTGTAGGTTCAAAGAACAATCAAAATATTGATGATTTCTGATCGTGGAGGATGACTTCGACGCCTTAGAGTCCTTTCTAGCATGCCTTACACTTACTCGATGGAATTGAGGTCAGAAGATTGTGGAGGCCAAGGAAGATGACAGAAATGCTCCTCTGCTAAACAAACCTTATTTGCACAATTTTGATCGAAGGACATTTGCATTGCATCCATAAAAAGGAATAGGAAAAAGTGCAATATTACATTGGTTGGCTACGATACTAAATATTCCCTGTATTAGTGGACCCAATACATTTCAACATTTCCTTCACCGTACTCAGTAATGCCACATCCAGATCCTTGTCGTGAACTGTTTTATTCTAGAGGTTCATTATTTTTTGGCCAATGGATGTGTGTGTGTGTGTGAGATTATCAGTGTGTCTTAATCTTTTTAGCTAATCCACTAATTCTGCGTATTTCGCTGTGATTAATAGGGTTTACGCAACTTTTAAGGCTGAGATGTTACTCCATGTAGCAGATAATGTGTCTTCCAGTTCAGTAGGCCTATTTTTACACAATGCAAATTATAATTTAAATCAACGAAATGTATAAATGCAAAAATCCATTAAAAAAGAAGAACTTAGTGAGGTTTGATGAAGAACTTTCGATTCCCTAAAGTAATAAAAGTTACGCAGCCTAGGAGGGTGAGGTGTCTGCGACCACCAGCCACCGGGTCTATGTTGAGGTCGGAAAAACTTGTTTTAGTGTAGTAATAATGAACCAAATGCCTCACCCTGTGTATACTTATGATATCACAAGCATATGACTCTTTCCCATCTATACTTAATCCCTTAGCAATACTAGGAAAATGATTTCTATTAAATACAAAATGAGGATACTGAATGTAATTCTAGCTGAAAATAAGATTAGGATTAACCTTACACAGTAGATTAAGAAAGGGGTTAGTATAATCTTTACACTGAAGAATGTAATAAAATTTGAAATTGAAAAACAGAACTGCTGAAGGCGAGTGCTGAAGTTCAGAAGGTTTCTATGATTGATAATTAGATTAGGTTGATATTTTACAAAGGAGACGAATTGTTAAAAAAACAAAAAAACAAGTTGTATAATGACAGCATACTGAACAAAAAGGAGGCGGGGTTTATAGACTTACATGCAGGAGTTGTGATGAAGTCTACTATGGGCAGAACATTGTAGCATAGAGCACGGGCAGAAAATTGGAAGAGAGACTCACATATCTTTATTAATACACGGTTTCCTATTGATAGTTCATGACTATTTTATGAGCCCCTCATTTTATTCTTTTTCTTGATAAACTACATCCAGTACGCTGTCCGGATTAGGCTTTTTTTTTCTTGATAATGATCTGCCCAATCTGATATCTGAGCGGCTTTATATGCTATAGAATTCATTAATTTATAAGTAATACCTTCAGTCCTGTAAAGGAAAAGGGAAAGTAATTTTCTTGTCCTCGAATGAATAATCTGATGAAGTCTTCTGCAAAAGAAGACGAAATATTGTTTTATAAAGAAGAATTGTTAGAATTATATGTTTTATGGTTTTTTAAATGAAATTGTTGTAAACTATGTCACGTAATGATATGATTCGTACAATAAAGTCTTCTTACCTTCTATTTATTATGAGATTAAATAAAATAAATATGTACAAATTTTCAAAAGGAAAACATCGTCCTTCCTTTTTTCAAGTCATTCCTTTTTTTTTTAAAGTTTTAAAAATGAATTACTTGAAAAAGGAAGGACGATGTTTTCCTTCCGAAAATTTGTATATATTTATTTTATATAATCTCTTAATAAATAGAAGGTAAGAAGACTAAGTAAGAATTATGAACACTAGAGAAAGACTGAGGGCTGAATATGGAATTTATACGTAATGATATGGTTAAGAAATCATAGAACTTATTATTTTTTGAACAAAGATTTATAGTGATATGATATAGAGTTATTATTTGTATATTGCAGAATTAAATCTGAAGAAGATTCTCGCTTAGTAGAACCGAAATGTTATGTATATAAAAAGATGTTTTTTCGAATTAAAGAGTTTGTGTTGTAGGTTTGTAAGAAGTTTATATGTACACTGTACACATAGCACTAAAGGCAGCAGCGTTAAAGAAAAATTCGTCTGCTCTAAATTCTGCAAGCAAGGACACTCAAAAGTTTCCCGCGCTTAGATAAACATCAAACTAGTCCTATTTGGAAGAGATTTCATAACCGATATTAAAAGTCACAGGCCTCTAACATTCAAACAAAACGTTTTAAGGTTACTATTCACAATATTAGACGAAAATCCAATCTTATATTGAAAATTGGTTTTCGGTTATTTTATCGGACTTGGCACGGGGTTCTTTTTGTGTTGTTTTTTAATTAAATCCGAGCGACGCTGGTCGATTGTCCAGCGCTCGGAGCGCGCGCCATGTGGTCGTGTCCATTTCCAGTGATCATAAACAGCCCATTATCAGTTGGCAGCAGCTTCTGCACCTCTTTTGTAGTTATCATTCTACAAGAGTGGCGCAAACCGATTTATGAGGTGTCTATTGTGAGGACAGACGCATTAATGTCACTCTGGATTTGGGGAAATGTCGCAAATGGAACGAACGAAAGTACGAATGAATGGCGTTTCCATTAGATAGCAGATGATTTCCCATTGATACCATTTAAGCCCCTGACGCGCTGCTGGTCCCTTCAGG
Source organism: Thereuonema tuberculata (assembly GCA_023159025.1). Classification (NCBI taxonomy): domain Eukaryota; kingdom Metazoa; phylum Arthropoda; class Chilopoda; order Scutigeromorpha; family Scutigeridae; genus Thereuonema; species Thereuonema tuberculata. The sequence goes on along the minus strand of JAFIDM010000007.1, from coordinate 15,818,154 downwards.
CAGCTGAAACGCCTTGTTGACAGGGCGATGGAATTGAATGAAAAAGGTGGTCTAAATAACTCCCGCACACACGAAAGGATGATTCATACCGGAATGTCGCAGTCAACTGACCGAAATTTGTAGCAAATCTTGTGAAAAGGGAGGACATTTTAAAAGAAAAGTTTCTCTTTTGAAGAACCAGGATGTAGATCGTGATTTATAATTTTCGTCGAAAATACGTTACAAACGACATTACGCACAAAGGTCTAGTTCACTGCTTCCTCAGACAGGAAACCGCAAGACGACCGATAGGGAGGGGCCTAAATTTAAAAGCGTATTTGGAAATAAACCCTCTCTCAATACGCAATTGTGAGAATTTTATTTATTTATTGGTGAGAAGTTAGGTCTCTAATTTTATCTCTAAAAGTTTTACATGATAATTGAGTCAGAAAGTTTACCGTTGTTTGGGTCCCATTATAATACTGGATTCCGTTGTATTATTCTTCAATGTAAGTAAGTAAAATTTCAGATACGATAATACTAAATAGTTAAAATTCATGTGTGACACGTTTTAGATCTCCAGCATCCGTGTATCATTGGTTATGAGGATCAGGCACTGAAACGAAAATGTAAAGAGTCATTGCACGTATTGAAAAATTCAGTATTGTTACAATGATTCTATATCAGTGCAAAATATTTATTTATATCGTTTTTCCAAAAAAGAAAAGGATAAGAGCGCTGTTTAATATTTTGATATACTCTTGTGAGTTGTTTATTTCGATATTATTTTCAAATGCTCACACCAGGTGGAGGCATAACAATTGTAGTTGTAAAAACGAACACGAGATGGCAATACTGTCAATTTACATACAGTTGTGATTGGTAGTTGAGGGGGACATAAACTCACTGTTCCACTCGATCGATCACTTGGTTGATGACTTGCAGGCAAGTCAAAACGTTGTTTCTTTTCTTTTGTATTTTTTTTTTTAATTTAAATCATTTGTGCATTTGGTCTAAATTTTAAGTATTCTTAATGAATATACGGACGTTAAATAATTGTAAATAGATAAACTAAATGTTTGGGAAATTAGTCTACTGGATATTGGATTAACGGAAGGTATTTTTAATCTAATTTCCTAGGCAATTAAGGTTAAGAAAATCAGTCATTCCCCTTCCTAATAACTTGAATCGCCGGATGGTCCTCCTTGAAACTCAGCTTGCACATTTATGGACAAGAGTCTATCCAACTTTTATATTTCAATTTTTTTTCTTGTCGAGAAATTAGTACCAGAAGGTGATAAATTCGGAGAAAATATTAGATTTCAATCTATATCTTAAACAATAGATATTACTCTGAATAGTAATCCTCTTAATAGATGCTCGAACTATACAATATGATTAAATTCGAATTCAATCAGACATCTTAAGTATTTGCGAATTTAATTAATCCTTCTAGAAAATGAGAAAATTTCGATGATAATACAATAAAAAAATACAGTGGAGGTTTTTCATATAAATTACTTTGACAACATTAAAAAAGAAAAAAGGACAAGTGTTATAATGACAAGGGAGGTGCATAAGGCTCCGAAAGCTTTCCTTTTCCGTAATGTATTTTTAGAATTTTATTACAATTTTCAACATGTATTCTTTGTGTGTTGGTGATTTCTTATTCAAATTAAAACAAAAAAAAAAAAAAGGAAAGAAATAAAGAAAAAGAAACATTTAAGAAGCAACATTTAAGAAATTGGCTTCAAGTTCCGGACTTTCTTGTTTTTTTTAATATTATTTAATTCAGTTGTACATTTGTTAGTTTGTTCTCCTATAAGTGGACTTCGTTTGTTCTCCTACGAAACATATGAAATCGTTATGAAATCAGTAATGTAATCATAAAACATGTTTAAAAAACACGTTTTTAGCTTTTGTTTAAAAATGTAAGCTGTGTTTTAATATCAGAGAAAGAAATCGAAGCTTTAAAATTTTTAATTTTTTTTGTTTGTTGTTGTTGTTGATGATTCTTCGTCAATAAAAGATTCGATGAGATGTTGCTCTCAAACAAAGAAACAGGAATAAACATCAAATCTGAGACATAATACATGGTTTTTCTAAATTCATAGGACAAATTTTAAGGTGCTTTGACAAACTTATCAAAGAACACAAAAACAAACATTTTTTATCAAACAATGTACGTCCGCAACTGTCGCGGTGACGATACCCACCCAAAGATTGAGAGAGAATCGTTGCTGATAAGGATGTGGTCTTGTAGCGTGTGGATTTGCGTTTCTCCACACATCAGCATTGTGCACATTAAACATCCCCTCACGTGTAAACAACGCTTCATCTAAGAAGAGCACATATGATGGAAAATCCACTACACTCTGCTGCATAAACCAGCGGTAGAATAATCCTGAGCTTTCAATGCGTCAATTCTCTGTAAAAGTATGGGTGTAATTGCTCCTGGTGCAAAATTCTCCATATAGTGGTTTGGCTCACATCTACGCTACTTGCAACAAGCTCAGGTGCTTTGTCGGGACGTTCGTCAACCTGTCGTATAATATAAACGCGACAGTTGCGGACGTACATTGTTTGACAAAAACTGTTTACATTAGTGTGCCCTACCATCCCTTAAAGCTTGTCCTTTGAATTAAGAATCGTTCTGTGTAATTACTAGATTGCTTTTCCAAGTGTTACATAAAAATATTCCTCGTGAATTTAATTGATTGAAGATACCTGAAAAAGGATTATGGACTCAAATATAAAAGGAACATAATAAAATACCGTTATTGATAGATGTGTGGATGATCTTAAAAAAATCGACTGAAAAATTAAAAATGTGAGATTCAATGTCATCACGTGACTTGATAGATCGACTTGTTTACAGACCTTATATAAATCAAACACATCAAAGTAGGTTATCTTACAGTTTTTCTTCCCATACAAATGTAGCTGCCAAATAACGTTGTAAAGTTCTGTTTATTCTTTCCAATTTGTCAACAAAAAAGTTTGACTTAATACATTAACTTCGAAATGCCTTAATGCAGCGAATAAAAATTCCTTACGAAAACTTCATTTGAATGTTTCAGTATAAAAATTCGTCGACATTTCGGTATTTTTTTTCATCCGCTTTTCAATTAACCTTTGTCCTTTTTCTTTTCTTTTTGTATGAAAGCGACGCGAATTACGGAAGTCAACCCGGAAACCGATCGTCGCGCCCTCTGCCGTCTCGACTTCAGGTAAATAAATGGATAAATCAAAACGTACTCTATTTTGCCAACTGACACACCCGCCCACTCTTGCTTTTCCTCTGTATTTTGATTAATGTTGGCTGGATTTTATCTTCTCCGTTCTGATTTCGCAAACTTGTATCCAAAACGAGGCTCTTAATGTTGTTTACCGGATCGGGGAGACTAGGGTAAAATGAAAACAATAAAAAGGCGAACCATTAAGTGACTCCAATCATACAAGAGGGGTGGGACCGCCGCCATTTTTTTTTACTTGTTATTTCTAATGTCTTTCGGGAGATTTCGAACGCTTACCCTTTTTGATTTGTCTTGTATAGAAGGATTTGGATTTATTCTGATGAGGTTGGGAATTGCAAAACAAACAATGAATGAAAAGAGTTAATTTTTTTTATTTATCTTAAAAAAAAATTGCTAAACTAATTCTAAAAGAAGAGAGATAAACGAAAAAGACCCCTTTTCATTCTAAATGTTTTTTAAATCCAAATACCGATCTTTGCATGATTTGAATATGTTCAGGAAATTCTCAGACGCTGTATTTCTTAAAACTTAAACAGTCAAGCAAACCAAAGTTACTAATTCTTCTACTGAATTATCTATATCAAATAAATAAAATTAATAAATGTTCACGGCTATACCTTCAAAAACTAAGATATCTAGAAAGCTTCAAATTGACATAATTACTTGAAAAACCTTAAACTTTATTACTTATGTATTACGTTTGTGTGGATTCTTAGGATGAAGGATAAATAAATAATCAAGAAATTTAGGCACTTTTATTTTTATTTAAAAGCCGTTAAAAACCGTCAAAGAAGAACATATTTTAATAAAAATAAATTCTTAAGCCAGACTGTATGCTTAGTATTTCAGTAATGTTGGAATATTTTTTATTTATTTATTTATCTAAAGGCTTATTTTTTGTCACCTTTTAGCATGCGAAAAAAATTCATTTCTATTACCAATGCTGTAACAATGCCTTAGATTGTTTTTGATTGTAAATGATAATACACATATAATATTACAATGCACATCTGAATAATACACATTTTTCTCAAAGATATCAATATCGTTACGTCATAGCCTCGTTCTTTCATATTCACTTCGGCGTAATCTTAATATTTGGCGTATATGGCACGACTATCTACAAGAATCTGAGGGTGGAAATTCAGAGCAAATTTTTTATCTTTTTTAACCTTTTATTCATTTATCAACGTTACTCCATCGTTCCCCTCACCCCTAATACTCGACTCTGCAAGGGAAAGTACACTCGAGTTACAAGGCTTTATAAAATTATACTCTTTTCAGTAATTTCAAAACAAACAAGTAGGCCTACTAAATAAAATCTTACTTATTTAGAATTCAGGACAATTCTAAATAAAGAAGATAAAGAACTTCTTAGATTTGAAAGCAAAATTTTATATTTACACGTTCAGAGGAAATCTTGATAGCCTAATAGATAAGTATTATGTATTTATGTGTCTCCATGTCTGTCCACTTCTAACTAACGCATCGTAAATAACTTTATTCAATCCCATGGGTATATTACAGTTCTTTTTCCATTCTCCGATGGTATATTACAGGCAGATATACAAATGTTGTCTGTGTATTTGGTGATTTACACTGGAAGTACCTGGAAGTAAATTTTCCTGCAAATACAAAAGGTCGCTGTTATACAAAAGGACTAATCTATGTTACTAAAATAATCTTTTATTTCTCTGCCCGGCGTAATTGTTGTGATTTGTCAAAATAGAAATAATTTATACAAGTTCGCTATGGGAATCGAACCTGCAACCTTCTGATCCGAAGTTAGACGTCTTATCCATTAGGCTACGGGGACTACATTCTAATTTCTAAAAAAAATAAAAATATGTCGTAGAAGCACTCGCTGATTCTAAAAGCAGTCGTGGGTTGGGAGAATCCACTTTTATCGGGTAGTTGTGAGAAAGCAGTCGCACGTTGGGAGAATCCACTTTTCCCGGGTTGCTAGTTATTATTTAAAAATAATTAATATTAAAAAACTTTCAAAAACCACGCTTTCTGTATTACATAATGATTAAAATAAATAAGAATTATGTATATATAATTCAGAAATATATATACTCCGCCGCCTAGCGGCTGATCTCACCAGTAACGGCGCACGGATGGACGTGTTGTCTCGACGGAATGTATTAATATAAAATATATCAATGGATCAGTATATTATTGCATTATCACCAGACATAAACAAGTGTGGAAAATTTCTAGATGATTGACCGATGGGAAGTGACTTAAAAATTGATTACAAGAGTTGATCCGGAAATATTTGACGGTGTCACTTAATAAAAGCGAGGTAGAAATATTAAATATAATAATATAAATGTGTAATGAAAGAAATGAAAAGGTTTGTTGTGGAAAAACATTTGATAAATACACAGCAGCTTTTCGATAATTTCAAACAAAAAACAAAAATCTTTAAAAAACTTAACAAAAAATGTTAATTAATTACTCCTAACAGAAAATCGTTATTCCTATTGCCGGAATATTAGCTTCGAAAATATCCCCGAGGGGGAGCTGCAGAATGTAATAGTGAACCAAACCTTTCAAACGGCTTGTTCATAATAAATTCTGACATTCATTAATTAAAAGAAAAAAATGTTGTTAATTATTACTAATTTGCATGCCATTTTTTTCCGACGTTTCTAGCAATTATTTTCAACCAATCAGCAAGGGGGGGGGGGGGAAACAAGAAACAAATTGGGAAATGAAAAGGTTATCCGGTTACTTGTATTTTTATTTTAATCTTTAGATTAATTTTCTCAAAGTTGTTACTTATCAGGCAAAAAAAAGCTGAATGAGATTTTGAATCGAAATATGTACATTTGCACTTCTGTTAAAAAAATACCATGTACATATGTATATATAAAAGAGAAAATTTCTATGATATTTAAATAAAATTTTAAAACATAACAAAGTAAAATGCACAAACACAAATTTTGATTAAATTTTTTTTTTAAAATCATTTCAAAAATACATTACAGAGAGGGAGAGCTTTCGAAGCCTTCTTTGCAATCCCTTGTCAA
>JAFIDM010000007.1:15776003-15793884 GCA_023159025.1 Thereuonema tuberculata | reverse complement strand
ACTTAACGTCATGAAATAGCAAACCAGTCAGATTTGTCCGTCCGTGCGAATGCAGGCTCCTTACATTGGCCCCACAATGTCCTCTTCTCATGCAATCTGGAAACGCTAGGCACAATTTTAATAATAATTGTGTATCTAACTGAAAGACATTTGCACAAACTTTCGCTGCTTTCACTTTAACTTTAGTCCCTTTTTTCAACAGCGTGCATTATAACTTACTCTGCTGATTATAATTAGTTTCCATTATCTTTCTTATTATTATTATTTACTATAACTATTACCATAAATTTTACTAAATTTCAATATTCTGAGAATATGAAACTTTCAAATCTCAAAAAACTTTTATTTCTTTATTTGCTTATTTATTTATTTACTTACTTTTTTACTTTTTATTCAATAACTTTTTTACAATCTACTAAAGCTACACTTATCTGTGAGGTAAATCAATTCAACTCTTAAAAAGATTACGTTTCAATTATTTTTTAAAAAAGAACTTTGTTTGAAATGTGATTTATTTTTCATTTTTAGTTTTCTATACAGAGCGAGAAGGCTTACATTCCGACTTTGTATGTGTATCTTCCCATCAGGCGATATTTTGAACTCTTAGGAAAGATTAGAGACTTGAAATTCGGTAAGACCTCGCCCAGAGAATTTCAAAACCGTTGATATCGTACTTCTAGGGGTGGGGTAGATGGAGCGATCCTGAGATACACATGGCTTTCTGCCTAATAATGACATGGATGTATTCTGTCTTCTTATATAATTGAAGCAATGATTTTTAATTATAACTACTAATTGGTAAGCAATCTAACAAATAGAAACCATACGTTATTGTCATTGTTGGGTGGCTAACAAGAAATACCTCGACGAAAGTGTGAAGATATTTCTATAATATTCTGCTTTACCACAATTTAATGTAAACACATGTAATAGTGCTTAATTACTAAACATTTTGACCTGTGTAAAATAATTCTTTTTTACGAAGTTAATAATGAATTTTTTATATAGATAATAAAAGAGTTATTGACACACTTAGTGGATATTCAAAACATTAGCAGACGATCTCAGAACATCCGTTTCCGTTGAAAACGAGAAACCAATTTTTTATTTTTGGTTAATCTAACAATTAGCCCTTTTTTTCCGCCATCTCCTATACTCCTGATAGCTAAAAGCAGGCTTTGAACATTGGAATTCACCAAGGATCATTGGAGTGTACAGAATAACAATGATATTAAGTTGAATAGCGTACTCTTATCTTAGATAACATAGTTTATTCGAGTGGGTTTTATTGAGTTTCTAAAAAATGACAAACGTAGCATAAATAAAGTGATGTCTTTCGTTTATCCTGCTTTCTAATAGGAAGATGAGGCTTATCAAACCAGTCTGTCTGTGTGTGTGTGATAACTGCTGGATGGATCTTCTTGAAACTTGGTATATATATTCGAAGACTAGAGATGGTCTATCTTTTACATTTATAATTTTCCAAATGGTTCCTTGTCAAGAAATCAGCTCCAGAAGGCGACAAAAATTCCCATAGAAAAGCATTGAAATCTAAATAATGGATTTTTTTATCCTATTTCAATTAATATCTCATTGTCTATTATATATATACAGGATGATTACAAAGATGGGTCACAAATGAGTAGGTTCTACTCATGAAAACAAACAAGTTCCTATAAACATGGTTCCGGCAATGAATGGTTTTCATGAAAAACGTCTTCTATCGTTATTCAATGTAGGTATGTTTGTTTCTTGTTTTGTTTTGTTGGTACAGTATGATGCGAGAAAATTTTATTGCAAATAATCATAAAATGAAACACAAATAAGCAAAATGGGAACGAATGATTTAATAAACGGTGTTGAATAAAACACATGCCAATAAATTAGCGAATGTGAATGAAGTTAAACACGGCTGCAACAGTAATTCATTTTTTTTACTCTTATAACAATACAATGTTTACTGCAAACTACGTTTTGTGCGAAAACTCCTTTCTGGATACATTAATTGTTTAGTTTTGATTTACAACAACATGTGCATATATACACATACAATGAATCTGATAGTTGATTGGGAAACGTCCATTCTTTCTGTTTTCTTCTAATTTTTGTCCTGAAACCTGTAAATTTTAGGGTTAAGTTAAAATTAAAAAACAAACGTACAATACAGATTGTTTACCCAAGGTTGGCAATTGGTTAGCAGTGGCGGGTATTAGTTGGGCCTAAAGCCATGTTACAGAAGAAAACCACAGTTATTGTAGTTTTGAGCTTTATATATCCATTTGCAATTTTAATTATAACTAATAACCTTATTCTGCTTTTGAAGAATTAAAAATCTATATTAAAATTATAATGAGTTTCTTATTGTAGTTGGGAGTCACAACAAAAGAGCATGCGCATATCTTTTTTTTCTGCTACCTCTTGGATAAGAAAACTCCTTCATATTCTGTGTGTACTAGTGCTTGTAGAACGGAATCGAGTTGGGTGGTGATTCTTTTGGCTGCCGCTAGGGTGGCTCAAAATCTCGTGAATGGAAGCTTTTCTTGAAACCCAAACTGCTTATGTAGTAAAGATCCCGCAACAGTTCTCTTGGGGGATGAGAAATGTGCGAAGGGAAATCTCGGGGGAGATACTGCCAACCCCACCTACATCCTATCGAAAGCTCTAAAACGAACAGAAATCGATAGAAAGCGAAGAAAGAAAAAGACGAAGAAGGAAGAAGAAGCTCCTCCTCCTCCGAATTCGTGCTGAAGCAGCGTTCTTCAGTCATTCTAACTAACAACGAATAGTACTAAAAAAAAAACAAGTGAACAATTTACAAAATCAATCGCTTTATACAGAAAACTACAAAATGAGAATCGAATCGCGATACTTTTTTTTTTAATTCTGTAACGTTAATTTGACCATTTTATTTAAATAAAATGACGGGAAATAAAAACCTACAAATATAAAATCACATCTTGTGAAAGATTCTCCTAAGAAGCAATGAAAAGCTGTTCTGATTTCAAATTTTTACGTGTGTTAAAAAGACTTTTTTTAAAAAAGATTGATAACAAAACACAAGTTGACGTTACATCTTAAAAAACATACATTACGGAAAGCTTTTCGGATCCGTGTGGCCTTGTGAGGTTGACGAAGGAGGCCACACGGATTCGAAAAGCTTCCCGTAATGTATGTTTTTTAGATGTAACATTAACTTGTGTATGTTTTGTTATCAATCCTTTTTTTAAAAAAGCTGTTCTGCAATTTTCTGAAATACTACAATATCTTTTAATTGAAAAGAATCTTTTTTTACATGTTCTTGTAATTGGGTGGTGTTATGCATCATTTGAGCAAGTGCCAAAATAGATTTTTTTTTTAGATTATTGATCCATCTATTAACGAAAGATGTAAACTCTTAATAAAAATTTGTTCCTGTTTGCTATCTCAACATAATTTTGAATAAACGCCAATCGACTAATCGTAACGAATAAGATTTTATTAAGTCACATCATGTGACTAACGACTATTGAAGGATATTATTAATTTTGATAATGATCAGAATTGTCCTGTGAAAGTATCATCATTTTGATATATATCACTCTTCATTCCCTAAAAAATGTGAAGTAATACATAAGCTTTTGCTTGTATGCGAATATCTCAAAATCGAATGGCGCTTGGTCAAATGATGCACAACAACATCCAATTTTTAATGAGTATTCAATTCTCGTATCATCGTTTTCTGTAATATTATGCACTTTTAATTGGAAATTAAAACATCCCTTAAAACGTTTCAAGTTAGTACGATGGCCTTAAATCTTGTTCGTTTTTGTTTTCTTTATAATCTTCAGAATATTAAAAACTACTCTCCATTTATTTTTAAATTTCAATATCTATTGAATAGAAACAGTGGATTTTATTTTATATTTTCTGGAAAAAAAAAACTAATTACAACCGCATTGTTTACTTCGATTGTTGACACATGTTACTTTTAAGTGAATTAAAGCTCGCGCCGATATTAGGAGGATTAAAAGAAGAAATTAGTATTCATTGCTTAAGACATTCATAGAAATCCGATGTTTCGTTACTAATGTTTATTCTGTAGGAGTTTGATCACTTTCACGCGCTTACTTCTCGACAGGAAACATTTCAATTTCGATCGCCTCTTGCCTTTAAAATAAGCATTGCACGTTTCACGAAGATCCATCAAGCCCTTAACAAATTATTAGGGTTGGATACATTTACAATATGGATACAATATAGATACAATACGGACACATTTTGTTGTTATACGGTTCGCACAAAAGGTCTTTGTTCTACGGATTTCTAATGTTCCCAATATGGTGAACCTAGAAGAGTCCATAGAATTTCAAGCAAGAGAATTAATTTGCTTAATAATTGTGGTTGCTATTCAGCTGAAGCCACAGTATTGTGATGAATTAAATTGTGATTTTTCCGCGTTCAATTCTCCTTCTGACGGGTCCTACAGTTCAGTTCATGAAAGAAGAGCTTTTGATGATGTAATTTCCTTATAGATTGATGTTTCCCGGACGTAACAGCGCCATCTATCGCTAAAATCCCTAACTGAATCTTTACGAAAATATTCTGGTTTTTGTATTTTCTGCAGTTACGAATACATAATAATAATTAAAAGTGAAAGACTTACAACGTTCCACACTATTCCCCTTGCTTGGCTATGCAAAGTTTGTTCTTTCTTGGTCACGCTTATCACAAAACGGCATCTTGGACTGACTGCTCGAGTTCAAGTTGATGACGTCATGACTGGTGACGTTTGTTCTAGACAAAATCAATCGCTACTTAATGACCATGAACTCTTCTTCTAAACTCATATGGCAAACTCTTCTTTTTTGAAATTCAGCCTCTATAGATTGGGTACCGGGTTTATATGTCAGGTGTTAGAATCAAAAGACTGAAAAAAAATATTATAGCTTCTGGAAGGGACACAGATTGCGGAATAAATAAATCAAACCAGCTTTGTTTGTTTTGCTTTTTTTTCTGTTGATATTTAAGCTGATTGCAAAAAACCAAATCTGATCGAATCTTAAAACTCGAGCAAATAGCGTTGTTGGATTTGTTTTGGATTTTTTTTTTTGTAACACGGTGTTTCAATTTGAACGTTTGGATGTTTTGCGAAAATTAGTTTATTTTTTGTTTGTTTGGTTTTTTTTTTGAGAAAAAAAAAGGGCAGAAAAGCCAAGGGAGAGAAAATTGCAATGAATGTTTACAATTATTCGGAAGAAAGAAAACGTGATCCCCTTCAAATTAGAGTTTTGATAGAGAAAACAGCTGAAGCAGCAGATTTATCAAAAGAGAAGTAAAAAAATCTCAAGAGCAATTATCAGCAAAAAGAAGATAAAAAAAATAACACACAGGCTTTTCAGTTACAAGATTTGATTGCACGTGATGAACTCGTAATCAAGAAAATTATTTATCAATTACTATTAAAAAAAAAAGGAGCAACCACCAATTAACATCGATAGTTAAGAAGAAAGACAAAATAATTGGATCTTCAGAGCAATGGCTCAGCCTTGTACAAGGATGTAAGAGACGTAGAAACATTGTACAACTCGCATCAAGGTCATTCAGAAAAAAAAGTTTACAATTTGTGAGTTTGCCATAATTCCAGTGGTTGCTGAAATATCGAGTTCACACTGGGCGGACCCAACTGACGAAGGTCAGGAAACCAGAAATGTTCCATCTTGGGTTCCCGGTATCGCAATTTCAAATAACAGATCAGTGAACTCTCAGTCTTGTGCGTTTTATTCTTATTTTCTTTTTTATCTTGTTGTACGCACGTTAAATTTATGCATCGTCAAGGTGACTTTGTAGAAACGTGTACCTATGCCACTTTAAGGACATCACCCATTTTCTTTTCTTCCAATTGAGCTTTGCTTTTCGTATACAATCTTTTCCAACTTTTTTTCTGATCGACCTACATATTAAGTGTGTGCTTTATTAATTTTTATATTTTGATTTCTTTTTCCTTCGATTCATATAAGAAAAAACAATTAAGTAAGCCTTACAAAAATAGCATTTCTTAGCTAGGCTTACTTTTAGTATGCATATTCATTGATTTGTTTTTTGTAAAAGCTTTCTAACATTCTTTTTCTGATAAACCTATATAAAAATGATATAGTGCATTTGATAGTCATATGACGTAGAATTTATCTTAACGAAAACTAAGTAGAAAGTTTTAAAGAATGTAGATGGAAGTTTGGTTTATCAGTCACAGAATAAAGCAATTGCGATGGTTCATGACTATGATATAGAATGTTACCCGCAGTCTCTGAAATTCTTTTATTTGTCATTTGCTTTCCTAACATTACTTACATTATCTACATACCGACTTCTAAATATAATTATAAATATGTTAGCTCTATTTATCAAGCCATTTTCGAACTTAGACATCTTACATTTCTGGTAACTCAGTAGAAGAGAGGTGCATACATTATTCAAACGAGGGGTGTATATGGAAGTACCTCAATCTCAAGACTGACTCTCGTAAAACCTTGATTCGAAACCTCCTAGCGTGAAGAAGCTGGAGGAATTCATGCAAAACAAATCTGGAATGGGTCGTGCTATGTTGGGTTTCTTGATGACCCAGACATCTTTGTTTTTACAACTTTCTAGTTAATCAGTCCTCTGAGGGATGAGGGAGAAAACAAAAACGATCCAGCATTATGGAAACTCACCAAGTTACAATGATTCACGATGTAAAGCAAAACTTGAGTTTTCATTTGAGAAGCTCTAGAAATCGATGAGAGGTAAGTCTTGCAAATTTCTTGAACAATAAATGGAAATTGGAGATATTGAATCTCGCTTCTGGCTCGTATTTGCAGAATGGTGTTATATATTGAACATGACGTCTCATTTTCGATCCAGAAAAACAACTTATTTCCTTTCTGAAGAATGCTGTTTCACGGGATGACGGAAAAAACAAAATGGTGCCACAACAAGTCATGAAAATTCATGTTAGCTAAGAACCCAGTGCAAGCAGTTTTAAAGCAGTTGAGAACCCTCAGGCACGTTTGGTCATCAAGTCAATGAAGAATGAATACACTGAGGAAATGCTCTCCACAGTATTATTGCAATCGTAAATCCTTAGCTGGAATAGAAATATAATGGTACCCTGAAGAAATGGGGAATCAAACAATGAAACTTTCATGCTTCTGCATAGTTTGTTCTTTTCTCGTCTTTTGTCTGTAGCAACTCTTCTACAGATGTGAAGACGTTATCGAAAACTGTCATAACAACTAAAAGTTACAAATAGTTTGACATTCGTGTTGATTCCAGGCTTCGTAATACAAATATCGATCCATCTATTTAGCACGTAACTTGAAAAGTAAGGAAACAAAGTCCACGATTGGTGAATTACTAATAGGCAATATGGAGCTTTATTGGAATTTGTTATCCATCCAAATAGGAAAAACTGTCTTTAGGGCGTTGATACGGTGATTGACTCCAATTTTAACTGAGGAGATGTATTTTGGAATTATGTAACATGTATTCGTCACTTACGCTAGAAACGAAATGATTTCTTCTGAATATACTCGTTGGATATTTTAAGGTATGATACGCTATTTGCAATCATTAAAAGAAAACTGAAGAGATAACAAAAGAAGGGATAGTTGTTTATGGGACAGATTAAAAAAAAGGGTTAAGACAAGCGTGAAAGCGGGAGATAGTAGAATGGATAATTGCTATCAGCTGATCGAAACACTGAATACCAAACTTCTTAGCTGATACATTCCGTATTTTCTGAATATCTCATACAAAGCAGTTAAGTCAGTCACCGAGAACCTACAGCTCAATAATTGCTTTTTTTCCTGGATGAATTTAATGAAGTTTTCACATTGATCCTCTATGCTTTGCACAGCAGCTTGACAAGTAGATCTCGGGATCTCTGAATGCCCAGCTGTAGATGATCAGTAACCCTCTTCAAAATATCAGAGGACTATGGAAGAAAAACTGAAAATAAAGATTCTATCAGGATGGTTCGCTGTTTCCAGTGATGATTGGATTGCCGCAGGATATTTGTAGATTTCATTTATGATAATTAATCTAAGTTGTTTGTAATATGGATCATTTGTATTGATTTAATTATAGATTTAATAAATTTCATTAATCTTTTGAGGATAGTGAAGATTTTTTTTTATTTTGTATTTTTCTGATTTTCTTTTTTGGAGAAAATTTAATGTTGTGCGAAATTAATGAAAGTAAATTTGTGTGTTGGCTTTTGTATTTAATTTTTGCTTCTGCAATTTTTTTTTTTTAATTTTCATTTTCTTTGTCATCTGCATATCCTTGCTGACTGTTTCAAGCTATTTTAACATTAGTTGCAATAGTTTAGCGACGGTTTTGTTACTTCCTACAGCTTCAAGTCGTCCACACAGACGAAATGTTAAATATTGATTGTATCATTGTTCTTAGCAATAGTGGATATTATTGAAGGATTGAAGTATAATGAAAAAAACGAAATCAAAAGGCTTTTGGAATCTCGCTGAGAGATGCTTCTCTTGATTTGTTTTTCTTTAGCTTCTGCTATTTTTTATTAATTTAAATACAATGTGGGAAGACTCACTGTTGCGACAAATGTTTTCTCACAATATGATGCTGTCTAACAATACTATCTTTTGAATTAACGGCAGTTGATGGCAGATTCCAAGCTCCTGAAGTTTCCAGCCCTACTTCTGTTCTTGATATGACGCTGAACCTTATGATAATTTTAGATAAATCCCCATAATTTTTAACTCATGAGCTAAAGCTACATATTTATTAATTTTTCAGCATAGGTCTTACGAAATAATCTTCATAAGACCTATGATTATTGCTGTATCATCGATGAGCTCGAAATATCTGTGTTTTATATTAAATATTTTATATAAATTACTTTAAAATAATTATTTTTTTTAATTGAATCATACATCTTAAATATAATCAATAATTACAAAATATTAAAATTGCATATTGTCTATTTACAGTCGTATATTACAATTTAGATTATTATCATTAACTGTTGACTTGCTTAATTACTTTATTATTATTATTATTTACTATTAATATTCACGTGTTAGTAAAAATAAAAATTAAGTACTAGAAAACTGTATGAAATAATCAATCTTGGTAAAAATGAACCATGTTTTACAAAGAGTGCAAGATATTTAAAAGTAATAATTCATTCAGGTTTATTTATTTTAATAACTATTTTTTTAAAAAACTAAAGGCGAAACGTGGGTGGATTCAGAGAGCAAAATCACTCGATGAAATCCTCTTTGGAATCCCAAATCTCTGCCTGAGTGTTTTCCGTGGAGCGATAGAAGACCAACATGTGTTTTTGTCCAATCTCTCGTCAATACTTGACTCGCCGACCTCGCAATGATGTGACATCGGGTCAGTCTGACGCCAGCGACAATCTCCTCTTCTCCCCCCACCGTTCGAAATCGGCTTTTCCGCCTTGGAAGGTGTTGAGTAACGACTGGATGGCGTTGTGGTTCCCAAGTCACGTCGCGACTCAGCAGGTCGTCGCCAGAGGTCAGGCAGAGAGAGCAAGAAAGTGTGTTATTTACCACGGAGGGGGAGAACGCTGGGGGGTGGAGTGGGCGTGTTGTGCCCTTCAGGTTTGTTTCCCCACGATCTCGACAAAATGGTGGAGAGCTTCTTTCAAGAGGTCCTCGCCCTTAAATTGTGTTCTTGTAAAACAGAAACGAATAAACACTCTTAGGAATTCGTCTTCTTTTTTTTATTACCACAGTCGTGCATCTTCACATTCCTTAAAAGAAGATTCGTCACTCCCCAAAAAAAACCGCAAAATAATACCTTCTGTCAGCCTTAATACTGCATATTCTCTTAGTGACAAATATTGTTATTTTTTTAACTATTAAAGAATACGTAAAAGTAGATTACATGTAGACTATTGGTAGTCAACTGTGGACACAATCACAATAACGTACGCTTTGTTTCTATCCAGTCTTTGTAACAATGTACGGCGCTACTTAAAATTTATTGTTATTACGATCTAACAAAACAAAAAAGTCATGAATCAGGGGTCATTATTGACGACTTTACAACGGATTGCAGAAACCCGAGACGAATTATTGCTTCTGATGTCAACTTTTTTTGGGTATTCCAAGTACGGAATAATTTTAATTTAATAGATTCTTTATAGGCAATCTTTCATTTTTTTTATAAGAAAAGCCTACATTGTTATTGAATGGCCAATTTTCACTTTTACGAGCTTAATACGCAAAGTCAGTTGAGATTACGATAATAGAGATACAAGGTTTTGCTTATATGAGTTGCATATGGACTTTTATGACTTTTCCTGAATAATAATAGGATTACTAGTAATCGCATTACGAATTTCCTCTTATACGAGTTGTCTTTACAGCGTAATCTGATATTGTGATTCTTGCTGGTACCTATCTTCGAACTGAACTTTCTATTTAAGTATTAAATAGAGAGGGGGCTTTTTCTGTAATACATTTTTTTACTGTATTGTACATCTGCTAACGATTCTCAATTCATTCTTGAATCAAGTACCTTAATTAAGTATTAATTAACTAAGTTAATAACAATTATTAACAGTATAATAATTACAGATACCTAGTTGCTGAAGTAACTCTGAGGTCGCCCGGTTTAATCCCCTAGAGATCTGGCTTATTTCCAGATGGATCTAGAGTTCACTTATCCTCTGCCAAATGGAGAACGGGTTGACTTCGTATGGCTGGCAATCGCAGGAGTCTTTACATCTTATGCTATTCTTACGACAAACTGCAATGAATTAATTATTTAAATATAAGAAATATTCTGTTACTATATTTGTAACCAAATTCAGTGCCAGTTATAATTAACTAATTACATCACATAATTTCTCCGATCAACGAATTTAAATAATTTGAATTTAACATTTAACTGATTTTTAACTAAAATCTAACTGATTTTTCTTTTATTATTATTATTATATTATTATTATTGATAAAGATTATAAAAAAATTTCACTTATTAAAAAACAGGTAAAAAGCTGGATTGTGGATAATATCGACTAACAATAAAAAAAGAAAAAAAAAAAAGAAACATCAAAACATGTTTGTAAATCATTTGACGTAACAAATTCTAGTAATTCCTGTGTACCAGTTTGATGGAAAACGTTATATACATAGATAATAATTGTGAAAAAAAAATAATGTAATTACGTAACCCACAGCACCCGTTGATAGGGACTTTCTTTATTCCCTAACGGGACTGAACTATGTAACTAAAGTAGATAAGTGAATAATAAAAAAAAAATATTATTATTATTATTATTATTACTTTACAAAGAGTGACAGTTGTACAGCGAAAACTAAGCTTCCCTTGTATTCTGATACAATTCTCAGTAATTGAAATAAGTGTGGGACAAACACAGTCTGGTTAAATGTTCTTTCGGGATTTTCATAAAGACGTCGCGACCCGTTGTATTTTCCTATTCAGTCATATTTGCAATTCTCTACATCTTGCAGATGATAAAAGATAATTGAAGGAAAAGTGTTACGGTGATGACGTACAAAGGCTCCATCTACCATATTGTTAAAAACCTATCAATCATTTGGGATATGTGTGTCCTCTATTGTTTTTCCAGTACCGGACGCTTGGCGGTAATGCCTTTGGACTAAGAGGCAGAAACTGTGAGCTATTAGCCGAAGAATCGATGCTCCGAGTAGACTAGTAACTCTGCAGATATTTTATTTTTAGCTTTTGCTATGCAGATTGTTGTGCAGACGATACATGATAGTACTTCAATAATTAAACACTAACTCATAATAAAACGTAAATAATAATAATAATTACAAAAGTGAGCTAACAATAATGTATCATATAATATTTGCGATATTTTTTGCGATATTGTAACATAATACAACTGCTTTTACAAAACACTCGTCGCGTATATTCGAGAATATTCACCTTCTACGAGTTTTTAGACCTTAAAATGCAATCATTCAACTTGCATCTCTTACTATACCCGTCTTCAGAGAGTGCAACTGCTTCACTGTAAATTGGAGACACCCTGTATAGAACTTAACTGCTGGAATCAACAATGTGTTAATTAACAAATTAGTTAAGGGGAAACACGATTCCATAAAATTCAATTTTAACTAACTAATTTGTTTATTTAAGCTTTTAATGAAATCATGAATTAAATTTCCTAAACACTCTTTAGGAAAATAACTCGTGAATCAAGGGAAGGGAGAACATAACATCTAAAAAGAATAATAGCCTGAAAGAACTTAAATCTGTCTTTCCTTGTAATGTTATTTCTTAAAATTTCTTTCTTTGTTTTTTTAAATGTGAAAACGAGGAAAAAACCCGAAAAAACCTGTATTTGTATTCAAATTGTAACATCTGCTCAATATAACAGTAGAAAACAGTCTGAAAAAAAAGTCATTTTTTGTTACTAAAATTATCTAATTCAGATAAATTTTAATCATTTCAAACCACTCAAAATATATTAAAGACTCAATGTTTATTATTGAAGACAATTAGATATTAATAGAGATCCATTGCTTAGATTTTAGTGCTTTTCATTTCTGTTTTTTTGTCAATTTCTCAACAAGGACCCACTTGGCAAAGATTTCAAATACAAAAGTTAGAACGTCTCTAGTCCTCCATTATGCATACCAAGTTTCAAGAAGATCCGTGCAGTGGTTCAAAAGTTGTTGGGGGGAAAGAGAGGAACACACATACGACACATATACTGATCTAATGAGTCTATTCCAAAATAGGCCTAAAAATGGTTTTCTGAAGCAATAATGAGTAGAAACCACTCAAAAAGATTTAAACTTATTTAAGTTTCTTTCCATTAACTTCAGTAAATGAATTTTGAAACTATACTATATCCTCGTTTATCCGGACTAACTGGGACCAAAGGCAATCCGGAAAAACGAAAATCCGGATAATCCAGGTAATATGGGTAAAAAGCAAAACAAATCCTTAAATAAACAGACTTACCGTTTATTACGATAAAAAACTATGTACAAAATTACTCTAGTATAGCTTTCTTAAACTCGACAAAAACATTTTATTACTATACTTTATTGTACATTCTATGAAGGAACTGTACATTTAATCAAAATAAAAAGCGAATGTTTGGCATATTTATAGTTATGATCTTGTTATCATAGTTAAAATTATTATCTATGTTAATATTAAATAAAAAAAAAATTCTACAAATCTGATCCGGATTAATGGCAGATCCGGATCACCGAGGGCCGGATAAACGAGGTTCTTGTGTATAAACAAAAACTCCCCTTACGATGCTTCTCTGTATGGCACATTCGTAATGCTGTAAAGATCTGTCGATTTTCATTGATTATTATTTATGAATATATTAGACAAAAATACTATTCATTGTAGCTGTTAGGTTTATAATCTAATAAGTAATTCGTTTTAAATAAACTCTAGTTGAAATTTCTTTTTGTTTACTGTTGATTGTAATTTTTTTTTTGGTGGTTTTCATTTTTGTAAACAACGCATCACAACACTGTGGCTGTACTTTTTTATTTCTAATGGCGCTTCTTCTGCTGACGTGTATTCTTTTCTATTTCTGTTTATTATTTTGTAAACCGATCCTAGCTGCCTGTTGCTATGGCAACTATTCGCGCCTCTCTTGCCCTGGAAGTGTTTTGATTGGTGGTGGTAAATTTGCTCTCTGAGTTTCCATTTCCTCTCCTTCAGAGTGTACAAAGTGTATAGTTATTTTTATGCCAACATTGCGTGGGAAGTAATGATATCTGTTGGTGAAAGGATTTTCCAAAAAAATATGCCAGTTAAGATTTTCTACAAATTTGAATGTTTTGTAAAATTTTATTTCTTATAAAAATCAGTTATTTTTTAAAGTATTTCTAAAAGTGATTTTGAATTTTTATAACGCAAAGAACTTAATTTTAACTCACCATCCGTTACTTAAAAACATTTTGTGCTAGTTTTTAATACAGAGATTCCTCAATTGATGACGTAAAAATACACCACGAAACCATCGTTATTAAAATTACTGTATTCGAATATCAAAAGCTTTTTTTTTTACCGTAAAGAAAGGACTTATATTTTAATCTCAGTAACGTAAATCAACTTGAGAGTTATAAACAAGAATAAACAATGAAATAATTTTTTCATTAAATGAAGTAATTAAGTCTACGTAACAAATCTAAAAAAATACTTCTAGAAACAACTAAATAGTTACAATTGTTGTAAATATTATTTCTGATTACTGGATGTGCTCGTCTATGATGTATTTTCCTACTCGGGTGAGGTTGACTCTATATTTCGGCTCCCTTCCTTGAGCCTTTATCAGGACATGTTAAGTGTCACATGGAGTTTAGCGCTGTTACTTCGTAAATGTTTAGGAGAAGTTGAATCGGTGGCCTCTTTCTCCGAGACATTGCGAACAAAAAAACACTTTTCGCCAGTTAAGGAAGACGAGATATTAGAAGAATTATTTAGTGATGTACACGATTACGTTTCTGATATAATAGAATCGTGCATTACTATGTAATGTGTTGCACATAGTATTACATTCACATGCTAAGGAATTGTAGATTTTCTTTTAACATCTAGTATAGAAAATTATAGAAAATACAATGCCAAGCTGTACTAGTGTTTCCACAAATGCTATGCACCATTACAATGCTAGTATAGCACAATTTTGCATTACTAGCCAATAATGCATAACATCTAGTATAGAAAATTCTATAATGCCATGCTGGACTTGTGTTTTCCAAGTGCTATACACCATAACATTGCTATTACAGCAAAATTGTACATTACTATCTAATGTATTTCACATACTATGGAATTGTAGATTTTATTTTAACATTTAGAATAAAAAATCTACAATGCCATGCTGTACTTGTGTTTCCACAAGTGCTTCCACAAATGCTACACTCAAGGGCTATTACATTGCTAATATAGCAGAATTGTACGTTACTACCTAATGTACTGCACATACATACTATTGCACATTCACGTACTAAGGAATTCTAGATTTTTAATATCTAGTATAGAAAATCCTACAATACTGTGCATTTGCATTGCATAGAACAAGACCTTAATCAGGCTTGCTTTTTATTTCTTCCCTCATTCGGTTATGGAAGTTGCCACAATACAGACAAGCAACTTTAATTTGTTTCGGTCTGTTGTTTACTTTTTAACGAACACATTACCATCTTATTTCAAAAGAAATCTCCATATTGCAAACGTTGCCTAATAAGATGTAACTGGTCGTGTTCTTGATGATATGGAAAGATAACTGACATTTATGATATTTTTGCCGTCACTCTTAAATCCATTAAAAGGAAATGCTTAATTGGCACTAATGGAATCAGTGAATTTGCAAAAGCAAAGTCGATCAAACATGACTTTGAATAATAAGCTAATTACTAGGAACCTTCGAGAGAAGTAAACTTGCAAAGCACAAGAGCAGAATGGGTTTCGTGACCCCATTTCATTCCATGTCGCTAATAGATAGATTATTCTTCGTTTTCAAGGATTTTTCCCCTTTTTTGCCTTAACGAAGAATTAGGGTTCAAAAGATAATTCGCACTGCACAATGAGCTTGTCGAATGAGGCTCATGGATTAGAAATAATTAGGCCTTCAGTTGACACATATCGACGGTAGAGTGAGCTTTTCCACAAGTAGAATTTGGTAGGACTTTTGTAGTAAAAAGACGCCATGTTAAAGTAAATCGGTTGGCAAAAATACAAGATTTACTGGGAGCGGAAAGGTATTTTTTTTGTATCCTTGGATATTAATAATTTAGTAACCTGGTAATAAAATACTTCTGTAATATAAGCAGATCTTATTTTTCGAACCTATTTTGATAATCTTTCATAAATCAAAAACTTTATTTCTAAAAAATGTAATGGGTTGTCAACCTTCAAAATAATGTGATATAAAAAAAAGTAGTATTAACTTTTCAAATAATTCTCCTCGGTTTTGTTTTTTTGATAAATTGTAATAGGGAAGACGAGAAACTACCCCGTATTCCCTAAGATTCTGGTACAAAGAAAAAAAAGCCCATCAACTTTAACGATTTTACTAATATTTTATAGAAACTTTTAGAAGTTTTTCATCTATATGTAATTACTATAAATATAAATTTATTTCTCAAAATATTCAGCCTGCACCTAAATGCAGACCTGCAACTTCGGCCTCCAGTGCACTGTGTCCAGGGACATCTTTCATTCTCGACATAAAGAATGAAGGATGTTCGTAGACACAGAGAACAGCAATATTTCTGCGGAGTTTAGAGCAAGTTATTAGCTCCAATTTTGACCATAAGAAATAGTCCCAGGAGTTTAGATCCGGTGATGCAGATGGCCTCCAGCCGCTTGAAACGAAACCAGGAATTTTTGTCTATCAACAAAGCGTAGGTGGTTTTCACTTCGTGGCCTGAAGTGTTTGTCCTGCAGAAACATCAATGAATACCATGAGAATATCAATGAATATTAAGGAATAACATTTTCTTAAATCTAGGCATTAGGTTCTTTCACGAACTTCCTGTTACTGTGTTATAAATCATATTTAAAAACAAACAAACAAGAAAACAGCCATTGATGGTAGTTGTTCACTCGTAATAATGTGGTCCAAGCTTTCAATTGGTATATATTCTTGACACCGGATTTTATATCAGTGTGGATTTTTTTTTTAAATCTACTTATTACAAAATAATTGTAGGTTTGATCTAAGTGTGGTAATACTCATTAATAAGCTTCCGATAGAAAACAAATCAATTCACAGTTTTGTAGTAAACACAAATCCAAGCGACCACGTATAGTTTGCCACAATTTTGACGACTGTATATAGCCAGTGGCCATCTTGAACCGGAAGTACCATATTGGGTCGAGGGTATCATGTTCATTCTCAGCATAGTCTATTCAATATAGATAAACACCAATTTTTTTTATTTCCTTCTCCGATTAGTGGGAAACGATAATCGGAAGTGTCTGTTCCGGAAGTGGGTTTTTCCCCAACCTCTTGGCCGTGGAGATTCTAATGAGATACGACTCTTGAGTCTCCCATTCCCGGTTGAGCTGTGGAAGGTGTTACATACAATGGATACACACACGGAAACCCTGATAAATCGCTAAAAAAGGATTTTATAATGCAGTTCTAAGTTCTAAAATGCAGTCATTTCTTCCGTACCTCGTGTTCCGATACCACAAAAACTGTCTCCCAAGAATCTGAAATTAGAAAGATAGTTGTAGATTGTTACAACGAAGTAATTTTGGAACATAATGGAGCAAAATGAAAGAAGCTAAAGTGGAAAAAAATATTATAATAAGTTGTCTTTAAAATGCATTAACTTAATGAGATTTAAAATTTTATAACTTAACTATACTTTTTTTTATTATTTTGACATTATTTCCTCCTTCATTGCATGACGGTCTATTCTAGTATACAATATTTAAAGATTTTTTTTAACAAGAAACACGTTATTCTTTTCACAATAAAAAGTAATTGTGTGTATTTTTCTTTTTTTTTTTTTGCATTCCAGAGCCGTGTTTCTTTCGCCCTCTAAATTTAATTTTGAAAATTCCAGGGGGAAAAAAAATGTCCCGAGTTTCGCCAGTGTCGGCACTAAATGGTGATTTATTTTCCAATAATCGTGGATTCATATCAGTCAAGAAAAACGACATTCCTAATAAAGTTTGTTCGTAGCTGAAATCGTCTGCAGGGTTATGATAACAGTTTCTTGATAATAGTTTCTGTGGAATGTGTTATTAGGTCGATGACTGTTGAATGTAGTCGATCTACCGTCAATTTAATGGAAAAACCAATTAATGTGTTTTATTGTCCTCTCCTGACATTGTTAATCGATAGCTTTTTTTCATAATTTCCATTCTAAACTAA
>JAFIDM010000007.1:15723014-15765657 GCA_023159025.1 Thereuonema tuberculata | reverse complement strand
ATTAAAAGATTCGATTTTTTCCTTTGTTTCCTCGGTCTCCATTAGCTCGTGGTACTAATGTTGTAGAAACAAAAGACAATAGCCAACCTTTTGCGACGGATTTCAATGTGATTTAACAGTTGGAACAGCGTTGCTATTTCAGCACTGCCCATTATTTCATCCAACTATTTTGCAGAAGACAAAAGAGGATCGCTGGTGAGACCATGTAGAAGGAAACGCAATTCAACCGAACACAACTAGCTAAGGGTGGGCGGATTGAGACCATTGGAGAGAGACAAAGATAGGCTTTGCGACGCATGACCATACGGTGGTGCTGGACTTCCTAGTCACTTCCGGTGACGTCATGGCATTCAAAACGGCACTGAGATACTTAGTGGCCCGCACTTCCCGCCTGCATCACTGCTTTTCGGGGATCCCTATTTCAATGAGTAATTTCATGGACCCCTTTCCTTATTCACGAATTGTGCATAAAAGCTAAAACTCAAAATTAGCCAAGCTCCCAAACGACGCCATTTTCCTCTACCACTTCAGTCAGTAGCAAATTTATCTCTGGGAAAATGAAACCCATCAAATCAGTTCATGTACATTTGTACGTCTCCACCTAAAATCTTTTGAACCGCTAAACGAATCTTCTTTAATCTTGACATGTACATTTAAGGATAAGAGACGATCTACATATTTTCCTACGAGTCCTTGTTAAGAAATTAGCGCCAGAAGGAAAAAATTCCATAGCAAGGACATTAAAACCTGACACTGGCTTCTGTCAATGTCTTAAAACAACGAGCGTTAATATGCTTTTCTAATCCTCTTAATGGTTGCGCGAGCTACAGTGTGACTAAATTCAGAACACTTCAGTAGTGGATTTCATTACTTACTCCAGAAAATGAGAAATTCCATACAAATTACTGATATTATAATTTAAAAATCTGGAACTTAATATAAATGCGAAAGTTCCAGATTTTCACAACTCAAAGAAAGAAAAGAAAAATGAAAATACCATTTTATGAAAAAATACAGTAAATTAAGGAAAAACTTTTTCAAAAACTTTTTACTTGTTACTTCTTACTTGTTTATGTTTTCAATATGATATAGTTTTTTTTACGCAAGTCGTAGAAAGTTAGGCATTTCAGTTCAAATAATACGTTTATTGTTTCTCAAAGTCTTCCGGAAAATGCATTTCTTTTATCTTTTTTTAAAATAAGAATGTACATTTGGAATGCCAACTTATCAGTATTTGTTCAGTAAGATCCAGCATTTAAAAAAATGAATTGTTCATTGGCTAAAAAGAAAAAGGTGCCTCTACCATTAGACTACACTAGACATATCTTCTGTAATTCTTTCATATAACTAATAATGAATAATTAACTGTTAACTTGCTTGAATCTCATTGTCTTACTTCTTCATCCTCGAATCGATTGAGCAGCATAAGAGAACAAGTCCTACAAAACTGCCAGTCAGACGCTCACCGACACAGAAAACTCCGAGAAAGAGGTCTTTATATCATAATAAACAATCAGACCACGGTCGCACAAAACAAAAAGCTATATTTACAAAATTAGCATCATTACATGTGTCGAGGGTCAAATCGACTCTCTTTCTCAAATGAAAGAAGTCTTTACTCTGGTGCATCATAGCCATTGATTGCTGCTGATCACAAAAACCAACAAAAAAGTTGGAATAAATGCCGACCCCTTCTGGGAATCGAACCTGCAAACAAACGCCATTAGTCTGAACCACTAACCTTTTAGTCACTAAGTACACGCTCAACTTTCAATCGTGTTGCTGGAACTGATCGTGCAGCGACATCATGGAGCCCTTTTCGCAGAGTGGAGAGGGGGGGAGGGCGACATTGAAGACTAAAGCAATTTTACATCGGACCATTATGTTAATGATGCACCGTATTAAATTTTAAAGAAATCGTTTGGCCGTTTTAACGTGTTGCGCATACAGAAGACAAACAGACAAATGGTGAAATGAAGTAGTGAGATTTTCCGCACGCAGACACTGTCCACTTTGTAATGCTCTTAAGTCGGTAAACAGAAAAGACGAAAGGGATCTCTACCTACAAAGCAGGTTTCGGGTCCCAGGACGCAAACAAAACAAGGACATACATATAAAGAGAAAAATAAAGTAAAAAATACACATTTCACTCTATAAATTACTATTAATGATTATATTATAAACTAGCCGGATACCGTCACTTCCCTCCGGAACCCTTGCATACATAGCTTAAAAAACTATTTATTTAGCAAATTGTGGCCTTCTCCGGATAACTCAGATGTATTGCGGGTTGACGCCACATACCTAAATATCGATAAGGCAACTTTAAAGCGAAAATATAAATCTTCTTTATTCCCTATCAGTGCGATTTTCGAAAACTCCGGCCGTATTCCTTGTCTACATCACAAAGGGAACCTCTGTGCAACATTTCAGCTTTCTAGGTCCATGGGTTTGGGCTGGGCTTTGATGAGTCAGTGAGTGAGTTACGACTTTTCTTTTTATATAGGTAGATAACAATAATAAGTATTTCTAGCTCCCATCAAGGATGAAGATGCTCTGTTAACTATGGAAGATTTCTCTGTAGAAGCTTGTCAGTGCAAATGTGATTTATTTATTTACTTATTTTCGAATGAAAAAGTGTAATTCGTTTAATGCAGAATCTAATTCCGACCTGACAAAATGTGTTTGGCTAAATGCAAGACAGTGTTTCAGTTGTGATTCATTATCATCGTTTCCGCCGTTGTACAAAGGCGGGCAACTGAGGGGTCGAGGTTCAGACCACAACAACGATAAGGATTTTCAATGATGAGAAAATTAATGAAGAGCTTGGCGAAGAACCCTAACCTTGTGCTTGTAATCTCATTAATCGACCAATACTTACTAAGATAAAAGAAGATGCCCGCGCATTCGACACAATTGTCCGTCCAAATCACAAAGGTTTGCTTCACAGACCGCATTGTGATGATGAGGATGTAACATCACACAACCAGAGTCACTAGCTGTTAAAAGCGAAAGATTAGCTTTGCTAAAGGCTGAAGCCAATAACTTAAAATTGAAATATAAGTTCCTTAGTGACTGAGCATTCGAACTCGAACTGTTCCACTTCACCATTTTCCTATTCTGTTTGTCTGTCTGCATTTTTTTTTCCGTGCTGTCTAAAACGGTTGGACTGATTTAAAATAAAAAAAAATACTGGTTGCTCTTTTATTTAGGATCCAATTTAAAACATAGACACATATATTTTGGTTTCCACTTCTCCCACACCTAAAGGCTGACCCCGGTAATCCCTTGGCAAAATGGCTGGACTAATTTCTTCAACTATTTAATTTTATGCTTATTTACGGTTTAATTTAAAACTAGTTAAACCTGTGATCACATGATGTTAGATTCTGAGATAATTTTCTCACCGCCCGTGTCCGTGCTTACTCATAACCCGCGAGCGCGTCTCGGAGGTCTCTTGTTTGATCGCAAGTGACCTACTTGCCGATTACCCACGTAGATAAAACTGAAAATGTGAACATCCTGAATACTATACCTAAACTTTGCCACCTTATTTGTAATTCTGTGTCTTATGGTTTCGGAGGAGATAAGGCCAGATCAACTTTTCTTTTATATAGATATGCATGAATATTTTGGTTTTCACTCAACCAGCATCCTCAATATGGCCCTATATTGCTGCTTCCTTCATCTACAATATTCTGAGCGTACACCCCGTAAGCAGTAAAATACATTGTATTACTAAAAGTATGAGACATTTCTAAAATATAGGTATACGTTGATAATGTCTTGTTCTTGTTAGTATCAATTCAGTTCTTGTGTTGTTTTTCATAAACATGATTTCAACGTAGAAAAACCTTGATGCAAAAATACAATAACCTGAAGGACCTCTAGTATTGATTTATAATAGTCTATTTTAGTAATACCACTGAAAACTTTAAGAGGTTCAGTGGAAAGCTATTGTGCAAAATTTGCACGGCTCTTCACAAAACTGTGTTCAGGGGAGAAACAGTCCTTCTGTTCCGATCCTATCACTGCAAAATGCAAATATTCAAATTTGTGGGCAAAGCATGATTTCACAAACTTTCAAGAGAAGAAAAAAGTAGCTAACCAAATTTGAAGGAAAAAGATAATAAACAAGGAAAATTTACAGTATTTTACCTCTTTGTAAATTTTGATCTTTGATGTAATCATTTTTTTTTTAAGTACAGATACACAGTATTAAGTAAGAAATCTTAATTAATTTCTTAAAGTTATTGTATTCCTATAATAGAAAATGTAAATAATGAATTATGCTTTAGAACAGCTTTTACAGAGAACTTAAGTATATGTTACAGTATTAAATATAATATTTAGACTCGAGTTCAAATCGAGAGATAGAAAATCTGAAAACGGTTTCAAATTGTGTGAAAGGCTCTATTCTTCAACAATAGGAAGATTTAAATACCCTTGTGTTCTTTAAGTAAATGCTGCATTATTCAATTGAACATTTTTTTCCCATTTACTTAATTTACAAAAGTTAATTAAAAAAAAATCGTGATTGTGTTGACCCTTTCTGTTCGGTAAAATGGAACTGCCTATTATTAGACAATGAGAAACGTAATTCTCGATTTGTATTTATTTTTTAATAAGACAAACCTAACAAAAGGAAATGATACCAACTATTTAATGTGTTCCATGTAAAATAAAATAATAATAATAAATTGCTGACAAAAAAATGACTCAATTGAAAAACAGATATGTCTGAATTTAAGTGTTATAAAAAAAAATAATAAGATGAACTTATTAACTTAACAAATATGAAATTTTATTTGAAACACTTTAGATTGCGTAAAGATATTCAGAGATTTAAGCAAAACAAAAAAGAAAATGATAAAGAAATATATTTGCGAAGAACAGTTCATTTCTACATGTGTTGAAGCCTTTGCCAGCGTCGACACAGGAACTCCTTAACAATGCAGGTAAAACCTGATTATAAGTTGACAATCTAAATTGTTTTTCGTCTGGAGGAAAAAAAAAACCTTTCTTTCGATTTTTTTTTCTCCTTTTCTTTTTGCTGGGGAATTTGATCCGCTGTGAGACAGAATTACAAGATCAAACATTACAAGAGAAAGAGGAATGACTGGCTTTGGCGCTGCTACTCTGTTAGCTGTGAAATTGCCTGCATAATACTGTTTGCTCTTTTGCGGAAAACGTCTCGTAGCGAGGGGTGCAGATCGCTGAGTGGTTGCCAGGGGCAACGGATTAACCAGCAATTCATGGGTGTAGGCCGTGGTGACAGATGCCGCAGATTTACAAGGAGGACAGAGACACGTCTCAATCCACCTACGCGTCCACTGCGACAAAGAACCCTTCGTACTGCGCTGCATTTACAGACGGGTGATGGTTTCGTCACAAAATAAGAGCTTGAATGTTTATACACGGCGTTTGAAAATTGATGAATAAAAATAACTAACGTATGCAATGAAGGAAGAAGATTATACATATATAGCTTTAAGACTTTGGGGTTTTTTTTTCGTTATATTTGCCCTTTGCAAACTCAGTCCCGCGAATAGGCCTACTAATTAAACATGTACTTTTTAATGGAATCTTCCTCCCTAATGGGAGAGGCTTAAACTTGGTGCTCATTCGGAGGACTGTTCCATCTCCAATATTTTTGAATTCGTTTTTATTTCCTTTGCCTGAGGAAAAAGTTCGATACTGGAACTCTGAAACGTCACATTGTTTTAATTTTAATTGTTAATATGTGTATAAAAGGTGAATTAGTTAGTTTTTACCTGCACGTTACAACAGTTTAATTACCTTATACTTTTTAGTGAAAGCATAAAAAGTTTACAGGCTAATTGTGAAGGGCAAGGAGATAAGATTTTCGAACACCTAGAGGTTCCGTAGTAAATTCTACAGCTTTTATAGGATTCAGTATGCGAAGTAGTTTTAGAACCACTGCATTAGAAAATCATTGCAGTGACCAATTTTAATTTCTATTTGGTTGTTCCATTCACACTTAAATGCGATCTTCGTGTTTGAAGGTTCGTGTTCATGGATCACTAGTGTTCCCAACACGGCGAACCCCTAGAAAAGTCCATACAATTTCAAGGGAAAGATACTGAGGTGGTTTCCCGTTGCCTTCCTCAGGAAGCCATTATGGCCAGGCTGCAGATCCGAAGAGAAAGTGAAGAAGAGGCTGACAAACACAGAAAGGAAATTGAAACAACCAAGCCGCGACCGGTAATATAACCCAAGTTCCGACGTATCTGCCTCATGAGAGACCGTCGCTCACGAGACCACGCCGGAACGTAGTAAATTTCTGTTACCGTAGAAAATATTATGTCCCAAGAAAACCCATCCGGTAGTAACTGGCTATTACTTACCTAAAAGAAGTCACGATCCTTGACTACGAATAATTATTAACTAAAATACATTTTTTTTTTTTTTTGTTTACTAACTAATTTTAAGAATATTTATATTTGCCAGGAATATTTAAAAGATTAAATGACCTCGGCAACAGGTTCTGTAGACTTAACAGAGTGATGGACGTAGAGGCTCTTACGATCCACAGCCATCGAACGATATGAAAGCCGGGAGACAAGTCCTAAAATTTTTATCTTTAAACCAACGCTCCACTTTATAGAGGGTTGGTTTAACCTTAGGATCTGTTAGCAAGACAAAAATTACGAAAAAAATCCCGACCTCTGCAGGGATCGAACCCCTGACTTCATCAATGCACAGTAAAAAAACCTATTTCTTGAGCTCCAGCGCCCTTCAAGGTTTACCTGAGTAAATTCACTCCCTTTAAACTTTCGATGTGTTGGAGGGGAGTGGAAATTAACTTTGAGCCTTTAATTTATTTTTTTTAATGTGTATTTGAAAATTAACTGCATTTCTCAGTTACATTTATTAATAAGTCATTCTATTGTGTCGATCAACGGCATAAAACCAGCTGATGAGAGATAATAAGTACGAAACAGGCTGATATTCCATACTGCAAAAAAATAAAATTCCACAGATCCAGTTTTCGCATCGTGCACTTATTCTTTATTTTTCTAACTATTATTGTGCATCTTTTTTTAACTACAAGTTAATTTACTAAATTAGCAGCAATCAAAAGAAAATGAGTTTTGAAGTTGAATTAATTTTAACTATAATCCGGATTATCTCTTAATCCTCTGCAGTAATCTTCAGCAGCTCTGATGATTTTTCCAATTACTTTTGCAGGTTGAGTGGTTGAACTTTGCCCTGGAGTGAGGTAAGGTAACGAATGCGTTCGTCGAGGACAAACTCACTTAAGCGGGGGCGGATTGGTGTCATAAACTCTTCACCGGCGTCACCTGCAGAATCCCAAAGTTTTCGGCGCCAAAGTCTTGTAATCTGCGTAGTCGCCTCCCACTACCACTTAAAGCAGGATCCTCCCCAAGCACCAGCGGTAATCTGTCTTCCCAATGGCAGAGACAAAGAACGAATAGAAGAGAAAGGAGAAAAAAAAAAAAGAAGGAAATCAGAATCATTTGTGAGGGTGGGGGTGCCCTTTTCCCTGTGGTCATTAACCAATTTCGCTGTGTAGCTATTTGGTTACTGTACGTGAAATTAACCCACAATAAAAAAAAAAAGCTCCCTCTACCTGCAAAGAATTAGTAACACATTGAAGTAATATTTAAAAGCCTACGAAACAATTATTGGATTCAATTATTTTTCAAAGTACTTTGACAAAATAGAAAATAGCTTTCCAAGAGGCTCATACGTAAGATAAGGAAAATAAATATTTCTGAAGTATTATCAAAATCTGTAGTTACTCTAAAAGTTTGACTTCTTACGTAATCCAAAAGTTACTTTGTTATCTATATATATAATGTGCAAAGCTCGTCTTTCTGAATAATTAAATCCTTTCCACGTTGACCATTAAAAATAATAAAAGAAAGTATATGTCAGTAACATTATCAGCCACTTAAACAACGGTCTGTAATTATGAATCCACATCGTT
This sequence comes from Thereuonema tuberculata, assembly GCA_023159025.1. Classification (NCBI taxonomy): domain Eukaryota; kingdom Metazoa; phylum Arthropoda; class Chilopoda; order Scutigeromorpha; family Scutigeridae; genus Thereuonema; species Thereuonema tuberculata. The sequence continues at coordinate 15,757,682 of JAFIDM010000007.1, read as the reverse complement.
AAAGCAAACAGTTGGCGATGATCGTCATAATTCATATAACTAATTAGGAATCCACATTGTTGAAGCAGACACCCTGCAGGGAAAAGGAAAATAACTCATTCATGTTACTGAATTCCTATACTTTGCGTCAAATTAGGATTCTAAAAGAGAAAATATGACCCCTGAGTGTACAGTTCAGGTACAGTACAAAGATGAAGTCTTTAATATAAAATTCTTTGATGTTGATATTGTTCATGCACCTGAGCGTTACACTTGCATTCTTCGCTGGCCCTGTATGAGAATACTTCGGTGAGCCTTTTAAAAATCCCCAATAGTAATAAACGATAGTTAAGAAGGAAATTATTAATTGTCATTATTGCTGAACATGCTAAGGCTCTTGAACATTTTTCTTATCAGTTATACGTATAACGTTAAAAACGCGTGGACAGAATTCCTTGAAATTTGGTTTGGTGATTGCTTATGGGCCAACTGAAATTGTAACCCTGAATTCCTCACTAAAATGACTGCATTGATTCACTTCAAGTTTGAAATGGTAACTTAAATTAAGAATATGGCCATTTTCCATCCCCACCCCCATTGTCCTCAAATTAACCCGCCCAGCACTGCATGTTAGTTTTCATTACGCCATGAATTTCTGAACATATATGTAATAATAATACTAATAATAATTTATATCTCTGAATTGAATAATTTTATGTGATAGTGATTTTATGTGAAGTAAGAGGCAAAAAGAATAGTTTTTGTCCTCTTATTCATCTGAGGAAGTTTCTCGTACAGAGAAACGAAATATTGTGAACATTAAAGATAGTTGTTTTATGAGAATTATGTAATAAATCACTTACAGTTTTATGAAAGATGACTTTATGTGATAGTAACGAAAAAAAGGGAAATGACGTAGTTTTTAAGAAAAGAAAAAGTATTAGACACTGTAAATAAAGGCCTAAACCGCACTCCCTTTATCTAAATTATTAAGTCACAATTGTGCAAAATTATTCAATTTGTATTATTACATCAAAATTTCAATCCATGATTTGGCAAAGGAAGTCCAAAAATTCCCGAAACCTAAAACTTTATGCATATAAATCTTATTGTAATATCATAAATTGTAATTTATGTCTGGTATGTTTTGTCTTAAGTTATTATGAAATGTTATTTCTAATGAAAAGAAATTTAACGTGCCCAATGATTCAAAGAATTGAGTAAGCAAACGAAGGCACAACGCTACAAGAAAGGATTCGCTCCCTGAGTTGTCACCGGGAAGAGACTGGGACGGATCGTTTCGTTCTTATTATGACTCATCAGCCAGCCAAACTTCACCGAATGACAGACTCAGAAGGTGGGAGGGGTTAGCTTTCCCGGGACTCGCTCCCGAGAGCGGGAACTCCCCCCGAAGAAATCCTAACCAAAAATTAAATAAAAAACAAAAAACAACTATTCCTTGTCCTCCAATCTGCTAGGCGCAAAAGGAATAAAAATTCTGTTTATAACATTATTGCAGTGAATTTTAAAGACATTCACATTGCACGTTTTCACACTATCGTAATAGCGCAACAGTTAATATTAGTACGTAACAGTCAGGTACGTAACCAGGATTTTGTTAAGGGGGAGGGGGCATTTATTAAATATTTTATAAAGGACTTTGCTTTCGTTAAATGAAACTTTAAAAGTAAAATTGATCTTAGTACTAAAATCTATGGCGAGAGTAGGCTCTTTGAATTTAATCATTTACACATTTACACTTTCTTTTCTTTTTTTCTTCCCTGACGATCCGGACCCCCCCCCCCTCCCCAGCTATGTACCTGCAAAAGTATTGCAAAAGAATCCAATACGTCATCGTTTTCCATAATATTACAATCTTTCATCATAAATTGAACTTTCAAAATAAGATAATGTTTGAAACAACCGTCTAGTGTAGGATTTGACTCGTTCAGAGAGAAAAGACAACGCCTTAGCTGAAACAAATTCTCTTCTAATATTTAGTGATCCAGAATATTCGTTCACAAATTATTAACTTAAAAATAATAAATTGTATATTCATGAGAGGGGGGCTAAGTTAATGGCAAATTCTGATTACAGAGATTGATTTATAGTATTTTTTGTTTTTGCTTTTATTTTATTTTCTGTGACTTGTGACATATACTCAGGAAGAAAAAAAAAACCGAAAGACATCTAAAACATATATGAATCCATTTTTTGACTTTGACAAGGACATACACAAAATATATTTTCAACTGTAGTGCATATTTCATGGAATAACGCTTTTGAAAGATAAGAATTCACTCCGCTCTGTAACACTCGCAGAAATCGCATGAGTTAGTGATATTTGACGTGTATACAGTCATCTTCCGGGATTTCGTGTCAGTCGACTCCCGAACGCTGTGCATAATGGCTTTTTGACATTGCTTCCTGTGCGTTGATTTTTACACTTTTTCACTCTCTCGTTTCCTTGTGTTTTTTTGGAAGCGTCGTAGGCTTCTCAAACGAATCCTCGGTCTCCCTTTGATACCAGTGTTGGAAGAAAACACTTCATAATATACACATCTTAGTTGTAAAAAATTTCGAATTTACATTTAAAAAAATACTGCCTTACAAATTCATATTCTTTCATTACAACCCTCAAATTTTGAGTAAACCAATAGGATTACTGGAAAAGGTGATTATACATCATACAGTAGTTTGCAATGTGTGATAGGAACAACAAACAAGGTAGGGATAGTGATTATTTAACCAATCACAATGCTTCGCAACGGCCTCTGATACGTAATTTATTTTGAATTATTGCTTTCATTTCCTTATTATTATAACTGTGATTGCTGCGAATGCAAAAGGCGCAATTGTTGCGATTATTGTGATTGTTGCTGAGCTGTATTATAAATGAGATTGTCGCGAATGCAAAAAGCGCAATTGTTGCGATTGTTGTGATTGTTGTGCTTAATGATAATTTAATGATATTCTTGTCCACAGACAGACGGACAAAGCGGAATTATAAGGCTGATAGAAGTATCAGAAGTCTAAAAGCGCTGTTGTGTGCTGTTTATCCGTTCATCTGTATGTTGCTGGATTAGTGATTGTGCCGGATCACAGAGTGGTTAGGTTAAGATACACTTAACCCAACAGCTAACCACATCTCATCCTGTCTTTAAAATATCCGCAAATCAGTACAAGTTAGTTAAAAAAAGAAACATTAAATGAAAATCAGGTGAAATTTTAATGAAGCACAGGTGAAATGAATGGTACAGTTGATTTACTGTTGATTTACACAAGAAATTTCATCATTGCCGCTTCCAAAGTGAAGAGCTGAAATTTGCAACTAAGCACATTTACATATCTTCATGTCAACAGTCACGCCAATAATGTAACAATGTTTATTCAACAAGTAGCGCCACCAAACAGTAGCGGCAGATTGGTGCGACAGGGGAAATTAGAAAATAACGCTAGCCGATATTAGTGATGGAACAGGATTAGTGATGGCTTACAGTATATTAAATATTAAAAAAGGTAGGGATAGCGATTAGTAAACCAATCACAATGATTCGCAATGGCTTCTGGTACGTCATTTCTGTTGCATTATTCCTTTAATTTCCTTATTATTATAAATGTGAATTGCCAAAGGCGCAATTGTTGTAATTATGGTGATTGTTGTGATTGTTGCTGAGCTGTATTATAGATGTGATTGTTGCGAATGCAAAAGGCGCAATTGTTGCGATTGTTGTGCTTAATGATAATTTGATTAGATTTTAATGATACTTGTCCACTGACAGACGGACAAACCGGGATTAGTAGCCTTCCTATCAGAAGCCTAAAAGGAAGTACATTTCCAAAGAAAATTAATATTGAGTCTTTTTTTTTTATTATTGTTTTTATAGTAAATTACACATTTTGAAATTTACAAATTATCTGTATTTACAGTTTACATTTCTATTCTTCTTCATACAGGATAGTAAAATTATACGAAAACGTCCACTATTTAGAAATAACTTTTTTATTTTTATCAATATGGCAAAACAAAGCATTTAAAATTGACAACTTTACCTTGACTACAGAAAGATGTTGTACAAATAAAAGAATTCTAAATAAAGGAAATGTACATAAAGGTTTGTGTGTGCTTATATCATTATATAGTAATTTATTAAGTATAAATCACTTTTATTATAAATTCATTGAATTTTAAAGTATATTGTGTTGTAAATGCAGCTTTAATCAAAATCAATCGATTTCTATATATTTTGGAAAAAAATTAGCACGTCTTTTGAAAATGAACTCAGATGGAATTCTTAAACTTAACTGTAACATTTTATAATCGTATCGTTAGTTTTTTTTTTTAAAATGAAAACAAAACAAAAAACAAAAAACTATTTCACTGCGGCCAATTCACTGCACTGCTTTTTAAAATACATCATTCATATTGTTTCTTTATTGTTCAGTCTCTATCGAACAATAGTACTCAATTACTTCGACGATTGAAAGAAACAAATCGCGAGCAGTTTGTTTATTCAGTAACTATTTATTCAACTTTGACGTTGAATTCCAGGCGTAACTAAGTGACCAGGTCGTGCCCATAAAAGGCAAGTAAAACTCGAGGCGTTAAACTTAGCTTTTACGCTGTGAATCGAATCAAAACTTCAGTTAGCGTAAATCTATTCGTCAAGGAGGTAATCTGCCACTGAAATAATCTATCGTCAATTCGTAATTCCGTCGTTCCTAAGCAATGGAGGTGATCTTTCTTTGCCATCTTCTCGGAGCGGTTTCTCTGCGCTTGATGTATATGACAACTTGATCTCTCCGAATCTGACTTGTAACTCCTCGGAATCCGCCAGAGCAAACCGATGATTAGTGCATCATTTCAATTCTGGTCATGTGTCATTGGTTGACAGCCGAGACGCCAGGTACCTTAGAGACACGGAAGAGCTCTGGATTGGAAGCAATTCTTCTAAAAAGAACAAAAAAATAAGTTTTATTTAAATGTAAATAGTTTCGTAAAAATCTTCGTAATATTTTTTTTATTTTCCTCTAATAGTCTTTAAGGTCCTAACTCAAGCAAATGCAGGCGACTGCAAACCTTTTATTTCTTTTACGTAGTTCATTCTCAATGCACCTAAAATTCTGAAAATTTAAAAATGAACTTGTGAAGCATCTGGAATTTACATTTTCTTGTTTTTAAATCTCAAAATATTCTGGAATTAATTAAATTAAAATTCAAAAACAGTCAATTTTTTGGAGGTTTACGAGATATTACTCGTATTTTCAACTCAAATTTTTTTTTGACAAAAAACCTGAAATGATAAAAAAAAAAATCATAAAATATTTTATGTTTTGTATTTAAAATATTTATTATTAGTGCAATAGTTAATTTTTTTAAAAAATATTGTTTTTTAAGTTGTGTGAGATTAAATTACTTTTTTTAAAAATTAACGGTTGCACGAATAAGAAATGTTTTAAATACAAAATATTATTTTAAGAATTTTTTTATTATTTCAGGATTTCGTAAAATTTTTTTGAGTTGAAAATACCGAGAAAAACCTCGTAAACATCCAAAAAATTGACTGTTTTTGAGTTTTAATTTAATTAATTTCAGAATATTTTGAAAATTAAAAACAAGAAAATTTAATCCCAGATGTTTCCCAAATCCATATTTAAATTTTCAGAAGTTTAGGTGCATTGGTAAAAGAAATAAAAGATTTGCAGTCGCGTGAATTTGCTCGAGTCAGGACCTGAATATATACATCGTGTATCAAAAATATTCCTAAAAAAAATCTTCTGAACTTACTCGTAAAGTTATGTTAAATTTTACATTTCTTCTTTCTGTCCGTAACTAAGATACACTCTTCTAAGAAATTAAAAGCGAAATACGTATTACAGACTACCCAATGTGAAATTCTATTAACTTTTGTGAAAAGATCAAAGCACACCGGACATTAAAAAATTGGCAGGCTGAATATCAATTTTTTTATTTTCTTTTCAAAATCATGTTTTATATGATAAAAAAGGCAAAAACTTTTATTGTGAAATCTATCTTCTTTTAAAAAAAAATTGAGGAAAAAAAAGTATGCGTTATTGTACTTAGAATTTTTTGCAAATATCCTGTATTGTAGAGAAAAAAAATCACGACTCGACAGTAAATATGCCTTCGCACACTGAGCTAACATCAACGGGAATTCTGAACAGCTGTTTCATCCTTATTAGGAATCATCAGCAGAATTTACCCTTGATGTTTGGCTCAGTTGCGCGAAAGCTAACATAAAAGCATTCTTGATCCCGGGAATGGGCCGCCGAGATAAAAAAACAATCAAATACAAAATAATCCTACGACATTCACAGTATTAATAACTTGTCCTTTCACTGAAAGGAACTAAGGAATTTAATTAAAAATAAGAAACATCATAAGTTCAATGAAAAGATATATCTACTGTCCAGTCGGGATTTTTTTTCTTTATTTATAAATTATTATGGACGTTCGACTTTGCTTTTCAATGCTTTATTATATTTTTACATCTTAGCTAAATAGTTTTATTCATTTATTTAACATAAAAGTGATTCCTTGTGTTCAAATGTCAGTTGCCGAACTTTCATTTTTGCTTGCGATTACACACGATTCCCTTCAAAACTTTGTTATACAGAGTATGGTTGCTCGTGTTCTATTTCTTCAAACGATCGTTTAGAGACTAGTGTGGAAAATGATCGTTTTACCTGAACATCCAACGCTGCCGTTCCAATAATGCCTCTTAATTACATTCGATAATTCTGGTTAAACTAACGGTTAGGGTAACTATAGAGTTTTCCACAATTACTAATTGGGAAATATTTTTTTCTTTTTGGTATTAAAAGTACTAGTTTGGAAATGGTATTTGGAGAATTATAATGTTGTATTCAGATTAAAGTTGTAATCAACTTTCAAAGTAATGATACCTACAAGTAATTTTATTTTATTTTTTTCTAATACTTCAATAGAATTAAGATAATTGCTCTTATGATATATATATATATATAGTCTATGTTATATTATGTGGTGAGTGTGGATGGCAGGGAAGCCGAGCACCGCGACCGTTGGTCTATTGTGCTATCCCCCGGAAATAATGACAGAGGGAGAGAAAGACTGAGAAAGAATGGAGAAGTGCAGGGGAAACGGGAGAACCCCGAGAAAACCTGTCCAGCGCGGATCGTCCACCATCACGAAACCCACATATATAGTCTATGTACATCCTATAGATATTGATACCCATGTAACGCGCCTGACTAATGCTCCAGTTTACAGCGCATGCTCTTTTCGTTGAATCCGACTTCCGATTGATCAGAAACAATGCCCCTTGTAATATATTACGAAAATCATATCTTTCATTCTAATGTGTTTCGTATTTTTTTAAATATTAGTTGTTGCCAAAAAAATATGTATCTTGAGTGATATTTTATTATTAAAAGATGTAGAATTAATTATAATACATTAGTCGATTTGGGCGTGCCTTACACCTGTCAGATCAATTTCATTACCTAATCTGAGCCCTTACGAAATATCATATTTTGTCGCTCTTATTTCGCACGAGAAAATCATATTTGTTGATTTGTTTATTCAAAAGCGCCGTAAAGCTTATCGCAGCTTAAATCAAAAGCGCTTCAATGAAAGCAATTAAAAACTTCTGTATGACTGCAATTTGAGTAATGGCGTCTATACTTGTTGTCTTATTGCTTGTTATCGCTGTTATTTACTTTTTATCCGCTTTTTGAACCATTCGTGACGCTTAATAGGTAAATTATGAAACTGAGTTTGGCGGTAATTTTGTCAGAAAAATAAGAGGGAATGAAATATTCGGTCGAATGAAGTAAAAGCACAGCATTCCTGTAATAGCGTCTCCGACTGCAGCGAGATTAACCGAGGTCCAGAGGTTGATCCTTCTTGGACTGTATTACAAGCATTTAACTTTCTCCATAGAAAAAGAACGGTCATTTTCTGTTATATGTATTTGTAAGGTAATTTAGTTCTAAAAATAACAAATATTTCAATGAAAACTGAATTTGAGGTTACAGTTTTATATTCAGCCCATTTTAAGTACATATATTTTTTTTTAATTTTCAAGAAATTATTCAGAATCTTATTTGCATTTAACGAACTTATTTATATCTCACATAAACACAATAAATAGCAAAAAAGCTAATTAAAAATGTGGATTGATTAAAACATTTTTCGATATCTTAAATCCAACATTGCTCTCTGTATTGTTTCTTAGTTTAGATTGTGAAAGGAACTTCAACATATTTGCACATTAAATTTATGCTAAAAAATATTTTTGACAATTAATTAAAAAATACAAACAGAAAGGAAGCTTTCGAGCCCGCTAAGCGGGACTCCTTTTCAACCAAAACTTTGTTTCTCAAGATTGACTTTTTTTTTTTTATTTCCCGCGACTAAACCAAAGTTATTGAAATTATTTTTTCATGTAATGAGAAATAGCAAAGGAGTGTATGTGTCATGGTGTTTTTTTTTTCTTTTAAGTCAATATATCTATGTATTTTTTTGTAAAATGACAGCATTTATCTATTCCTATAAAAAATGTCTACATGTATTTTTTGTGTGTGTTTATTACAAACATATTTTTGGAATGACTTACCGTTTCGGAGAAACAGGATTAGTCTGTACAGAAGAGGCTGATGTAGTTGAGACTTGCGAAACGAGTAAAAGTAAAACAACTTATTTCTCTTGCAGAGAAAGATATTCTTTTTTTCACTAGACTTTTCGAGTCACCGTTTTGGAGAATTTATGACAAACTAGCTGTAGCCAGCATGCTTTGCAATTCCACTCAACGAAAGAGAGTGTTTGTGTTTTAATTCTGTTTATTGAAGTGCTTTTGAATACACAATATTTTTTGTTTTTCCATATGTAACATACACGAATAAATCAGAAGGTTTTCCGTCGCATGAGCAGGTCACATACAGCTGTCCATGTGTGAAGCATGGAGTTTCCAAATTTATTCCACACACTTGTAGCGATGGTCTCTGTGTTTTGTGTATGGTCATTGCAAATGCGAGTCGCACCGGAAACTGCCAACTTTGAAACCGGAAATACACTCATTTCTTGCAACGACTCGCACACCAGATATTGTACAATGGTTCTACTAATTCAGAAATCTTCGCGGGCGGGCGCACAACAACTCACGCAATCTGGTGAATGGTATAGGAAACCACACGGGAGAAACAAACAAAGAAATATTCATTTTTATATATTAAGATAACTGAATTTGACGTATTCTATCTTCTATTTCTAGCGCATAAACAAAACTTATACGAAATTATATTTTCATGTCATTCAAAATAACAAGGATGTGCCAAAATAATCAAAAGGTCTATATGTATGTTTTGTACAATGTCCTTACGTACTTTTCTATATCCTACATAAAATAATATGTATCTACATGTATATTTTCTCATATGTTTTCCATAAAGCAACTTCAAAACAAAGAAGAATTTAAAAATAAAAAAACATTTGAAAGAAAATAGGTTTTAAGTTCCCTAAGAAACTTCTTATTTTTAAAATGAGATGTGTCTAGAAAGATTGTAATTAACTGAAGAATATATCTTACCGTAAAATTAGAATATCTATGTAAATTGGAAATATCAAAAGTGATTAAGTATGACTTTAATTTCAATGGGTAACATGCTATTTGAAAATAAGCCTAAAAATGCCTGTGGTACATCCAGTAATGAAATTATTCTGTTTCTTCATTGAATATTGTTGGCAAATGGAAATGCGGGCTTCAGAATTGGAATACAATTTATTAAGCAGTTTGTCGTTTGAAAATGGATCGAGATAGAATTAGAACGGATGTTGCCGTCGTATTTTCGAATATCCTCAAGAAATAGGCAAGTTAATTAAGAGTTTATTGCAATTAACGCGTGCAGAGAATTTATTTCGATTGGCTATGGAGCGGAAACGAAGCCCCAATCCTCTTGATGACCTAAATTGGAACATAATTCACGTGCAATTGGAATCAGGAGGGACTCATCGATTCACTGTAGTTCTATTATTAAAAGAACATCATAAACGGAAAACGAAACGACCATGTTGTTTACATCAGAAGGTAGCTTCAAAAAAAAAATGAACATCGTACTTTAAAAGAAAACAAAAGGCACTCATTGAAATTGCTTTACAGGAAGCAGATATCCCTTGAGAACCTTCACGTATCGCTTACAATCCTAAAATATTAATTTTCCTCCCATTTGGCTTATCATTTTTATTTTTAAGACACTTTTTTTGTTTTTAAAATGACGATTATGTTCACTTTTGATGGGAAAGTGCTAATGATTAAAGGACTGTCTTTTGTTTATTCAGGCATTATGGGATTTGATCTTCCATTACAACACCATTTTGCTAATTTCAAGCTCTAATTTCCGGTAAATGCCGATCGGAATTAGATAGAATTTGATCATTGGACCTATACACAATTAATAAAAGTTATTTTACTTATATAAATTCTACAACCTGATTGATGCTAGGTGATGTAGGAAGGATTTGTATCCATCTTACTTTAAAAATACAACACCAATACTCAAGCGTCATCTGATAGCACTTCTGGAAGCTGGACAACTAGACCTTCATGTGTGGTATGATGAGAGTAATGATAATGATAAGAAATGGTGCTATAAAATAAAATGGAATTGATTTATTTTCAATCATTAATAATAAGCCAACGTTTTTTGACTTTCCAGCAAAAGTTATTAGGCAAAACAAATTCAGTATTTAGCGAAACCGTGTATTAGACATTCTATTTCAATCTAACAATAAAGATCTTACATCTGGCTATCAGGCTGATGCCCCAACCTTAGAAATTTCTAGAATGAAATGTAAGAAGGTGTAATAGGAACTAAATAGTGCCAAATCAAATTCGCATTTTGTGAGAAAAGAATGCCTTCCTTCTTTCCATGCTTCAGTAATTTTCGTGGCCCACAATTCAAAATCTGGTCAATTGAATTAATGGATGCGATTTTTTTTTGTTGTCTCTGAACACAACCAAACAGTTTTGGATATTATTTTTATACCTTCATTGTAGTTACTATAAAAAGTTATTAAAGATCTGTTTTGACATCTGTCACGCACCTAATCGGAGAAAAAGTATAATCAACAAAAACGTTTTAGAATCAAGTTCTACGTCGAGAGGCACTATGTCTGTGTGTCCGTGAGCATTTTAAATCAAAAATTTATTTGCCGTAGAAAGCTGAAAACCTTAGAAGAATGTTTACATTGTTGTTTATTATCCCTATTTATTAATGGAACATTACAGACCAATCTTAAGATATACAGTTTTTTGGGATTATGCATAGCCTATACGAAGGCTGCCAAGCCAACTGTTTCTTGTTTATTTCTTGTCGGTACCGTCTAAAATAGTTTCTTTTTTCCAATTTTCTTTATTTCTTTTATGATAAAGAAGAACTACTTTTTTTTTTAATTGTTTATTTTATTTTTGATCATCATTTTTGGTGACTGTGTCATGCAATTATTCGAAAATTGGTATGCCAATTATATCCTGGTATTTTTATTTTTAAGAAAAGTAAAATTAAACTTGTAATTTATTGATTTAAATGATGTAAAATCATTATAACTTTAATTTAAAAGAAAGAAGTTGTGATTTTTTTTGGCTGTTGAAAAAAAAATGTAACTTTTTGTTATTTGATATAAGATTTAAATAGTTTTGTTTTTTCCTTTTTTTTAGTTTTTGATTTTTGAAAACAAAATCTTCTGTTAGTAGCTACAAAAATTGATTCGCATCTCCTCAATGCTAGATTTATAATTCTCTAATATCTGTGACACAAACAGAGACGTAACAAATTACAGAACAAAACTGGAGCTAAAGAATTGTAGGTTTTGTGTTGTTGGCTGGTGAGTGGATCGATGGCTGGGTATCTGCCAATGCATTCCAAATGGACTATGTACACCTTGATTGTTTGTTCCCCACGAGAGGGCGCCCACTGGCGGCGGTGCAACTGGTCGTGGAGTCAGTTAGGCGGCTACAACAGGCGTTTAGGGCTCGTAGTTCACGATTACGGCACCAAACGCGGCTTTATAGTCGACCATTTCATGAAATTAAAATGATGCCGTTCGATCTAGGGGGCGCAGCAGCGAAGCACTCCCACCCTCTTGCACTCCTCCCTCGTACCTGCCACCTCGGCAGCTCTTAATTAACATGGATATTTTACATTGGATAAATGAAGGATTTCCGTCCATGGGATTTTAATGAATGTCATTTGTTCAAAGAAATTAAAAGTGAAATTAAATGTAACAACGGTTCGTTTCCTCCCCTTGTTAAAAGATAAGAAAAGAGCTCATTGGCAAATTAAGAAATCTTTGGACTGAAACGAAATCGTAAATGGCTGCATTTCGAGCTTTCTTTTCTAAGAAGAAAGGGAGGCTTTTAGAATCGTGTATCTGTGTGTCTCCCTTCCTCCCGCCTTCTTGAAAATTCGTATCCATATTTACGGATTTTAAAAGATCAAACTTTTATACTTATAATTTTTTCTTGTTGGTACCTGTAGAGGAATTTTCGCTTGAAAATGCCAGTAATTCTAAGAGAAAGGAATTACAAGAGGAACAATGAATTTACGTTGTATACAACAATGTATAGTAATCCATTTATTAATCCACATACTTTGATCAAAATTATTTCTAGATAATTTTCCACAATTACTCAAATTATTTAAGTAAATGTGGACTTACTTAAATTTACTTCAGAAAATGGAAAATTCGAGAATATTTTTTGTTTTGTAGTTTCTGTGGATGTTGTACATTAGAAATGTAAAGAGTCTTGTTTCTTTAATTATTTTCACGACAATAAAAGAAAAGTAAAAAAAAATACAGGACAATTTGAACATTGGAACATTTTGAGTTCTTTTATTGGTTCTCAATCGAGAAAGTAAGTATATATAATCATCCCCTGTGTTATATTTTAAGGCAACTACGACATTAAACGGACGTTTGTCCTTTAGCGACCTGATGCCATCGATATCTTTCGAAACACTAAATCATTTCCTTGGCGTCTTTTTTACAAGACACACCTGCTCTGCAGGGAAGCATTGGCTGGCGGAGCATTTCGAACTTATGATTTTATATTTAAAATTTTTATATAATGAATGTTAATGGCGGATCAGAAAATAACACTTTTGATGAAATCCGTTTACCTAAATTTAATTTAAGCAGTTTTTAGAGTGCTTTTATTATTCTTTACGGATAAAAGAGATACAATAATAAAATTTTATAAAAAATATATCCGAAAATAACTTTGTTTACTTGCATCTCGTGATTGTTTTTTTAATATAAACATAAATATTAAATTCATTTACATGAATGACAAATATTATCTATTTTAATAGTCAAAGCTTTTTATGTTACTTATAAATATTTTTTTTAAATTTTAATTTATTTCCAAATTATTAATAATCGTTGGGTTGATATTCTCAGTTCTTGGATGTTTAATAAGAGTTAGAAAATAAAGAACGAATAGAAACACACGTTGAAAAAAACAAAATACAAACACGTTGCTGGTGTTAGCCTTCATCAGTTCACAATGACTTAAAATTTCCGTTTTAAAATTTAAGTCATTGTGAACTTATGAAGGCTAACGCCCGCAACGTGTCCGTGTTTTGCAATCCGACGCATTAAAATGATACTGTTTCAATAAGAGTTTTCTTCAACTTTATTTCTATTCGTTATTTTATTTATAATTTTTTACACAGCTTATTGGATAAGAGTTAGAAAATGTTTATAAAAATTAATAAATTATTAAAGTTATAATGCAAAAAAAAAAACTGATATAATTTGTTGTTTCTTAAGTAGTTTATAGTAAAAGACCTTTATTAAGCAATGACTTATACGCGATCAGAATTTGGATGGTCTGTCATTAATCCTATTATATTCTTTATGTCTGTATGTCTGTCAGTTCTCATAAACAACCGCACTCCTATTGCTTGAAGTTTTGATAAATTTTAGGAAATTATTTCCTGATTTTTACTATTGGAAATATTTTACAATTGAACTCATTTTTGTTTTTCAATCTTATTAAAATGGAAAAGAATTTAAAGCACATTAAAGCCTACTTTTTTTTACCAGAAGTTCATTATAGCGTAAAAAGTGTGGTTTCAAGTTATTTTTTCTCGATATATTGTAATGGTGTTTGTGGGAGAATCGTTAGATAATGAGTCAAGTTCTGGAACTGACCTGAATTAATTTAGTAAACGAAAAACATGGGTTTTAATACATTACACTTTGCAGATTTTGATTGGAAGATTAATTAAAAAATACATCAGGATTGGCTAAAAACATAACGAATTTAAAATAATTAACTAATTAAGCGGCTGAAACGGAAAATAATTTAAAAATAACAGCAATAATTAGGAAACGATTGCTTTAAAATAAATAACCCTAAAGATTAAAATGAATAACATACAGATAAATACAGATAAATAAGTTCTACAAAAAAATACAAATAAATTATATCTAAAAATATTTACATATAAACTGTTACAATTTTACCCCATCAAGATTTTTTTGTCCTCAAAAAAAGTTATTAATAATTCCCTTAAAAAAAATAAATTCCATTAAATAATCAAAACAAATAAATGGTATGTAAAAATATTGGATATCGAGTTGTGTTATTTTGAGGACAAGCCTCATCTGTTCCATTCTGTAATCTTTACAATCTTTTTTTTTCTTTTTTTTTTTCATATTTATTAGGTCTTTTTCACATTTATGTTCCCCATATAGAATTACAGAACAATCTTTTGCGGTTTTCCATTGAGGTTATCGTAAAATATTAAAAATACTCTACTTTCAATAAAATGTAATGGGAATACTATATAATAACACAAATCTGTTAAAATATAAGTTCCTTAATACTTCACATTAATCAGTGATTATAGATTTTTAAAATATTATAATACCTATAAGCAAAAGATCGATCACAAAATATAAAACGAAATAAGTAAACATGGCAAAAAAAAAACCCTGATATTTCCGCTATTGACTTTAATTATCAACAGAAGCTGAAAGAAATATCGCTTTGGTCTTTACATAGTGCAGGGCAGATAAAAAAACTTCCTCTATGTAGGCTAATCCCTTTCTAGGCTAATCCCTTTCAATCCAAATACTGTCCTAACATTAACGTCTTCTTCTCGTCCTTTTCAAAATAATTGTAATATGTTAAGTTTAGCGAATCCTTCAAAATCTTCAATCAATAGCCAAATATTCAATCGAATAATTGTTCAAAGACCTATAATAAGGATTAAGAATTCAATCTTCAAGTTGCGTTCATGAAGGCAGAATCAAGCAAATTGAAAGGAATCGGAAAAGATCGGATAACTTCGAAAACCAAATGAAGTCAGAAATACTTATTTTATTCTTTTGGTTCAGTAAGTAGAGGTGCTTAATCTAATTTATAAAATTATAGAAAGTTTCTCTGTTTGTCTGTTCCACAAGCATTTTAGAACTGATATCATTTTTTTTAACGAAACGTGTTTGAGATCGATACGTTGTTTTATGTATCGAAATTGGAAAAAAAAAGGGAGGTGAGCACAATTTCATTTTTTTCTGTACAGCATGTTTCGACTTCCTCGCATAACGCACAGAAAGATATTGTTCTATTTCGCATCGTAACAGAAATAAAATCAACGGGAACAAAGAAATTGAATTTGAAATCTTAATTTTTTTACTCTTTCAAAGCCGAGTAAGGTAGTGGAGTCTACAACTACGTCCAGTATTGTCTGCTGAGGACAGTAGAGGCTTTGGCAAAGAAGACAGAGAGGCGGTTGAATGGTAACCAGGCATTTACTACTGATACCATTTGACAGAGAGCTCAACCATCTGGAGATGTAACAATCAAGAACAGAAAAACCAATTCCCTCATTCGTAGACAAGCCATTCGTAGCACACAATACATTTAATAACGAAGCTATTTACATAAAAAAAAAAGATGTCAAAACTTAAATTTCAACAGCGGACCGCCGCTGTTTTGATTTGTAAAGAGGGGATACTTAAAGAAGACCCCCCTCACCTTTAAATCCATTTATGCGAATTTCCTGAGTAAAGAGAACCCAAGAAAAAGAACTTGGTTTGGTAACAGCCTATGACTAACGAGGATATGATACCTTAAGGGTTGAGATTTATTGCTAAAATCATTGGTCGTGATTGGTCGATTGGAGAGAGAGACAGATGGTTAAGATGGATCAGAGATAAATGGAGGGAGTGGTCTTGATAGATGGATGTTCAGTCAATCGTAGGAGGATTCTGTTGATGAATGGACCCTGTGCACCTGTTGGACACGGCCTCCACCAACGCTTCAATGAGCATGACCACTATCTTCGAAAACGACATCTACACACCTGATATTAATGGGAAAACATTATCAGGTGCTGTTAATTTAACCTGAAGGCAAATGAAAGCGATCCAATTGTTCTTCGCTCTTCCACTTTCTGATGGAAATCGTTAAGCTGGAAGCAAAAGTTTTTATTTAGTAAAAATAAGACACAGTTCCTTAAGAAAATCAGTGGTCTTTGAATCTACATCAATTTCATTTCGAAATTTTCAAAGACAGTTATCTTGATTAAACAAGATATAATTGGCGAGCCAACTTTTAAACACCCGCAGGGTGAGAATCAGAAATGGTTAAGTGAGTACTGACAATAATTTGAATAAAAATAAATGTACATTAAGCATAAAATTTATTGCCATTGTTCAAAAAATGATGTCACTCTTAAATGTCTAAATCACCATTTCTTTTTAATTTTCCCCGTAGTTAAGTATATTTATATATCTTTGGAGTTCCAGACGAGCGAGCGTTGACCTGACCTCCCGACTTCAACTTCAGCTCCGTTGATTTGGCAGCGACATAATCCTACGCTTCACTCGCCCCTCTTGGACCAGGACTAGTATCTCTTCTTACATTAAAATTGAATAAAAGGATGCTTAAAAACTTAAGATTTATTGGGTAAATTTGGTTAATTCATTACAAAGCTGAACATCTTATAATTAATTACCATAGCAACTTGAGTAATCCTTTAACTCCCAAACTGCTTGACCGATTTCAGTGATTTCTTGTAATTGAAAATTATTAATTCAGGCGAACGTTTTAAAAAAGAAACTGATCTTGTCCATGAGATAAAAATCATCGAGAATTTGATGATCTATTTGCTAGGAAGATGATATTTCATTTTGCCTTGTAGAATATTTTAAGCCTAAGAATAATTTAAGAATTTAAGCCTACTTTAAGCCTAAGAATATTTTGTGCTTAAACTTTTTTCATGTAATTAAAATAAATTGCGATCCAAAGTATTAAAGGCCACAATAAAAATAAAATGAATTTTCAAAAGAACAGTACAATTCGTCTTAATAGCGCCTGCATTGCTAGATCTAAAACAACGTCTACATTTATTATTTTAGTTAGAGGTAAAACAGGAAACTTAATTCAGTACCCCACTAGTTAGACACAGAGGAAAATTATAAATAACTTGTAGATAAAGCTTCTTTTTACTTCCATAATCTTTACCAATTAAAAATATTAATAAATCCAGTACATTAAAATGAATTTCTTGATATTAAATGAATATTTCTGAAATCAGGAAAAATATACATTACTTTATTCGACATTTCGAAGAAACCCAAAGTTGTGATTTGCTAGATCTGCTTTCAAATTACGCAGCTAGGTGGCGCATCTTACCACTCCACTTGATCAAATGTCAACGATTCTGATAATGAAATAGTGATCATTGAAAAGATGCGCTATAAATTTGAAATTTTATCTTTCAGGGTTCAGTTAATTACATTTTAGAAATATTTTCACAAAACTACATTTCTCTGACCATCAATATTATCATCACTGTTTGTATAGTTTTGTGTATTTCAATACACAAGGAAGTACGTTGTTTTTTATTGATCATCTAATTATTAATAAATCAGTGTCGTATAGAGGAAATGAACGGACGGGTTGCTCAAATGTCAATCAGTGGTTAATGCTTAGCTACTGCAAAGGAAAGTGCAAAGCTGCAGAAAAAGGACGTAGCAAATGCACGTAAAATTCCCTTATTGTGTTTCTGTTATATGTCATACTGTGCGGTGTACGTAGTTGGTTTGTTTTTAATTTTTTTCTGTATATTTAATGAAAACAAATAAAGTAAGTAATGCTGCATTCTATAATTCCTTAGTTTACCGCTAGGGCACTTTAGTCGCTGTCATTCGATTGGATATTACTTTATTTGTTTTATTTTCTGTAGATTTTGACTTAATAACACTTAGTTATTTTAAGTGCTCAGCAGTTATTTGAGTGTTTAACCCCACATATAAAAATATAATACACTGCATTTTTTTGACATCTGTTATAAATACATTCTTCTATTCTGTGAAATGGTGGTACTTACTTTTATCTTTTAATAATGTAGCAGTTGGCGATTTAATTATTTACTGGCACTGAAAACGTCTACGGACTTTGGATAGCTTTCTACTCATAACTGTACAGGAAAGGAATTAAATATAGGTTTCTTTTATAAATATCTCCCTAAGTGTAAATTAAGTGTAATTATTGTGTAATGACTTAGTTGGAAAGTTTAAAACACAGCAGAAATCGCGAGGGAGTTATGGCAAAAGAGGTCTCCTTATCCAATTGGTTTTAATCTTTAGAGTTTAATTTTGGAGCAGAGTGGCCCATCCATCATACACTGGCCTGACGGAACAAAGTTATGATTCCCGCGAGGATGAATGACGCACGGTAGCTTTTGACCCTTGGCAGACATCACTGGCGCTTCACGTGGTGCGCAGGCAAGTTATTAGGTGTCACGAATTAAGGGAGAACTCATTCCAAACAGGTTTTATGGGAAAACCGATTCCACAGTGTCGTTTCAGATAAAAAAAGTAAGTATCATGTTTAAAATCTGTTAATTTGATTAATTTACACATTTTAATTTTCAAAGTTTACAGATAGTTCTCTTGTTCCATTGTTAACGCTTGTGGTCATTCGTTGTTAGCCTAAACGTCACGGTATTGGACAGAGCAAACTGTAGTGAAACATTCCACATTCCCGATAATAGGGACGTCTATTTGAATAGAAACTGTACAGAACTAGTGTTGGGTTTTGAATCATTCGAGGCCGTAATGTTTCTGGGCACAGGAGAAAAGGTATTTGTAGTCGTTGAAAAATATTACAAATATTACAATTATTCAATTTTACAATCGTTGATACGCTCTAGAACGGAAAGACGGACCCAGACTTGTATATGCGAAGGAGCGGTTTCAGCTTACGTTTCGGAAACACGCCCGTAAGTGATAGTGTTAGTGATTCTTGGCATCATCCAAATTCCGACTAACAGCTAGTGCACTGTCACAGCGTAAAGGGTGCAGGGGATGATCACGAGCCGTAACAACAAATGAAAACCACGGCCATCTCTTGGAACAGCGGCTTATCTGTCATACAGCTGTGGCATGTACAGGCAGTTTCTTCAGGAAAATTTTCCTGACAATATTATCTGAAGGCAGAAAATTTGGTCGTATCATCTCTAGAAACATTAGAGAGTTTTTGCCTAGCTCGCTATTCTATACGGTAACGCTAAATGTATGTATGTATGTATGTTTATAGGGATATGCTTTAAAACGCACTTCCTGTTCAGACAGAATACCCTAAGGATTTATTATAGTTTCTCTCTTAATCCAAGCAAGTTTTAAGAAGTTTTTAATTTTATTCAGATCTAATTTTCCCTTGAATCCTAATATAAAGTCACATGACTGGTATTCTGCGCATGCGTCACTGTCCCGTAGAGGAAATACCGTTAACGTGACACGTTAACTTTCCTCGAATAGCGTATCGCTTTACGGTAGGAAACATGAGTTCCGATAAACCTTAGAGAATTAGATTTAACATGAATGACGACTTGATACTCTTGCGCGAAGTAATTGGGACAAATCTATATGACGATAAGAGTTTGTGGAATGAGATTCACTGTATATATTTCGAAATACAATCGACAATCCTCATCATTCATTTCATTTAAACTCAACCTTGGATTTTCCTCTTCTCGAACCTGAATGTTTCTTTCTCTCAGGATATTGTGTAACACTAGATCCTAAAACAAATCATCGTCAATGCCTCCAAATGCAGCGATCTAAAGTATGTCTTCCATCTTGTTTATTAGCTTACCGTGTCCACTGACACGTTATGGCAAAAACTGTCTTCATGACAGAGCCCGCTATTGTGGTTATCATATTCGTTCACGTGACATTTGCGTTTCCCGTAAATAAATCACGTTATGGCAAAAACTCTCTAATATGAACTGTGTCCACCGTAACGGTAATATTTAGAACACATTTACACATCTTGAATGGATAAAGCTAAGTTATTAGCATCTATCTTTCCGATATCACTTTCAACTCAGTTCAAGGGCTTAAGACACAACATTTAGTAGATAGATAGATCTCGCTATGAGAATCTCAAACCGTTGAGTTTTTAGATAAGTGGAGTTCTGAGATACAGAAAGTACATATACAGTGTATATGTTCTTTTTTATTAGATCATCATGACTATTACGTAATCATTATTAGAAGAAGATAATGGAAAGGAGACACTGTATCAATGTCGTGGATGGTCTATAACAACGGATTTGTAGAATTGTAATAGGTTCTGTAGATTGTCACAGAATAAAAGAAGATTCATTAATTCATCCTATCATCCTCCATCAGATTTTTGAAATCTTTGTAAACCAAAAGACTTAGTCTGGAACCACAGCAGTTCTCATCACTCTATAAAAAAGTCGAACTGTCTTTGAAACTGGCCCATTGGTTGATCAATTTTATGCGAATGTCATCCTTGGATACAGTTACTTTCGTCCATTTTCTTATTGCAATCTGAGGAAGGAAAACGAATGATTCTCCTGAAACTGCAATTGCTTCAAAGTTTTTATAAAATGTTTATAAAATTTTAACATTCTAAGACTGCCGTTCAACATTACTATTGGTTTTATTCTGTTGATAAAAACTCAACGAACCACTTACATTACAAAAGTTGCAGAGTTAAACTCAGTTTGTCTATGGTTTCTCTAATAACTTTTGAACGGCTGGTTGGATCTTCTTGAAACATATTAAACATATATTTATTAAACATGTGTCCTTAGTGTACATATTTTTATATTTAAAACTTTTCCATGTGGGTCCTTGTAGAGACATTTAGCGCGAGAAGGCGACAAAAATTCACCTAGAAAATCATTGGAATCTAAAGAATGGATTTCTATCCATTCACAATTACGAATCCGTTCAAGGAGGATTACATTTAACAAGGGGGGGGGGGGATACTTGATAAAGAACCCCACAACAGACGGGGTTCGAAACGTTCTATTTTATTTTTTATCTTTGTATATGTGCTTTTATATGTGCATTTAGTTGGATTTCTATCCTATTTCTGTTAATATCTCATTGTCTTACACAACGAATATTAATCCATTTGGATAATCCATTAATTACCGCGCGGTTTGAAATGATTAAAGTTAACGAGAACTTAAGTAAATAACGCGGATTTAATAATTTTTTATTTATAAAATGGAAAATTTATACTGCTTATATTCGTCAGATGTTATCATTTTTAAATTACAAATCACAGGGCTCTTCGCTTTTTGTGGTTTTTAAGATTAAAAAGAAATTTTAAGAAATAACATTTTAAGGAACCTAGACTTGAAGTTCTTTCTAAGTTTTTGTTGTTGTTGTTGTTGTTATTCATCGTTAAATAGGAAAGTCATTACCTGAAACTTCAACGTGAAACGAATAACAGTAATTTAAAGTTGAGTTATTTGTTATTAAAGGATCACACTTTATAGGCTACGCAGGTTCCTTCGGGATGCTGGAGATGTAGGCCCCCAGCGATTCTCGACCACCGCAGATGAAGTTGGGGGTCGGATGGTCAATCTGACTCCCTCTTCTTCCTTCGCTTTTAACCTCAGAAAAAAACCCGATCCCTACTTTACGGAGAGCTGTGCAAGCCCTAGGACCCCATCTTGCAGAGGAACACGCAGAAAAAAAAATCCCGACCCTAAGCCAGGAATTGAATTGAATCCGGAACCCGCAACCTAGCGCCTACATCACTCGTCTATCAACCGCACAACAGTAATTTACTATTAAAGAAATGAAAATTCAGCAACAAAAGAGCAACACCATGATAACAAACATGCTTCAATAGTTATCAGATTATCTGAATGTCTTCATTGTTATTTAAAGCAGATTACGGCTGTTTAGTGAATTATCTTTTCAAAGAATTAATAGACTAAATGTCTAAGGTTAATTTTAACCTGCTTAAATTCTTCCTTCTTTATAATTAAAATAAACTTTTTGTAAAATTCGGATTTTGTAAAGTGAAACTTTGTAACCTGACTATAAATTTCAAAGGCTTAGTTTTGCTAATCACAAAATCCCTTGTAACCATTCGTTGAATTCTTTGTAATGTGTTAATGATCCAACAGTCACTTAATAGTCCCAGCTACACATCATTAATTTGTCTCCCACGCAAACTTTCTCCAATTGGGTTTAAATTTATAATTATATCGTATTAACTAGGAAACTAACCAAATAGAGAAGGCGTCTGCTAATAAAGAACATTCACTTTAAAATCAAATAAAATTAAACCTTATTTTCTTTTAAAGATGTACTCCAAAGCTGGGGAAAGTAACATTTCTGTGATAAAAGCTAATTTTAAAATATTTGTCGTTAGTTTTCGTTATTGAAATACCAATGTTATTTATTTATTCCTTGTAAGAAAGCACCATTGCTGTGTAAGTTTCTTTTAAAATTGATATGAGTTTGAAATGAAATTATCAAAAACATTTTGAAATTTCTTTTTTAATCCTATTTTCCAATCTTCAAAACTAAACAATGGATTTATATCCTATTTCTATTAAAATCTCATTGTCTTAAAAATGTAGTACAACCAACTGAATTAAAAAATGCGAGTTTTTGGCTTACATTCCAGTAAGACTTATTAGATCAGCCAGTCTGTGTGTGGGTGTAAATTTTCTACTGTTACGAATATTTTGTTATTGATATAATTATGTTATTATTGTTCTACATTAATCCCCTTGTTTGGCTATGCAAAGTTTGTCCTTTCTTGGTCACGCTTTTGCAAAATACGCCATCTTGGACTGACTGCTCGGAGTTCAAGTTGATGACGTCATGACTGGTAACGTTTGTTCCAGCTACGTAATGACCATATATGACAAACCCTTCTTTTTTGAAAACTACTACAGTCCAATCAAGTCCCTTAGTCGCCTCTTACGACATCTAAGGCAAGTTGTGGAATGGTGCTTTTCTTTCTGTCGCCGATCGCGACAAAACACTTTTTCGAGGAATGAGACCTTTCCGACAGAAAATTCTGATTACGGGCCTGACTGAATACAATTTGAAATCTTTTCCAAGTAGATCTTCGTAAAGAAGCGACAAAAACTCCCATAGAAAAGCATTGGAATTTAAAGAATGGATTTCAAACATCCTTTTTCTCTTAATATCTCATTGTGTTAAACAATGAATATTAAAGCATACCTAATCTATTGCGCTTGGTTTGATCCGTTTACAATTAATCCTAATAAGACAATTCAAAAAAATGAATTACTTTACTGGATTCTGCTTCAACCACATTCACTGCTGTGACGAGTGCTTATCGTGCAGAAGAATCATAGATTGCGACTTCTAGTCCTTGTCCTACGAGGCCTACTTCAAGCCATTATCGTGCTAAGAAGAGACAGAAAATAAGAGTTCAATTTTATTTTGATTCTAATATGGAGTCCATTGGAGCAGTTAAGGGATTCTTCATTCCCCAGACGATAAAGAAGCCAATTCAAACCTTGGCGAATTTATCTGAAAAAGCAACATGTGAACCAGTCGGACAACGCCGTAGGATTTTTCACCCCCATTCCAAGATATGGATCACACAACAAACGTCACAAACTGAACTTTCCACTTCGTCTTCATTGGTTTCCTTCCACACGTGACCTCATTTCGGTCCTTTAAATGCAAGAACTTTTTAAGTGTTTTTATCAGCTCATCAACGTTTGCTGGCGAAACTAGTCTCTGTATTTGATGTTTGTTATTTATTTATTATTATTTATTATTTATTTGATGTTTATTTCCTTGTTTTTATGAAAATGTTTGACATGGCTCATTCAGTTAAACTAAATCTATCAAGATTGATTATCTGCTTCTAACATGTTATGCATATAAACCTATATAGAAAATCATATAGTGGCCCGCCAAAGCGCATGGGAAACTTTTCATATTTTCCTTTAGTTAAAGGTTCATTACGTAAATTGACCTGTATTAAGAGGCACAATGAAATGATATTTTCAACAAATAAAACAATTACTATTTGAATTTTGTAACAGATTTTCCAATGACCTTTAATTTTTAATAGAAATATATCAGAAACTAATTCACTGTTTCTTTCTTTGTACTTTTTTTTTTTTAATTTTTGAATTTACAGCATGCTAAAATCAAATTTACGAGAATAAATTATTTTGCTTTCCAAAAAAAATATTAAAATTAATTAAAGAACTGATATAGGATTACAAAACACTAAATGAAGAAAACAATATTATTATTGAAACTCAAAAAGATGACCATTACTCTCTGTGTACAAGAATTTACTTATAAAAACTTATTGAAGAAAAAAATAGGATATATAAAAGTATTGAGAGAGCATAGTAAACTCTCTATTTCCTTTTAATTATCAATTTAAAATAAACAAACAGTGGCAACGATATATAAACAGCGATTCCAATGAAAGCGGTTATGATTTTAGTTGAGCAAAAAGTGATATTTTATTCCTTTTTGAATGAACTCATTATTTGATAGCGCGCGCCATTGTTGACGGAGAGAACGCAACGTTTTGAAGTTCAACAATGTTCATTTTGAATTTTATCGACTTTCTCGCAACAATGACAAATGAAAAACCGTTTTTCATTGTTGCACTAACATTGTGAAGTGCGATGTTCAAACCACTTTGAACAAAAATTTTAACTTTCTAAAACACATAGTTCTTTGAATTATTATGTTCGTAGAGGGATAATTGTACATGCATCTCATTTCAATTTAAATTCACATTGTAAAGTTAAGGATGGAAATTTTTCTTTGTTCTTTATTAGTGTCGAAAGTTTTATCTCAAAACGATTAAACAAAAACTAAGATCTCTTTTTGAACTTCGATCCATGCAGATACGAGATCAGATCGTAAATCTTTCTCGTTTTTTTTTTTTTTTTTTTCATTTTCATTAAATCAAAATTAAAAATCAAGCTTTTTTTTTTTTTTTGTCAATGCGACGTCCCGCGAAAGAAGCGCTGCCATAAGAAAATCCATTGTTTAGTTCGTCAACCTCCCACTTGATGTCAGGTCGATCGTTGTGGCAAATAGCCTCTCTTTACAAATGCCGTCTCTCGTGTCTTTCTTTACAATAATGGCCTGGGATTTATTTCGCTCAGAGACAGGACGCTCCTTTATGACGGAGGAATTCGTTGCGATAAAGCTGTCTACAAATGATTGTCGGGCATAAACCACTATTGGTACATTGGCGATGCCACAAAGTGTCCATTAAAGAAAACCCTTTCAATTTACTGCCCCACCTATCGGCGGCCAAGATAATTTTTATGTTCATCATTTGCTGCTTTTATGGTTTGTGTTTGCAACTGGTTGGGAAACTAATGGAGGATAGTAATTTCATTTCGTTTTACTTATTTATTTTAATGAATGGTTTTAGTAGAAAGTAATCAGAAAAAAAAATCAAAGTAAGTTGTTTTAGCCTTTAAATCGCCCGTGGACAATGATGGAAGAAAGTTAAACTATTTTAATATGTTTTTAAAGAAAGATAAAGCAATTTATAGTTTAATATCTAATTTCTTTATTCGACATAAAAGCTTAAGTCGTATAGTATAGCTATCTGTCTATCCTCAAGAAGCTGTGCAATGCCTTATGAACATAGATACGTAAAAGTTTTAAAAAAAGTAGAATGATACTTTTAAAATTTTAAATGTAGTTAAATATTTTTGTTTTTGAATTTTCCTGCTAAAGGGATGGGGTTCGAATCTTCGTAAGGCAGCGATTTTTTTCCTATTCTTTTATCTGCAGAGGACCAAGATAATTTTCTAATCTTCCCTCGAATTCATCTCCCATTTCTAGCTTTAATATCCCCGTGGAAGCAAAGGAGAAAGAATCATTCATTTGTTTTCTGGGTACGTTATGAATATTGAAGAAGTGTAAAAGTTTAACCCGTCAAGCAAACAAGTAAACTAAGTTCTTCAGAAAACATAGAGAAGTGACATTAATCTTATTTATTTTTTAGTATTCTTAAAACTAATTTACAAAAAATAAAATCGTTTCCCATGGCACGTTGCTCAGTGATTTACACTTAATGCGCAAGTCCACCAATGAAAATCAAAACCAGATAGAATCAGCGAACAATGGAAATAATATTAATTTAACCCAAATAATACAATTTTTGTAAACCAATTTTCAATAATATTAATTTAGTTTTAGTTAACTTTGTTTTGATAATAATAATAATAATAATAATAATAAATTAGAATACGTACTCTGTGATTTGTAATATGTGACCCTTATCATTGAATTTAACCATAATAAAAGGAATGGCTGCAAACGTAGTTATTGTAAAACTAAAATAAAAAGAAAGCGTCAAGGTTCAACAGTTTCGGCCTACGGAAGGCTTAGCCTTTTTCTGCAACACTGCTTCTCCATGTTCAATTTTTAGTGCTAACTTTTTTTTTAGCTTTTTTATAATATAACAAGAAAACTCAATCACCGAAAAATTGCATTTCATTTCTTGAAGTCTAAAATTTATTTGCTTATTTCCGTTGATTTTACTGATTCTTCCGAGATTGTCTTGCAGAGAAGTGTTGTGGCGTCTTTTTCCCAGAAGAAGCTATGAGTGAAATGTTGACAGAAGAACACGACATGCTTTACAGAAGAGTGAAATTTCCTTTTGTCTTCAACTAATATTGATTGTAATTGACTACTCAAGCAACAGACTGAGCTGAAACCTGCGTTGTTACCTCGCTAACGAGTAATCTAACATAATATAATTTTGAAATCTATGGTAGATTGGATGAGTTGAGGGTAAAAAAAAAAAAAAAAAACAACTGTCCTGCCAAACTTTTATAGCACGATAACTTAAAAAACGATTACTCTTTTAAAAGTTGAAGTTTTCAATGCTAGATAAGCTTTGTCGAATATGATCTTCCTGTTGTCAGAAAGTGGACCCATAGGTGCGGAAAACTCTAAATTAACATCAAACATCATTGTCCTTAATATAATAATTGTTAGCGACCCATTTGGGTGCTATTGCGTTTGTCCTGTCCGTTCGTCCATCCGTGTCTGCTCTTCCCCCAAACAACTCCCGAAGATCTGATCGACAAACGGACTTCACCATCAAACACCGTAAAAATAGGATAATTATTTCTACCTATCCGGAAAAATGCGGACAGAGTCGACTGTTCGTTTCCGCAAATTTGGAAATTTTTTGCTCGACAACTACTGATCCGATCGACTTGAAATGCTTTACTTTAGATTGAAGCTATATTTACAACTACATTTTTATAAAGAAGCTATATTTTTATTCGAACATATCTATAACAGTTAGTTAGAAATGAAACAATATTCATTGTATAGTAGACACTAGACTAAATCATATCCAAATTTCAAGTTGTCCAAGAAAAATTCCCAAATTTCACCTTTTTTTTTTTTTGGTTTTATTTTATTTATTTATTTTTTTTTTTTTTTGATCTTGTCATTCAAGTATTCCAAAGTTGGCACGACAACTATGTCTTGCTGAGATTAGATTCAGTATAAAACCGTTTCTTTCTTTGTTTTTGTTCTTTTTGATAGTTTTGCAATCAACTTCCAACAGCATTTCTCTATGCTGAAATAGAACCAGGAATTTTGAATTAAAATAATTTTATTTTTCTTTGGGAATATTGTGACCTTTTAACAGCAGTTCTGATAGGTTTTCTTCCCTTTTTCTTCCAATTTACAATATTTATTTTTGTCAGTCAAAATAATAAAAAAACACCCTCTATTCTTAGCTTTTAGGTATTGGGTTTCCAATACCATTCTGCCAAAACTGTTTGTCAGTTGCTTCAGTGTTAGGAACTCAATTATATTCGGACGGGCGTAAATATATTTTTTTTTTCTGGACCCGATAGATTTGTCGTGGCATAAAGAAGGAAAAAAAAGCAAAGAGGAAAGGAGGAAAAACAATAAAAAAAAGGACCTTATCGTAGGCTGTGCAATAGCGGCTGTTTTTATGAGGACCAGCGAATTAAATTGGTCCACACAAAGGAAGTGGTTCGGCGCCAGGATCAAATCCTAACAGCCGTAAAGGCAAGACGACGCCTTTAGAAGATTCAGCACCAGTAAATAACAAAAACTAATACAAATCACAGGTACAGATTTTTACATTCTTATATGGGCGGGAAATGAGGGATTTACGATAGTTGGGGAGCCAATATTTAGTAGCTGGCCTGCCGCCTTCAATGTCTTTGTAACTTCAGCTGAAACATGAAAATTCTGCATATCTTATGATCTGTTTATAGCATAAACAATAAGAACCTTAGGTTTAATAGTTTTATACCCGATATTAACTTTTGAATTTCTAGAAAAAAATAACGGAGATCAATAGTTAAAAAAAAATATATATATGATAATACCAGTAAAAGAAATTTGAGCTTTTATCAGAATATTACTACTACTACTAATAATAATAATAATCAGGTAGAGTCAATTGTTCATCAACAGCTAGCACACAAACATTCACTTATTAAGAACACGGTCCCATACTACAAGTACACACCACAAAGCGTATTAGAGTCACCCTCGCATAAGCTGTACTGGGATCGTCCCATTCACACATACAAAACCATACATCACAACAGACCTGACATCACACTTGTTGATAAGGTCAACAAACAGACCTATCTAATTGATATTGCAGTGCCTATCAGCAAGAACATGCAGAAAACTCACGCTGACAAGATCAGTAAATACACTAATCTAGCACACGAGCTCCAGAAGCAGTGGAGGCAGGACCGAGTACGTGTTGTACCCATCGTCTTGCCCGCCACTAGTCTGGTGCCTCACACACTGCACCACAGCCTCAGCACACGAGGACTTTACAAAAACACTTATGCACAACTCCAGAAAGCTGTGGTACTCAATACAACATGCATAGTTAGGAAATTTATGGACGCAACCACACATCCCTAATCATTCCTGCACACCTCTTTACACTTGGCAATATGTGCTTTGGTCCTTGACCCGCCATGTTGTATTTGCTGGGGAAACCCATGGTTTGAAACTTTTACATAATAGTAATAATAATTACAGAAACTGAAATGTCAAGAATTTCATTTCTGCAAGAAACTAAATTGGTCGCGAATGAAACGCTTGCAGACTAGAATCCATCTTTTCGTACAAGATTAAACTGAACTCAGCGACTACTAATGGAGATAGCATTGTGGAAGTTGCGGAGTTGTAATACTGCTTGCCAATCCGCATAAGAAAAAAGTCTTTAACTAAACAATATCAATAAATCTCATCGGATTTAATAAGACTTTATATTGTGAACTGAAAATTTAACAATTATTACATCATCGTACATTTAATATCATTTATAATAAGATATCAGTTTAGACAATGCCGGGAATTAGTTCGTTCAGTGATTCAATATGGCTGCGTTCTCTCCTGCTCAATTGTTTCACTGTGTTTGGTGATGGTTTGCTTTACATAACTAATCGAAACCAATTCTATTAAATGTTTATTGCAAACTTCACACAGGTAATGCTTCTCAGTGAGTCTGTGCCAATGTCGAACTGATACGTGATTTTACTGGAGCTAAGCTCATCAGTTTCAAGCTGCGGAACGAAGCGTAAACAGTGGGATGCATTCGTCGATCTGACATCACTTAACAATGATCTAGGCTTCAGAAATAAGATAGTTTTGATCTATCTTGCATTTGACAGACGGTATCTAAGTTTTATTCTGAAATCTCTACTGCTTCAAAAGTCCTTCAGATAATTAATAATAACGATGTTACGGTCGGAGTGACGGGTGTCTGTGTCGGGGACTACTGACTCACAAGCACTCATGCCCATCGAGGACACGGACGGACGGTACGGGTGAATTGAGGAGATGAAGTAGTAATATATTTTTGGAAAATAAAAAGTCCTTTTCAGGGCTAACAAAACAATAGGAGGAGAAATCAATTCGTTCTTCATATAGGATTTATAGTAATCAAATATATTAATAAAAATATATAAAAAAATTCAAAATTAAACCCAATTAACATTTTTTTTTTCGAATCACTACAGAATAGAAGAAATGAAAATAAAAAAACAGCTATTGTAAAATATTAAAAACTAACTTGGAATTTTATTTAAAACATTCTTCACATGAAAATTTCATCACTTGTTAATATTATTGTCAATTAATGATAAACTGACCAAAATTATACTACTGAAAAAAAAACCGTAAAATATTTAATTGTAAGTTGATTAACCTTCAGATAAACATAATTAAATTCAAAGTATCTATTTTGTTTTGTAATACTGTATTTTAGCAATGAAAAAATTAAAAATTGTAATGTAGGCAGATATTTATAAACATCTCGATGAATGTACGTATTTCATCTTTGTAATATTGATATAAATTTCTCGTTGATGAAGGTTATAGTGATCCGATATCTAACAGTTCCAATGCTATTACTCATAGTTGACATTGATCTTAGGTTATACTAAGTGGACAGTTATTACATTCTAATCATGCTGGCTTGATCACAACTTTAGTTTTCTCAAGAGGATATTTTTTGCTTCCAATTAAAAAATATAAACTTTTATTTTAATGATTAATTTCATTACAGAGTAGATATCCAGCGAAACTTGGACGAAACGTAACCTGAAAAACATGTGGTAAATATTAAGAGGTATAGATATTTTTGTATTAAAAAAAAGTTACTTATTGAGCCTAGCAGGACAAGGATTTGATATTGTTTCTTTTATTGTGTGTTTTTGGTAGGGTTTTCGTTTTGAATGGGTGCCGCTTTCGAGAGTGAGAGTGGGATCCTTATTCGTTCGAACCTTCTGAGTCTGTCATCGGTGGAGTGTGTCTGGCTGACGAGTCCTAATGACGACGAAACGGCCGTCCCAGACTCTCGCCGGTGATTGCTCGGGATGCAAAATCTGTTTTCATTCTTTTGTGCCTTCATTAGTTATCACTTGTTACTTATGTTTTGTTTATGATATATCATTTAAACCAAAGCATCATACAAAATTTCATGAAAGTTTTACAAAAGTTGAGGTAACATTGTTATTAGTGTAACATGAAACGAATTCAGCCAAGTATCCTTGCATTTTCTGTTTTTTATTTTCTTGCATTTAGTCATTGAGGGGTCACTGCCTCCATCGTGAATTCCCAATTCTTCTCCTCGTACGCCTTTTTAATCTTGTACTGGCTGATTAGCTCTGGCTGAGGAGAGTCCAACAAGGTCGAAACGGCCATCCCAGAGTATCAGCTCGACTCAAAAAGGCATTGCTATTTCTATCCTTGCATTTCATCAGTGAATTTCTTCAAAACCTGAAATGTAGAACATCATCAACATCCAGTCAGACACACAGACAAGTGAATATTAAAAATTCTATTGTTTAAACAAAAGTGCAAAAAAAAAAAAATATGTAAGCAGGTATCAGTAAGTTTTTATTAGTGCGAATTCATTCTTATAGCAAGAGTCATATTATTTAAATTTTACTTCGTTAACTGCTTTCTGTACTTTTTTTTCTTCCTTTATAACTCTTTGCTCTTAAGGCAATTGTGGTATTACCAAAGACAAGTAATGTCATCATCCCATCCCTCTGTCTACTTATGGAAAGGGGGTAGATTCACAGCAGGTGGGAAGAGGGCGCTACTTCCCGAGAAGAGGGATTCCCGGGATTTCCGCTTCCGGTGCAGTCAATTTCCGCGGAGCCATGCTATCCTTACTTTTATAGATGCCGACGTAATCACTCCACGGGCGGTCCACAATTGAAGCAGCCAAAATAAAAGGCGGTTACGAATCGAGGGGCGACACTAAAACCAACAACGGAAACGAATTTCGAGATCCTCAGCAAGACCTACAGTGGAAAGAAAAAAAAACACACACACCCGCTAGAGTTGCTCAAGAAGCCCCAGATTAGAGAGGAAATTAATTATCTCGAATGTCTCACTCTAATACTCTTCCGGTGTAATGGAAAATCACGTTTCGTCTCCACTTGAGGGATTCGTTTCGGGTTTTATTTCATTCGAGTAGAATGTTATTCCTCTTCTTTTCAGTTTGACTTTGAAGTTCACTTAATTCCATTTGATTAAATAATCTAAAAATAGATCAACAAGAGTAAAAATTAAGTAAACAACTGGAAGAAAAATAAAAAACAGTGAATATTATAAAAATAACAAGTTGTTTCTTAAAGAATTTTGAGTCTACTTTGCCCAAAACGCTGTCTTTATTACTTTCAAAATAAAATTTAATAGTTTCTCATCCCTTATCATTACTTCTCGAGAAAGTATGACTTTTTTGTTTTTACTTTAATTTTGAAGAAAGTTTTTCACACACACAAATACACACACAAAATGCTTTACTGATATTCCGAATTTTAAATTCTTATTCTTTAAATGAATGTGATATAATGTGAGGATATAATGTGACTTAAATAATATGAAATGAGACTTTTCATTTGAACTGCTTGTTTTAAACGGTTGATTGCTTTTGTTAAATTCTTTTAGAGCTTTTTATTAATATAATTCTTCTTTATATCCTGAATTGGATTATTCATTTCAAAATGAATACATTTCAAATTAATTTCAATGAAATTTCATTGGATTCGCAGCATATCTGAGGAGTTATCTATCTATGCAAGAATTGAATACAAAATCTAATATAATATACGCGTAAAATATGCTTAAAATCTGAAAGTAAAAATGATACATTGCATTGTACGGCTTTCAAGTCGATTCCGAGCAAAAGAAGTCCAGGTTTCATCATTGACAAGGAGACAATATGTAAAGTTCTTACAAGACTTAATTCTAAATGCGGAAAGACTTTTAGTGCTGTTCAAAACACAACAATAGAAAAAATAAAAATAATAAGCCTTAATCGAATCCTACATCTATAATATAAAAGGGAAATTTGTGGATGTATGTGTGTGTGTGTCTCTGAGAAATGTTTAGCGTCCATTCCAACATGCTACAAACTTGAAATTTGGCTTGGGATAGGTTACATATTCTGGACAATATAAAATTATAAAAATAATCTTTTTTTTTTTATTTGGGGGGGGGGGGAGAAGACCATAAACTGTCTTGAAAGCGCCACATGTGCACCTGGAGACGACAATTGGAACTACAAAATATTGTTGTGCGTAATAGCGCCACTTATTAACCGGTGGCGATAATTGCAACAAAAACATTGTTGTGCATAATAACGCCACATAAGTTTTGCCGGGAGGCAAAAACTAGAACCATCGGGTGTAAACGAGAGGGCAGTGAGGGGATGGGTAAACATTGTTTAAGAATACTTTACGGGTTTTCGAGAAAGCTATAGATTTTCGCGATAGATTCAGATTTGTAATGATCACATGATTTTTTACGAACTGGGAAAGCTTTGCTGTGATAGAGGTGTGAAGAAGGGGAGAAAGGAGTGGGAAATTAGGGATTTCGAATTACAAAATTTAAATATAACATTACTTTGTACCTACCACGGGATTTTTATATCAACTGAGAAAGTTTCGATGTGATCTCACAATTTCAATTTCTTCCTCAATTACATCACAACAACTCTTTTTTGTAACCAGTACGAGGAACGGGTACTCAGCTAGTATATCATAAACCTTTATTTACTGATTTTTTTTTTATATGTACAAATAATTTTGGATAATACAGGTCTATTACAAATTATAATAATAGTATCTAAATTATATAAAAAAAAAAAAAATATGTATTCCATTCCAACCGCCAAAGGACTTTAAGTGGGCAATTATGGGACAGATATTAAAATTTTGTCCGCGTAATTATGTAAGTCATTTAGTTTTAAGTCTGTAGCTGTAAAAGAGAAAACTTTCACATATTTTGCATTGTTGCTGCATTGTTTTAATTAGTGGCTTCTGTCACTGGGTGTCGCCACTAGTTTCGATTGATCGTTCGTTTTTGATGACTGTGTCATTCCTTCAGTGGAGGTGAGGTTGGAAGGGAAGATGCCATCATGAGAGTGGCAGTTTTATGATCGCAGCTGAAACGTTCGATTTCACCCTCGGCCTGCAATTCAATCGAAATTCTGAGGTCTGAATTAAATGTTCGGAGTCAAGATTTTTATGGAGGAAAAACATTTCACATTCGACGACTATCGAGGCCCATTCGACACCAGCTCCATCGTGCGGTGAGACATGGAGTTGATTTATCTCTATGGCGCTCTTGCAATCGTAATTTTTTTTTTCTTCGACTTCGTTTTCCCCGTGTTCCCCACTCATATGTCATAGATACAAATGTTCCATTTTGACAAAACTCAAAATATAAAAAAAAGAAGCACTAAGGGAGGAAAAAAACTCGGTATGTTTCAAACAAAAGACAAGTTCAACTGAAATCATGAATTTTAATAGTTT
>JAFIDM010000007.1:15687798-15707504 GCA_023159025.1 Thereuonema tuberculata | reverse complement strand
GTCAGAATGCATTTTCAAAATAATATACAGTTTTTTTTTTTTTTTTTAAATTAAGCAAAGGAATTAATGACCAAAGTGTCTAGATTAAATTTTCCTAATTAGGTTTCTGTATCATTTGAATATTGGATCCAGACTTTTAGAGTTTAAACAACATCACAACAGTTATTTAAATATACGATATATTGGGGGTATTTATATTTATATAAAAAGTTTCAGATTTTTATGAGCAGTAGTTTCAAAGATGTGGGGCGGTGAAAGCCACCAGTATTTTCCAGTACTTTCTGAATCACCCGGTTTACAGTTTATGTTTACTTTATTTTTCTGAATTAAAGTGCTTCTAATTAAAAACCAAAATTAACGAGAATACTAACTTTGTTCGTTTTTTTTTAAAAATAAAGAAAAACTAAAATTCAGTTAGTGAAGTATTACATTTAAAACTGTTACATACAAACTTAAAATAAAAGAACAACTGAAATAATTTTAAATACAAACAGTAAATGAGTATCATCACCAAATGATAAGAAAAAAAAATGTTTAGTTAATTAAGTTAACTAATTAATTAAAAAAACAAAATTAATGAGAAGATTATTTATTTACTTCTAATCTTAAATTGGTTTTCTGTTTAATATTCATAACATAAACGGAAAAAAACTTACATTAGGCTATCATAAAAAAAAAAGGTACCAAAAAAAAATAAAAGAGAAAAAACAAAAAAGAAAGTAAAAGAAAGTAAAAAAATTACTTTAAACTTCACGGGAATCGATCCAAGGACCCTTCGCTTTAAAATCCGCTGTGCTAACCACTACGCCATGATAACACTTGCTTTCTAGTGACATCAGTGAGTTAATAAGGCAGTAGTTGAAAATCGATGAAAACATTGCCGAATATCTCGAAATCTAAAGAGCGTTGGCCCCGACATGTATATATATTTTTGAAGTATTTGATGTGTAGTTTCATCTCACAAAAGGGCACTTGAATTCTAAACGTACAGGCTGTGTCGTCTCCTTGTAAGTTAAGGTAGTTTATAAAAAGAAACATAACTAATATCTAGATTTTATTTTTGTGAAAGTTTAAAAACTGACAGACCAAAGAACTTTTGTCAACTTTAAATAATTTAGAAATGTTATTTCCTAAAATGTTTTTCAAATTTCAGACAATTAAGAGAAAATAAATACAGCACACATGTGAAAATGTTAAAAAATATTTATATCGTAAATATTAAAACACACATCTAAAAATGGTCTGGATTTAGTTGTCCAATATGTATATTGTGTTATAAAATATGTATAATGTTCACGCTATTCATAAAACATGCTTTTAATAATTTTGTTTTCAACTTTCATATGGGTATTGATGTTTTTACAAATTCTAAAATGAAACATAATAAATAAATAATAATAAATGCTGAGTTAAAGAGAAAAGCAATAATTAATGGAGTAAAAAAAAGGAGTTTTTTTAAATGAAAAACTTCTTTGCAAAAAAACAAAGTAATCACAACTATAAACAAAATAAAATGTTCCAATATTAAAAAAAAAAAAAAAAAAAAAAAAATCAATGTCAATCATGTTTGTTTAGCTTCATTCTCAAATCAAAAAATAACTTACATCTATTATACTGGTGTCAGGATTGGGATCTACGCTTGGTGGATAAGCAAATGTGTAAAAGTCTTCATCTGATTCATCGTGATGCAGCCGGTTTCCATCTGGAGTTATTATCCTGACTTGGCCACTGAAATACAGTAACAAATTTCAATTTATTAGAATATTCAACAGCTGCAAAGATTTTCACAAATCAAAACGAAAAGGAAATCAAAATGGAAATTACTATACAATTTTAGGATGAAATACTTCAAATTACTAGGCTGCTTCCCCAATATTCAGTAGATTCAGATACATTGCAGGTCTTCCTGCCTGCCATTGATGTTGGGAAAAAATTCTGAGAAAAACATTAATGTTCTATCGTAAACTTTACACTGCAGGAGGCCTCCCCACTGAAATTACCAGTGTCGGAGCGAGAGGAAAAAAAGCAACAATTCTCGGAAATCTCAGGGACCTTTTTCTTCTGGCCAAGTTAATAAGCACAAAAGTTGTTCACTGAACAAATAACTTCCTTAAAAAAAGTTAATGCATGGAATAGAGTATAATAAATATGGCAAATGTAGCGAGATTTCACTTCAGTATATATTTGAGGTCTGTTAGAAGTGAGAATCAACGAACTGGATAAAATCTTTATCAGTTACAGAGAGGTTGTCTTATAATGTGAATAATAACCCTCTCCCAAAATCTTCAGTATAACTGGGCAGTGTCAAAAAACTACAAATGCCAATGAATAAACATGGAAATAATTTTTAATTTATTTTGCCAAAAAAATATAGGTTTTATATAATTGTCATCTTTGTATCTACTACCCTTCTAATTGAACCAATGAATGAATACTTGGCAAAACTCATATAAATCTTTTAAAATAATTAAATTTCATAAAGTTTCAATAAATAAATAAAGCCCTAGTTATTTCTAACTAACACATACAGAGAGTTTGTGAATGAAAATTGCTTTCTGGAATTGAGCTTCTTGGTAGCATCTTTTAATGCTTTTAAAAATTAAAACTCAAATAAAATTTATGCAGATTTATTTCGTAATAAAGAAAAAGTGATTAAATAAAACGCACTTATTTACAAAATGTTGAGGAGGGAATTATAAACATGGTAATAATCCGACAGTTTCGGAATACTGCGCATATTCCTTCGTCAGGGACGGCACAAACATATAAAACATTAAAACAATATTTAAGAAAATTCCACATAATCCAGCTTAAAGCTTACAACCTTATCACCGGCGGGCAAAACGCCCATCACTACTGCTAAACTTGCACAATCCTCTCACTTCCACCATGCCTTCTCACCTCGTGTCGTCTTAAACGTTGTTTTAATGTCTAACATGTTTGTGCCGTCCCTTATGAAGGAATATGCGCAGTATTCCGAAACTGTCGGTTTATTACCATGTTTATAATTCTCTCCTCAACATTTTGTAAGTAAGTGCATTTTATTTATTCACTTTTTCTTTATTTCAATACATGCACGTTAAGCCTCCTTCTTATTTCGTAATAAAAGCCAATCAAGTTTTACAGTAATCTGTTCTTATACTATATAATAGGAGTGATCGCAGCTAGCAAGCTGCATATGTGGCTCTTTGACATGTAATGTGTAGCTCGTGGAAATATATTGACTGAGCGCCTTTTGTATCAGAATTAATACAAAAGGTAAATAATAAAAAAATTCCAAGCTTTATAATTATTTACCGAATATAAATTGAGAGTCCAATGGATTAAAAGGTAAGTTTAAAGTTCATAGCAAGTAAATTGTACCTAATTTAATGCTGAGTTTGAGTCAGAGATTAAAAATGTTTCAGATCAGCAATTTTTCTTAGATGCTTCAGTAGTTCAATACTGTATTGAATATGCTCAGTATAGTTTAAACAATAATTAGTCAGAATTTTGAAAATACTGGTGTGCTTTATGATTATTGAAACTATTAAAAATTTAACAATTTAAAACTACATATATGAATAAATATTATATACATATATATCTTAATATTTGCATAAAAGTTTTGTAAAAAAAATATGCAAGTAACAATAAAATGAGTATATTATTTGTTCATGTCTTGCGGCTCTCAAACATCTGACGCTTAATGTAAGTGGCTCTTACGTTAATCAAGTTTGGCCACCCCTGCTAT
Source organism: Thereuonema tuberculata (assembly GCA_023159025.1). NCBI lineage: Eukaryota > Metazoa > Arthropoda > Chilopoda > Scutigeromorpha > Scutigeridae > Thereuonema > Thereuonema tuberculata. The sequence goes on along the minus strand of JAFIDM010000007.1, from coordinate 15,703,771 downwards.
ATAATAAAAAAACATCTCCTACATAATACTTTAAAAGCTCATACAACTTTTTCTGTTTTTTGTTTTACTGGAATTACTTGTTAAACATACTGTGATTTATTTGTATTACATCTACATAAAGAATTTGGTTTTTAATGAAGTCATAGGATTCCAGGTCCTACTCTTTCATTTCTGTTCAATCCCACCCACATTTCAGTCAGGTTAAATCATCAACCCTTGCTTTTCTCATAACTGATTCTTTTGTTTTGTACATATCTCCCAATCCTCATCCACTTATTAACCCTTTAAGCCAGTGAGGACATACACATGTCTGTTTCACAGCCAGATGAATATACAGGGCTACGTTCTCTGCAGCGGTGAATAGCTGGCGGACTCCCACTGTTAATTTTCTACTTATTTCTGTCATTTTCCACTGAATGAGAGGGAATGAAGTAAGCTTATATTTTAGTGGTCGAATTTAAATTTCCGTGCTCTAGTTTAGCCAGTAGAAAACTTTCTTTAACTTCTTTAGCTCTCAAGAAAAAACAAGATCCACACGAGAGACATATGCCAGCCTGAAGGGTTAAGCTTTTGAACTTTTGTTTAATTTGGTGAAGTCACATCTTATATCAGAAGAATGTTCAAGGCAGGGGCAGTTAGTAATTGAAACTTCATATCTATAAACTACTTCCTTATAAACGCAAGCATATTTCCAAAAACTGATTTAAAAATGAAAAATAATTTTCCTTGTTAATCTAATAACAAACAACTTATTAATTGATAGAAGCATGATATTATAACATAAACAAAAAAACATGAAATGAGTGGAAGGAAATTAAATTAAAAATTACAAAAATACAGCCAGTTTTGCTTAACAAAAGTTTACTAGAATGAATACTTTTTATATTATACTAGCATATATGCCAGTCAACAACAAAGGGATAACAATGTGACAGCTTTTATTTTGGATAGAGTATTTGCCATTCATATACAAAGATACAAAATTAAAATGAATGCATTGCTAGGAACATAAATGAATTTGTTTATTGGAAGGCTTGATTACAAGTCACAAGTGGAAATTGGGGCATCATTTAGTAAATGATCTTGACCATTTTTTTTTTCTTTTTTTTATTTCTGAGTACTTTGATGTTGTCTCTGTCTCATCAACTCGACAATGCAACATAAAGCTGGCCATGTGAAAATATCGGCTCTATCAAGAAACTCCCCATGATTGCGAATGTGGCATTGCTGCTTTACAGACAGATCGAGAACACTCTGTAATACATGTGAGATGTGCAGGACAACTCTCCCACATTACAATGGGGGGGGGGAGGTGCATTATACACAGACAGACACACACAACTGGGAAAACTATAGAGAGAGATTATTTTATGATGACTTATACTAACAATGTGTAAGTGAAGGCACAAATGTCTGAATTTTGTCCAAGCTTGTACTAGCAACAATGGCCATCTTATACTGGTTACAATTTCTCATTTTTATTTTTTACATTGTAGTTTTATTATTCATTTTTCATCATGGAAATAATGACTTATGTACATTATAAAACCTGCTACCAATTAGGCTAAAAACACTGAATTCTAGTTGCTCTTTCATTATCAACCTTTGCTAGGAACAGACTATGTAAAACCACAGGAAATTTAACTTTTATTTTGCAAATTCTCATACAACATAGGCTCTGTTGGAATGTAATTCTTCATTAAGTGATGGATGGTTGTTTAGAAAGTAACAATTTTAATAAAATGATGCAAATAAATAAACTATCTACACTAACTGACACAAACCCCTTAGAAATGACTGCTCCCAAGGAATTTGTTGATATTTTACAAAATGCCTGAATAAAACTCCCACCATCAGTAAGAGCTATCAATCCTTATTGATTTAAGAGATCTATAAAAAGGGAATTTCTTAATTTAAGCGAAGCATTATTCAATTTGAACTTGTAACCAGAAGAAGTTTGTGATGCACAACAGCTCTCTATTCAACCTTCCATATACTTAGTACTTAACACACTCAACATCTTTTTCGTTTTACTTTAACTGTTGGTGTTCTTTTATTCAGCTCCAATAATATAGCAAAATTTAACATTTATGAAAAATGCAATCATAAGTTAAAAAAGAAAAAGTAATATATTAAATTGAATAACATTTTTCAAAAAAATTAATAAACTTTTTCTCTACTGTATTAATTATTAAAAAAATATATTTTGTGGTTAAATTTCTTTTATTTAACTGCAGTTGTTAAGTCTTCCATGTTAATACACAGCCAACCAAGAGACTGAAACATCTCAATAGGGCCCTTCAAATGAAAAAGAATTTGAGGCCACTACTGTAGGTATATGGGCCCGGTAGCCAAGTGATTGCAGGTTCAATCCCCGAAATAGGAAGATGTTGTCGATTTTCCCACGTTAAATTCTCCTCGAAGTGGTTTCTAGGATCACCCAGCCCTCTGTAGAATGGGTTCAGGTGGGCTAGAGTTGGGCTGACCATCTGACCTCAACTCTGTTCCGAGGTCAATGAAATGTTGGGAGCCTTACATCTAATGCCCCTCCTCCCTGGGTCACACCTATCTATTATATTTATAGTAAACTTAAAATAATTTTATTGAGGAAGAACAAAGGCCTCTATAATCCAGGTTTCTGAGAATTAGTGGAGACCACAGAGCAGTTGAGTCACATCCTGAAATTGGCACAGCGGTTGATTAGTTATGATTCGCTGTAGTGTGGATTTTACACTAATCCAAAAATGAATATATAAGCATTTTAATTATTTCTGGAAAATGCTTACCAACAGACAGAATTATTATGCATTTTACTATAAACGAAAAACAACAAACATGTCTTTTTATAAATGCTGAAATCTGACTTATATTTTAAAATTTCTTAAAACTTAAGTAAACTATATAGCTAATGCAAAAACTTAATACAAACACTTCAAGGATTTTGAACAATGTTTAAATTTTTCAAAGAGTAACAGTTTTATCTGTTTGTCCAGCAAGTAAACAGCAATTTCTTAAAACTGGAGTTTTTGGTTATAAGATCTTAAATGAGTTTCTGACCTAAATTACAATCACTATCTTTATTTGCAATATTCTGCAAATTCAGAAAACTTCTGCCTTCCTGAATTAAAACGACGATAGAAAGTCGAAAGATAACATCAATTTGTATTTTTTAAAATGAAGTAGAAGTTATGACCGAGTAATCATCGTACATTACGTAAACATAACGTTGAAGAGATGAAAGTCCATTAGGAGATTTGATAAAATTCAGGCTACCAACTGTGTCAACTATTAAGTGTTAATCCAAATGAATAGTTCAACAATAACTTCTTATTCAATTGATAAATAAATAAGATTAAAAACTGTAAGAAATCATAACAGTAACATTTGTTTGAATTTTCGTTTAGTATTCGTTCTGTTAACTTACCAACTATGTGCCCGCAACTAAATTGAAATAAGGGGGATTATTTTTTTTTACTAAATGGAAGCTTTACCCACAACGAAGGATGGGAAAAAATATTTTAAGGGAAGTGGATTATTAGCTTTAACTAAAATTAAACTTTGTTGTCACAGCAAAACAACAAATCACTTCGATTAGAAAATAAAGAGTTTTAAGGTATTTATTTGAAAACAAACAAACAAATAATTTTGGAAGGTTTCGTTAGAGCTTCGAATATGCACCACAAACTCGTTTATAACTGGTATTTTGTTTGTTTGTGTGTGTTTTTTTAAATATTTTGATTTGTGGAAAGGCTTTTAGGCCTAACCTGCGTATTAGATATTGTAAGATGGTCGCTATATCGGGATCAGGATCGCTTGTATCCGAATCCCGATCTACTGATTCGCCGTCTTCTCTTTCTTCCATGTTTTCTCTCCTGCTTGAATTCGTTGATCCCATGCAGCTGCTGAGGAGCCCAATCGTGAACTGTTTTCTTTGCCAAACGACAAAATCCAATTGCTCATCTACTACTCCTTCACGTCAATTCTTCGGCCATTTTGGATTGAATCGCAGTTCCGAATACAACAGGAAAAAGTAAAACAAAATAAGGGAATAAAAGGTACGAGAGAATTAATTTATAAATGAAATTAAAGAGACAGAATTTTATTAGGGATGTGTTTCAATCATTGAAAATAAACGAATTGATAAATTTCACTGAAAAGGAAAATAACGGCGCTGCATCGTGTTTACTTGTAGTTGCCACACGATGGCGCTGCATTGAAATAACTTCAATTACGAAAATGAAATAGTATATTGTAATAGACTCATATTGAAAAAGAAAAGAAGAAAAAGATTAGAAAAATAAAATTGTAGAAATGATTTTAAGAGATGGAGTTTTATTAGAAATCTATTAGATTAAATAAATGAACATAAGGAAGCTGTTGTTTGCATATAGTTGTCACCAGATGGCACTACACTGATTCCTTCAGCTACATTGTACAACACCATTCCGGGGGAAAAAATAATGAAAACAAGGATTGGAGCAATTAACTTGCTGAAAGAATTTTAAAGATGATGCTATTATTAGAAATATTTTCAATAAAAGTTGGAAAAGTTTCACCGAAAGTGATAGTAAAGACGCTGGTTTTACTTGCATGCAATTATCATGCTACGGCGCTGTTATTACTGCCACTTCAACTTTATTATCTAAACAAATATGAGAGAAAAAAAATTAAAAAATAGAAGAATTTTATTGAAAGTGAAATTAATACCACTGTTATGTTTGCATGAGTTGTCAAGCGATGGCGCTTCTCGAAACTTCCTTCATAGTAGATCGACCACTTATCTCTAAAAGGGGGCGTCCATTAATTATGTGAGGTGCTTTTTAAAAAAATTGGGACCCCCCCCACATGATATTTCTCCTATAATTTTTAAATAATTAAAATTTATTTGGTATGTTCATGTATTTTGGTTCAAACCACTAAATACTTAAAGCGTTACTGATGTCTTTTATGAAATATATTTTTTTCTGTGAAAGAAGAGGAGAAAAATGATACTACGTTTAAGGTGCACTACAACGAGTTTAATTAAATTTAAATTAAATTAGGCTGCGACACAACCTTCCCTAATTCTTCACTCACTCCATGGGCATTCATGTGCTTCCTCTACTGTAATGATTGGACACACGACGTCCATGTTTTTTGTAGTACAGGAAGACAGTCATTAGACGTATCTACATCCCCCTCGTGCAGCCACTCCAGCCTATCGTCCACGGCGCACAGCCGCTCCTCAGCCCGACGGCAGGGGACTCAGGCAAGGAACTCCCAGAATGAAATATGAAACTTGCGCGGGGCTTGTTTCAAATCGGGGAATCCCGGGCGTAGACAATATTACAAAATGTTATAACTGTTGTAATATGTATATTCTCTGAATTAAAAAGTTGGCGTGAGATTTTGATTGACCCTCCCTCCCTTAGATTTGGTGAGATTAGGCCGGATCCCCCCCCCCAATTTTGAGCTCACGTAATTAATGGACGCCCTTAAAGGCTGGATGACCTGCTAAGGATTTAATTCTTTATGGCAGCCATTTTGTAGTTAGGGAGAAAACCAGTTTTCTTCATTTACGTAGCTTCACTGTAAAAAGTATTTACCCATTTCATTATTCCGCATCAAAAAAAGAAAAAATAATTGCTAATTTAGAATTATGGAGAGTGGTTTTTTTATCATTACAGAAAAAAAAAATATTTGAAAATCATTTTCAGTAATAATAATAATAACAACAATAATAACTGTAATAATAGTGAAAGTAGTCTAATAAAGTAATAAAATGTACTAAATCAATATTTATGTTTCTTTTCTTTGCCGATTTTTCTTTTTTTTTGTTTCGTTTTTATCAAATAATATATATATTTTTTTAAAGTCAGGAAAATATTACACACAAGTTGAGCAAAAACTAGAATTACAAGAAATGCTACTTTAGTTTCGTCCGCAGTTGCAGACATCATAAGGCACTAATACATTAAACAAATTGTTACTCTCCTCTCTTCCCATGTAAAAACCAGTGTTTAAATGTTTTAGTGCCTTATGATGTGTGCAACTGCAGACGAAACTTGTAATTTTAGTTTTAAATTGCGGCATTTGAAATAATGAAGGTATGTCCTCCCAACGTTTTTTTTTTGGTTGAACAGATAGGTTTCCATGGGGTGTCTACTTAAAATTACTTAACTTCACCTTAATCTTGGCCCCCCCCCCCCCCCCGAAAATATATTCTATATTCGCCATTGTTTCGAAAGAAAGTAGAGATATAGCAAGTTCTTTAGCAATAATTGTATGATTTGAGTAAACCATAAATAAATAGACTGAACTGTCAAAAGTATCGTGTCATCTGAAAAATTGTACTTTAATTATTAAATGATAATATTAACAAGAATATATTATATAATATGAGAACTGAATGCGACTAAAGAATGGTCCTTTTCCTAAAGGAAAGATTTTTTTATCAACGCCCGGGATCTTGGCACTTGCCTTGACCTTGACAAATGTGAGCTATTTGGCCGAAATCATTACCCTGGATACACCTTAGGACTCGCAGAAACGGACTGAACAAAAAAGAAGAAAGTTGCATCCATGCCGTCGCCGGGATTCGAACCCAGGTTCCGATGCATCTTCCTTATGTCAGCTCACCGCCTAGACCATTAGGCTATGCCGGAATGGCCCTAAGGGAAGACATTTGGACTTATAGTTAGACAGCTACGCCACTTTGAGAAAAACTTATAATATAGTACTGCTTAAAATTGTAGGATATGATCAGTCGCTATTTTTCTTAACTATTAGATACGTTTCTTTTCTCCCAAAAAGAAAATTAAAAAAAAACTATGACTTTGAAATGATACATTAAATAAAAAATACACTTCTTCTCTTCAAACTTTCAGACAAGTGGAAGCAAAATACTTTAACTTAAATTTGAAAAAAAAAATATGTCTCATTTTAATAAAATTGAATGACAGGAGGATACCAAAAACAAAACTCCGATATAAATTTTAAAATAAATAAATAAATAAATAAATAAATAAATAAATAAATAAATAAATAAATAAATAAATAAGTTTAATTACCTGTTCTTAATTAAATTTTTTAAAGTAATATTGGAAAATTAAAAGTGTAATAAACTATAAACCCTTTTGGTGTACTGTATGTCTTATCAGTAGTAATAATATACTAAAATAGGTGCTATTTTTTAAAGAAAAATCCTTTAAAGAAGCGTTTCTAATAAAAGGATTCAGTTTCGGTTTTTGTTCAGTACGACGTTCAACTAAAAGATTTATATCTACGTGTTGATTCTACTCCATAGGAGGAAGTGTGTACTATCCTTGGAAATAATAGGAATAAGTAAAATAAATAAATTATAAATTTCAACAAATAGGTTTAAAAAGCTCCCTGAATTAGGCTACAAAATTAAAATTATTAAAAAAATGAAAATGTATCAAATTAAACATCAAATATATATCGAAGAATAGTAAATTAGAGAGAAAGACTGGAAATAGCTCAATTTCAAAATTCAAAATTTAGTTCAACAATAAAAATGTACACTTCTTTCATTTTTTATTAAGGTAAAAGTTCTCTTTTACATTCTTTTGTTTTCTTTCCCTCTTTGAAAGCTTGCCTTCAAAGAGTGTAGAGCGTCTACGTCTGTGTTAGTTAATTTGAGGCGACGAGTTCATTTTTTGGTGATAAGTCTCGTGATCCTCAACTGACCAATCACAGTTGATCATGGCAATTAGCTTGAGATGGCTGGTACAAAAGTATGTTACAGGAATGTGAAGAATTTGGCTTTTGTACAATACTTCTGTTGATGATATTCTGCTACAATCATTTTTAATGCAAATGATTATTTAATTAATATTTACATTTGAAAACTGTCTTTTCGCTTCTCGAGTCAGTGACTTCTTTATTGTAATGTTTGAAGCTCTAAACACTGCGATTGTCTTGATGGCATTTCCAATAACATACCTCGTAGCCACTTGTTGAAGCCACATTCCATTTGAATCCGCTTCATTTCTAGTCCATTTTGGTGGCTTTCTTAGGAGATATTTTCTCTAGGTAAAGTTACAAAGGTTTTCAAGCTAATCTAACCATTTATCATCTTCACCTTCTTTCCAATCAAAACCATTGTAAACCATAGAAAACAGTTTGGGGGTCAATCATTGCACTCGCATCCCATGAGACTGAACTCAATGCCTTCAATGAAAAAATACCTCTTTTGGAGTCTGTTTCTCTGATATAGCTGGAGACCTTCTCTTCTTAGCCTATTGTCTTAAGGAAGCTAGGTCAGTATGTTTGTGTAAATGTATATATCATCTTCTAATCACCTTCTGAAGTACAGTGAAACCTCGGGTTACGAATGACTCGGGTCACAAACATTTCGGGTTACGAACGAAGGTGAGAGAGAAAGAGCAAGGTTTAACGTTGGAGACAAACGATCGCGTACAGTACCAAGTTAAGTTACGGGGCCAAATCATACCCGAAGGCGTCTCACATAGCATCTGAAAGTATGTCTCCGCACTCACATGATTCTTTTTCCGATGTAAACAAGACATCGTAATGCATTTATTTGTATTTTATAATGTATTTATTAAATGTAATTATTTTACACTTAATTTATTTGGTTGTTTTCTTTCTCTTTAGAGTACAAATATTTTTTGCGCTTTGTCTGGTAAAAAAACCGGATGTTAATAAAAAAGGAACGATTCTTTCATCTTGAAACGGATCGTCCCTATTTCATTGATTTCAATGTCTCGGGTTACGAACGTTTCAGGTTACGAACCGAGTTCTGGAACGAATTAAGTTCGTAACCCGAGGTACCACTGTACTGAATATCTTCTTGATGTTTAGCGTGTTTATTTACGAAGATGACATATTCTTATCTTTTACATCTCAAAGCAGTTCTGGCGTGGCCTTGACGGGACAAAGTCTGCTAGTAGTCCAGGGAAATTAGACATTGACCCGGACATTTGAAACCTCAAGCTGAAAATTGGTAGAAATGTTGAGAATAGTGTTCTGATTGATTTCCCAAAATTCCCAAAAAATCCATCTTGGGAAAAATCCGCCATTTTGAAAAAACCGCCCCCATCGTGGATATTTCGAGTTTTAAGCATAGCGACTGAACCGAGCGTCTGAATTTATTCGTTTTTGCGTCAAATTACGTAATTCAGGCTGCATTACCTTCCGAAACACTAAAAATTAATAATTATAGAGCAATTGTGGTTCTTGAGAAATAATAATAATTATGAAAATGCGAAAACCGAAAATTGCTCTAAAATTGTAATAAATGTTATTGTAACCTACAAAAAAATTAATCAAAGAAGACTTCATAACACAAGGCGTGAAATATAGGCATAAGCAGCAATAGAATACATTATTAAGGGTAAAAGTTAGATAGCTTGTTTCGTGTTATCACTGGAGCTTGACTGCCTGTTCACTAATCTGCCTGGCCAAAATCTTTGACGGTAATGCATGATCTGAAGAAACATAACCTGTATTAGCGTCAATTTAAGACAAGTAAAACAGTGTTCTTTAAATTTTGTAGGTATTTAACGTTTCTACGACAACATGTCTGCCAAAGGTTCAACGTCGTCATCGCTATCCGAGTTAGAGCAGTCCATACGTTTTGTGCAGCCATGTCCTGGGCAGAAGCCGCACATACATGGCAAGGAAAACCGTTTCTTCTGCGCTTGCATCTCTTCTCGCAACCACAGTTACAGTTGCCGAATATGATATTCAGTACCCGCTCCGGTACTGGTTCTTCTTTAGTTGGAATGGGTGTCAGCTGAACTGCATGAGCCATCCATCCCCACTCTGCTTCCGGTAGGCGATTCCCCATCCAAACTGGAACCTAGAATGAAACAAATTAGACATTGAACAGCCTGTTTAAAAAGCTGTCGTTGTTGATAAAAACCCTCCTAACTGCAGTTTTAAAACAAAACAAAAAAAAAGATGCGCCAATGAGCAAGTTTTAAATTAGCCGAGTTTGCGCATGGCTCAACTGGCACAGTGTTTGGCTATCATGCTTGGAAGAATTGTGGGAGACGGTGTACGCAAAGAACACAGTGACCGAGATGGTAAACGGCCATGCCTACGCTCTAGCTGTCCGCGCACATCTTCTGATGCAGCTGTCGTTGGCGATATTCAGGATATACAAGACGCAGACTCTCTTCTCAGCGATCGCTTGAAACGAACACACTCAGACCACACTCTGGAACGACTTCGGTGGATGACGTTTTGTCGTCAGAGTACATCGTCCAGCCAGCAGAGTTGTTCGAAGCAAAGCTGAAAGCCCTCTTTTCATCTAGACGGCTCACTGCGGAGCTGTGGGTGCGATTCTTTTAAGATGGTTGGCATCATGCGTCTGTTTGTCAGAGCTGAACGTTTTGGAGTTTGGGTTCTTCACTTGCTGTGTGTCCAAAGAAGATGATTCCGTATTTCCACTCTGCGGGACATCTCAGCTCGAGGTTGTTATGACTCCCTTGGAGTTCCGGCAATTTGTTAAGGAAGGCTGCTTCACTGTCAGGAGATCTGCAAAGTTCTGGTCAGGCATATGGACCGATATAACTATAGAGCAAGTGTTGATGAGAAACATGAAGACGGCGGGTGGACTCACACATGGACGTGGATTGACGGATAACGTCATTGCTCGATGGGTTTGTGCAATGCCTTCATCTGCACATGTAATCGACGCCACTGAAAGATTTTGTGGAGTCTTCGCCGAAACCTCCGACCAACATGTGGAGCTAAGAGAGTCTTCGCAAGTGAGAGATAAGGCAGACGTTCGCAAGATGGTAGACTGGCTCCAGTCCCACCATCCTTTTAACGACTCAACGAACCTTCTAATGTTCTTGTCTACCGGTAAAGTAGCCGACGATACAGTTAACTGTGATGAGGCTCTCTCCCGTGGTTTGCAAGCAAGGAAATCAATCACAGGTCAACACTAACCAACTTTTTCACCGATTGCTGTGTTGTGCGTGACGATGTTGACCTCGAGAAGTACCTGACACATGAACTTGCAGCAAGGCCTCCAGCGGTGTTTGACGGGATGTTGATGCGGAAACGCACTATGTCTGGATTGATCAACGTTTTAGAAGAGATAGCGCCGTCCAAGACAAACTTTCCAGTGAACGCAGAGTTTACAGTTCCTCCTGCACCGGGTTGTGTGGGCGCGTCCAGGGAATTTCAGCCACATCTGTCTCCAGTATGTGAAGTACGTGGAAAATCAGTGGACGTAATACCACTTCTGCTCCGTTCTGAAAAGGCACAAAGGGATCTTTCAAGAAGTTCAAGCTTGTTTAAGGGAGACAGTGGAGGTCGTCAACTAATAATTCTAGGTTTGGATGGGGAATCGCCTGCCGGAAGCAGAGTGGGGATGGATGAATCACGCAAGTCAGCTGACACCCATTCCAACTAAAGAAGAACCAGCATCGGAGCGGATACCGAACATCATATCCTGCAACTGTAACTGTGGTTGCGAGAAGAGCCACGGGTGAAGAACACACGGTTTTAAACCGTATTTGCACAAGCATGTGCGGCTACTGCGCAGGACATGGCTGCACACATTGTATGGATTACGGTGACTCGGATAGCGATGATGACGTTGAACCTTTGGCCGACGTGTTGTCATAGTAACGGTAAATAACTGCAAAATTTAAAGACTACTTTTTACTGTTATTAAATCGACGCTAATTTAGGTTATAATTTTTCAGATCATGCATTACCAGTGAGTGAAAGATTTTCGCCAGTGAGTGAACAGCCAGTCGAGCTCCAGTGACAACACGAAATAAGCTACCTAACTTTTACCCTTCATAATGTATTTGTATTGCTGCTTTTGCCTGTACTTCACGTCTTGTGTTATGAAGTCTTCTTTGATTCATTTTTTTGTATGTTACGATAATATTTATTATAAATTTAGACCAATTTTCGTTTGTCGCATTTAAAAAAATATTATTTTTTCTCAAGCACCAAAATTGGTCTATAATTATTAATTTTAGTGTTTTAGATGAGAGCGCAGCCTGAATTAAGTAATTTGGTGCAAAAACGAATACAATCAGACACTCGGTTCAGTCGCTATGCTTAAAACTCGAAATATCCAAGATAGGGGCGGTTTTTTCAAAATGGCGGATTTTCCCCAAGATGGATTTTTTGGGAATTTTGGAAAATCAATCAGAACACTATTCTCAACATTTCTACCAATTTTCAGCTTGAGGTTTCAAATGTCCGGGTTCGGCCACTTTTTTGTCTAATTTCCCTGGACTATAGACGGCGGTCTGCTATTAGGTATCTATATCGGGTTCGAATCCCGGCGTAGGCTTGGATGTTTCATTCTTTCTTCAGTTTTTGCCTGTGTGAAAGCTAGTTCGCTCCCTAAACAACTAGCAATTGTCAGAGAATCGTCTGCCTCTCCTGGCTGATGAATGTCACACGATAAATAAATAAATAAATTATATCTCAAAATATCTTAGAGCGTGATCCTAATATCTTCAGAACCAGAAAATGCATCTTCTTGAAATTTGGTATGCATATTTATGGAGATGAGATAATCTATCTTTTGCATTCAAAAATTTCGCCTGTTTCATTGCGCGTGAAGGCGACAAAAGCTACCGTAGAAATGCAATGGAAAAGAAACAATTAATTGTAACTGAAAGCAAACGATGAATTGAATTCTAATAATGAATCCACCTGTACTCCATTTTAAATCTGGTTTAATTTATTAAAGTTAAAGTATATGTGAATGAGTTAAATTAATACTTGCGAATTTAATCAGTTTTGAAGTGATATTAGACTATTATTATTATTATTTATAGAGACGATTTTAAAAGATGAAGAAAAATAAAACAGGCTCATTTAAAATGGCTTAAATTCTTTTAGAAATATTAATTACATCAGTTGCTTTGTCGAGTTTGAATTAATACGACTATCTTTATGTAGTAGTGTAGTAATATTACAGTCAATCACGGGTTGATATTAGTTGGAGCCAGGCCATATCACAAAGGAGGGAGGGGAGGGGGGCCTCAAATTTACACAGGGACTTATGACTTTTAGAAGATCATCTGATAACATTCTAAATTTCCAAAGGAAAAATTCTCTCTAAGCAGCAATGAATGAAAATTGTTATTTTACAACGTGATACCTTACAACGAGCACATTAAAAATGTATTACACATTCACTGCAGAGAGATTTCCAAGAGTGCATAGTCCTGTTATTCTATTGTTTCAGTGGAGAATAAAAATGGGAGAAATGTTATACTTTGTTGTAAAATCACTGTCGCATAAGCACTGTGAATTAGAGAGGAGGAGAGACAAATTACTGAAAATGTCTTCTGAAAAAAACTATCCTATAAACTTACTTCATACTTTGTTAATAGAATTACGTGAAATTTAGTCAATGTAACATTGTAGATTATCGTGTTTTGAGAAATAAAGTTAAATGATTTCTGTGGTAGTTTAATACATTAAAGAATGAAGATTTACAGGCATCACAGAGCGATTCCAAGAAAAGTGCACCAAAGAAATATCAACAGATCTGTACGATGAGGTCATTTTCCTCAGCACGTACATTTCGTAAACTTCAAGCTGGATTGCAAACCAAAGGATTGCTCCAAGAACTACTTCAACTTGGATTTGCTGATGTGTTTCCATTTGTAGTAATTGCACTGAATCACTCTATCTGTGTCAGTAGCTTCAAGTGAAAGCTCTTTTAATGTGCTGTAGCAGATCAAAAAATATCATCGCTAACTATGAGACAAGATCGTTTCAATGGCTTAAATACCCTTAACATTAACCATGGTATCATAAGGCAAAGACCAAGAAGAGGATAGAATTGTTGGTCTACATGGTAATGTACAAGTAGGAATGGTTCATGGTCTATTCTCAAGTTGGAAAAAGCCTATATATTTTGATTATAATACGTCCATGTCTGCTTTCCTACTACAATAAATTATTGTTTTCTTAGAAGACGGTTCATACAATGTTGTTGGCGTAGTCTCTGAATCTGGGTGGCACCAATCGTACAATATGGAAGGAACTAAATGTATCTCACACAAAGACGTATTTATCAAATCCTGCAGATTCCAGAAAGCGTATATGGGTATTTGCCGACGTTTCTCGTTTAACAAAGCTACTTCACAATCATTTTCTAGACGATGAACTTATTTTACTTGATAACTGTAAATTTGGTAAATCTGATACTCAAAGGCTGTAAATCCTTGGACTGCGGGGAAATGAAAACTTGTCCCAAATTAACTCTGCAACATCTAATCGTGAAAGACAGAGAAAGGCAGCGTGTGCATTTAGCAACCCAACTGTTTAGCAGCCATTCAGCACAAGGAATTCATTATCTTTTGCCTGAATGAAGAAGGATTTCTGACTTTGTAAAGTTCGTTAATGATTCGTTTGAAAATATTGTTACCTGTCGTTTTGCCCACTCCCCCGCCAATGAAGTCGACTTGCCCAATCCAGCCTACCTGTCGATCGGTCCGAAAGCAGGATCGAGTTAGTCACCGCCTATAAATAGAGACGCAGAGCGCTTAAAAGACAGTTGGTTTGTGGCGAACAGCCAAGAGAGATTCTCCGCCTGGAGAAAGAGTAGGAGTTCGTTTGTGGGCAGGTGCCCAGAGAGAGGTCTCCGCCTGGAGAAAGAGTAGGAGTTCGTTTGTGGGCAGGTGCCCAGAGAAAGGTCTCCGCCTGGAGGAAGAGAGCTTGAGGAGTTCGAGTGTGACGACCGGCCACGAGAGGATCTCCGACAGGAGTAAGTGTAGCAGTTCGTTAGTGTGGCGTGCAGCCGCGGGAAGACTCCCATCCGGGAGACAGCAGTCAGAGTGTTTGCGGACAAGTGTCCTAAGAGAATTCCCAACCGGGACGATAGAGGAGAAGATTTCAGCAGTGGAACCCCGCGAAGGATTCCTCCGTCTGAGCTAATTTAGAAGAAGCAAATAGTGGTAGTCTACCATGAGAAGATCTTCAATTCGAAGATTTGAAAGAATCGTTGGCCGAAAGAAGAATCCCCATTGCCGAAGAAGTGCAGAGAGGTCAGGTAAACGATAGAAGGCTTCGGACAAGTCATCTTTAGCCGAGAGGAGAGCGCCAGTTGCCGCAGAAGACCGAAGAGGTCCGGTAAGCGACAGAAGGCGACGGACAAGTCATTCTTAGCCGAGAATAGAGCTCCAGTTACTGCAGAGGTTCCAAGAAGCCCGGTGATCGAAAGTAGACTTCGGACAAGTTCCCTTTGCCGAGACGAGAGTTCCCGTCACCGAAGAGGCTCCGAACAGCGCACATCCCTTCAGAAGTCTTCGGAAAGATAGTAGCCGACCCTGTACAGACGACCCTGCTGCCGTGGAGTTGTCAGGACGTCCCGCCAGAGGTTAGAAGACTACGTGGTAGTTGGGCCGTATCCGAAGATTGCTAATTCTGAATAAGATACTGTGTATTTGAAATTTAACCCGTATAATAAAAGTCTCTGTTATTTTAAAGAATATTTGTTCAGTCGCATTCCGTACCCTTCCGCCACACGAAAGTTCGGTAGCAATATGAATTCTAAAATATCTAATAAATAGAGAGAGACCCATAGCTTGCAGTTTTAGAGTTCACAAAGAACTATAAGAATAAGTTCTAAGAGAATTTGCAGCTGTTTGTGAACGTATGAGAGTCGGAAAAGCAAAACATCTGCTTCCCTTCCAGAAAGGATTTATTACGTCCATCCGCTCTCTCTTGGGACTTTCAAGTAATTTAAAATCATTAAATGTCAAATATATTTTAACAGCTAGATTAAATCAAGATTTCCATGAAAACCTTTTCTCGCCGATCACAGGATTCAGACACTTCTACAGACGCTAAGTAAACGACATTGGAAAGGTCCAAATCCAAATGGACAAGACTTCCAGTCACACTTTGCAAACGTCAATGGCTTTTTACGAACAAAAAGCTCTGGAATAAACGTAATAACGTTTATGAAGCTCGCTTACTTAGAAGCAAAATAGGTAACGCTCTATCAGCT
>JAFIDM010000007.1:15672851-15687698 GCA_023159025.1 Thereuonema tuberculata | reverse complement strand
CTTTGAATAATTATTTGGTCACACTTCGCTAATTTTTCTTAATTTTTGTTCAAGAAATATACGTTTTCTTTAAAGACTAATTAAGCCTGTTTTACTGCTCCTGCGGTATTTTTATACAGTGTGGGTGTTTACTATGAAGTGTTAACAATTGTTTTTTGTAAGAAAAAACGTTTATATCTGTAGAAAAGATTATAAAATCAAGGGGTGTACAAATTTCGGTAATTTTTGGTAGCTAAATTTCCATTTCCTTTCAAGACTATATAAAACTATTTTATTGCTCCTTCTGTATTTTTATAATGTTTAGAGGTTTCCAAAGAATAAATAACAGTTGTTTTTAGTAAGAAGAAACGTTTTTATCTGTCGAAAAAAAAATTTAATAAAGTAGTGCCTTTCAGGCTCGTTGCGCCCGACGTTGTGCCACACCATATTGCGCCCGACGTTGTGCCACACCATATTGCGCCCGACGTTGTGCCACACCATATTGCGCCCGACGGAGTGTTAAGAAACCCATCCCATCTTAGAACCAACATATACTAATCTTGATCATATCCACAATCAAAAATCTATTTACGGAGGACTGAATCAGTTAAGATGGCAACAAATTGAAATGCTTGCAGTGCTAAGATAACCCCTTTCTCCACCATCTGTTGTGTTCAAACGTCCCTTGTCCCAAACAGTAGCTTGACAGCATAATTTCCACTGTAAAAGGCTGCGATTTACTTGCTTTTGAGATATTGCATCCCAAGCCTGTACACAAACTCTCCAAGACCTTCCAATGTTTACGTGGACTGTCTATGATGCTGCGTTTCGGTAATCCAATGGTGAGGCGTCGGGGAATTTAACAGGAACCGAGCTAAACGTTATTACGTTTATTCCAGAGCTTTTTGTTCGTAAAAAGCCATTGACGTTTGCAAAGTGTGACTGGAAGCCTTGTCCTTGTGGATTTGGACCTTTCCCATGTCATTTCCATACCGTCTGTAGAAATGTCTGAATCCTCTGATCGGCGAGAAAAGGTTTTCAAGGAAATCCTGATTTAATCTGATTGTTAAAATATATTTGACATTTAATGATTTTAAATTATTTGAAAGTCCCAAGAGAGAGTAATAAATCCTTTCTGGAAGCAGATGTTTTGCTTTTCCAACTCTCGTACATTCACAAACAGCTGCAAATTCACCTAAAACATTTCTTGTAGTTCTTTGTGAACTCCGAATCCGCAGGCTATGGGTCTCTCTCTATTTATTAGATATTTTAGAATTCATGTTATCGAATGAATCATTAACGAACTTTACAAAGTCAGAAATCCTTCTTCATTCAGGCAAAAGATAATGAATTCCTTGTGCTGAATGGCTGCTAAACAGTTGGGTTGCTAAATACACACGCTGCCTTTCTCTACCTTTCAGAGATTAGATGTTGCAGAGTTAATTTGGGACAAGTTTTCATTTCCCCGCAGTCCAAGGATTTACAGCCTTTGGGTATCAGATTTACCAAATTTACAGCTATCAAGTAAAATAAGTTCTTCGTCTAGAAAATGATTGCGAAGCAGCTTTGTTAGATGAGGAACGTCGGCAAATACCCATATACGCTTTCTGGAATCTGCAGGATTTGATAAATACGTCTTTGTGTGAGATACATTTAGTTCCTTCAATACTGTATGATTGGTGCCACCTAGATCAGAGACTACGCCAACAACATTGTATGAAGCATTTTCCAAGAAAACAATAATTTATTGTAGTAGGAAACCAGACATGGACGTATCATAATCAAAATATACAGGCTTTTTCCAACTTACCACGAATAGACTACGAACCATTCCTACTTGTACATTACTATGTAGACCAACAATTCTATCCTCTTCTTGGTCGTTGCTTTATAATATCATGGTTAATGTTAAGGGTATCTAAGCCATTCAAACGATTTTGTCTCGTAGTTGAACGGTGATAGTTTTTGATCTGCTTCAGCACATGAAAAGAGCGCTCACTTGAAACAATACTGACAAAAGTAGAGTGAATCAATGCAATTACAACGTTTGAAAACACACCAGCAAGTCCAAGCTGAAGTAGTTTTGGGAGCAATCTTTTGGTTTGCAATCCAGCTTGAAGTTTACGGAATGTACGCGCTTTGAGGAAAATGACCTGATCTTACAGATCTGTTGATATTTCTTTGGTGTACTTTTCTTGGAATCGTTCTACTGATGCCTAAAAATCTTCATTCTTTAAAGTGTTAAACTGCCACAGAAATCGTGTAACTTTATTTCTCAAAACACGATAACCTACAATGTTACATTGTCTTAATTTCACATAATTCTATTAACAAAGTATGAAGTAAGTTTATAGGATATAGTATTTTTCAGCAGACATTTGCTGTAATTTGTCTCTCCTCCTCTCTAATTCACAATGCTTATGTTAAAGTGATTTTACAACAAAGTATAAAATCTCATCCCATTTTTATTCTCCACTGACACAATAGGACAACAGGACTTTGCACTCTTGGAAATCTCTCTGCAGTGAATGTGTAATACATTTTTAATGTGCTCGTTGTAAGGTATCACGTTGTAAAATAAAAATTTTCATTCATTACTACTGCTTAGAGAGAATTTTTCCTTTGGAAATTTAGAATGTTATCAGATGATCTTCTAAAAGTCATACGTCCCTGTGTCAATTTGAGGCCCCTTTGTGATAGGGCCTGGCTCCAATTAATGACAACTCGTGATTGACTGTAATATTACTACACTACATAAAGATAGTCGTATTAATTCAAACTCGACAATGCAACTGATGTAATTAATATTTCTAAAAGAATTTAAGCCATTTAAAACGAGCCCGTTTTATTTTTCTTCATCTTTTAAAATCGTCTCTATAAATTATAATAGTAATAGTCTAATGTCACTTCAAAACTGATTAAATTCACTAGTATTAATTTAACTCATTCACATATACTTTAACTTTAATAAATTAAGCCAGATTTAAAATGGAGTACAGGTGGATTCATTATTAGAATTCAATTCATCGTTTGCCTTCAGTTACATTTAATTGTTTCTTTTCCATTGCATTTCTATGATAGCTTTTGTCGCTTCCACGCGCATATTTCTCCACATGAAACAGGCGAAATTTTTGAATGCAAAAGATAGATTATCTCATCTCCATAAATATACATACCAAGTTTCAAAAAGATGCTTTTTCTGATTCTGAAGATATTAGGAACACGCTCTAAGATATTTTGAGATATAATTTATTTATTTATTTATCGTATGGCATCCATTAGCCAGGAGATCGATACGATTGTCTGACTGCCAGAATTGCTAGTTTTTTAGGTGGCGAACTAGCTTTTACACCCGCAGAAACTGAACAAAGAATGAAACATCCAAGCCCCGCGCTGGGATTCGAACCCAAATATCGACATAGCTGCCTCATAGCAGACTGTCGTCTAGACCACAAGGCCACGCCGGAACTGCTCTGAGATATAAGAGTATGTCCTTTCCGTAAATATAATAGATATGCCAAATATCAAGAAGATATTCAGTATTTGAGAAGGTAATTAGAGGATGATATATATATATAAATATAAATCACACAAACATACTGACCTAGATTCCTTAAGACAATAGGCTAAGAACAGAAGCTGTATCAGAGTAACAGACTCCTAAAGAGGTATCTTTTCATTGAAGGCATTGAGTTCAGTCTCATGGGATGTGATTGCAATGACTGTTACTATGGTTCACAATGGTTTAGATTGGAAAGAAGCTGAAAATAATAAATGGTTAGATTAGCTTAAAAACCTTGATAAATTTACCTAGAGAAAATATTTCCTAAGAAATGGACTAGGAAATGAAGCAGATTCAAATGGAACGTGGCTTCAACAAGTGGCTACGAGGTATGTTATTAGAAATGCCATCAAGAAAATCGCAGTGTTTAGAGCTTCAAACATTACAATAAAGAAGTCACTGACTCGAAAAAGGTAAAGACAGTTTTCAAATGTAAATTATTTAATGTAAATATTAATTAAATAATCATTTGCAGTAAAAATGATTGTAGCAGAATATCATCATCGCAGATGTTGCACAAAAGCCAAATTCTTCACATTTCTGTGACATATTTTTGTACCAGCCTTTTCAAGCTAATTGCCGTGATCAACTGTGATTGGTCAGTTGAGGATCACGAGACTTATCACCAAAAAATGAACTCGTCGCCTCAAATTAACTAACACAGACGTAGACGCTCTTTACTCTTTGAAGGCAACCTTTCAAAGAGAGAAAGAAAACAAAAGAATGTAAAAGAGAACTTTTACCTTAATAAAAAATGAAAGAAGTGTACATTTCTATTGTTGAAATAAATTTTGGAATTTTGAAATTGAGCTATTTCCAGTCTTTCTCTCTAATTTACTATTCTTCGATATTTCTTTCATGTTTAATTTGATACATTTTCATTTTTTAATAATTTTAATTTTGTAGCCTAATTCAGGGAGCTTTTTAAACCTATTTGTTGAAATTTATCATTTATTTATTTATTTATTTTGTTTATTCCTATTATTTCCAAGGATAGTATACACTTCTTCCTATGGAGTAGAATCAACACGTAGATATAAATCTTTTAGTTGAACGTCGTACTGAACAAAAACCGAAACTGAATCCTTTTATTAGAAACGCTTCTTTCAAGGATTTTTCTTTAAAAAATAGCACCTATTTTAGTATATTACTAACTATTAAGACATACAGTACTACCAAAAGGGTTTATAGTTTATTATACTTTTAATTTTCCAATATTACTTTAAAAAATTTAATTCAGAACAGTTAATTAAACTTATTTATTTAATTTTTTTTTTTAATCTATGTCGGAGCTTTTGTTTTTGGTATCCTCTTGTCATTCAATTTCGAAATGAAACACATTTTTATTTTTCAGATTTAAGTTAAAGTATTTTGCTTTCACATGTGTGAAAGTTTGAAGAGAAGAAGTGTATTTTTTATTTAATGTATCATTTCAAAGTCATAGTTTTTTTAACCTTCATTTTGGGAGAAAAGAAACATATCTAATTGTTAAGAAAAAATAGCGACTGATCATATCCAACAATTTTAAGCAGTACTATATTATAAGTTTTTCTCAAAGTGGCGTAGCTGTCTAACTATAAGTCCAAGTGTCCAAATATCTTCTCTTAGGGCCATTCCGGCATAGCCTAATGGTCTAGGCGGTGGGCTGACATAAGGGAGATTCATCGGAACCTGGGTTCGAATCCCGGCGACGGCATGGATGCAACTTTCTTCTTCTTTGTTCAGTCCGTTTCTGCGGGTCCTATGGTGTATCCAGGGTAATGATTTCGGCCAAATAGCCCACATTTGTCAAGGTCAAGGCAAGTGCCAAGATCCCGGGCGTTGATAAAAAAAATCTTTCCTTTAGGAAAGGACCTTTCTTTAGTCGCATTCAGTTCTCATATTATATAGTATATTTTTGTTAATATTATTATTCAATAATTAAAGTATAATTTTTCAGATTACACGATACAGTTCAGTCTATTTATTTATGGTTTACTCAAATCATACAATTATTGCTAAAAAAACTTGCTACATCTCTACTATCTTTCGAAATGAAAATAATCCAATATGATTCATTGAGTAATTGATAACCTCACATCGCAACTTGAATTGTTTTAAATTGATTTTTTATATTCATTTTTACCCATCTAATTTATACGAAAACAAATTAGATGCCTACATTTTCTCAGCGGGAATTGGATCATGCTTCCTCTATAAAATTTAAAAAAAAATTGATTCAATATCTTAAAAAAAATTATTGAAGTCAGGAAAATTTTACACACAAGTTGAGCAAATGCTACAGTTTAAAACTAAAATTTCAAGGAATGCTACTAGTTTCGTCTGCAGTTGCACGCATCATAAGGCACTAATACATTAAACACTGGTTTTTACATGGGAAGCGAGGAGAGTAATGATTTGTTTAATACATTAGTGCCTTACGCGATGTCTGCAACTGCGGACGAAACTATAGTAGCATTCCTTGTAATTTTAGTTTTTGCTCAACTTATGTGTAATATTTTCCTGACATTAAAATATATATATATTATTTGATAAAAAGAAACAAAAAAAAGAAAAATCGGCAAAGAAAAGAAACATAAATATTGATTTTAGTACATTTTATTACTTTATTAGACTACTTTCACTATTATTACAGTTATTATTGTTATTATTATTATTACTGAAAATGATTTTCAAATATTTTTTTTCTGTAATGATAAAAAAAAAAAACCACTCTCCATAATTCTAAATTAGCAATTATTTCTTCTTTTTTTGATGCGAAATAATTAAATGAGTAAATACTTTTCACAGTGAAGCTACGTAAATGAAGAAAACTGGTTTTCTCCCTAACTACAAAATGGCTGCCATAAAGAATTAAATCCTTAGCAGGTCATCCAGCCTTTAAGGGCGTCCATTAATTACGTGAGCTCAAAATTGGAGGGGGGGGGGATCCGGCCTAATCTCACCAAATCTAAGGGAGGGAGGGTCAATGAAAATCTCACGCCAACTTTTTAATTCAGAGAATATACATATTACAACAGTTATAACATTTTGTAATATTGTCTACGCCCGGGATTCCCCGATTTGAAACAAGCCCCGCGCAAGTTTCATATTTCATTCTGGGAGTTCCTTGCCTGAGTCCCCTGCCGTCGGGCTGAGGAGCGGCTGTGCGCCGTGGACGATAGGCTGGAGTGGCTGCACGAGGGGGATGTAGATACGTCTAATGACTGTCTTCCTGTACTACAAAAAACATGGACGTCGTGTGTCCAATCATTACAGTAGAGGAAGCACATGAATGCCCATGGAGTGAGTGAAGAATTAGGGAAGGTTGTGTCGCAGCCTAATTTAATTTAAATTTAATTAAACTCGTTGTAGTGCACCTTAAACGTAGTATCATTTTTCTCCTCTTCTTTCACAGAAAAAAATATATTTCATAAAAGACATCAGTAACGCTTTAAGTATTTAGTGGTTTGAACCAAAATACATGAACATACCAAATAAATTTTAATTATTTAAAAATTATAGGAGAAATATCATGTGGGGGGGGTCCCAATTTTTTTAAAAAGCACCTCACATAATTAATGGACGCCCCCTTTTAGAGATAAGTGGTCGATCTACTATGAAGGAAGTTTCGAGAAGCGCCATCGCTTGACAACTCATGCAAACATAACAGTGGTATTAATTTCACTTTCAATAAAATTCTTCTATTTTTTAATTTTTTTTCTCTCATATTTGTTTAGATAATAAAGTTGAAGTGGCAGTAATAACAGCGCCGTAGCATGATAATTGCATGCAAGTAAAACCAGCGTCTTTACTATCACTTTCAGTGAAACTTTTCCAACTTTTATTGAAAATATTTCTAATAATAGCATCATCTTTAAAATTCTTTCAGCAAGTTAATTGCTCCAATCCTTGTTTTCATCTTTATTTTTTTTCCGGAATGGTGCTGTACAATGTAGCTGAAGGAATCAGTGTAGTGCCATCTGGTGACAACTATATGAAAACAACAGGTTCCTTATGTTCATTTATTTAATCAAATAGACTTCTAATAAAACTCCATCTCTTAAAATCATCTCTACAATTTGATTTTTCTAATCTTTTTCTTCTTTTCTTTTTCAATATGGGTCTATTACAATATACTATTTCATTTTCGTAGTTGAAGTTATTAAAGTCACTGTATGGTCTTGGACGCAAAGACCATACAGTGACTTTAGAAGTTATTTCAATGCAGCGCCATCGTGTGGCAACTACAAGTAAACACGATGCAGCGCCGTTATTTCACTTTCAATGAAATTTACCAATTTGTTTATTTTCAATGATTGAAACACGTCCCTAATAAAATTCTATCTCTTAATTTCATTTATAAATTAATTCTCTCGTAACTTTTATCCCCTTATTTTGTTTTACTTTTTCCTGTTGTATTCGGAACTGCGATTCAATCCAAAATGGCCGAAGAATTGACGTGAAGGAGTAGTAGATGAGCAATTGGATTTTGTCGTTTGGCAAAGAAAACAGTTCACGATTGGGCTCCTCAGCAGCTGCATGGGATCAACGAATTCAAGCAGGAGAGAAAACATGGAAGAAAGAGAAGACGGCGAATCAGTAGATCGGGATTCGGATACAAGCGATCCTGATCCCGATATAGCGACCATCTTACAATATCTAATACGCAGGTTAGGCCTAAAAGCCTTTCCACAAATCAAAATATTTAAAAAAACACACCCAAACAAACAAAATACCAGTTATAAACCAGTTTGTGGTGCATATTCGAAGCTCTAACGAAACCTTCCAAAATTATTTGTTTGTTTGTTTTCAAATAAATATCTTAAAACTCTTTATTTTCTAATCGAAGTGATTTGTTGTTTTGCTGTGACAACAAAGTTTAATTTTAGTTAAAGCTAATAATCCACTTCGCTTAAAATATTTTTTCCCATCCTTCGTTGTGGGTAAAGCTTCCATTTAGTAAAAAAAAATAATCCCCTTTATTTCAATTTAGTTGCGGGCACATAGTTGCTAAGTTAACAACGAATACTAAACGAAAATTCAGACAAATGTTACTGTTATGATTTCTTACAGTTTTTAATCTTATTTATTTATCAATTGAATAAGAAGTTATTGTTGAACTATTCATTTGGATTAACACTTAATAGTTGACACAGTTGGTAGCCTGAATTTTATCAAATCTCCTAATGGACTTTCATCTCTTCAACGTTATGTTTACGTAATGTACGATGATTACTCGGTCATAACTTCTACTTCATTTTAAAAAATACAAATTGATGTTATCTTTCGACTTTCTGTTGTCGTTTTAATTCAGGAAGGCAGAAGTTTTGTCAGAATATTGCAAATAAAGATAGTGATTGTAATTTAGGTCAGAAACTCGTTTGAGCATTTAAGATCTTATAACCAAAAACTCCAGTTTTAAGAAATTGCTGTTTACTTGCTGTACAAACAGATAACACTGTTACTCTTTGAAAAATTTAAACTTTGTTCAAAATCCTTGAAGTGTTTGTATTAAGTTTTTGCATTAGCTGTATAGTTTACTTAAGTTTTAAGAAATTTTAAAATATAAGTCAGATTTCAGCATTTATAAAAAGACATGTTTGTTGTTTTTCGTTTATAGTAAAATGCATAATAATTCTGTCTGTTGGTAAGCATTTTCCAGAAATAATTAAAATGATTATATATTCATTTTTGGATTACTGTAAAATCCACACTACAGCGAATCATAACGAATCAACCGCTGTGCCAATTTCAGGATGTGACTCAACTGCTCTGTGGTCTCCACTAATTCTCAGAAACCTGGATTATAGAGGCCTTTGTTCTTCCTCAATAAAATTATTTTAAGTTTACTGTAAGTATAATAGACAAATGTGACCCAGGGAGGAGGGGCATTAGATGTAAGGCTCCCAACATTTCATTGACCTCGGAACAGAGTTGAAGTCAGATGGTCAGTTCAACTCTAGCCCACCTGAACCCTACAGAGGGCTGGGTTATCCTAGAAACCACTTCGAGGAGAATTTAATTTCGGGGATTGAACCTGCAATCACTTGGCTACCGGGCCCATATACCTACAGTAATGGCCTCAAATTCTTTTTCATTTGAAGGGCCCTACTGAGATGTTTCAGTCTCTTGGTTGGCTGTGTATTGGCATGGAAGACTTAACAACTGCAGTTAAATAAAAGAAATTTAACCACAAAATATATTTTTTTAATAATTAATACAGTAGAGAAAAAAGATTATTAATTTTTTTGAAAAATGTTATTCAGTTTAATATATTACTTTGTTTTCTTTTTTAACTTATGATTGCATTTTTCATAAATGTTAAATTTTGCTATATTATTGGAGCTGAATAAAAGAACACCAACAGTTAAAGTAGAACGAAAAAGATGTTGAGTGTATTAAGTACAAAGTATATGGAAGGTTGAATAGAGAGCTGTTGTGCATCACAAACTTCTTCTGGTTACAAGTTCAAATTGAATAATGCTTCACTTAAATTAAGAAATTCCCTTTTTATAGATCTCTTAAATCAATAAGGGTTGATAGCTCTTACTGATGGTGGGAGTTTTTATTAAGGCATTTTGTAAAATATCAACAAATTCCTTGGGAACAATCATTTCTAAGGGGTTTGTGTCAGTTATTGTAGATAGTTTATTTATTTGCATCATTTTATTAAAATTGTTACTTTCTAAACAGCCATCCATCACTTAATGAAGAATTACATTCCAACAGAGCCTATGTTATATGAGAAATTGCAAAACAAAAGTTAAATTTCCTATGGTTTTACATACTCTGTACCTAGCAAAGGTTGATAATGAAAGAGCAACTAGAATTCAGTGTTTATAGCCTAATTGGTAGCAGTTTTTGTAATGTACATAAGTTATTATTTTCATGATGAAAAATGAATAAGAAAACTACAATGTATAGAAGCTAAAATGAGAAATTGTAACCAGTAGAAGATAACCATTGTTGCTAGTACAAGCTTGGACAAAATTCAGATATTTTTGCCTTCACTTACACATTGTTAGTATAAGTCATCATAAAATAATCTCTCTCTATAGTTTTCCCAGTTCTGTGTGTGTCTGTGTATAATGCACCTCTCCCCCCGTGTGTAATGTGGGAGAGTTGTCCTGCGCATCTCACATGTACTACAGAGCGTTCTCGATCTGTCTGTAAAGCAGCAATGCCACATTCGCAATCGTGGGGAGTTTCTTGAGAGAGCCGGTATTTTCACAAGGCCAGCATTGTCGAGTTGATGAAACAGAGACAACATCAAAGTACTCAGAAAAAAAAATGGTGGTCAAGGTCATTTACTAAATGATGCCCCAATTTTCACTCGTGACTTGTAATCAAGCCTTCCAATCAACAAATTCATTTATAGCAATGCATTCATTTTAATTTTGTATCTGTCATACCTATGAATGGCAAATACTCTATCCAAAATAAAAGCTGTCACATTGTTATCCCTTTGTTGTTGACAGGCATATATGCTAGTATAATATAAAAAGTATTCATTGTAGTAAACCTTTGTTAAGCAAGGACTGGCTGTATTTTTGTAATTTTTAATTTAATTTCCTTCCACTCATTTCATGTTTTTTTTGTTTATGTTATAATATCATGCTTCTATCAATTAATAAGTTGTTTGTTATTAGATTAATAAGGAAAATTATTTTTCGTTTTTAAATCAGTTTTGGAAATATGCAAGCGTTTATAAGGAAGTAGTTTATAGATATGAAGTTTCAATTACTAACTGCCCCTGCCTTGAACATTCTTCTGATATAAGATGTGACTTCACCAAATTGAATAAAACGCTCTGGTAGCTTAACCCTTCAGGCTGGCATATGTCTCTCGTGCGGTTCTTGTTTTTTCTTGACAGCTAAAGAAGTTAAAGAAAATTTTCTACTGGCTAAACTACAGCACGGAAATTTAAATTCGACCACTAAAATAGAAGCTTATTTCATTCTCTCTCATTCAATGGAAAATGACAGAAATAAGTAGAAAATTTACAGTGGGAGGCCGCCAGCTATTCACCGCTGCAGAGAACGTAGCCCTGTATATTCATCTGGCTATTCATTGTTAATTTTTTAATAGTTTCAATAATCATAAAGCACACCAGTATTTTCAAAATTCTGATTAATTATTGTTTAAACTATACTGAGCATATTCAATACAGTATTAACTACGGAAGCATCTAAGAAAAATTGCTGATTGGAAACATTTTTAATCTCTGACTCAAACTCAGCATTAAATTAGGTTCAATTTATTTGCTATGAACTTTAAACTTACCTTTTAATCCATTGGACTCTCAATTTATATTCGGTAAATAATTATAAAGCTTGGAATTTTTTTATTATTTACCTTTTGTATTAATTCTGATACAAAAGGCGCTCAGTCAATATATTTCCACGAGCTACACATTACATGTCAAAGAGCCACATATGGCTTGCTAGCTGCGGTCTGATCACTCCTATTATATAGTATAAGAACAGATTACTGTAAAACTTGATTGGCTTTTATTACGAAGTAAGAAGGAGGCTTAACGTGCATGTATTGAAATAAAGAAAAAGAGAATAAATAAAATGCACTTACTTACAAAATGTTGAGGAGAGAATTATAAACATGGTAATAATCCGACAGTTTCGGAATACTGCACATATTCCTTCATAAGGGACGGCACAAACATGTTAAGACATTAAAACAACATTTAAGACGACACGAGGTGAGAAGTATGGTGAAAGTGAGGGAAGTGAGAGGATTGTGCAAGTTTAGCAGTAGTGACGGGCGTTTTGCCTGCCGGTGATAAGGTTGTAAGCTTTAAGCTGGATTATGTGGAATTTTCTTAAATATTGTTTTAATGTTTTATATATTTGTGCCGTCCCTGACGAAGGAATACGTGCAGTATTCCGAAACTGTCGGATTATTACCATGTTTATAATTCCCTCCTCAACATTTTGTAAATAAGTGCGTTTTATTTAATCACTTTTTCTTTATTACGAAATAAATCGGCATAAATTTTATTTGAGTTTTAATTTTTAAAAGCATTAAAAGATGCTACCAAGGACCTCAATTCCAGAAAGCAATTTTCATTCACAAACTCTGTGTGTGTTAGTTTAGAAATAACTAGGGTTCTGTTTATTTAATGAAACTTTATGAAATTTAATTATTTTAATAGATTTTTAAGAGTTTTGCCAAGTATTCATTCATTGGTTCAAAAGTTAGAAGGGTAGTAGATACAAAGATGACAATTATATGAATCTATAATTTTTTGGCAAAATAACTTAAAAATTATTTCCATGTTTAGTCATTGGCATTTGTAGTTTTTTGACACTGCCCAGTTATACTGAAGATTTTGGGAGAAGGTTATTATTCACATTATAAGACAACCTCTCTATAACTGTTAAAGATTTTCTCCAGTTCATTGATTCTCACTTCTAACAGACCTCAAATATATACTGAAGTGAAATCTCATTACGATATGTATTATACTCTATTCCATGCATTAGCCTTTTTTTAAGGAAGTTATTTGTTCAGTGAACAACCTTTTGTGCTTCTTAACTTGGCCAGAAGAGAAAGGTCCCTGAGATTTCCAAGAAATGCCGCTTTTTTTCCTCTCGCTCCATCACTGGTCATTTCAGTGGGGAGGGCCTGCTGCAGTGCAAAGTTTACGATAGAACATTAATGTTTTTCTCGGATTTTTTTTTCCAACATCAATGGCAGGCAGTAAGACCTGCAGTGTATCTGAATCTACTGTATAACTGGGGAAGCAGTCTAGTAATTTGAAGTATTTCATCCTAAAATTGTACAGTAATTTCCATTTTGATTTCCTTTTCGTTTTTATTTGTGAAAATCTTTGCAGCTGTTGAATATTCTAATAAATTGAAATTTGTTACTGTATTTCAGTGGCCAAGTCAGGATAATAACACCAGATGGAAACCGGCTGCATCACGATGAATCAGATGAAGACTTTTACACATTTGCTTATCCACCAAGTGTAGATCCCAATCCTGACACCAGTATAATAGATGTAAGTTATTTTTTGATTTGAGAATGAAGCTAAACAAACATGATTGACATTGATTTTTTTTTTTTTTTTTTTTTTTTTAATATTGGAACATTTTATTTTGTTTATAGTTGTGATTACTTTGTTTTTTTGCAAAGAAGTTTTTCATTTAAAAAAACTCCTTTTTTTTACTCCATTAATTATTGCTTTTCTCTTTAACTCAGCATTTCTTAGAATTTGTAAAAACATCAATACCCATATGAAAGTTGAAAACAAAATTGTTAAAAGCATGTTTTATGAATAGCATGAACATTATACATATTTTATAACACAATATACACATTGACAACTAAATCCAGATCATTTTTAGATGTGTGTTTTAATATTTACGATATGAATATTTTTTAACATTTTCACGTGTGCTTTATTTATTTTCTCTTAATAGTCTGAAATTTGAAAAACATTTTAGGAAAAAATATTTCTAAATTATTTAAAGTTGGCAAAAGTTCTTTGGTCTGTCAGTTTTTAAACTTTCACAAAAATAAAAATATAGTTATTAGTTTTGTAATGTTTCCTTATATAGACTACTTTAACTTGGTTGAATTGGATGAAATTGTATTTGATAGTAATTTTAGGTGAGAAACTCTTACATTCATGAAGAGTTTGCAAAGAATAACGCATTTTTTTTTTTTAATAAGAAATGGGAATGAAACGAAATGCCATAAATAGAGACATTTGTGCTGTAAAATTTTATATCCAAATATAGATTGATGATACTTTCTTTCTTCGCCTTACTTCGGTTGTAAAGTGGAAGGTACTTTAAAAGAATAGTCCTAGACAGATGATGGGAAGTTTTTCATATACACTACAACCTTGTTTATCCGGACTAACTGGGACCAAAGGCAATCCGGAAAATCGAAAATCCGGATAATCTGGATAATATGGGTAATAAGCAAAACAAATCTTTAAATAAGCAGACGTACCGTTTATTATGATAAAAAACTATGTTTTGTAACAAAATTACTCTAGTAAAGCTTTCTTAAACTCGACAAAACATTTTATTACCATAATTTATTGTACAATCTATGCAGGAACTGTACATTTAATCAAAATAAAAAGCGAATATACTTTTAGTTACGTTCTTGCTATCATAGTTAAAAATTATTATCTATGTGAACATTAAATAAAAAAAAAGTCTACAAATCTGATCCGGATTATCCAGAGATCCAGATAAACGAAGTTGTAGTGTATTTGCAATGTCACCAAAGTATGTTGAAATGAGATAGAAAGTTTGTGAATTTTTAGTTGGGTTGAAATCAAAGACACA
>JAFIDM010000007.1:15612510-15656934 GCA_023159025.1 Thereuonema tuberculata | reverse complement strand
ATTTATTTGTTGTTTATTCTGTGCTGGGCTTTTTGACACATTTCAAATATAGTACATATACTAAATCAATTATTGAGACTCATAGAATTTAAATGAATGATTTTGTACCCTCTGTTACGAAATTAATATCCTCCATTCAGTGTTAATGTAACGGAGGATACGTCTACGGAGGATACACTCTGCAAAATTTCCCTAGTTTGTCATCCTTATTGTGAGGTTAGCTTGTGAACATCCTTTAAAATGTAATTGAATCGTATTTAAGAATAATTTCAACAAATTCTATGTATTTTCTCAATGTTCTTTACCTGTCTTAAGTTGAGAACGGAGGGTACACAAAGATGAGAACCGTCTTGACAATCCTGAAGAAACTGTTAAATAGAATGTAGTTAAACCACACTATTTTACTCCAAATACAAGACAGAGCTAAAACAAAGTGGCGTCTTTTCCTCCTTCAACCACTCTTTGTGAATACTATTGCCATCTAATGGGAATTTGTTAAAATATCTTCAGAACGGAGGATACAGGGAAAGTCTGACAAACTTTCAAAACTGAAAACATATGTTCAAGCTAACATTTTCTCATTTTTTTTTTATGTCGAACTGCAGTTCACCTTTTAATGTAAGAAGTACAATGTGGCTCACTTATTCAATGTAATAAATATTTCCTTAAATTCATGCAATAATTAACCACCCTTCTGACGAAACATTTGTGACACGTAACGTATACATCTTTTCACTGTTGTTTAAAAATTTAATAGAAGTAAAATGAAAGAACAAAGAATACCAATGTCCATATCTTCCTTGGTTTGTATTGCTGTTTATATCCACTAAAAGAAGAACTTTGAATATTTCTTAAGTAAATAAGTGCCTTGTACTTAAAAAGGTACGTTTTCTGTGGAATGACCCATTTTCAAAATGCCAGGTTTAAGAAAAATATTTATTTCAGTATTAAAAAAAAAAAAGCAATCCAGATGAACAAGCTTATAAGAAATAAATATAGGTATACCTCGAGATACTATTCACAGTTACGACAAAGGTCTCATAAAGCGTTCATAAACCCCTTTCAAGTTGCATCGTAAAACGGTTGCAAATATAAGTTTCTGCATATCTCGTTCTGGGCATTTCTGTATAAACAAACCAATTGCAATGGTTTAGCAGATATCAAACTCATAATACAGTACAGTACTTTACAGTTGTAATAAACAATTTACAGATATATATGTACTCTTTATTTTTATATGTTACTATTAACAATCTCTCTTTTACTGCATATGATACTCTGCTATTTTTTATTTTTATTTCTTGGCATTGTATTGCTGTATTGTGATTTATTTAAATATTGTACATGCATTGCACTCGCTTGGCTGGGGGTTGGAGGAGGCGGGTTCGATTCCCAGCCTCGGCGGAGGGTGGGGATTTTTCCACGCTCCTTTCTCCTCCAAACGGGTCCTAGGGTCTACCCCGCCCTCTCTAGAATGGGTACCGGATTTCTTTCCCGGGAGTTAAAGGCGGGTGGGCGTCGGGCTGACCAACCGACCTCAACTTCCGTCCCGTTGGTCATGAAACGCTGGGAGCCTGACCTCCCGCGCCCCAAAGGCCTTTCCAGGCCTGTAGAGGGACACTTAACTTTTAACATGCATTGCACTATACAGTATTTTCATTAAGTTACATATTTGCAGTATTTCTGCAAATATATATTATCTATAAAAGTTAATTCACATCTGTATGATTCAATCTTGTACTGTGTGCTGTATATCTGACTTCTCATTTTTATTTGGCTTACGACTAAATCAGCGTTTGATCTATTGGTCAGAACGTTATTCCATTAAGTTATGCCTATATTTAAAAATTTCAGTATCCTTCGTTTAACAATAGCAAATTTAAGGTTTATTATTAATTAAAATCGAGGTTCTAAAATATTATCGTTAGTGATAAGAAAAAAAAAAAAGAAACCGTAATTTCATTGTGAAAATTGCCAGAAAAACAACAAGAAAAATCCCAAACTAGAATATGAATTTAAATCTTTCATTTTTATTCGGTTGGAAACGATTTCTTTTTGATGTTAAGATTTCTTTTTATACTTAGTTTGTCTTCTGAGTTTTAGTGGTTTCTTAGTAACCTTAGCTGCTCAGAGTAGCTGTACTGAGGTTTTTCCACTAATGACTTGGAAAAAATATATTTGAAAAATTCCATTGAGTTAGTTGTACTGAACATATCTAATTTTTTTGTTTGTTTGTTTCAGTCCTGATGGGAATCATCTGATTTACTCGAGCTGGTCAGAATGCAGTAAGTATACTTCTTTTGATATACAGACGATCCCTGACTTACATAGTCGAAATCTACGTAGATCCAGAATTACATAAAAAGTCCGTAGAAATTAAAAATAAGATTTCGAGTTGCCCAACCTTTACTTAAAGTGCTAACGTAAACATTTGGGGGATGCAATGTTTGTATGCCACATCCTCCGCATCTGACCAGTCACCACGTATATCTCCTTGTGTCATTTGCAATTCTGTGCCAGGTGTTCAACTTTTTCAATTATTTCTGCCAGTAATTAAACACCAAGGCCTCAGTCAAAAGCGAAAAAAGTGAATCGGACTGGTAAACCAAAGCACACTGATATTGAAATTAAATGACTGGGAAATATCTTTTTTTATCTGCTATGAAGACCCATGTAATTTGATTCTTATGTAAGACTTACATGGGGGTCTGTGGAACCCTTATGTAAGTCGAGGACTGTCTGTAGTTAGCTTAATGAACATCAATAATTCTATGAAATACAATCAGAAGCATGATTCGTTTGTTATCGCATTAGTTGACGCTGAATTGTCTGTATAGCTATTAGTTGATTTTCCACTGCTGAATGTTTCTTATCTGTTGTAGTTTGTTTTGTTTTGTTTTTTTTTTCCCCCTCAAGCCAAATTTGTTATTGGACAATAACCTTTTCTGTAATTTGTAGTTTTGAATTTTTTTTCATTAGTTTTACATTAATCTACAAAAGTTAACATTCAGCATTTTTAATTTATTCTTTTTTTTTTAATACATTTGTATTGGGTGTCTATTCTTATTTCTACACTGTTCTTTTTTGTTTTTTATCTTATGACTTAATACAGAAAGGCTTCTAAGAAAGAATCTCTCTCTTAACAATTTCTGTAACATCCAGCTTTAATACATAATATACTTCTATGCAGGGTGTCGAGTTTTTATTTAACAAAAAGAAGGAAAAACAAAAGTAATTACTTTTTATCCTAGTGTTAAGTGAAATGCTGTTTGTTTTTTTTTTGTTCAGTTTTAAACTTGGTTATGAATGCTACTTTAATTCTCCTTTTTTCATCTAATTATCATATATGCACTAAATGTATGTACACTGGTATGCACTAAATATATTGTATTGAATTAAAAATCAAATGTAGATATTTAATAGAACTATACTTTTAAGAAATCTAAATTTAGTATGTGAAAAGAAGTGTCTTCATCTCCCACATATTTTCAAAATACCTCAAACTTCTTATTTTTTATTAAACTATTTGTGTTATAAATCTTTAAAGTTTTAATTATATTTAATACCGTATATGCTCCAATAAACGCCGAGGCTCTTATTGTCGCCGGTCTCTAATAAGCGCCGGGCTGCAGCGGGGATACGGCCAAATAGTAGTCAGTCTCTAACAGTAGCCGGGTCTTTGATATTTGCCTACCGGTACTAGTTTAAGCATCCGTATCTTTATAGTTATGCATAATACCTTATGGTACATTGCCTTACAAAATGCCGCCGAAACAGTCATTTGACATTGCCTTTAAGATTTGCACGGTGGAATATGCGAAAGAAACGGTGAGGCGGCCGCCCGTCATTGTGGATTCGGACGACGAATAGCAGCGAAAGCTACAGAAAGACATTGCCAAGTATCTTTAACAGTCTGTAGCATGTGAAATTCAAATAAAGTAGCTGTTTGTAATATTAACCAGTATTTATGTGTAAAAATATTGCATTCTGAAGGTTTTTGTGAATAATGGCTGGTCTCTATTAAGCGCAAGGAGCTCTATTAACCCTTAATTTGGCACTGTATCTCTGGGGATACTAAACTTTTCCCATTTTTTTCCTAACATATTATGCTCGCTTTTAATTTTTTTTTCGCAACATATCTTTGGAGAAACAAGTTTTCTTCGCAATGAACAAGTTGTGTTATCTATCGGATATTTGTGGGCAGTGGAAATAAAAGTTTTCGCTAGAACAACAAGCAACATGGCGGACGACGAGCAGAACGGGTCTTCATTGACGGCGAGTAAGATTTATTTCTTACTTCTGACACCTCAATTTTTTTATAATTTGTGCTTTAGAATAATATACAACTGTGAAGAATAATATTATGTAAGATTTATATGATAACTTCCTTTACAAAACTTGTAATGCTACAAGAAACTTGTATGTATCTTATGAGATACATTGCCAATTTGAGGTAAACTTTTGGAAGACTAGCAAATTTTAAGTCCTTGCATTCTTGCGAGAATCTATAGCATAATTACAAAATTTATATATATAAAACAATATAAATTTGTGTTTTAAATGTAACAAACATTATAATATATATATATAATATAGAATAAAAATAAATAAATATAAATTAATATATATTTATGAAAATTTTCTGATACTATTGGATATCTATATAAATTATTTAAAAATTGAAAGAAAGTAAAAAAGAGTTATAATTTATATATTATAAATTAAAATATAATTATATAAAAAAAAGTAATGAGGATTACGTTACAGTCATATCCCCAGAAAATGCAATCTCAGATGTTGATAGTTCCCCCATTGAAAATTTATAAGCTGAATACCGCAATCAGATATAAAGAAACTCAGAATGGAATTACACTTCCAGTAGCTTCAACCTCTCAGCATAAAATTTTCAAGTTCAGCTTCCCAATAGGAAACGTCAGAATAAGAATAGTGATGAAGATTATTTATCTCTTGCATGGTTTTAAAACAAAAAGAAATTGAAAACAATAGAAAACAAATTCAAATGGTGTAAAAGAAAATTTATACATCAAGCGTCAACATTTAATGCTTTTTATGCTGTCCCCAATGAAATGAAGACACTATTGCAATATTTTCAAATATTTTTCATGAAGAAATGATAGAATCTGTTGTGGAACAGACGAATTTCTATTCAATCCAACAATCAGGAATGTCTGAATACTAACAAACAAGAAATTTGTTGTTGTATTGGCATTGATTTGTATAGGGGTGTATTAAAAAAATAAAAAAAAAAATAAAAAAATTATTTCATAGATTCCGTACATTGGCAATGTATCTCACAGGATACAACTGCAAAATCAAAAAAAAATTAATTTTAAAATTATAAATTGGTATAAAAATGATAATTTATTATTCAAATACTTCAAAAAATTACAGTAAGTATTTTTATTATTATTTATTGGTACCTTGCCAAATTAAGGGTTAAGGGCTAGTTTTGCAAATAAACGCCGGGGGCCTCTATTGGAGCATTTACGGTACTTTAAAATGTCATACTGTTGCCATATGATGTTGTATTCAGGATGAGCTGATATATTGCAGCATACATCTTTGTATCTGCAATACAAGATTCTTTTAATTAATAACTGCCTTGTTGGTTTGGATACATTGAGGAGGTTTATGAAAATATTGACTTAAATAATAACTGATTAAGCAAACAAGGAGGCTTATCGTGCATGTATTGAAATAAAGAAAAAGTGAAAATAAACAAAATGCACTTACTTACAAAATTGTTGAGGAGAGATATACATGGTAATAATCCGACAGTTTCGGAATACTGCGCGTATTCCTTCATCAGAGACGGCACTAACATAATAAGACATTAAAACAACATTTAAGATGACATGAGGTGGGAAAGAATTGAATACAACTAATTTCTGAAATTCAGTTCTTTCCCACCTCGTGTCTTAAATGTTGTTTTAATGTCTTACATGTTTGTGCCGTCCCTGATGAAGGAATACGCGCAGTATTCTGAAACTGTCAGATTATTACTGTGTTTATAATTCTCTCCTCAACAATTTTTGTAAGTAAGTGCGATTTGTTTATTTTCACTTTTTCTTGATTAAGCAAATTTTATGTTTATGTGTGAATTCATACTTCAACATCAACTTCAGTTTGGAAAAGTTTGCTTGTGATGAAGCAGATGTCATGACAGTCATCTAGGAAATTTCTAGAATTCAGTTAGAAATACTTCAATCCAGCAACCAATACAGTGGGTTTCTATTGATCACTTATTCTCATTCTCATAGATGTTGAATGCCGGTTTGTTGAATGCCGATCATTTCATCTTGAAAGATGTGTACGTTTCAAAGAAACTGAAAATAAAACACACTTATTTGATAAAATATATAATGAAGATTTATTCAACAGTTTTGGATTACTTTGTTTGTTCCATCATCAGGGAATGGCACAAACATATAGGACAACACAAGATGAAAACGTACGGTGGTGGTAAGGATGGGTTAGCACCAGTAATGAGCATTTTGCCCGCCAGTGACTGGATTACAGACTTCAAGCTGGATTATATGCAAGGATTCATCAAGGAGGCTAAGGAGTTTAGCATCTGTGAAGTTGGAGGTGCCTCCTGTTTCATTGAACTAACCTACATAAACGAGAAGCTCATACATATTCCACATTTAATGATCTGATTTCCATCTAAATGTCAATATTAACATCCACAGCTATCTAAAGTTCATTCTTTACTTTTCACTGTCTACTTTATCTCTGGTATTTTGTCTTATAACAGATTCTGCTTTGTAGTTATGTCTGTACCATTTTGTATGGAAAATATGTGCATCTTGAATGCTACAGCAATTCCAAGTTTTATCCCACATTATAAGTGAATAGCCATAAGGAAGGACAGTTAAATTATTGAAAACATCATAATTCCTATTCTGTAACATTGAGTTACTCCATTACACAGTAGGAAGTAAAAGAAAATCTGCATTGTTAAAAATTTAATATTAATTGTGCTGTTGTATGTCTGCATACGAAGCTGGGATTTGATAACTGTGAAAACTGTCCTTGTTAAATATATTTATTACTTGCAAATTCATAAGAATGAATTATTGCCTTTCAATTTGTTGCTCTTTTTTCTTCTTTATTTTTTTAGTTCATCTATGCAGTATCTATGGCGACCAAGAACAACACGAAGCATTAGCCCTAAGTCCCGATGACCGACGTTTCAGTATATTCTCGTTGATGTTCTCCCAAGATGGGAGGGAGATTTTAGGAGGGTAAAACCAAACAGTCGATTTATTTAATAACAATGTTCTCTAATAACTGTAATAATTGTTACATCATGAGTTTTTAAAAAGTTATTCTAAAAAAGATGTGATATTAGAATTACTAATTGTAATTGGGCAGCACCGATCATTTAGTGTGATCTTAAAAAAAAGCTGACTACAAACATTTATAAGCAGGGTTTTTTGTCTAGGAAAAAAAGTTTAGGAACTCTTAGTCACTTTTTAGAGAGAATTAAACGCACAAAGCATTTAAATTATATAAATAATTGCTTTAGAAATACTAAAATATTTTTGTAGACTAAATTTTTTATAAAATTGTATCGTATTATTTTATTGTCCAAAAAGGTACCAGAATCCTATTCTCGACCGAAAAAAGCCCTGATTATAAGTATCATATAAATAATACTTTTTAAGAAGAATGAGTTATTATTAATGTTGTTGTTTAGTGTAAAATTTTTACTCTTAAAAAAAACTTGAAAACCCTTAATCATATCATAAAGTGCAGTTTACAATCGAAATAGCCTTACACAATAGTACACCTATGGTTATAGGTTGTGGAACTTTTTAACCGAATTTCATGCGTTAAAAAAATTCTTTTTTTTTTTTTTTTTTTTTTAATAATTCTGTCACTACAAGTGTATCTAGGCCAAGGGATATTTTTTGAAAAGATTAGTCAGGATTCTTTTTAATAATTGTTATAATAATAATAATTGCTATTAGCAGTTTAAAATATGTTCAGTTTTACTGGCAGTTTTGATCAATTCTAACTCCCTCTCCAGAAACTGAAAACTGAATAAATTTGAACCAACCAATCAAAGTGATTTCTGTAAGTTCAGACAGTCTATATCCAGAGAACTTGAACTATTTGAATAATTTTGTAATTCTTTTTATTTTTGGTATAGCAGAAGCCTTCATGTGCCATAAAGCACTTGAAAATCAGTTTCAAAATTAGGTGTTTTATAAGATTTCTGTGCACTTCTCTGATAGTCTTCAGGAATTACCAAATCAATGAATCCCTTTTATAAAACAGAAGCGTTTTTTTTTTTTTTTTTTCTTTTTAATTCTTAAGAAATAGGATTGTTGTTTAGCTTATTGATATAAGAATGTGTTTTTACCATAAGAAACAATTGTTACTTGTTCCGTTTCTTTCTTTTGCCGTTGTTTATTAATTGTTGCTTTTCAATTCCTTTAGTGCTAACGATGGATGCCTCTATGTTTATGATACTGAATGCAAGCAACGGAGTTTAAGGGTGATTATGATATTTTTCTTTTGAAATATCTGTTACTTATTTGCCACTCATTCAACAATAAGCCTTTGTTCTGGTGTCTGTTCAGTCTAGAACAGTTAGGATGAAATTATCTCATAATTTCCTTGTAACATAATTGCTAACATTTGTTTTCCATCTCTAAAAGATCTTACCATTGCCTAAGTCCTTCCTTTTTACCTAGTATTTACTTCCAACATCAAAAGCGCTCTAAAGTTTTTATTCAGTGCAGAAGAATGAACTGGGGAGGTGGGGGGTATAATATTTTTGTTTTCACAAGAGCAAAAGAGAATTACTTCAAACCTATTTCCTTTGAAGAACGAAGCTCACTTGATTAATAGATCTTGGTGCACCCTTGATCTCTCAGTATAAGATTTAATTATTCCAATCTTCATTATAAACTTAGTATTGCATTCCTATATTATTATTTTTAACTAAAATATACAATAAAAACACACAAATATTTACAATTATAATTATTTATTTCAGTTGATATTTACAATTGATATTTACAATTAATATTTCATTTGATATTTTGAATTAATGTTTCGTATTTACAATTATTAGTTCCAATTAATAATTTACAATAAATATTTTCAATTGTTATATTTTATAATTACTAATTCAAGTTTATATTTACAATTAGGATAGTTGTAGTAAAAATTATTTTTTGTTCCCGTTAAAAACTTTTAAGTTAATAAATAATTTAATAAAAATAATTAAAAATTAAAAAATCATACAATATATCCATGGACAGTTTCAAGGAAAGACATAGTTCCCCATCATCAGCAAGATAATGTTTCATTCAAGTGAAGACGATCCTGTAAAGCAATCTTCTTAGACTTCAAAGATCTGTGATTATCAGGTGTTTGCATCATTCTTTGGAGATTTAACTTCAAATGCCTAACAAATGGAAATTTCTAATTATTTTGTTATAGCCCAGACATCTCTGATTCTGCTATTACTGCATATATTTAGTTAAATTTAGTTTAAACAAAGTCGTTCTTAAATTTTCTTTTAACTACATAACGTAAT
Organism: Thereuonema tuberculata; assembly: GCA_023159025.1. NCBI lineage: Eukaryota > Metazoa > Arthropoda > Chilopoda > Scutigeromorpha > Scutigeridae > Thereuonema > Thereuonema tuberculata. The sequence continues at coordinate 15,647,357 of JAFIDM010000007.1, read as the reverse complement.
CGGCAATTTCACAACTCTTTTCAAACTCTTGAAATCATGGTTGTCAACATCAATAGTTTGAGTAATTTCCATTTTGAATGATTTAACGAAAAACTTGATCCCTTGCCAGTTATTCAGTCATATTAAAATCCATCACAAACAACTTCTTCAAATTATTTATTAAAATAAATAATATACATTGCAAATTTTCGGAAAATCCCCTTGTTCCTTTTTCTAGCTGTTGATAAATAAAGACTTAGGCCTAAGACAAACAAAAGAAAAACATGATAGGACATATTCTCGATTAAAACGTATAAACTCACATCTCGACAATTGAATGATATCTTTGTATTTGAATAATACTAAACCATACCGGTAAGTATCATCTTTATCTTTTGTTTGTCTTAAGTCTTTATTCATCAACAGATTGAAAAAGGAATGCTTAAATTTTCTGAAAATTTGCAATGTTTATTATTTATTTTAATAAATAATTTGAAGAAGTTTGTTGTGATGGATTTCAATACATTAAAATGAAGAGATATGTATAAAAAGGAGGTATGTTATTTATTCAATCTTATTGTTTTTGAGATTGGAAACTAAAACAAAAGACCAAACAAATAAAGGCCACTGTTGAGTGAGTCATAGGTAAGTTTTGTTACAAAATGCTTTGTTTTCATAATAAATTAAGATAAAAAATCATAATGGATAAAATTTGATGGTCATTGCTTATTTGTTTTATATTATTTTATTTTAGATTGAATCTCATGAAGATGATGTCAACAGCGTAGCTTTTGCCGATGCAACATCACAGATCCTCTTTAGTGGAGGTGATGATGGGCTGTGCAAGGTACAGGTTCACTTATTGATTAGCATTTTCAATTGTATCAAAAGGTTCCTAAAAGAACTTTAACACATTCGCGTCGTAGACTTTGCTCCCCTGGGTTCCCCCACGGGTCGTGCTATTGTCGCACATTTTCAAAGTGTATGCATCATGGACACAAGCTTACTTCTATAATTACTTTAGATCAGTGTTAAAGAGCTAATGTTGGTCTTCAAAAAGGTATATTAGATTTTACTGTAAGTATTATAACAAACAAGAAATTTAGATACAAAGGAGTGGAAAAATTGAGACAAAAAAAAGTTTTACACGATATCTCTATTTGATAAAAATTCCAAAAAATGACAGATCTGAAGAAAATAATATTAAACAATATAAAATTTTATATTTTAATTTGTTATAATAATATTATAAACAATTTAAAAAACGTAGTGATTTGAAAATCCTTCAAAACACTATACACAAAGGCTTCCAAAACAAGTGGAGACATTGTTACACTTATGTGACTTCCGTCGAGATTCCACGAGATATTGTCAACAATTAACCCAACCTATTGGTGTATTTTTGAAGTACAATGCTATTCAAACAATTTCGAGTGGGGCCGCTCGAAAAAACGCCTGCCAAAGTGAAGCAAAACAATGAGATACTTGTGTTCGGAGAATTGCAAATTTGGGGAATACATGGCCGCCCGTAGAATCTACGGGCAGCGACCTGAATGTGTTAAAAGTACATTTTTCTTGAAATGTCCTATTCTTTGTGTTTTAATGTCGTGAAAACAATACAAAGGAAATGTCTTTCTATTACAACAAAAATACAAAAGATAATCTGCAATAGGAAATTACTGCATACGAGACACAGGGTATTTCCCACATCGTTGAAAGGAAGATAGATGAAGCCTTTTCAACTATGTGGGAAATACTCAGTCTCGTATGCAGTAACTTCGCCCACAGTAACATTATAACTACAATGTAATAGGAAAATTTTAAATATCAAAACAAAAACCATATATATAAGTGGGTTGTCTTCGGTCTTCCTGAGGTTCAGAGGGTAATCCTCGACATTTACAGCTATACACACACATACTAATTTGCAAGTCTAAGGGTTGTGTGCACCAAGCTACACTAAAATTGCGTTCATATCTCCCCTTAACCTATATTAACTATGCACCAATATTCTTAGCGACTTGGTGGATCATCAAAACTTAGCTGCCCATTTTCTTGTTAAATCATTTCTCAATGAGAAAACTCCATCTAATTTGAGGGACCTTCTGGTAAATGGTAGGCAAAGAACTCATCATTAATGTTAGTTTTTTTCTGTCCTGTCACCATTGTACCCTGATGATGGAAAAGGCATTGTGTTCCAAAACCATGGGCTACCCTCTTATCACTTAATTTTGACCAAGAAACTGCTTTACTATTGTTTCTTTTCTTTATACAGGAGGGTTTTTAAAATCTCACAATGATTCTTCTAGTAAAGGTTTCATTCCTGTTAAAGTCACCATATTCCTTAACTCTTTAATTCCTTTTGTTGAAAAAAAATTAGAAAATTTTATTTCTCCACATTTCTTGATTTTAGGGGTGTCAAAAACTGACAAGAGGGTGGGATCTAACCCATCCAAACAGAGCTGTTCTGTGGTGCTAAAATGATCAAAAACCCTTTATTCCCTCACAGTTTAAGAACTACAGAGGAATAACTCCTGATTTTCTGCAATGAAAAAGAGTTGAATCATCTGTGAATTAATTGTTTTGTTACGTATCTTGATAAGTTCAATTGATATAAGTAATTACCAATGTAAATCTTTAAAAATAGCCTAGTTATTTCCATTTCCTTATTACCTGTTTTCACAGAAGAATATTTTAGCTATTTGTAACTAGATTTAATTTAACCTTTTATCTCCTTTTTGTGAATGAGTTTAGGTGTTTTCACGAGCAAGTGGAAAACGAGTGCATTCTGGAATTAGGCTAATAACAAAGTTCTGCAAAAGAAATGGAAAAATAAAATCTATTGTTTCAGTAAATCAATGTTTCCAGAGAAGACTGGAGATCTGATCTTTACTTATTCACAACATTAAATAAATAAGATTAAATTTATATATTCCAATATCGATTGAAATTTGATGAGTCTTAATTTTTTTCATAAAACTGTCTTATTTTGTTTCTAATTTTATGGAAGGTTTTAAATTTTTGTTTTTTCATTTTACTTTTATGAGCCAATTTTGTTTTATTGGCTCATAATTGGTCTTAAATCTTCTTGGTTGTCTCTTCAAATTTTGAGTAAAAGCAATGTTTCTGCATTTCGTTCTCACTGAGATGGGATAAACACCATCCTGAAATAATAAGTTGTCAGATCGAGGGTCTCGATACCGAGTTGTGAATGACCTTGGTTTTAAGATTTATGATCCTGGAGACAAAAAAAATGAGATTTTTCCGAGAATCCAGTTAATACTGGTTCTCTGAAACCAGGCTATTACAGCTTGATAATTTGTCAGGTATTTTAAAATTCTATAATTAATATTTTTTTATTTTAATTTTGTGTGAAATACGTAATATATGCCTTATAATGTAGTCATGACGTAAAAGATTACATAATACGTAACGTAAAAAAGAAAATTTTAGACTATTTTAAATGTTTCTGATTAATGTCCAGGAAAATCTTTTTTTTCCATGTAGAAGACAGACATGCTAACTGTACCAAACGGATAAGGCTAATTTTGCAAAATCGCTGTCTTTTTGCCATGTTGATGTTGCTTCAATTAATAAAATAGAAATTAAATGAATTCTTATAATATTTTTTATTTTTTTCTGATACTATTGATTGTCTTCCTTTTTTACAAAGGTATGGGATAGAAGAACTTTGAACGAATCGGATCCTAAACCTGTAGGTGTTTTGGCTGGTCATAGAGATGGAATAACCTATATTGATTCTAGAGTAAGTAAAGCTCAGTAAGACAAAATGTTAGCCTTCAAAAAATTCTAGAAAAAGGCCAAAAAATTGGAAGTTAATAATTAAGAATTTTTTTTTTTTTTTATTTATTTTGCTTTTTAAAATATTAATTGCTTATTTGTTTAGGGTGATGGACGTCACTTAATCACCAATTGTAAAGATCAAACCATTAAGCTTTGGGATATGCGTGTGTTTTCTCCCACTGAAGGACAGGAGAATACAAGAAGAGCTGTTTCATCTCAGCATTGGGATTATCGTTGGCAGAGAGTTCCAAAGAAACGTAAGCCTATATTTTTTATCATATTTTTAATAACAATTAAACGTTTAAGTGTCGAGAAATTTTGCTGCTTTGTAAGGATTACATAAGGGAATTTTATTTAACTTCTTTATTGTGTGAAGGGGGGGGACTTAAAAACAAAATAAGAAGCATTTGAGCAGATTTGCAATCTTGTTACAAGCCTTTTAGGCTGTAATCAGCCACAGCTACCCTGTGATCAAAGGCTCAAAGATACATAAGGGAATTGAGAATTCAGTAGTAGGAAGTAAATTATTTTAAAATATATGCATGTAAAAGAAAACAGAAAGAAAATGGACTTTGGGTTAGTTTTGTATTGACCAGCAGAGTTGTTTGTGCACAATTGGAAAATGTATGTAGGCACCTCTTGTGGGCAATGGGTCTGAAGAAGAGGAGTTGTCTCTAGTGAATACCTCCGTTTCCCAGTGTGGGGCGCAATTCGAAAATGGAGCAATGTTGATATTTTTTTATTTTTTTTTTATTTTTTTCTTTTTGAAGTTATATCTAATTTGGTGGGGCATAGTATACTTTAGATACTTTAGGTGAGGCACAGCACAAAAAAGGTTGGGAAACACTGGAATACTTTGTTGGTCTATGGTTGTTCTTTTTGCAGACTATGAATTTAATTGCAGTTTTTGCTATTATGGTTAATGCAGTATGGATATTAAAATCAATACAAATAAATATACTTATCATTCAGAGATGTCGACTGGAATTCAATGGCCAACAACTGCTATTAATGTCTCTTGACTCTTTAAGCACATACTTAAGCTCTAGGGATGGGTAGTTCGTGAACGAACTAGTTCATTGAACTAGTTCATATAAAAGAACTATAGTTCATGAAAAGAACGACTTAGTTCGCGAACGACCTAGTTCGTTCTTTTACCATTCCACTATTAGCTATTGGAATTGGTTTATTTCGTATTTGAGAACCTTTTTTTTTTTGGTTGTAAAAGTATTTGAGAACCTACCTTTTTTTTTTTTTTTGGTTGTTAAGGTAAAAACAACGACTTAGTTCATTGAACTAGTTCAATAAAAAGAACTAGTTCATTGAACTAGTTCAATAAAAAGAACTATCTCAAAAGAACTAGTTCAGTAAATAGAACGATTTTGCCCATCTCTATTAAGCTCACTCTTTCACGCTGACAGTTAAAGAAAGTGTGCTTGTTACTTCTGTCTCGGGAGCTTCACATATGCTTTTTTAGCTTCATTGAGTTTGAATCTTGCTTCCAAGTGCAACCCTGATAGAGGGGTACTGCTTTGAATCCTACAAGTGCAGGAGCATTCACAATTTCAATTGATTGAAATTACATTCTCTGTGCAAATCATAAAATAAAGCTTAAACATTTGGCATGCAATTTTCTTTAAAAACACTGTAACCAGGAGTTAAAATGCAAAAGAAAAAAAAATTAGTTGCACATATTAGGAAAGCAGTTAAATAATTACCTTATATAAGACAGTTAAATTGATTGGTTAATTTTATTTATTTTTTTTAGTCCATTCAGTAAAGAAGAAGATGGTAGGTGACACTTCTCTAATGACTTACTATGGTCATAGTGTTCTACAAACCTTAATTCGCTGTCATTTCTCTCCGGAGTTCACAACAGGACAGCGTTACATTTACACTGGCTGCGCATCTGGAAGAATTGTCAGTAAGTAGAAACCATTAATTTTTAGTATTTTAATATTAGAACGTACTTTGCTATTATCGTCATCTATTTGATCATCAATGCAGTTCATTCTTAAATATTAGAAGAAGCTCATAACACTATGTAGTCATCGTCAGAACCTATGTGGAGCCAGCAAAAGTTAACACGAACAATAGAAACTCGCTGAAAGGACAAATGGCGATTAATATTATTATTGTTTCAGAAAGCGCAGGTAAACATTAATAATATTAATTGCCATTTGTCCTTTCATCGAGTTTCTATTGTTTGTTTCATAAAAATCAGAAAGCGCAGGTATTTTTATGCACTAAAAAAACTTCATAGCGGCTGCGTGTAGCGTGCACATGAATTTTCTTGCCATTTGTCCTTTCGACGAGTTTCTATTGTTTGTTTTAACTTTTACGGGTTCCGACTATTTCTCATATAGGTCCGTGTAACGAGACCTGGTGGTGTACTGATGACTGCTCCTAGCAGATGATTGCCATATTAGCATGAAACAGCTGTACAGTGAACAGCCATTCGTCCGCCTCTCTACTCGTACAACTCATTATTCGTCCAACTGTTTCAAGTAAAATTCAACTCGCCATTCGTACGCTTGCCCTGCGATTCAGACAGCGCGACCTTGTTACTGGCCACGCCACGCGGTCACTTCAGCTCAGTCTCGTGCTAGCTTCCATATGCTACGCATCATCCACGCAAGCTTCGATAACTTTGTGCTATTTTATCGTTATTTTTTGTTATTTTTATTAAAAATAGTGCAGCCATGAGTCCCAAAAAGATTACTGATTCAACCAAGCCTAAAAGGAAAGCAGTGAGAGTTGAATTGAATTGAAAAAAGAACTCGTTCCGAAGATTGAAAGTGGAACTCGTGTCTCTGACCTGGCAACCAGGGCCGTTTCTACCATTAAGCAAGACTAGGCGGCCGAAGGACGGATTCGTTTTTTTTTTTGGTTGTTAAAATAGGATTGTCGTTTTTTTTTTGTTTTTTTTTTGATGGGGGCGGCATTTGAAAGGGAGGGGGCGGCATTTTTCAGTTCTCGCCTAGGGTGGCAGAACATCTAGAAACGGCTCTGCTGGCAACTCAGTATGGCATGGTGAAATCAACCATGTCGTCTGTACTGAAAAAGAAAGACATAATAAGAGAGGCTGATGTGGCAAAAGGAGTGACCGTTCTTGCTGTGAACAGGTCACCTATAATTGAACAAGTGGAAAAACTTTTATTAGTTTGGATTAACGAAAAACAACTTGCTGGTGACAGCATTTGTGAAAAAGCAAAGCAGTTGCATGATGACCTTAAGCGAGATAGCCCTGCAAGTAGGGGGTGGTTTGATTGATTTAAGAAGCGAAGTGGCATTCAGTGTTGTATACCTATTGTATATTTATTGTTTTCATAGTTTCTATGTATTTTATGCTTAAAATATTATTAAGGTTTAAATAAGCAATCATCTGTGGGTCTGGAATGGATTAATCCAATTTACATTATATCTTATGTGAAAAAATGATTCGCCATTCGAACTGCCTCCTGGAACGGATTGTGTACGAATAGCGAGGTTCCACTGTACTAGGATGTCATTTAGTAGACAACTTGGTCTCACCCATTAGTAATACTATGTAGTCATGTTGTTACTGATTCTGTAATTTAAATGTTACTTTTATATTGGTAGTTTTTTGTTTTACTGTCTTTACAATTACAGCAGAAATTAAATGTAAATTGGTCTTATATTTTAATATGACGGTGTCCGTTCATGCAAACATACCTCTCAGCATTTTATTTCTTAATTTTATTCAGATTCTACAGGGTGTCCCAGAAGAAAAGATCAAAGTATTGTTCATTCTAAGAAAGAAAACAAATGTAAATGGGTGCCTTATTTCTGAGATACTATATTCTATATTCAAATAGCTCTGATAGGGAAGAGATAAGGGTATGTATTTTTTTCTAATAGCTATCATTCAAGTGACAAATTTGTTAAAGTTTTTTAAATACAGTAGAACACCAAAGATCTGAATCAATTTTCAGGAAAAAAAACTTTCAAAAAAATTGAGTGATGTTCCTTTAAGAGCATTGACATTCAGGACTTCAGAGTTGAATGTACAGTATTTTATTTTGGAAGCCATTCAAATAAGGACATACGTTAATATAATTTTTTTTTCTAAGAATGACCAATACTATGGCCTCCCAGAATATTGGAGTTTCTTCCTGGTCACCCCTGTATACAAGTGAAATTTCTAATGAACTTATTTATTGATTTCATTGAATGCTTACATTAAAGCCTTTTTTTTTTGTATTTGTTACTAGTCTACGATGTTTTAACTGGAAAAATTGAAACCACCTTGAGCGGTCATCATGGTTGCGTCCGTGATATTTCCTGGCATCCGTTCAAGCATAATATAGTTAGCACTTCGGTAAGGATTTATATAATAATCTATTTGTCACATAGGTATAGTTAGGTTTTATTACAGAATAAATGCGTATTCTTACAGGATGGTGATGAAAGTTCCAAAGGTTTTGAAATGTATAGCACACTCTCTCACACTTTCCTTTGTTAATATAACAACAGAATTATGTTCTTGGCTTTTTTTTTTTTTTTTTTTTTGAGATATTGACTGAGAAACAACACAGATTTTTTTATGTGAATGCTCCCAAATGCAAAGTTCAGGTGATAATGATGTCTAATGAAGTATGCCATTCAGCAAATAATATTGTTAATCTGTCTGTTCCTTGTTTGCTGGTGCCAGAGAAGCAATAAGGCTATCTGAAATTCTACATGAAATTCGGAATTTAAAGTAACTGGCATTAAACTCCACTTCCCTTCAGATTCATCTTCATCCGTAAGCAAACCTGTTTTTAATTTTGGTTTTATTCAAAGAACACCAAAATAATTTTATTACAACTTTAAGTCAGACTTAAAACATACTGATAATATGCTAATCCTAAAGGATTTCAGAGTTACCTCCAGAATCGTAAGTGTTGGTGGGAATGAAACAATGTACCGTCGCTGCCAGTTGGGTCTGTCATCAGCTAACTACAGACGATTTCTATCAAATGTGCCGTTCCAGAGTTATTGGTGAAGTGTAACTGGGATGTCATTTCTTGTGCTCCCTACAGCCCAGATTTGGGCAAACCACAGGTATGTATAGGTGAACAATGAAGGAAGCCGTTTGGAGCAAATTGTTTTTCAGGTATTTTTGTAGATACAATTCTGACAAAAAATAATTGTCAAATTGTATTGTACGCATCCACTGTGCGATCATGCAGTGCGTGTGCACCAGGAACCGGTTGGTGTACGCTAATGCTTTAAGATAGCCCCATACGAAAAAGTTCAGAGGATTTAAATCAGGGGAACGAGCAGGCCATGCTGTTGGTCCCCTTTTCCAATCCAACAGTCAGGATAATGTTGGTTCAGAAGTCGTCTGGCTGTACAGATGAAATGAGGTGGCGCACCATCATGCATGGACCACACGTGACGACGAGTGTGCAAAGGAACTTCCTCCAAGCATGTAGGCAACTCATTTAACAGGAATCCTGTAAGCATCGCCGGTTAGTCTAGTTGATAGAACAGTGGCCCAATGAGATGGTTGCTGATGATACCAATCGAGACCATTTATGGAAAACTTTTATTGGTGCTGTGACTGTGTGATAGCATGCGGGTTTTCATCGGACCAATAACATTATGAAAATTCAGAATGGCATCTTTCATGAGCAAAAGTATGTAGAACACAGTGTTGCAGATATCACATGTGGAGGGTAATCGGTGGGTGACAGACCTTGCACTCTGTGTGCCTGATATGGGTAGAGAAGCTGTTCCTGGAGAATTCTGTGCACACTTTGCTTGGATATGCCAACTTCTCTGGCAATCTTTCTAGTGGTCTTTCCAGGATTTTCTGCAACTTCATCCAGCACCTGTGCTTCAATGTGTGTTGTTCTGATGTGTTGGTCTCTGCCTCTATCAACAGTAGCAGGCATAAAGGATCCTGTCTCAGTCAGACGACGATGAATCGCACTAAATGTGTTCCTGGATGGACACTGTCTTTGCAGAAAGGTTTCCTGGTATAGTTGTGCAGCTTCTCTGCAATTTTCATTTGCTCTTCCGTAAGTGAAATGGATGTCAGCCATCTCTGCATTGCTGTACCTTGTAGTCATGATGTTTGCTAGAACAAGCTGTGGCGATTCCAACATCTGGAATACATTCAGCCAAACTGCTCCCCTTTTATTTTGGGGGAGGGGGTATTGAACATTACATGTCAAGATTACTGAAGAGGAATTTAATGACTCTACGATATGATGTAAAGACCAACACCTCTATCGTTTCATCGACATGACATTTATTCGTTGTTTTTCATGATTGAATACAACCTTTAAGTTTGACAGCACATTTCAGGTACACCCTGTATAAGCTATGGAATTCCGAGTCCCTTAATTAACCTATGTAGAAAACTAACATTTGGAAGAAGCAAAGAAAAACTTAACTGAAAATAGAAATTTTGATTCCAGTAATTAAGCATTGTAAAAAAAAACTCTAATAATTCAAACGAACCATGAACTTAACTATTAATAATAATGCATGCTTTCTTATGTAATTCAAAGCACTGGGGGGGGGGGGAGTATTAACACTAAACTTACTTTTTTTTCCCCTCTTATCTTTCAGTGGGATGGCATTGTTGGTAAATGGACTTACAGTGGAAAACATACGTTAGATTCTGATGATGAAGGTGATGATTTGGACGACAGTGAGGCAAGACTGGCCGAAAACATGGGCCTTCGTCGCAGCAAGCGATTAGCAGAGCAGCGTCAGAAGCTACGCCAAAGACTCCTTTCTTAGTATAAATGCAAAGAAAATCTCCACTTTCAACAAGTCTGTGATAGAATTTTCAGTTTACCTCTTGTGGATGCAAACAAAAAAACAAAATTTCTAATTGTGGAGTCCAATCTCCAGGGAATCCGAACTGATGTTTGCTGATTCAACACAGGCTGACAATGCGGACTTAAGTGGAAAACTCGTCTCATTGACTGATCTTTTTATTTAGTGCAGATTGAGGAGACTGATCAGGCACTGATTACAGAGGTTGGACAGTTAAAAGATTTATGCCGATTTTAATTGATGAAGGTAGGAAAAAATTGTTTTTATGCAAATATACCAGAACTACTCTGGGGAAATAAATATATACCAAATTTTTAATTTTTGGCTTATTTCTGTTGAGTTGTTTTTTACTGATGGAAATTTACTTGTAGTCTCTACCATGCATTCCCTCCATATCACATTTTTTTCCCTCTCTTTAATTTCTAAACCCCTGGCATTCTTGCTTATCGGAGGCTGACCTCAGCAGTTTTTAAAGCTTACAAATCATTCATTAAATATAAGAGACATGATTACAATCTTTTCTAAATTCTCAATAGTCACTCAATGCATAAATTAAAATTCCTGGATGATACAATCAAAGTAAGGTATTTTTTTTTTTTTTTGATGAATAATGATAGAGGTTACTTCTAACAAACAAACAAAAAAACAAATACACCCTCCCTCCCCCTTTCTTTCCTATTTCCTGAATTCACTAAGCTATTGTAAAAAGTGTTTGTCAAGAGAAGGAATACATTTCTATTTTTTTATTTAGAAAATTAGTAGAAACGATGCTTGCCTCCAAGGTAAGCAGTATTTGTGGTGAACGATGTATTATGCAAACTCAACATTTTGGGAGGGAAACAAATGTTTCAGTAAATTCTGCATCCAAGTTGAAGCTGTGATGATGGTGTTTTCGTAGTAATCTGTGCAAATGGAAAGAAACTATTGGGCCTAGAAATAACAGGTAACTACAACTTACAGTTCATTATTTTTTGATGTCACAACTGATTGCTTTTAAGCGTTTCGACGCTAATATTAAAATTTTTGTTTTGTAATAAGGCTCCTTAAGATCCATATTTACAGCAAAAACCCTTTTTCTTTGTGCCAGCTGAAAAAAATCTGCCTTTGTGGGTGGGCTGTGTAAAGCAGTACTTTACCTAAGCAATAAGTTTTGATTTATTTTATTTTTCCATCCTTGAACTTTGAAGGGTTTCTCATATCATAAGCAGAGGGTGCTTATAACTTATCAAAGAAAGCTAACATAAATGACTTACTTTATTTTCTTTGCTTCGGTTTATCTTGCTAACTCAGGAGCAACACTAGGTTAAGTGTATTTATGATGATAAATTTGTGTCATTGAAATATTACCAAATACAGTTTTATTTTTGTTATCCTACAATAAAACGGTGTATTGCTTACTTTTTACAAAAATATGTAAATATCAAATTATATATATATATGCTTTAGATAAGGACGTACTAGTCACCAAACTCTTTTAAATCGTTTAGTATCAGAGCTCAAAAGTCAATTCGTAAGAGTGAGGCTGTGTTGCTTATTAAAAAAAAAAAACACTAAGTGAGTTCCGCTTGCCACAAAATATTTATGATAATTTTTTTCTGTTGTGTATTTATTTCAAAAGCAATAGTATTTTTTTGTTTTTGTTTTTAAATCTGGAATTAAAATTTTATTTGTTAATGCAAAGATGTAGTTTATGCATTCAGACTTATATACGGAATTTTTTTTTAAAGCAAGAAAATTCTATCCTTATACCAGGAATATTCAATTTTAAAAATTAAACTTAATAGTTTTTTTGCTTTTTCGCATACACGGCTGATCAGGAGTTGTTTCAAAACCCTTAATACATAGCAAAACTTTTAAATTACTGTCTTGTCGTCGGTAAGCATCAAAAATCAAGTCTCGAGAACTTGCAATCTAAGAATCAGTGGCTTGTAATAGGAATATCTTAATTTTTTACCTGCACTTGTCATCTTTGCAATCAAAAAAAAATTATCAAGCATTTCAAATTACGCAATACTCAGTATCTTCTTCTTTTCCATTAATTAATGCTAATGAGCATATTGGGCGACCAGGGCTTTCCATCGAGCACGATCTGAGGCAAGGTCTTTGGCCTCATCCGAAGTGATGTTAAGGGCTTTGAGGTCAGTGATGAACGTTCGGCGCCAGGTTAACCATGGTCGTCCACGGCCCCGTTGACCGTTGGATGGAACACACTGAAATGCCTGTTTCGGGATGCGAGTATTGTCCATAAGTCTGCTAGACATAGGCGACGTTGTGCAATGGTGGGTACTAAGGCTAGGAAGCTGGCTTCGTTGTAACATATTCGAAGTAGTGAATACGTAGGATGCGTCGCAAGCAACGCTGGTGGAAGGTGTTCATTTTCCATGTCTCAGCAGCGTATATTGCCATTGGAATAATAATAGAGGCGTATAGACGGAGCTTGATGTAGATAACCAAATATTACACATTTGTTGAAAGAATACTCAGTATAGGAATAATATATTAAAGCAGAACAAAAGTTCTCAAACAACAGATCTTGTTTTAGTTTTTTAATCCACTCCACATATGGCAAATTGTGTTCACTGATGCCAAAACAGAACCGCTATGTGCTCTCTTTAAAAAGTCTACAGTATGGAACAGTGTTTTATATCGCAAAGTACTTATGCCTATAAAACATGTGAGACATCTCAGACAAGAGCTGGCTAAGCCTAACAAAAGTCAATAGTTTGAAACCAGTTTACGAGAAAAATCATAAAATCCTTTTGATGTTAAGGCTTCAGATAAATCTTTTTCTTTGTATTTTTATATACCATATTTACTCATATCATCCAAGTTGAAATGACAAGAACCTGGAATCTGAATTTTAGGGGTCGGTTAAAGATGAGAGAGAATTTTGATTCACTTGAAGGGATGAAATTGTGCCAAGAAAAAACTTCTCTAAATATGGGTAGAATTACACAAGTAAAGACGATACGTAGAGGACGTAGATGGGAAGCAAGATAGATACTCAAACTTTCTTTTATATTTCAGTGTAATCTTAGTCTTTATTTTATTTTGATATAATGACATGAATTTTCTTAAGTTTACCTGCAAAAAGTATCTTGACCAGTGGAACCAAACAGCCTCAAAATTTGTAGTTTCGTATTTGATGTAAAAAAAGAAAATTACAATGAAGGTGATTGAAGATCATTCTGTTATATGTACACGGCATATTATTTCATGTGTCCTACCAACCCAAAATTGTGGAGAAACACTCAATGCAACATCCTATCTATGTTAAAATGTCTCTTCCTGTAGTATTTTTTACTAGCTCTCGCATGTCACTGATTTCTTACAAATCTTGGCTTTCATTTTTAAGATTTGCTTACATAATCAGAGGCCCCAAATACATGGAAAACGTCAGTTGCATGACTTCTCAATGCCCATTAATTACTGAAAACAATCCTATCACTTAATGTGTTTGAAATGAAAAAAATAAAAAATTGAATATTCCTATTTTTAATTACTTTTATACTATATATATATTTTGTGTATTGCTGCTAATACCTTAGTACTGCAGTTAATGGCATTTTGTTTTCAGGTTTAACTACATTGTTTGAACAATATTTTTGTATTTACCTGTTTAAATATATATAGATGTCTTTACATAAGTTTCTTGTAAAAAAAAAAAAAAAATACGACATCAGACGATGATTAACAATGGTTGAGTTTGTAACAATTTTGTCTACATGCAATTGTGTATATCTTGCAGTAAATTGTTGTTGCTGATTGCAGTCCTGAAAAAAAATAGCAAAGATTTCTCAAATTATATATTTGTATAAAATAAGTAAAAGACAAAAAAAAAAAGGAAAATACTAGAGGTAATTTATGATTATTGTTGTATTTTAAACTTTGTTTTTAATGTTAGTTTAGTGAACTTATATATCTACTGTATAAATAAAAATCTCCCTTGTAAGATTCAAAAAACAAACAAACAATATTATGAGGAAAAATATAATTTCTATTTAAAAAATTCATTAAAGTTCTTTGCAATAAACTTAAGTCTTATTTATTTGCGACAAGCACTCTGGAGATTTCAATAACACAGTTTGCAGCTTCAGAGTCTGTGAATGTCAGAAGGTTAGTTTGTAATCACCTTATAAATGGGTTTGGATTCTTTAATACAAGTTACAAAAATATGGCTTGAGTTGAGGCAGTTTGTATACATCGTCAGGCCAATTAACTGTTCTTGCCTCATTAAAATATAACCTCCTGCAACTATAGAGTATTGCGAAAAACTTAATTGAAACTTAACTTTTAATACCGATTTTCTTAAGACTTTCTACTGTTATTATTATCGAGAATAATATTGGGTTGGTCAAAATATGTTCGTTCAGTTTTTAAGTAAAAATAAAAAACACATTTTTTTTTTTTTTCATTTTCACCAATAATATTCTTGGACAGCATGTCTTCAATGATTTATTCCACTGCCATTTTTCCATCTTCCCAAAACTTTATCTTTTCGAATTGAATTTTTTCCATTAAGAGAATTTTATAAAGACCGAAATAAATAGATATCCGAAGATGCACTGTCTGGTGAATATGGCGGATGAATCGGAATTCCAGCCAAGCTGTAACAGTTTTTGCGTGCTTATTTTCTACCATCTTCAGTATTCAATATTGGCAACACAAAATTCACCAATTTTGTTTTTAATGCATGCTAATATGACAGCTGCCACAATCCAAACTAACAAAATGGTGTCGAATGACGTACAATACACCTAAGCGCTACTAGAGCCAACTTAGGTAAAAAAACTGAATAAACTTTTTGGCCAACCCAATAGAATACCATAAAGTTGCTTAATACCTTCTTCTACTCTCCTCTGATAATCTTTTATTCCATATACCATCTTACATTCAACTGACAGGGTATCTTCTCAGTATCTTTCTTGCACATTTGTCTTGTAAATGACCCTACAATTAGCACAGTTCACCAGTCTTGTATTGCTGGATTAACAGAAATCATTTCACATTAGCATCAGTGGCTCAGTTTATATTTCTTTACTGCCTCCAAAATCAGCAAGTATATTGTTTCGGTGGTCACCCCCTTGGAATATCCTCTTTCTTCAATATGAGACTGATGTTGTAGGATATCAAATGCATTTGGGTCATTCCACGTCAAATCAGCAAAACATTTTGAAATTTCTCAGGTTACTCTCTCCGATTTTAATGAAATTTGGCACAAAGGTACCTTCATTTCTTGTATGAAAGCCTACCAAATATTATTGTCCTAACCTTAAACATTTCTGAGAAATACCATTCAGAAGTAAGATCTGCAATTTGTAACTGGTTTTCCATAAACTTTTCGGGCATTTTTAAAGCTGTATAAATAAAGAACTACTTGAGCCAGAAAAACAAGCTTTCATAAACTGAGAGTATGTATATATATATATCATAATAAATAATGCATTAAAATTAGTTTGAGTCTTTTAGTTTTCCTGAGATAGGCTTACGAAGTAGGCATTTTGTAATATTATCGAAAACAAAAGAGAAGTTTTAATCCTTCATAGATTTTGAGAATAAAGCTGGATAAGTATGAAATTTTAAACAAGAACTCTTTAGGGACTTTCTGATACATAAAATAAATATTAAGCAATTCCGTTTGTTATTAAAAAAAAATATGAGGTTCTCAAATTGGTAGTAAAAACAAGTTGAAATGGTTTTAAGAAGCAACAATCTACTTTATTTATGAAGTCAACTTTAATAACATCTCTGTAGGGAAAATCTATTTTAATAAAATATTAAATACAGTATTTATGAATTTTCATTTTGATAGAAGCGTTAAAATGTTTTGTAACAGTTCTCTGATCCATTTCAAACATCTGTCCACTGTGACTTTGGGAGCTTTCACTATGCAGATGATATTTGTATACGGAATCCAAATTTCGTCTTGTGTACAGGGTCAGGAAAGTAAATGGGATTCTGCAGGTGTTACACAGTTAATTTCAACATCGTTATTTTCATCTGATTGTTGAATTATATGCCCTACATGCCATTCCTTCTGTTGACAACTCAAAGGCATGTTTTTGTTTATATTTGTGCAGTTGTTGGTTTTCATTTATTAAAATTTACTTATATTCACTTAATTAAAATTAAGATTTACTTAAACCATAGGTGCACAACGCGCAACCTGCGGGTATGTTTGTTGCGGCCTGGCAGATTCAAAATCAATGCTTAGGACTTTTTGTGTTTTTTGTTTTACTAAATTGGTAAACTGTTTTGCTTTACGCTTCCCATAAGTGTGTTTATAACTACTAGATACAGGTTTCAATGGTGACACTCCTAAAACTGAAGCTGACGCATTCAAGTCCTCTTTAATTTCAGTGGATTGATTCATATTACATTGTTTAAGTCAGTGGTGCACAACCTTAAGAAGTCTGAGGACTAATATTTCTATGAAAGGTCTGATGGTGGGCCACAGCATCTCATCCTCCGCCCCTTATGATATCTTACTAATTAATAATTTGATAATGACATTTATTATAATAAGATCCTGACCCTGCACAAAAGACACAATTTGGATTCTATATACAAATATCATCTGTGTAGTGAAAGCTCCCAAAGTCACAGTGGACAGATGTTTGAATTGGATCAGAGAACTGTTACAAAAAAATTTTAACGCTTCTATCAAAATGAAAATTCATAAATATTGCATTTAATATTTTATTAAAATAGATTTTCCCTACAGATATGTTATTAAAGTTGACTTCATAAATAGATTGTTGCTTCTTAAAACCATTTCAACTTGTTTTTACTACCAATTTGAGAACCTCATATTTGCTTAATATTTATTTAACGGTATCAGAAAGTGCCTAAAGAGTTCCTGTTTAAAATTTCATACTTATCCAGCTTTATTCTCAAAAGCTATAAAGGATTAAAACTTCCACTTTTGTTTTCGATAACATTATAAAATTATAAAATGCCTTAAAAACATACATAACTCTTTATTGAGAAAAACAAAAGCACTCCATCTTGGCTATATTTCGAAAGTCTCGGCGACCTTTCTTTTACGAGCTTTTATTTGAAGACGAATGATTTTGTTTGAGGATGGAATTTCGTAGCCAATTTTTATTTTTCGATTTGGACATTGGTTTTTAAATGAAAAGACAATTTATTTTCTTCAATTTAGACATCAGATTTTGGGCGAAAAGGACAATTTATTATTTTATTTCAAGAAAAAGGACAATTTATTTATTTATTTTTGAATGAGCATGGCACGTTTTATTGTAATAATGTAGGGTGCATGTCACGTTTTTTCGTTCTGTTACGAATTTTTCCATATTTATGATTGTTAATAGTTAATTTATTTTTTATTATTTGGGGAAGAAGACGATGTTTCTTTTCCCTAAGGTGTAAGGCTCGTAAAAGAAAGGTCGCTGAGACTTTCGAAATATAGCCAAGATGGAGGTCTTTTGTTTTTCTCAATAAAGAGTTATGTATTATTTGGAGTATTTTTGTTTATAAAATGCCTACTTTGTAAGCCTATCTCAGGCAAACTAAAAGACTCAAACTAATTTTAATGCAGTATTTATTATGATATATATACATATTCTCAGTTTATGAAAGCTTGTTTTTCTGGCTCAAGTAGTTCTTTATTTATACAGCTTTAAAAATGCCCGAAAAGTTTATGGAAAACGAGTTACAAATTGCAGACCTTACTTCTGAATGCTATTTCTCAGAAATGGTTAAGATTAGAACAATAATATTTGGTAGGCTTTCATAAAAGGAGTGAAGATACCTTTGTGCCAATTTCATTAAAATCGGAGAGGGTCACCTGAGAGGCATTTGCTGATTTGACGTGGAATGACCCTCACGTAGAATGGGGGGGGGGGGCATTCAAAGGAGTTGAAATATTGTTGTAGATTGAACGACTGGGAATCTATCAAAGTTCCGAGGAAAAAAAAGAAAGAAACAGCCAACTTGACATTGACCGTATGAACTTGTTTAAAATACTGAATACATGATTCGCAAATAAATTATAATCTCGCATAGAATGGTGAGGGGGAGGAAGAGAAATCACCGTTCTGTTGGTTACGCCATCTAGCTTATGTAGTTCCGAATGTGTCGGCTAGATGGCGCCACCACCTGGGGACCTTTGTCTTACGTAGTTCCGAATGTGTCCGCTAGGTGGCGCCACCAACTGGGGGCCTTTATGTAACAGTCCCCCAGTTGGTGGCACCATCTAGCGGACACATTCGGAACTACGCTAGATAAAGGCCCCCAGTTGGTGGCGCCACCTAGCGGACACATTCGGAACTACGTCAGATAAAGGCCCCCAATTGGTTGCGCCACCTAGCGGAGACATTCGGAACTACTTTAGATAAAGTTGCCCCCAGTTGGTGGCGCCACCTAGCGGACACATTCGGAACTACGTTAGATAAAGGCCCCCAGTTGGTTGCGCCACCTAGCGGAGACATTCGGAACTACGTTAGATACAGGCCTCAGTTGGTGGCGCCATCTAGCGGACACATTCGGAACTACATAAGATAAAGGCCCCATGTTGGTGGCGCCACCTAGCGGACACATTCGGAACTATGCTAAAGGCCCCCAGTTGGTGGCGCCATCTAGCGGACACATTCGGAACTGCGTTAGATAAAGGCCCCCAGTTGGTGGCGCCATCTAGCGGACACATTCGGAACTACGTTAGATAAAGGCCCCCAGTTGGTGGCGCCACCTAGCGGAGACATTCGGAACTACGCTAGATAAAGGCCCCCAGTTGGTGGCGCCATATAGCGGACACAGTCGGAACTACTTTAGATAAAGTTGCCCCCAGTTGGTGGCGCCATCTAGCGGACACATTCGGAACTACGTTAGATAAAGGCCCCCAGTTGGTGGCGCCATCTAGCGGACATATTCGGAACTACGCTAGATAAAGGCCCCCAGTTGCTGGCGCCACCTAGCGGAGACATTCGGAACTACATAAGATAAAGGCCCCCAGTTGGTGGCGCCATCTAGCGGAGACATTCAGAACTACGCTACATAAAGGCCCCCAGTTGGTGGCGACACCTAGCGGACACATTCGGAACTACGTTAGATAAAGGCCCCCAGTTGGCGGCGCCATCTAGCGGACACATTCGAATTGTCATCTGTGGTGGACGTGCTTGGCCGGCCGGATCGCTGCTCATTTTGAACATCTGTCCTGCCGTTATCGAAGGCATTGCACCACACCTAAACCTGTTTCTGCGACATAACATTTGCACTATAAACATCGACAGTTCGGCGATTAATTTAAGCTGGTGATGTTCCTATTAAAGGCAAAAATCGGATCACACTGCACACCTCAATGTTTGACCAGGTTTCCATTAGCCCTGCCATTTGCAAACTGATTTTTCATAACTATGATGTAAGGTGCCATCTAATGGGCATAAGAATAAGTACTGATCTACATTCTATGATCTGTCAGAAAATTTAGAATTAAACGCAAGATGTCTTGTTACCTTATTTATTGAACAACCCCTATACATTATTCCTCATATATCCTTGTTTAACTTTCATTTCAGTTTCTTGACACATTGTTATACATCGACTCTCGTCTCGATAAATAATAATTTATGGCATTGTAAATTCTTTCTGCAGTGCAAATAAGTCTTAATTTAAGACAAATTAATCACTTTCACATAAATTGTATTTTACTGAATTTTAGGAATATACTAGAATAGCGTTGCACAACCCGCAGGACGCATGCAGCCCGTTGGGGTCAAACTTAAAATTAAATTAAAGCCTTTACATTGCTGCTAACAGATGCATTGAAAAATGTTTTTACTTGCAATAGCAACAGTCTCAGACTTTTACTATTGATATGTTGAGACCAAAGACATAAGAGTTCAGCCCCCCCCCCCCCGAAATAATTAAGAAAAAAAGTATCATAATCTGAATTATTTTAATGAATCATGTGCGAAGGCATCGCCGCTGCAGACTAGGTGTATAGGTGAGGGGAGTGAGGTGGTAGTGGTGTGAAGTTCGTGCCAGTTTGGGTTCCGGCCATCTTCACGTGCGAGGACAACTGAACTACACCAGTTGCCGCTAGAGGCCAGCACAACTACCGAGCGCCAGGGGAGTGATGAACAGTTCAGTGGCAGCCATTGTTTGTTGTTTATGTTTGTTCGACATCTGTTGTACTGAAGTATGGTGCTGTTTTAAGTGTTAATGTTTACGTACTTTATCAGAATATCAGTATAATGTAGTTGGCCGTAAGTGAACCACAATCGTAATAGAGGCAAGCCATTCAAAACTTTTTCGCCAAAAAACCAAGTGTCAATAAGCCTGTTGGCGACAGTCCTGAAGTCTGTAGTGTTACGAAAGGACTAAGTGCAAATAGGCCTGACGGTGACAATGCTCAAGTCGGCTGCATTGGTAGAATTGCTTCTTTTGACGTTGCTACTTCCAGCTCAATTAATGTACTTCCGGTTATGGAGGATAGTAGGCCTAATCAAGTAAGGAAAAATATCTATGATATTGGAAACTATTGTCAAAACAATTCTGTTCAGTCTTTCACAAACGAAGAAAAACTTGTTAGAAAATGTTTGGAAACCTCAGCCTGGATACAAATTTTCCTCCATTACTAGTTCAAACCATACTAGATCTTTTCAAATGAAGTGGCTAGAAGAATTAAGTGGTTAGCTTATTCAGAGGAAAAAAAATCTGGATCTTTTTGCAAATACTGAGTGTTATTTACCCATACCGAATATATAGGGAAAGACTGAAGACTTACCTAAGGAACAGCACATCTGAAAGTAGGCTTAAAGGGCTTGATTTACTTTCTATCCACAGAGACATTATAGTTTAGTGATGAAGTTCTTGATAAGTTTGCAAGTGTACCAAGAAACCTGGACTTTGTTTTGTAATCATTGGTCTATCTACGTGGAGTTCCTTTTTATGTATTCTTTTAATTGTCAGTTGGATAAACAATAACATAATTCAGCATTCACCATAAATTACCCTCTGAATATAAGCAGCAAAACTGATATAAAGTATCATGGGGTGTCTACTTACAATTACTTAACCTAACCTTACGTTAATCTTGGCCCCCCAAAAAATATATTCTGTATTCACCACTGATGCGAGTATATGTCTTTGATGAGAGTTTACTATTGGAATAGCATGCCACTGTTCTTCCATATTTTTCTGCCACTGGTGGCAGTCAGCAGTCCACTCTGTGACAAGCTACTCATTGTGTTATAATAAAAAGTGTCGCATTGTTACCGATGGCATGAGTTTAAAAATTTTTGGTTCAGTGTATTGTTTTGTAATAAGTGTTTGAAGTGAAAGTAACAGATTGGTGGCCATGGCTGCAACCAAAAAGCGCAAGGTTACTGACGAACACTGATGCTTTCAGGAGAAGTGGACAGAACTATATTTTTGTTGTGAATTCGGAGGTAAAGCAAAATGTTTAATTTTGTAGGAAATATTAATATTCTAACACAGTACAACATTTTAACAGACAATAATCAAATCATTAGTAAGATACATATGGAGGTGAGAGTTGGAGGATGGGATGCTGCGGCCCACCATCTGAACTTTTATAAAAATATTGGCCTGCAGACTTCAAAAGGTTGCACACCCCTGCACTAGAACCTTGATTATCCACATCCTTTTTTTTTATTCATTCGTTTTCCTATACATTAACAATTGAAAAATCGCTCTTTCTGTCAGTAATCTGGTTATTGCTAATTTTATACTATATTAACAATTTACCAGTGAAGCTCTTACATCCTGTCGCTGCTGCCAGCTGGCATTCTAACATTTATTTGCTGCATTTCTTATTTTAATACAGTAAGACAAGAAAGAGTTGAAGTCACTTTTTGGTAATGACACAGGCCTGCAATGAAAAAAAGTTGTTTGAAAAGTAATGGCTGATTGTTATAGATTTTTTGGTGCTGATTTCAGAAAAAATTCTTACTAATTTCTATTACCCACCATTTTTTTCACAAGTTTCTAAATAAAAAAAAAATTATGGATCTGGAGTGGAAGTAAAAAATAATTAGATTGTATTTAGTGTCGATCTTTTAGAACATTTTTATCGTATCATTTAATCAATTAGAGGAATGGTCAGAATTAAAAAAAATGTTGTGCCATGAGTCATAATGAAGAGACAGTAGCACATATGACTCAAATAAAACATTCTGTACCTGAAAGAATGTTATGAGAATTTAGCCTTATTCTCATCAAACTGAAGTACCAGGATCATGGATGAACCATATGCAGGGATGAAGTACTTTCCATGCTTCTAGGTCAGTAGGGAAGATACACGAATTACCCCTGCTTCTTGTGTGAATTGGACAGCAGACATAGGGAACAACACTGGATCTTAGAAGAATGGCCAATAAGGGCTGCATTAGAAATTGGAAAGAAAAATATAGTTCAGGAAAACTTTGGTTGAACCAACAAAAGTCCTCCTGCCTTTACTTCATATTACGCTGGGATTGATAAAACAATTTGTAAAACTTGCAGAAAGAAGGAGAGTGTTTTAAATACCAGTGCAGCAAATTACGGGACTTTCAGAAGTGAAGCTGAAAGAAGGTGTTTTCGTCGGTCCAGATGCTCGGAAACTTCTGAAAGATGAAGTGTTTGAAACGAAAATGAAAACGAAGCATGGAAAGCAAGAAGTTGTAACAAGATTTCTTGGGAACTACAAAGTCCTCATCTTTAAGTATATTATAGAAAACATGCCAGCAAAATTTAAAGAATGAGGCTGATTCATGAGCTTAAAATACACTTTCAGAATTCCCATTTGGACTTCTTTCCTGAAAATCATGATTGAAATAAAACATCAACATGATTGCATCGGACTATTGTTTGATGCTGCACAGGGAACAATCGCATGCTGTTTATAAAAGTACCAAAAGGAGCTTTGAAGGGAAAAGAAAAAGGCATTACAAGGACTTAGAATTTGTAAGTGTTGAGAATAATTTTTTTCAACTATAATTTGTAATTAACATTATTTTTTTAACCTTTTTCAAATACACTTATGTCCTTAAATTAAGGGATCTTGCAAAATGAGTTGTTCTAGTTGTCCGGTCGGGACCAAACTTGGTGGGGAGGGGTGCATCAGGTCTTCCCAATACCATCCCCCATACAAAAAGTAAAGCACTGCCTCAAACAGAAGAAATAATAATGTCTGAAACGTCATTGAGATAGAAGCACCTTGAGTACTATCCAGGTGTTTGTGGAAGCCATAAAGAGTGTTCAGTAGGCTATATGGTCCGCTACACAGCTACGCAAGCAGTGATAGCATACTGCATGCCAGAGTATCAAGCAAACTTTGGGAATTGTATCCCACTCTTTAAACAATGTTGTCCTCAGCTAGGGTAGTATTAGCGGTGGTAGAATGTATCCAGCAACATGTCATCCGTGAGCGTCCCATACACACGATTGGATTGGATTCAGGACAGGGGACCGCACGGACCACTCCAAATGATGAATGTCCTCATATTGGAGGTACTTGTTCACCAGATGAGCCTGCTGTGGACTGGCATTGTCGGCCATGAACAGAAACTCTGTACCAGCAGCATCTCTGAAAAGTCGCACGTATTGGGGAAGGACATTGTCCAGTTCACCAGAGGATCTTCCAGATCCTCTGTCGAAGATATCCAGTGCAGTATGAGAGCCCAGCATAATATGCCTGCCCATACCCCCACCCCAGTACCTGTCGAGTTCGACGATGTTGGCAAGATTGGCCCTGGTTCCGTACAGATCCGTCGTGAATCAGTCTAGACTGTACTGGGACTCGTCCGAAAGCATGGCATGGCTCCATTGCGCCTGTGTCGATGGTGCGTATGCAGTGCATCACAAGAAGCATTCCCTCCGGTGAGCTTGCATCAAGGGAATGCACCCCATGGGTTTCTTGGCATACAGACCAAATGCATGGAGTCATCTGTACACTATTTGTCTGGATCGAATGGTCTATGTTGCTGCTGCCAGCTCCTTGGCAAGGTGGTGTGCCATGCTTCGGGGTGTGGTGACTTGTGGACATCCTCTGCTGTAGCATCGGGCAATATTTCCACCTTGCTGGAAACGACTCCATAAGTGAGAGATGTCACTGGTTGACATGTTCAGTGCACGAGACACTACCACTTGTGACTGGTCTGCCTCAAGATGTTCTATCGCTTCCTTCTCATTTGCAGGTCCAAATGGACACAATGGGCCATCGCTAACCTTTGACATACAGTACTGTACAATCAGTGATCAAAACTGTCCCACAATTCGTCCTGTGTCGTGACCCACAGTGCCACTACACAGGTCGCATTTCTGAACTTTATTTATTCCAACAGAATGGGTTCTATCATTTTTATGTTTGTGTGGGGATGGTATTGAGAGGACCTTCTGCACCCACCTACCAAGTTTGGTCCTGACCAACCAGAACAGTTCATTCTGCGAGATCCCTTAATTTAAGGACACCAGTGTATGTATATTTCAAGCAAAGTACTTGTAAATAGGCGATTTTTTTTTTCCCTATCACCACATCTATTTTGTAAAAAATCCTTACATGATACGGAAAAATAGAAGTCATTTTTGAAATCAGCACACAGAAAAACATAAAACATCAGTCAAAATATTGTAGACAATTTTTTAATGACCCGAATCATTTTGCAGTCCTGTGTGATTGGCATCTCATTACTCAAATTTCTAGGCATCTGTGGCGATATATTTCCACAGATGCCTAGAAATGGCATCTGTGGAATTGAGAGATTCAATTGAGATTCAACTGTATGAAATTTTATCACAAATAAATGCACCTATAAGGAAAGACAATAAAGTGATTTTATTTTGAATAAAAATATGTATATATATATTTTTTTATCTTTTTATACATAGAAACTTACAAGTTCATATAATTATACATTACTATATATATATTATTGTGGAAGGATATAAACAGTGCTTATAAAAACATAACAATAGTTCACATTAAGCTAACTTTTTTTATTATTATTATTACTTATATTTTTAGGAACTAATAATTGGAACCTTATGGTTTCACAACAATATTTGCAACAAGAATACAAAATATATTTTGGAATGATTATGTGTTTCGGGTTCCTTCAGTTTCTTTTTATAAAACGTTAAATGCTTATTTGCGAGAAATCACATCAAAATTCTATGAAAAAAAAATACCCGACAAGGCCCATGAAATGGAATTAAAACTACATAACCCCAAACAAAAGTATTTGGAATGGAAGCAAATTGCTAAAAGAGTTTAGTTAAGAAGCCCAAAGGAACGACAAAGTGTTGATAAAAGTTTCCGTGAAGAAAAAAAAAATGTAATAAATAATTAAATTCCGACCAAATTTTACGAAAGTAATATCCTACAAAATTCCCTTCAACAAAATAACTACATTTGTTTTTGTCTTCGACATTAAATGTTCAGAATAAAAATGAAACTAAAAATCGACTGTCATCTCGGCATTTGATATCAATATTTTAAATTGTTGTTACGTTTTCATTGAGAAATGGCACAATAATAAATGCTTTGGAAATCAAATACAAACTATATAATTTAATGACAAGTATGTATGTATATATATATATACACACACACGCACACTATTATGAGAAAATCTCAAGTTACCTTGAAACTTTTCACCAGAATTACAGCTACTACAGTATAAATCTCTACCTGAATTAATTTTGCCAATTCATTAACTCCTTCCATTTGAGTTGAACGCTATGATCCATCATTGATGTGTTTTATTCTATTGAATAATACATTAAGATACTGAAATCTATTACAAATTAAAAATATATACGAGGCGTGTTTTTTAAGTTAGTACAGTTTTGCAATAAAACCAAAACTAGTAAAAATAGTGTCAACATTTTTTTTTTATTTTATTCCTAAAACATTAAACTATGTTTCAACATAATTCCCTTGTTTGTTTAAATAATTATCACAGTGTTCTATCAGTTTTTGTATGTCGATGTCATAGCAATCAGCCGCCGGCTGTGAATGTAGCGGACATTCATTGCAAAATATGTGAAGCGTACGATCATAATGCAATGAGAGCCAGCAAAGTGCGTAAGTGGGTGAGATTGTTCAAAGACTGGCGTGACAGTGTTCATGATGAAACACGGTCGGGGCGACCTTCTGTATCACAGACGATTTGGTATATGCAGTTGGTGTCACAATTCATGAAGACTGGCGATGCACGATTTCCATTTTGTCACTGGAATTTCCACAAATGTACAAGAGTTTCTCGGCGGTAAAAGAAGAAGGGAAAACAGCGGTTGAATCCTGGTTGTCTTCATCGGCCCGGCGGCTGATTGCTATGACATCGGCTTACAAAAACTGATAGAACTCTATGATAAGTATTTAAACAAACAAGAAAATTATGTTGAAACATAGCTTAATGTTTCAGGAATAAAATAAAAAAAAACAATTGACACTATCTTTACTAGTTTTGGTTTTATTGCAAAACGGTACTTACATGCCTCATATATTTAGATTTTTTTTTTCCTTTCCCAATTAAAAGTTCAAAAACATTTTCTCCTGTAAATCATATGACAATTTTTTTTATTGTTAACAATTAATACATTTAAAAAATTTTTTTGGCAAAAACTAATTGCTTCCTCTCCCTTCTTAAATTGTTGATTTTTGAAATACACTTTATATAACAGCCAAACGTATCATTTTACTTTTGAGTTGGCACTGTAATTTTAAAAGAGTCCTTTGATGCGCAACACCAAACATGCTACTCTGACAAACATCAAGGCACTGTTCATTTAAAATTAGTTTAAAGCAGTTAACTGCCAAACAGCTGTCCAGAGTTAAAGGATGATTAAAAAAAAAATACAAAATAAATAAAAAGCAATTTAATTGGTTTGAGGATTGGAAGAATGTCGATTGCCTTTTGTTTTATGATTTTATAAAAATATATTTAACTTAAGCAAATTCAAGCGCACTAAAGAAAGAAAAAAAGGGAACAAAAATTAGAAACTAATAGTGATAGGAAATTCTGTAGGTTACTCATTGGGCGGCATCTATATTTCTAAATGTTTAGAAATCTTGTATTTTATTTTGACATTTGATTATGAAATTCTAAGTAATTTTGGCCTCAAAAAAAAAAAAAAAAAAATATCAGCAGAACTAATGTAAGTTGTGACACTACTTGTATTTTATGTGTGTTTGATGTTTTAGTTATTTTCT
Source organism: Thereuonema tuberculata (assembly GCA_023159025.1). Taxonomy (NCBI): domain Eukaryota; kingdom Metazoa; phylum Arthropoda; class Chilopoda; order Scutigeromorpha; family Scutigeridae; genus Thereuonema; species Thereuonema tuberculata. Next base: position 15,619,600 of record JAFIDM010000007.1, on the reverse strand, counting down.
ATGCATCGAATGTTTTCCAAAGCAAGAAAAACTAGATACAGACCAGGCCTGCACAACATATGGTACATGACAATATTTATATACAGAATACAAATTCAGCAAAATTTATTTACAGCAAGATAACAATTATTTGAGTCTTCAGGTAAAAAAAAAAATGCTATTGATTTCTTAACAGTACTACAAAGTATTTATTGCAGGTAGTTTCAAGTTTCAAAGAGTGTAAACCTCAAAAAACAAAAACTGAACTCTCATCAAGAATTCCATGATTGTTATTTACATCCTCTCGTCATTAATGCAGAAGAGGGAAGGTTTGAAAAATTTAATTTCTGGATAAATCCTTGTTTGAGGGATTTTTTCACTCCTGGGTGAGGTTTACTCAATATTTCGGTCCGGTGTCTTGGGCCTTCTTCAGGAGATTTATATTAATTACATTAAGACTGGCACATAGGATTTATCCAGTATCATGTCCCACTTCTCCTTCAGAACCAAATTAAATTAATTTCATAATCACTTTAACTTGTGTACAGATATACGTTTAAAAATTAAGCTTATTATTTTGTTTTTTCTAATAATAATTTTGTTAATTGTCTTAGCAAGAAATCCTCAAGACAAATGTGGTACTTCCAATCATTGCTATTAAAGTACTTCTGATCAAAATCATGGGAAATGGGGATCAACAAACTGCTCAAATTAAAGATTAGTAATTTAATTTTGTAAAATGATCTCACTGGATGTCTATATCTATCAACTCCAACTTTTAAGTTTCATTCCAAAAATATGAAACATAGTTTCTTTGGTTTTTACGAGAAGTACCATAGAAAAGATATCTTTTGTAATATCTTTGTGGCATGGCAGTGTTTTGAATGATTGCTTTATTTACGTAAGAAGGAATTCTACTCTTGTGGTCCACAATTGTTTTTCTTGGATTAGGATGACCCCCCAGCACCACTTTCCGAGTTGTGCAGACTTGTATTGATAGTAAGGAGAATCTACAGTGATCTAGAAACTAAAAACATTTAAGCAAAACGAATACTAGATGTGATCTCTTAAAATGGGAAATCTCTGAAGGTTAACCTAAGATGTATTTAAAAAATTCAGAATTTTGATGAATTCTTTCAAATTACATAAAAATGTATAAAAGGAGTATTGTAAGCAAAAATGATGTCTTGATTAGTTAAGTGTCATTATATACAGCACCCAATATTTGTACTTACAAAATTCTGAAATGTAGAAAGGCACTCTTGCGTATATACAAGCAACTACATAAGGCAACGGATAATAAGTCACCAGTCACAGTCAAAGGCAGAAACAGACAAGGCATGGAATGAGAATGGTTGAAACGATAAGAAATCATTCCAAAGAAATAAAATACAATTAAAAGTTTCTACAGTAAAAAGTGGAAGTTCTAGTGTTGGACTATTTCAAGTCAAATGTACAATTTTTTTCCTTATAAAAACAGAAAACGAGATTGTCTTAACTTCACAAATAATATGAAAACATGCAACTTAGTTATTACTTATCTTTGGTTATTATAAATCAGTGCTCTCAAACTTACGACCTGTAAAAGAGCACTTTTTACACCCACCACACACTTTTAATGCTTTTGTGACCCACCATTTAATTCTATTTATGATTTATCACAGAAATATATTTATATAGAAATAAAAAAAAAATCAATTATTACTGCTGTTCTACTTTTTCAACTATTACAATAGGTTTGCTAACTTCATATAATTGTGGCCTGCAGTAAGACAAATAGTTCATTGTGGCTCCTGAAAAGAATTTGATGTGAATGAACGACATATCGCTTCATTTTTATATCAATATATTATTGAGATGTTGGTATTTGAATAATGTATTATTTTACCTAATTCTTCCCACCAAAATGTACATAAAAAATGTAATGTTTAACATATAAACAACATTACTTCGTTATATTATTAAAATTATATAATTTTTAAATCATCAAAGTGTTTACAAAACACACTCATTAAATCTTTATTTTTGAAACTATATTTATTTATTTAAAAATAAATAAATAAATAAAGTTGAGACGTGTTGTGTATCATACAAAGGCAGGTAAAATACTAACGCAGTCCTGCAACTTTCCATTACTTTGGCATAGATTTTATATGTACATTTTGTTATAAAAATACAAGAAAGTTCATTGCTAGAGGTTTTACCTCTTTCATAAGCATGCAGTTCAATTACCCCATTCTAAAAAATAAGATGGCCAGAAAGGGTTTCTTGAAAATTGATCAAAAAAACTAAACGGAAACTATGCCAATCGTTACGCAATTTTTTAGGCATTGTTTTTCTTATTTTCAGTATATTTGAAAATCGTTCTATTTTCATTTATTTTATGTTGACCGCAACCATATATTTCGTTTTGAAAGATGATCAGCAGAAATGTTTTAACATCATTAGAGGCTGGCAAATATAGTTTAAGGCAGCACTAAATACATTCTATTTCCCCCCCCCCCCATTTTTCGAAGTCATTTACTCAGAGCTTCTCAACCTGTCTGCCGTGAGTATGTTTTTAGGTGTACCATAAGTAAATATTGAGAGTTCCTTTTGTAAAAAGCATTTAGCTTAACAAATATTCAAATGCTGTAATCTAGAGTTAATTTTAGATACAATTTCCTGGCGACAGTCAAGGATTTTTCTCTGCCAGACAGACCCCAGAATGCACCCAGCCCTCTATCAAATGGGTACCAGGTTTTTTACTTGGGAGTAAAAAGGCAGGCTAGTGTCAGACTGACCATCTGACCTCAAATAGTCCCATTGGTCTGTAATCATTGGGAGCTTAAACATCTTGGACACCACAGGACTTGCATGGGCTGTAGTGACACGTTAAACAATCTGAGAATGCACACATTTATATTACATTGTTTCTCGTTCTAACAATAAAAATTAATGAAGTTTTGATTCACAATAAAATTTTGTTAGGATTATTTTAAATCTTTAAAAGAGTATGTTATTCATTTGTAAAATCATACTTAGTTTTTCCAAACAACTGTATTGTATGCAGTAAAAAGCAATGAAAAAGTTTGGGTGTGCTGCAAGATTTTATCAAATTTTACAAGTGTACCATGAACAAAAAAGTTTGGGAAGCACTGATCTACCATATCTTCAATTCTAATGTGTTAAAAATCTGAAGTTCTCTATAACAGAAGTAAATCATTGTAATTCTATTAGTAAGAATAATTCACAAAACACACACAAACGCATCAAAAGTTAAAAACATATTTAAAGACGTTAAAATTTGAACTGTACGGTTTCAACTCGTCTGGCTATGATCATTTTCAATATATTTTAAGAGAATTATTCTCATAAAAGAATGATTAGCAAGTATTGAATAATGATAATTCCAAAACTCTGACAAAAAAATAAAAACATTACATTTAGTTACTTTTTTTTTAATTTAATGTAATTTAAAAAGCAGTGTCTCAAAAATTTTCAAAGTTCGAAAATTATAATCTCTGAAATAAAATACATTTTCAAAATAGAACAAAATAAACTTATTAAATAACTGCTAATTAGTTTATTATATTTAATTTTTATATAAAAATCATAACAATGCTCTAGGAAATCTGAAAACAAATGTGGAATTGTTCATAAAGTTGTCAAGTGTAAATCGAAATGGATTTTTAAAATTGAAAACTACAATGTATTCACTTCTATTATGCAAAGTTTCAGAATTGTCTGTACATTACTTTTAAGTCTATGGTATAAGTTATCTTAAACAAAACTAAAAAGATACAAATGGTATTTAGTATCACCTTAAAGCACAACTACCAGTAAATAATCATTTAATGATTACTAAACCAAACTGACTACATATAGTTTATGTAATTATGATGTACCGAAGTTATAAGAAAAACTGCCTAACTACTTGCTAAGCGACTGACTTTAGCAAAACTTATTCGATAGTATTACTACATATAAAAGTAGTCATTTATTTTATTTATTTTTTTTTTTACTTTGAAATTTATACAGAATAGCATCTCAATAAGGTCTTTCAACCCATTCTGGCCAAATAATTCATTCAAAATCTTAAATGTCTGTTAATAACAAAAGTAATCACAAATGTACGCAATAACATCTTTAAACAAGATTTAAGTACAGGGGACTTATCTCTAAAAATATTAATGATTTAAGGAATTATTTTAACATACAACCCAATAACTAGAAATAAGAAAATGTTATTCCACGTCCGCAGGACATAAGCACGATACCATTTAAATAATAATAAAAATGATAAGGAAGAGCAGGTCATTAATCAAGATAGTAAGTTTTATTTTCTTCATATTTTTTGAAAGGACCAAAAAATGCAGATATAAAAAAAAAAAACAATGAGGAGGTGAAATTTATAATGGATTTATTAATAAGTTTAGGTTCTATGCATGTTTTGTAGGAGGCAATCCCCACACTTAAGATATCTTTTATTTAGAATGTATTTATCTCAAGGCACTATCTACAAAGATATGTAGTTGGTTAGCATTTGTTAATGTACTCAATACATCATGCCCAGGATCGTGCTTTTAAAATGCCCATTTTTTTTTCCTTCTCCCTTTAAAAATCACACATTCTGAAGTCTTTCTGCTATTAAATACGTTATAGATTAAGTTTAAAAGGACGTATAAGTTTGCGGGGGCGTGGCCCAACACCTAGATGTATAGATATTACGAATATTCTTGAAGGGAAAAGGGGGGGGGGGGGTTATTCATTTTTTTTTTTTTTTTAATCTTTAGTCGCTGTTTAAAATAACAAACATTATTTTAAAGAGTTCCAAAAATATAAAATATATTTCTGCCAGTCTCACGATATTAAAAAGGTAAAAATATATATCTCTATATTGGAGTGAATATTTAATTTACTATAACATGATAAATGATAAGCTAATATCTTTACTATCTAAAAACACATTAGACATTAATGTTTCACTTAATGATCGTCAAAATGTCTTTTCCATGAAGCATTTACAGGTTTGAAACATGTTAAGTTGAAATAGGCCATTCCCTTATAACACAACGTGGAATTCATAAATGAAAAGTCTTGGAATGAATTGGTTATTAAATATAAAAACGTACCTCTATCAACTTCTTTAAAAAAGGCAAACACCTTCTTAATGTCCTATTTATTGCCATGCCTAAACTGACGCCTCAATTTCCCTTTTTTTTTTTTTACAAAAAAAGAAATAACTAAATCTAATCTACACGGCTTGGCGTTTAAATGTCGCTCTCCGGAAGTGGTTTTCTCTCAGACTTCCGGTGTCTCGCAGCAAACCTGGCGGCAGGTGAGAGAACTATTCCTCAGTGAATATTATTTCTCCCTCCCCTTTCAATAGCTGTTATCAGGATCAATGATTTCTTGCTTGAAGGGATGAATATTCTGGATCTTGAAGGAATCCGTGGGCGATGGGATGGGGGTGTCCGTGTGACCGTTGGACAGGTGTTCCGGGTGTCCATTGGTTAAATGCTCCGCTGTGGCTGTGGTGGCAGGGAAAGCTGGCGTCGGAGTGGGAGTTGCGGACCCAGTCGACGACTCCGTTGGTCCACCTACTCGATGGGAAAAAAAGGCAGAAAGGGGTTTCTTAAAATCAATTCAAGATTATTCGGTTAATTTTTTTTTTTAATTATAACCAAAAATCGTACGAGAGGATGAATAAAATGCTACATGTTTTAACTCCTGCGTCAATCTTATGCCTAAAACGGCGGAGAATTTGACCAGCATTTTACCGACCTAAAACACAAGATTACGAACTTTGGAAATTGTAAAAATAAAAATGAATAAAATTATAGTAAAACATATTTGCTTATTATAAAACCTTACATCCCCTTATTCAACATAAATACTTAAAAAAGAATTGCACACTTTCTCGGGTAAAGTACTTGAAAACTCGCCATCTCAAAGGCAATGAGAAAATAGCCAATATTTTATATCCTTGGCCTCTGTTATCCGATCACAAAATTTACACTGCGCTATCTTTACTAATGATTTCACAGAATTCCAGCGTGATCGGAGCCCAGTATAATAACCCGAGCGTAATACAAAGCCGACTGCAGTAGGAAAGACCATTTTCAACAAACCCCGGCTTAATTAAAACATATATTTACAAAAAAATATTAAAAAGTAAAACTTAATAATTTCACTCAAAAATGATAAATATAAATTTTTAATATTTATCCCCAGGGAACCACTGTTAATGTATGAAAATAATTACTTTGGCAATACGATAAGTAAGCAGATCAAAACAAATGCACATCTGTTATCATAGAAACATCTACGTCACCATTTGTAAATTACGATCTTCTCTGCATATGGGGTTTAATATTTCCATGTTTTTGGAATGTAATTCCTTTCCACTGATAAGTTATCTCAAAAATTTTCATCAATAAATAATTTATTTCCAATATTTAAGAAACTGAAAGGTATTGATGAATTTTATTTTGGAAATAAAAATATTCAAAAGTTGTTCACTTTGTAAGGTTTTCAATTCATTGCTAATATAGTGACAAATATTATTATATTATCTACTTAAATTCTAACAATATTAAAACTATATAAAATAATAGCACTATAAATTAAGTAAATGTATAATAAAAATATAAGCTATAAATATAAGTCAAATAAGAGCCATTTTTTTTTTTCCTTTTTTGTTTTTTGCACTCATCGAAGTGCTGTCAACTCATCTTTTATAAGGTCAAAGTTTAATTTGTAATTTATGAATATAAATGGTTATCAAATGCTGACTGATTTGTCAATCGCACGATGTATCGAAAACAAGATCACGTGATCACCCAAGACTACAGGGACATTCAGTTATGTAAATCAGTTATGGTAAAACTATAAAAAAAAAAGGATTAACATATGTAAAATAATAAATCACTGGTACAAAACAATCAAAATACAAACATATGAAAAATTGGCGCCAAAAGGAGATGGGGGAAATGCAAAAGAGAATTATTGGAGAGCTTTCGTTCAACTTCAAATTAGATCTTAATCAACTGAGAAAATAAAAAAGGAAAAAGTTTTAAGAATAAATTTATAATAAAATATTTATTTCAGGCTCTACGATATCTTCCAG
>JAFIDM010000007.1:15558868-15597072 GCA_023159025.1 Thereuonema tuberculata | reverse complement strand
GAGTTTTTATTCCTTAAGTAAATATAATTATAAGGAAAGTCATTCTCAGCAAGATGGCAGTTGTCAAGGGAGCAACCGAGATATGACAATCCTCATTGAACGTCAAAGTCCAAGACAACAGAGGAATGCATCGACCTACATATTGCACACGGTAAATGGCTGACCAAGAAATGATAAAACTAGTTGTGTCTAAAGGAAAATTCACCTCAAAATTAAATTTAAAAGGGAGAGTCTTAATTTTTCTAACGGCGCTACCGTTTAGCTATTCTGTTAATGACTGAAGACTATACAGATGTATATTTTATATTTGTCTTATTTTAAATATACAGCTACAAATGGATTTGGATTCGAAAGGCAAACTTTCCATACCTCTTTCAAAAACTATATACAAAAGAAAAAAAAAATATTTAAAAATGTTCAGAATAATGAAAAACTTTAATTTATTTACAATTGGGACCTAACACACTTAAAAAAAACCCATATATTTTTTTAAAAAATCTTCACTACATGTTGCGAGCTTCCACTTGTCACCTGATGAAGGGGTTTCAACTTGGATCCCGCAACATGTAGTGAAGATTTTTTTTAATATATGTGTTTTTTAAGTGTCTTAGGTCCTAATTGTAAATATTAATCATCACACGAATGTAATGGAAACTTTAATTTATATTGTGCTCGAACGATACAACAGTTCTATGAATCAAGCATTTGTTAGTGTTTAATAAAATCATAAGATTTAAAACAACAAAAGAAAAAGTTAATATTGTGAATTTACAATAACATTTGGGCTTACTAAATTAATTTATTAATAACATACAAAAAACAAAAAAAAAACTCATCGTAAAGATTGAAAAGGAATTCTTGATAGCTTGATAGCTAAGTTTGGTGTAAGATTTGTAACGCTCCTTAATATGCGTCAGAAATGCAAAGCCGAAATACGCCTGTCCGTCCGTCCGTCCATCTGAGATCAGGAGAACTCACAAACTAAACATCCTATGCATTAATCCTAGGTAAGTTCACGTTGCTAAAAGAAGATTTTATTTTGGGGTCCTTACTCAACTAATCTGTAACAGCTAGAGTTAAAAAAATTATCCAAAATAAGTTGCCGTTCAAGATTTATTATTTTTAGTTGAAATTACAATTGTTGTTTATCTAAGTGGTAATTTCTTTAGAAACTAAACTAAAGAAAAACAACACTGTAAGGGTCCAATACTAATACGAATCCCTAAAAAGGGCTATTTATGATAATGAAAAACAAATTACAGATGAAAAACAAAACTTATCGTTCCTAATAATTCATAAATCAAGAAAAACCCCACAAATGGACGGTAAAAATGCTTTTCCATACTGAGCGAACATCAACGGAAATTCTGAACAGTTGTTTCATCCTTATTAGGAATCATCAGCAGAACTTACCCTTGAGGATTCCCGTTGATGTTGGCTCAGTATGCGAAAACATTTTTACTGTTCATTTGAGTTTTTTTTCTTGATTTACAAATTACAGAAATCGCCGAAAGTTTTGCTATCACTACTGTCTTTGAAACAATTATTTTTGATTTCTCTATGCGGTATTAAAACTTGGCAAGCCGACTATATATTATTTTAATAGGATAATTATTAGTGAAGACGACCAGTCATAAGGAAGTATGTCATATCATCTTATTATTATTCTCATATTTCACTTCCTTTAACTCCTAGATAACTGCAATTTCTCCAGAATCAACATATCGCTAAACATCTGATAGGGTTTGCTTTGCAATGACTACGTGCGCTGATAAAACCCATCTATCGGATTTCTTCCCCGCAGTCGGCTTCAAGAGATGCACCGCCATTAAATCCGACGTCTTTTCCCCATCAATTCGTGCCTCGTAAACTTCGTCTAGACATCACACACTGATAGGATCAATTAAATTAGATCGTGTTTGATTTCCAATTCTCCGATTCATGGTCCTTTTCGTCCTTCACCTTCGCACTTGCTAGATTCGGTGAAAAATCTCAAAGCGATCACAAACGAACAGCGTGATACATGTCTCCGACCCCTAAAAAACCCTGATTGCAACTGGAGAACCGAAGTCAGTTTCCTAATTTTATGCTCAATTTGGAATTATCGGTTCCTCAAAGCTAAATAACTCCCCTCCAAAAAATAAAAAAAAAGAAGAACATCCATTCAATCAACCAAAACTGACCTTGTCTTTCTTAATTATTTGCAGTTTAAAATTCTCTCTCGTTTTTTTTTTTTTGAAAGTTTTAAATACAGTTAAAAGAAAATCCTCAATTATGTAGTTTCTCAGATCATTTAATTTGCTTACGTTTCCTTGTTTATTTTTGTAAATGGTAGAATGATAAACATTTTTTTATGTGGAAATTGTAGTTGGCAAACCAACTTTCGGACACCAGCGTCGCAAGAACCCCAAAACAACTATGTTTTGTTTAATATGCAAACTTAAGACTTAAGAGCTTCACCATTTGTAAATAATTAATTGTTTACGTAATCGTGATTACACGTCTAAGTATACTATATCATCACAATATATTTATGAAAATCACATAATATATTACTTTATAAAAATCGCATGATCAAAGTCCCACAAATGTTTTTTGTTTTTTTTCCTAATTCTTTTTTTTCCAATCGAATCCAAAAACTTTTAACTTCACATCTATCTTGTGAACATTTTCTTGGCCATTTCTCATTCGCCCAATACATTCTGTTATTCATCTATGGCCATTTCGTATTGCTATATATTCTTTTCATTTTCTTTATAGCGATTATAAAAGCCTCTTTAGTTTATCAAACAAATATTTCATTTGGAGTGTCGTATTATGATTATTAAAACATTATCTTTCCATTCAAACTGTCTGTGAGGCCTTGTAATCTCTGAAATGGTTTCCAAGTTCTCAATGTTTCTATTCTGCATGTAAGGGATGATTTACAAGGTAATTTCAGGTAAGATTCCAAAAAAAGGAGGAAGTAACGTACTCTAGTTAAATATTTCTTTTTTTAAGCATAGTGATAATTATGTAAAACTTTGCTTTGTAAATATACGAGACAGAGTTTATTTGTCCCGTTATTTGTTTATTTGTAGGCTATGCATTCGAAAATGTCTTGAGCTATCAAAACCAAAATTCACAGGATCATTAATTAGAGCCTCGCGAAGATTCTAGACAACGCTGGTTCCGACTCGATCGTATTTACGGACCTACACAGAGAAAGCCATTGTGACCAGTAATGACGCATTAGGAAATGAAAAATCTAAGTTAATGTATTTTCGGTTTCGATAATCAGCGTCGCTATCATTACAGGTAAAGAATAAACTGCCTGTTCATTTATTCTTTATGTTTCTTAATTACCGAGCAACGCCGTGTCCTTCTGATAATAATTATTTTTGTTTGCGAAATATAGTTATATAAAGGGTGTCTCATGAGGAAAGGTCAATATTCTGGAGGTCGTAATATCGGTCAATCTGAAGAAAAAGTTCGTGTGAACATTTGTCCTATTCCGAACGGTTTCCAAGATTGAACTATTTGAAACTTGTCACTTGAACAATAAATATTGGAAATATTATGTAATACCTCGTTCTTTTCGATATTTTTTGAACTAATTCTACCTCGGAAACCATTCTGACCCACATTCATACAGTCAATACATAAAACACAATGTCCTAAGTGCATCAAATGTATAGTCTATCTATTTCAAATTCTTAAGGCTACCAAACGAATTTCAATGCTTTATTTATTTATTTTTTCATTATTGAAAGCATTCTTGAATCCTTCCACTCTATATTTATAATGTCTTTATTAAATAAACTGCTTTAGTACAGAACTAAAAAAAAAAAAGAAAAAGTTTGTTTACACATTATCACAAATCAAACCTAAATGAAAACTGCGTTGCAATCGCTAAGTAAAAATAATCATGCAATTATAATAGAGCCTTCAAGTATGACATACTGACTACAATTTCAGTCCGTGAGTCACTTTTATTTCAGTTTTCATGGAATCACGTGTACAACCGAATTTGCTAAATAGTAAAATCAAAGACTTCCCTGGAAATTTGTCAGATAGTCAACCATATTTTAATTTGTTATTTAACTTCAACTAGGTTATATGTTCAACTACTGCTTGCCCAAGCGATAAAGACTGGGTTTGGCGCACTGCCAAAACAATGGAACAAGCCGAAGGGGAGAATTACATTCTAAAAGTTTATTATACATGTATTCTGTGTGTGTATTTTCGCGCTAATTTTAAACTGAATTTTGTGCAGTAATTTTTCACTTTATCCTTTTTCTCTCCTTTATACGTCGTTTGTTTCTGTTCTTGTCGGCACATCCCCATCTCCCCTATTTTCACGCCGAGAAAGAGGTCGGAGCGACCAGTACATATGTTATTCAATTTTCATTCTTCAACCAAGGTCAACTAGTCAAAAGACGGAAGGATATGTGACATATCTGTTCTAAAATGTCCTGCCCTGTAATTGGCATTGAACAAATTCAAAATTCATTGCTTAATTAAACATAAGGAAGACAAAAAAAAGGTTGGCATTCACTGAATAACAACGGAACAAAATATTCAGAATGTAGAGATTCAAGGATACCGTCTGTTATAAGCTTTGAATTGGGACTATTTTGTTGGACGCATTACACAAAATAGTAAAGTGCTGCAAGTTCTGGATGGAACAAGGTATAAATGAACATTATAGGGATTGCTGTAGTAAAAGACAGATTGAATAAAGTTGTCGTACAAGTAACACTAAGCAATGACGGAACAACACTTAATATTGTTGATATCTGTCGTGTGTCACCTCTGCTATAACCTAAAACTTTCCAACGTAAAGAAAAAGGAAATGAAATGTTCTTTATCAAAAGTAAAAAAGTTAAGTTTCAAATCTCGAATTGTAAAGTCACGTTTCCATAATACAAGAATTTCAAAAACAATTTTACACGAAGTAATTACATGGAAAATAACATACCACCAATGTTCCGCCAATCAAATAACAGATCTCTTAACCTGTTAAACCAATCAAACAACAGATCTCTTAACTGTTAAGCCAATCTTAGGCTCTTCGTCTTTTAATGACGTTATTACATGAAATACGTTATTAAAAATGTCAGCAACTTATTATTCAATTACTGGAACTTATAGACCAGTTCTCATAGACCAATTCTCTCTTCAGTTTTTCCAGTAGTTTTGGAGTTTCACAAGCCTAAAGGGGAACCGGAATTTGTGAAGTTTTAACCAGGTGCTGAATAATGGATGACACATTCTGGTATCGTATTTCTATTCCAAGAAGAAACCTTCAAATAAAATATTCCCTGGAATTAGTTACGAAACAGTCACGTGACTAGAATCAGCCGAAGTACATTTGCAAGTACAATGATTCATATCTGCATGGTATTTCAGGCAAAACTGATCAACTTGTAATTGAAACTTTAGGAAGTCGACAGTTATTTCTGTCTCCTGATCCTGGGCGAATAATATGCAAATAAAAATGTCAAAACGATAACCCTCAATGAGTTCAATACTGATATTTAAGAGAATTTCTTTCATCTTAAAAAAGTGCCTTCTTTAAAATACGAGTACATTGCATTTTTACTTCATACAAAATTTCATGAAAGTCAAGTTGTTTACTGATCTACTAGTTTTTTAATTTTTTTTAGCCTTAATTTCACACGTTTTCCTTTGCTCAATTCAGTATTTACCAAATAATAATAAGAGGTCATTCTGTAAATAGATAGATATGTGTTAAAGATGAAGCATATATATTATACTTCACAACAGTTTTCAGAGACGTATAAACACAGATGGAATTTTTTTTTTTTCTTTCCCATAAATACTTGACAAAAAACCAAATGGGTGTTTGGAGTGCTTGTTAATGTCATTCGAGATTTCCTTATGGACTCTTTGGTGGCCCCCCAAAGGAAACCCCACCCATGTGACCCGATGACTAAATCAGGTGTATCTAAACGGCAGCCGAGATTGACTCAGTCAGACACCAGCAACCGTATTAAACCTAACCTTGAAGCGTCACCCGAGATGTGACGTGAACGAGTTCAAAGGTCACAGCAACTGAACTGTTCTCGAATGGAGGAACCTTTTTTTTTACTCCCCCCTTCTCTTCGTCCAGCAGCAAAACGGCACGTTTCCGCCTGTTGTTTCGATTTAAGAATTTTAGCAGACATGAACTTGTGATTATTGGTAGCAGTTTATAATAACAATCAGAAAGTAAAATGTAAGTGCTTAGTTAAAAAGTGTAACAGAATGTGCACTTTGTAATTTGTCTATCGAATTAATAATGTTTTTATTCTTAATCCACTTACATGGCGTAATGATTAAGGAAAAAAAAATGTCATCCTTGTCATTTGTTTTTTAAGCTATTGATTAATATAGTTGACATTAACTGTAACCCATTCCTCCAACAATAGCATAGTTATAGTCTGACAGATGAGTCGTGACGATCGAGATTTTTCGAGATTCGCATAAAGTCCGAGACAATAGCCTCTTTCCGAGACTTCTCGCAAAAAGTCGACACAAAGCACCGCACGCAAAATTATGTTGCAAGCAGAATTACTTGCAATTACTTATTTGCAGTATAATTTTGCATGTCGCCTCGGAAAGAGGCTATTGTCTCGGACTTTACGTGAATCTATAGAAATCTCGACCGTCACGACTCATCTGTCAGACTCTGATTAGATTAAATGGATGTACATGTCAGTCTGTTTCACTTGTTATTGTAAACAATCTGGATTCGCGCAGCTCGTAAATCATAAACTCCTTTAGACATATACAGAATGAACATCGGAATGCGAATGTTTTGTTCGCCTTTCGAATAATTCTCAACTGGCAAAATGCTCGTCGCTAAATAGCTTTTCTGGATATAGAAATCATTATAACAATTAATGGTTCAATAATAACATCAATGTACCTTTCGTAATACATTTTGCAGATTAACCTACGTAGAGGGTTTCATTACACCTGCGATGCACTATACGCTAGATAGGAACGTGAAAACTTGTTTAAAAATTGTCTACAATCTAGTCCCCGCCATTGAACTAGGCTGCTTTATACGTTTATGTTACACTGATTTCTTCTTAGCTACTCTATTTCAAATGACCAATGAATGCTGGTTCCTTTCTTGAATAAGTCCTTCTTTGACTGTCTGTAGCAATTCCTGTTTACTGCAGACATGGCTCGGCAGACATGAATTCCTGGTCTGTAGACATGGCTCGGCAGTCCTTGAGTTTGACTCATCTGTATTTTGCATGTATTTCTATTTTTCGTTTCCAGTAAATTCGACTATTTCTTTCACAGCAAGTCCTTTAACCCTAAACAAAAATGCAGTGAACACCTTTATTTCATGCAGTGGCGATTTTTTCCTTCCGATTCTTGATTCACAGCGTGTGAGATCACGTGCCTATCGATACTGTTTGATGATTAATCTGGACAGCTCGAATATCAAGTAATCGTAACCGTCCATTTGAGGGACCAACATAATTACACAACCCATTTATGAACTAATGGATTTGAGAGATATACTAACACTGATTTTGCTAAATTCTATCATCACACATTTGTTGAATTATACTATTTACGGTACATTAATTATTAGATGTAAACAATGGGCAAATAAAGTACATGTAATAAAATCCAGATCTGCAAGTAAGAAGCTCTGTGGTCATGTCTATAAATACAAAATATGCGCATTGTAGAGTAGAATGTATGACCTACTCGTTAATAAATCTTTTATTTATTTATTTATTTATTTATTTATTTATTTATTTATTTATTTATTTTTTGGTAACACATTATTTCCTGATATACTTTAATAGCAAATCCTAATCCTAGAGTATTTCGTTTTGTACAATGAGAAGCTTAAAATCTCACCCGTTTTTTTGTTCAGGTCTATATCGTTACTACAATAAGCAAACGTTTTCTTTAACTAAGGCAACTTTCGAAGCTGTTTACATCTTGAATTTATGTCGATTTAAAATTGGAATGCGTTTTAAGTAGGTTATAAGTAGGTGATTATATATTTGTTCAACCAGCGGCCCGCAGGTATGTTTGCTGCGGCCCAGTAGTGTCAAACATAAAAATACAATTTGAGCCTTTCCATTGCTGCCACCAGACACATTGAAAAATGTCATAACTTGCAACAGCAACTGTCTCAGACTTTACTATTGGAATGCTGGTAGGAAACACAACTAGCGCATTATTTGATGGTTTGAAGTTTATGTAAATTACCTTTATTAGACTATTAATTATTATTATAAATGGCACTGTCAAATCATTAATTAGTAAGACATTTATATAAATTACATGTATTATTAATTATTATTATTATAAATGACATTACGAAATCGTTAATTAGTAATATATAGTAAGGGTTGGGAGATTGGAGGATGGGAAGCTGAGACCCTCCATCAGAACTTTTATAAAAATATTGGCCCTCAGACTTCAAATAAGGTTAAGTATCCCTGGCTTAAACACAGATATTTGTCAAAAAGTTGAAGCATTATAATGGATCTACAGCATTAAAATATACTCTAGTTTTTATTTATGGTCACTGATCAATGCATACCATCGCATCGTACAAATACGATGTTGAAAAGATGGTAATGTTATTTTTTGTTTTTGTTTGTTTGGTTTTTTTTTGTTACTTGCTTTAACTATGATTAACTCCGCATTCTGATTAATTTTATGTTGAAAACTTACAACTGTTTTTAACTTCAATAAAGGCTTTTGCATTATTTTTGGAGATTCATCGGAGATGACATGTTTAGCTTAACTGACAATTGATAATGAGACCGAAACCTGATCTTCCAGGGAAGTTTAAAAGGTGCTTCTCTGTGAATGCTTTTCTAAGCAAATTCTGTGGATACTTGCTAACCTCAGTAGTCAAAAGTTGTCGGAACTATGAGATTGTGAACTGATAATAAGAGAATTAGAGTCTCAATAGACGCATGCAATTCATCAATGAGAATTACAAATGGACCTGAAGCACCGTTTGGACAAAAAAAAACCAGAAAGTAACCTGATTTAGATTGTTCCAGTTTTTATGGCTGCAAGAACTTTCTAGCGTTATTAGCGTAATAAAATCTACGTCAATCTCATCACTGAACTTTCGGTTTGGGAACCAATGGCCCTTTAGATCTGAAAACATAATCTAACGTATGGTCATCAAACTCGCAGTCCAAGGGAAATTCAAGGTATCCATGAGCTGTTGTTATTGTGTCTGTGTGTGTGTGTGTGTGTTTTATGGTTAAGGCTTTAGGTACCCTAAGATTTTTCTACAATATGAAAAGAAAAACAGAAAACTGTAGGAAACAGTGATGAGAATCTAAATTATTTTACTGTAATCCTCTTCTGTAAGTCTTAAATCTTATTTAGGATTTTCAAAAGACATAAAATTGTTCAAGATATTAAAAAAACCTGGATACTTACGTACTATGGGACCCAATTTTTTTGAATTAATTTCTGGTGTAAATTTTAAATCATTAACCCCTCTAAATGTATAATAAAAAAAGACACTTATATTACCTGATATCGTTTCAAAAAAAAAAAAAAGCATTTTTCTTTTAATTAACACTAGGTTAGGCTAAGTGAGGTGTGATCCTTTCCAGGATGTTTCGTTTGGAAATACGACAGAAAAAAAATATACTTTAAAAAAAAAAAAAATTATACTAATTCCATTTCATAATGACTAGCGGTATCATAAATGACAATTTAAAAAAAAAAACACAGAGAAGATAAATGAAAAGAAAAACATCAAAAATCGATTATAAGAAATTGCCCCGATAGTACATAAGTACCCAAAACTGTGTTCCATACATCTTCTTCAGTTTTAAAAGCCTTCAACGCTTAAAGTTTGAAAGTGACTTATGATTGTTCTTTTATTGTTTTCTATTCCCATATTGATCTTTTCTTTGAAGAAACTTTCAAATGGACAAATGGATTTGTAGTATCCCGTTTCTGTATTTACTTTCGTGTGTGGATATTTTATTCCACTGGATACAAAAACCTTAAAATGAGAGTTTGAAAAGGGGGTTGCTCTTACCTTCCTTCTTCATTCCCGCTCGGAAGCATTTCTTGAGTCGACAATAACGACACTGGTTTCGCTTGTCTTTATCCACTACGCAGTTGCGATTGAACCGACACGAGTACAGGTGGTTCTTGCGGACACTTCTCCGAAAGAAGCCTTTGCATCCGTCGCAGCTGGCAGCACCGTAGTGTTTGCCGGTGGCTCGATCGCCACAGATAGCGCACAGCTGACCGATGCCCGCCGCCAGACCCGTCTGCATCGCCGCCGACGACGCTGGGTGAAGAGAGATATCCGAATCTAAAAAAGAAACGAAAAGAACGAATAAGAAAGCATTCAAATCATTAAATGCATAAATCGTTTGAAATTACGAGTGCTAAATGGTAAGGTTGAACATGTTAAAATAAAGATATAGAAAATATAAGTCTTATGCTCTTGTTCATTGACTGTTCAGATTATTTTTTATTATCTGTAGAGCTAGGAGGAACACTCGAGATAGTCACGAGACATTTCCCCAAGCTAGCTTTGCTCACGTTTCAATCGTCCTGGGATTTAGAGAGCACAGGTTGTGTGAGGAGGAAAGAATGTGAGAAAGAAGACAGAAGGGCAACAAACAGGACGTTTGTCATCAGCAATTTAAGGCAATCAATATTTTGATACAAACACTCATTCTATTTACAATCAAATTTCTCGTAAATAAAGTAATATATAACTTTAAATATCTTAATTCCACAGAATTTTATTATTTCTTGATTGTCATTTATTATAATAATAATAAATTAAACTTCTTTAATTCCACAGATCTTTATTATTACTTGATTGTCATTTATTATTATTTTTTTAATTTTGGAAGGAGCGAGATGGTTCTCTTTTCCCTTTAAGATGTAGGGTTTGAAAAAGAAGGCCGGTTAGGCCTTCGAAATATTGTGTAGACTAGTGAAGTTCAGTGGAATTAAAGAAGTTTAAGATATTTAACTCATTCTATTTAATTACACAACTGTATTCCCAAAATAAATAAATGTCAACACATATTTTTTGCCATTTTCGAAATCTATCAAATTAGCCTTTTTTTAGAGTTTGAGAAAACTTAACTATAACCACTGCTATTAAGAAATTATTAATAACTTCAGTTCTAAATATGATTCCTTCATCGAATGTTTAATTAGAAACCGTGTTACTTGAGAAAGAGTAAGTTATATAAATAAAGATTTCTGACTACTATTAATTGAAATACCAATTTACTATGTTTTAAAAGACTGTTACAATAAATTGAAAGAAAATACGAAATGTAGTTAAGTACGTAGATACTTGTTTATTAGTTGAAGGAGTAAGATTTTGAGTGAGGTTAAGGATTTTAATCCCTGCTTGTTCCTCCTCCAGTTGGGCCGAGGGCTCACCCAGCCATTTATCAAATGAGTACTGGATTCTTTCCCAAGGTTAAAGGAGAGCGAGGGTAGTTAAAATTCTATTGCGTTAAAAGCTAAAGGTAGCATATTTTAGAATATTATATTCAAATACAAATGCCAGAAAAGGGAAAAAAAATTGTGTATTGACTTTCGATCATTTCACAAAAGCTGCAGTAATTAAATATCCCTTAAAATTTGGACTGGAAATAACTGAGAATTTAAATTAATTCTGTAAAAGAATAAACCTTTGTAAAAGAACAACAATGGGCGAGAACAAATTGTTTACTTAGTGACATCCTAGAACAGCTGTTTCGCGCTCTTTGACGATCATCAGCCAGGAGCAGTCCCCAGTATACAACGAGGTTTCAGTATTTAAAATAAACAATAAAAAACTCATTATTCAATGCGCAGACTGAATTTTCTATGCATTAAAAAAATTCATTGAGACCGGCGGACTGCTGGCACATGAATTTGATCACTTATATTTCATTACTGAGTTTTTTTATTGTCCATTTTTGTTTTTGAGGCACCACTGCGATTTCGACGATTATTTCTTTGTAAAAGAATTTTACAAAAAAAGTTGATAAGTTGTGATTCAGAAAAAAATCATCGACATGGAATCAGAAAGACAAGTGAAAATATCAAATAATAAAATGGCTTCATTTATAAAAAGAAAATTCATCAGAAACTATTTCTAATACATTTCATCTTATAAAAATTCTAATAAATCATAATAATAAAAAATATCGCATTTTCTCTACTCTGAAAAAAATTAAGTGATTTTCAAGCAAAGTAGAAAACGTCTGCAATCGAACAACTGTTATCTGTATTTACTGAATATTTCATACTTATGAATTCCGACAGGTGGAGCCAATGTTCCATCAATCGCCCTTCAAAAGTGAGAGCAACAGGGATATGGAAGATTGTTTATTATTAAATCAGAAATACATAACTTCGACAAATAGGAAAGTGTTATAAGTGGTATAGATATATCCGCAATTTAACAACGGTTACAACAGGCCTTTTTGTTTTATTATAAAGTATTTATTTTATTGTTAAAAAGTATAATTTTCGATAGAGGCACGGAAAGAGATGTGTTTAACATCATTTTTCTTCGAACATTATTTTTATAATAATCCTATTGTGGATTATTAAAAAAAAATTAAGAAAGAAAGAAATAAAGAGATTAAATATTTTTTTTTTTTTTTTTAAATTCTCTATTTTAGTCGGTAGTAATACTTTCGTAATACTAGAAAAAAAAATATAAAAATACAAAAAATTGCTGGTTCCCAAACGGGGGAGAAGGAATATGAGGGAATTTCAAGACCCGGGATGCAAGAAATGATAACGTTCTATTTAATCTACTTTGAATCCAATGAAGCTGAAATTAAGAAAGGCGCGAGCTCTAAAAGATCTTTATATTTCATTGGATAAGACGCAGATACAGAAACTACACGAATCAGAGACAATTTCGAGATAATAAATTTTGACAAGTTTGTTTATTTGCCGTTATAACGACTAACTGTTGTTATAAACAGTATTACTAAGATACAAAAATGATGTAAACAATCTCCAATAAGAGCCCTTTCTTTTAATGACAACAATCCTAACCCTAAACTTTCTTTGACATTCCATTCAAAGCTGACGTCTCTTAATATTGTATTTCATCTCCATATCTTTACGTTCACCATCATCATTAGACAACGCAGAAAATCAATCTTTTTCATGATGTTAAAAAAAATCTCTTTTAATTTAGGTATTTTTTTTTTCCCGCCCTTCTTGTGTACGAGATCATGTTCGTCTAATACTGTCTCAGGTAACGGGAGATTTATTTGCCTCTGCTCCCCAACCAATATAACGAGTAAATGCCTTGTGCTTGGCTCTGATTGGTCGCCCTCAGATTTTCCTCCAATCCTTATCGTAAAACGAGCGTCTGTCTCGTGCTGGCAAAACGCCAGCGGATACCTAAGGCGCTCTCTCCACTTAAGTCTTAGATGACAATAACTTAGACATCTAAAGGATTTAACCATTACAATCAAAAACGGATTAACAATATTTTTCCGTTACTTAGATTCATTAGCTTTTTTTTTTTTTCATCGTTTGGACTTAGCTCACAGGAAGATCAGATAATCAGAAATTAACTCTTAAATATTTATACATTACATATTAAGTAAATTCAAGAAATAAAAATGCATTTTGGAAAGAAAAAAAAAGACTGCGAAACAGCTGTACTAGGATGTCATTTAGTATACAATTTAGTCACATCCTTTATTTTATTAATCTTTATCTGCACAACTATGCGCTAAAAAAATCATAGAGGCCGCGTAAAGCGTGCACGTGAATTTTCTCGCAATTTATTCTTTTGGAGAGTTTTTTATTGTTTATTTTAGCTTTCGGGCTCCACATTGATTCCGACGTTTTCTCGTATAGGCCCGAGAGACCTGGTTGTGTACTGATGACTGCTCCTAGCTGATGATCGCCATATTAGCGCGAAACAACTGTACTAGGATGTAATTTTGTATACAATTTCGTCTCACCCTTTATTTTAACTTATAATCTACTTTCCTGATATTATTCCTTAAGTTTCTTTATTATTTTTTCTTGTTTTTACCTTTTTTTTTAAGTTATGATAAATGCTCCAACCAAAAAAAACCTGCATTTTTAAATTACGATCAAAATACTGCTCAATATTGACAGCAAGAATTTCGAATTTCTGAAAAAATAATTAAAAACAGTATTACTTGCCTAAGGTATCTAGAGCTGATTCATTTTTTTTTCATATCAAACCGCGCGGAAATCGGTTTCCGAAATAAACGGATTAATACTCATTATATTCGTTTCTGATGCATGTCAATCGGAATTTCTTGCCATCTTCATGCGCTGATTAATCAGCAGCGACCTCAGACAGTAAAATTTTCAAATATAAAAGTCAGATCATCTCTTGTACATAAATGTGAAGCTCAAGTTTCAAGAAGATCCCGACAGTGATTCAAACTTTATTAGAGGCACACACGAACAGACTGAGTAATTTTTTAAGATCCTCAGTATCCTAGACAAAACAAGACTAGGAAAAAAAAGACTAAACAAAACAGAAAAATACGGCATTTTTTATTGAAATTTGTTTCAGATTGGTACTCATTATTTCAGCCGATTTACACTATAAGTAGGTGTATATTAATAGAGAATCTCGAATCTACAGAGCTGCAATGTAATTTGTAGCCCAAGTATCAGCGTTCATAAATCTAATCCCAAAGCATCATAGTCCAGCCCTATGGGATCTTTGAACCAATAACCTATTACAAGAAAATATCAAAATAAAAAAAAAATAAATATCCATTAAAAAACTGTCACATCCATTATAATGAAAATCAAAATTTACGATAACTTTCGATTAAAAACAAGATATAAATGGCGGGCCAGCTTTTGATACCGGCAAGGCTTCAAGCACCTTTTTGTCCGATATGAACACAAATCAATAATAAAATTTCAGCTTCCCGGAATACATAGTTTTTTAGTTATCTTGATCGTCAAGATACAAGCATGAATCTCGACTTGAATTGCATTAAAAAAAAAAATATCGTTGTCACCTTCTTTTTTTGTATCCTATAATATTATAAACAGCCTATAATATTTTTAGAAATATCATAGGAGAGGACGAAAGACACCGGACACAAGATATTTCACTTGAAAATGAAGCTTTAAAACATAGAGCCCAGAACAGTAGTGTGAGTGTTACTAATATATTTTATTAATAATGGGTGAGACCAAGTTGTATACAAAATGACATCCAAGTACAGCTGTTTCACGCTAATAAGGCGATCGTCAGCCAGGAGCAGTCATCATTACACAACAGGTCTTGGTACACGGGCCTACATGAGAATACGTCGGATCCAATGTGGAGCCCTCAAAAGTTAAACAAACAATAAAA
This sequence comes from Thereuonema tuberculata, assembly GCA_023159025.1. NCBI lineage: Eukaryota > Metazoa > Arthropoda > Chilopoda > Scutigeromorpha > Scutigeridae > Thereuonema > Thereuonema tuberculata. Next base: position 15,581,714 of record JAFIDM010000007.1, on the reverse strand, counting down.
ACTCGCCGAAAGTACAAAAGGCGAGAAAATGCGCTTTCTGATTTTTAAGCACTAAAAAAAATTCATAGCGGCCACGTCTAGCATATGAATTTTCTCGCCTTTTACCCTTCTCGGCGAATTTTATTGTTTGTTTTACCTTGTGTGTGCTCACATTGGTTCCGCCGTTTTAATATATTTTATCTTTTAAATTGTAAATATAAAGGTGCAAACATGGATACAGGAATTTCGTATTATAATATTTTTATTTTTTTTAATCGCGTTTTGCTGCAGAACACGTAACTAACTAAGCTTTAAAGATTTTAACAAAGTGATTACGAATTGTAATCAGCTCAAGATTAACATCGGATATCTTGGTATCTGAAGGTATTTATCATTACACGTGTTTATGCTCACTTACAATTTTCTCCTTTTCATCTACAACCAGTTGAGGAGCAATAAAAAAATAAGATAAGCGCCGTTAAAAGCCTATTTCGGTTTCTGTCTCATAACGATTTTCGAATCCACCGCCGATTTTCTAACAAAATAAGAACAATTTAAACAATTATTTGGAAGAACTTCAAGCCTAGTTCCCTTCACATGTTATTTCTTAAAAAAAAAGTAAATAAATAAAATAAAATAAAACTTGTGAAAACAATAAAAAAAAAAAAAAAAAAAAAAAAAAAAAAAAAATATTTTCAAAAAAAAAAAAAAAAAAAAAAAAAAAAACCAGGACTATGTTTATTTCCAAATTTTAATATCTAATAAATGTAAAAGGTAAAAACTTTCTATTTTCTCAAAAAATTTACTTAAATCCGCGTGCCTACATATTTAAACTAGTCTCAAAAGGCTTAATTTTTCAATATTCTTCAAAATATTTTACTCAAGATTTTTACGGAATTCTCGCTCAATATTTTGAGGGTAAAAAAAATAAATATCCATCGACAAGCAATTATTCACTTTTAACTAACAAATTTCTCATGAATAAAATTATTTACAAGTTACCGTCAATATAAAATACTTTAGAGCTTGTGAGTGAATTGCTGAAATGCCGCTTAAGAATCGAGCGACACCTGTTAACGAATTTCGAAATTATTGAAGAATGTTCTTTTGTTTGTCACTTTGCGAGAATATCACAGTACGGATTGGATCAAGAATGTTAATCAAAACTCTAGACAACTTTTCCATCGTGTGAGTAGGAAGTGCTTTTCAACGTGTCTTACATGAAAAATAACAAAACTGCAGCAATACTAAAATACAATAAAAATATCAAATTTTTGAACGAAATTTCACTACCCTCCCCTTTCACGTGTCCCAGAACTTCTTATCAGTTAATCACTTAATCTGATCTATTCATAATAGATTTACATGACGCAAATTCTGCTGCGAATTGCAGTTTTTACACTTTACGCTTCAATTCATTTTTTCTTTTTTTTAATAATTGTGATTTTGGATTTAATTATCACATTGTCATCCACCTCAAGATAATCTAACAGGATTTATAGCAAGCTTGGAGATGGCCTGTTTGGTACTTCAAAATTTTTCGGCAAAATCTCCAAATTTTAAAATTATATATAATTTAGAGGCTTTTCTTAACATTATTTTCACGAAAAAAATAATTAATATATAAATAAATAAATAAAAATAAAAACAAGGGTAACATTTTCTGGAAAGAGTTCTTTCAGGGGCAACTCGTAATTTTAATGCATATTTTAAAAAAAATGATGAAACAAAATCACGCCACCAAAGACATGCATTTAAAACAACGATTAAAAAAATTAATATCATCCAATCATTTACTCCAATATTGGCTTTATCTAATCTTAAGAGATAAAGATGGAAAGAAGACTGACGATAAATACTAAGATAACCACATCAACTACACTTGCCTGTCACTTTATATATATTTGATATATAAATAAAATAAATGAAAATGAAATCAAATAAGTGATAAAGAAATCAGAAGTTATATCTACTTCTGAAAAGATTTGTGATTTTTTTTTCCTAAAGATTTTTAACTGAACAATAAAATGTAAGTAAAAAAAAATTTAGTCAATTTTTCAACGGAAAAAGAGACTCCTGAAATCAATAACTCCTAAAATCGAACGGGTGAAAGGGTCGTTTTGAAACTTAGCGTGCATGTTGACGGATGAGAGAGGATCTAATATTTGTATTTAAAATTATTTTTTCCGTAAAAAATATGCAGTGGAAATAACTAACTTTTAAGAGATTTCTAACAATGCGTTTTAGTCTGTTTGTTAATCCTCTGTCGTGCTCTGATAGATGGATAAGTAACCGAAATAACGTTGGCAAATAAACAATTTTCAGGAAAAGGAAAATTTGAAGTTAATGTTTTTATTCACAATAATGCAAATGTTATAATTTACAAGAGAATTTTACAAAAACCGATGTAAAAAAAAAATAAAAAAAAAATAAACAAATAAAATCGCAACATCTTAAACAAAATAGGCTTTATGTTCCTTCAGCAATTTTTGTTATCATTTGCAAGAAGGGTAGAAAAAAATCCGTATGATATTATTATCTTTGATTTTTGTTTAGACCTAGAACCTATTAGCAAGACTATTATTACAGAACTATGCAAAGAGAAATTATAAACGTAAAGATTTAAATTATATTAAAATTTTAAAAATAGATTTATATAACTTATACACTTTCGGTCCTTTGAAGACTATGATGCTATCAGGATCAAGTATAAATACTTTTGATCTTGCAATATCTTTTAAACTCTTTGTAAGTTATTTTTTTGTCTTAACGACTGGGTTTTCAAACATTAAAACACTTAAAAATAAATGTAGAAAATTCTAGATAGCTGTACAATGTACAGGGAATTCGTAAATGCGTGTTTGGTACAGTTTCGCTACAGTCGATCTAAGTTGGTAGAATCTTCGAAACTTAGAAATGGTAAAAACTTCTAAGAAAAAGATCTGGACAAAACAAAACAATTTAAAACGTGTTGATTTCTACGTTTGATAAGATAAACTTTAGGCTAACTTGTTTTAGTGACTCACAACTTGGTTATTCCCGAAGAATTAATTCGTTTTTAAGTGGATAAACATGCAATGGAAGATCTAAAAAAAAAATCATCAGAGCTCGTAGATAATAGCTAAAATACAGTAATTTTTCTGATAGATCTCTAATTAATCGTAACATTACAGACAACGGTAAAATAACCAGGGAAAAGAAATGAAACGTTACCGAAAAACAAGTTGAACATGGTAGGCGCCATATCTGAGATCTCGGACTCCGCTGTCAGCGCTGGGGCATTGACTGACCAACAACACTCAGCATCGGATCGGTAGAGAGGACGGGTCGACTCCATGCGCGGGGGTTTTCAGCTTGTGAAGGAGGGGTCAGGCCTACCGTATGAATCAACGGAGTGTTCATTCATCTGGCGCCGCGGACGCCCCCCGCCGTTGGACCAATCAGAGCAAACGCTAACGTGTGCCTGCCTTTACGAGCTTTCGCGTAAAAGACACACTTTGCCGGCAGCGGGGGTCACGGGCCGCTCTGACCCTCCGCCGCTGGCCCTCCTGTCCAGTGCCGTGGCGGGAAAACATCCGCTCCAGCAAAACACCAGGCGATCAAAGTGTCCGTGGAAGCGATTCAAGGGCAGATTTAGGTGTTTGATTGAGGTTATTATATTACACGCGCGTCTCAATCTCGTTATCTCGTGTATTTAATCCAATCACAGCTCAATGGAATCCCTGACACTGTCTCATTCACTCGAGAGCAAATGAGCAAGATAAACAAGATGCAACTTAAACGAACACGTTTATCTTATTTTTTTTTATTTCTTAAGATAACAACTGATAAGAATAGGCTAAGTGGAGTTGGTAAGGATCTATTAAAGAATATAAACTTATTAATAACCGTTCGCGTTTAAAAAATTGGTAGTAAACACCTTTTCTTTCTTTCTTTTTATGTTAATTATTTCAAAGTATTAAAAACAACCAGATATTATAAGAAGAGAGCAAAAAAAAATACATTTTTTGTGTATTATTTCTTTGTCAAAGGGAATCCAGGACAGCTTTCCGTCGTCAATACGACTTATAAGCCAGATTTAGTCAGTTGGTGAGCAGTTCAAATGATACTAGGAGATTAATGCAACCCACGAACAATGCAAGAAAACTCCCTGTAATTAGAATACACCTTTGCCAGGTAGGCATAGAAAGGGGCTTTTATATAATTAGCCATTTGGCATAGAGATGAAGCCGGTTTAAACATGCTTCGAAGGCCAAAGTTGCGTTTTTCCCCTGGAAATAGAAGTACTCTGCTCTCAAATCCCCCTCCTCGTGGCCCTGACGCCTTGATTATGAAGGCATTCCACACAAAATACATTATTGCACGTTCTTTCAACGCTAGACGATTACCCAGTTAAGCTACTGTATGGATTACATTACCACGTTTCAGATTAAAAACCTACTATAAATAGAATTCTTGTTTACATTAGATAAGTTCAATTAGTTTACCAGTTAATTCTATTTAAAAGTCACAAGATGGTTAGCACTGTTTATACGAATCTCGCTGTCATTTTTTCTTGAGCATTATTAAGTGGATATTTTTCCTCTGTGCATGGATTTTACGATTACGTAATTTATGAGAGTTGTTGGTTGGTTTTATGGCGCTACACCGACAACGGACATGCTGCTCACGAAAGAAAAACGCTTTTGTAAAATCTTCTGTTTTAGATTGAAGAGTGACTTTAGAGAAGTGTTTCCCAACCTTTTTTCTGCTACGCCCCACCTAAATTATGCTACTACCCACCAAAATTATGTATCTCGTGAAGGTCGGACAATATTCTCGAATGCCCGTAATGTCTAATAGTGAAATCGCGGCTGCGAACCTCCGGACAGAATTACCTATACCCAGCTCGAGTGACTGGGAACGACCGTTTCGTCCTTCAGCGGGGAAGGCGGGGATTGGGCTGATGAGTCCGCTGAAGGACGAAACGGCCGTTTCCAATTCCTTCCCCATAATCGAATCAGAAAGGCAGTTTTCTTTTCTTTTGATCAGGTGCTGCACTTGTTTTCTTTTGTTAATCGTCTTGTAACTTTAATAAAAAAAAAAAAAAAAAAATAGAAGAAAAAAATTCAGTATTCTTTAATCTTAAAGAACCTCCATAAAACTTAGTGAGTATTTTTAAACCTACAAAACGATCCTTCAACAACGGATAAAAAAACCACTGACTCCGAACCCTATTTATTACAAACGGAATCCACAATTTAAAGGCTAAGGCGGCCATTTTGTTAAACGAGTAAAAAGTTAATATGCAATGAGTAAAAACAGAAGAAAAGATAATAATAAAATCCTTGATGATTTTCCCCCGTTTTCCATGTATCTCTGTGTGTTCGCTAATGACTGCACACAAATGAAAATCTGTTACTACTAAAATAAAAGTAGTATAATGAGCTAGCGATTTTTTTTATGCTATGTCTATGGCTTAAGCGCGATTAACATGAGTTTCTATGTTGGCTTTAATTAACAAATATGATTTTCTCCCGCTGTTTTAGTATTTTTAACTACAAATATATTTTTATTCGACCAAATAGTCTACCCTTTTCCATCGTAAGGTGAATGGAATGTAGTCAAAGAGGCCCATATTTTTGGAAGCAAATCAAAACCGAAGTGTAGTTGTGATATCCGGACCACTTGGTAGGTTTTTTTTTAATTATAAAATTTGCACATACTCACGTTCGCTAGCATTGTCACTTGTCTTTTTCAGCATTTCTGTTAAGGCCTATGACGTTTTCACACCATCCGATCTACTGACACTGACTGTAAAACGTGGGCATTTATAACTTCTGCATCTCCTGTGGCTATGGCTTAAATACCTTATTTATCTACTTCGTTATCAAGTTAGATTGGGCTTAACGTGAGTTTAACAAGAAACTGATGATGATCATGCGGTCCGCACACTGAAATTGTCCTGAATTTTTAAGTATTTTTTTTTTTTTTTTTTAGTGATTTTTAACTTTAAAATTATTGACAATACATTTTTAAATGAGTGACGATTGATTTTTTTTTTTTAAATCTTTTTATTAATTTTTGTCAAAACTGGTTTAAATATCCCTATGTCTATCATGTGTATAATCTCCTAAACTACATCTGCAGACCATTAGATTCGGTTTTAGAGAGAAGTCTTTCATTTGTGTTTCAACACACTTACATTAAAATTACATTAAAATATTTTAAATATTTTTTAAAATTTCTCCAGTTTCTACTGTAAGTTTTTTAGTAACTAAACAACATTTATCATTTACAACTGCTTGGCTTTCGACTAGTGCCTTTCGCAATGTTAAAATTGTGAAATTTTGGCAGCTGATATTTCGGGCCCTAATGCGTATTTTTGAGTAAAATTTTTTAAAGTAATTCAAAACATCATAATCTATAAGTCTACCAAAAAGAATTAAAATCGGACTGGCCAAATCGAAAATCTGGCCCTTAGAAATGTTGCCTCATCTTGTTCCTTTATTCGACCGGACCTAGAGCCAAAACTATTGCATCTACAATTAAGGTTGATACGTCATTAGATTCATCTCGTTGTCGCGGAGTGCCCTCATCATGTGTATTTTTTTTTTATATCTCAACTGGTTTCGTAAAAATTCCCAAAATTTGGTACCAGGACCGCCTACAAGCTGAAGTATAGGACAAACACAATGCGGATTTTTAGTTTTTATTCATAATAATAATAGAGGTTAGGTTGAAGCATACATTCTAAAAACAAACAAAAAAAGTTTCAATAAATTAGTTTTTACAAAAATATCACAGTTGGTATGACAAAAAAAAAGGAGAATTATTATTCAAGTTTATTTCGAGTTTAAACCCTAAAAGGCCCACGGATAAAGTTTTAATATGGAGGTGCAGGCTAAAAAACATTAGGAAAAACAAGAAACTTGAATCATATAGTGTGCATATTTGTTAAAGAAGGGTCAGAGAAATTAGCACATATCAGTTTGTTACAGATCCAAATTGGAAAGATTGCAAATTGCATTTAGTGACCTTTATAACAATATGAGGTATTTATTCTGTTGATTCAGGATGTCTGTATGCGCGCACTATATGATTAAAGTTTCTTGTTTTTCCTAATTTAGTTTAGCCTACACCTCCAAATTACAAGTTTATCCAACGCCATTTTAGGGTTTTTTAATTCTCCTATTTACATCACACCAACTGTGACGTTTTTAAAACACTAATTTCTCCTTTAGTTTAAATTTTACTGTTATTCAGTTGCAACAATACTTTACATCAAATCTGGAATTCTATACTTTTGCTTGTGATATCTCTTGTGGGGGAGGGGGGGGGGATCCTATAAGCTGGTTTTACTACTTTCATCCTTCCTTTTTAAAAGTATATAATAAAAATCCAAAAATACATTACAAAAGCTTTCGGATACCTTATGCGGCTCCTTTGTCAATTGGAGGTCTTTCTTATATATTTTTAAGTGAAATTTTGTGTGTTGGTGAATTGCAATTTAATCTAACCATGTTATTTTAGGCATACGTTTAAACTTATTTTAAATCCTTCCTATTTATTTATTATTATTCGATTTATTAATTTAATCTGAATAACTGAACTGCATTCTAAAAGCGTGAATTTTCCTTAAAAGGTTTGGAAAACATCGATCAAACTCTAACGACCTTACAACTGATTTTTGCAAAAGGTCAGTTACCTTGAATAGTTGTTTAACTAAGCAAATTAAACGCCAAAAATAAAATACCTTTAGGTAACCTGATCTTCTACTGCCGGATTGGAGAATTTCATTTTTACACATGATTTAAGGTGTAAAAATCAATTCAGGCGACTGCAAACCTTTTATTTCTTTGACCAAAGCAACTAAAATTCTGTAAATTTAAACACGAACTTGTAAAGCATGTGGGATTTATATTTTTTTGTTTTTAATTTTGAAAATATTCTGTAATTAATTAAATTAAAATTCAATAATAGTCAACTTTTTTTTGAGGGGGGGGGTTCGCTGAATTACTCGATATTTTCAATTTAATAATAACTTGGCGAAAACCTGAAATGATATTATTTTACTTATTTTTTAATTTGTATTTAAAATATTTATTGTTAGTGAAATAGTTATTTTTTTAAAGAATAAGAATTGTGATTTCAAAATTGTTTGAGATTATTTTTTTACGTGTTATTTAAATAATCATAATAAAAAACGTTTTCATTAAAGACTTTCTAAACATCATGGAAATTCATTTCATGATGTTCGTTTCCTAAAATAAAATTGTTTTGAAGCATTTTTTAAAGAAATAAATTTTAATAGGATTCCCAAAAATCTATTTCTATATAAAAAAAAATGCTTCAAAACAAATTTATTTTTGGAAACGAACAGCATTAAATGAATTTGCATGATATTTAGAAAGTCTAATGAAAACATTTTTTATTACGATTATTTGATAATGTATAAAAAAAAAAAAAATAATAATCTTAAACAATTTTAAAAAACACCAATTTTTATTTTCCTAGAAATTAACTATTGCACCAATAATAAATATTTTATATACAAATCATTATTTTACTAATTTTTTTTATCATTTCTGATTTTCGTCAAGTTTTTTTTAGCTGATTCCTCGAACCCCCCCCCCCCCCTAAAAATTAACTGTTTTTTGAATTTTAATTTAATTAATTAAAGAATATTTTGAAAATTAAAAACAAAGGAAATATAAACCCCACATGCTTTACAAGTTCATATTTAAATTTTCAGAATTTTAGGTGCATTGGTAAAAGAAATGCATAAAAGAAATAAAAGTTTGCAGTCGCCTGCAGTTGCTTGAGTCAGGACTTTAAGCTGAGGAAGTAAATGTCCTTTACTAACAGATTAGGCTTATATGATTCATGTTTTATACTTATTTCTTTTATTTTATTCTTTCCCTATATAAGAATTTCCAGCGATCAAGAGATCGGTGCAAAACAAAACAACTACTTACCATGAACATTTTCCTTGCGAATTTGTAAACGTTTTTACCTGCCAGTTTTTATTAAGTTTTCATTATTGTAGACAAGTTGTTCATTTATTCATGTTCGGCCATTTTACAAAATGGTGATTGTTGATATATCTTGTTATTTTAAGCTAAAAATAATTACGTACATCATAAAGGAAATAAATAGGCCCAGGGCAATAAGGTTTGGGGGAATATAGATTACAAGTACAAAAAAAGATTATTCGAATATAGATTTTTGACATTAATAATCGGAAAGTATAAGATATAAACTGGTCAAAATTTCAAGATAGTGGTTTTGAAGTATCGATCAGTCTAAGTATTCTATCAGTATTTTAAAAATTTATCGATCCCACAAAACCGCTACCTTCGTGCAATCTAACTTAAAAATCTTGACCAGTTTCAGACAATTTTTTTTTTAAACTCATATCATATACTTTCCCATTATCGATGTCAAAAATCGATATTCGAACAATCTTTTTTATGTAATCGGAATTAGGAGGCCGAGGGTAAGTTCGAGATTCCCTTTTTAACTCTAACAAACTTAATACCCTGATTTCATGGAACTAGTATTAACTAGACTCTCGGAATTATTTCTTTTTTGTTTGTCTCCGTGTGACACCAAAAGTTTAGGATACTCCACTCGTCTCGTTCTAACAACTCGGTTTTGTCAAACATGGCGTCCATTTCTAGTTATTTCAAGATGGCGTCCAACCCTTCCACTTCGCCTCAGCGAAGCCAAATGAAGAAAAACTGATTTTTAATCGAAAATTGGAGAGACAACAGAGAAGATTTAAGGCGAAATGTGAATATCAAAAGAAAAACATTAAAGAAGCTCCATAAAATTGAAAAACAGATGTAAAAACTTAAAAACAAGTGAAAGTAAAAATTACCAAAAAAAAAAGACATCAAATTTCTATCAATGTTGGAATATATAACGTAGATATGTCGTAAATAAATTTAGCAAATATATGATACCTTCTGTCTTCTTGGGAAAATGTATTTAATTTTTGCTGTTAGCAAAGTTCGGCACAGAAATGGAATCTAGCACAAAAAAACAAAAAAAACAAAAACAAAACAAAAAAAACACGTTGTATTTCACTTTCCCGTGAAATCACCTAAGAAATGACAGCTCGTTCACAAATCGAGGTAACGGCTAATTTTAGTTATAAGTACAGTAGAACTCCTCTAATCCGGCACGTTCGGGAATTGAGGCATGCCGGATTACGAAATATTCCGGATTACAGGATGAATATCGGGAAAAACGGAATTAAACAAGAAAATGACAGTAAAACATGTTTTTTATGTATTTAACAGTTTAAATAGAATAAAAAATTACATAATAACGTAAAATAACTGACTATGAAACAAAAAAGTGCACTGTAAGCTTACAAAAAAATTAATTCGAAGTTGAGCAAGACGGTTGATCTAAGCCCATGGGATTGTTCTTCTTGGTAGAAGCCATCTTAAACGAATCTCGATTTGTTTTTTAGTCTTCTCTCTTCGTTTTTTTATGAAGTCATTTCGTATGATGTGGAGTTTCATAATTTCAGCATCACTGAACGAACTGCTGCGTTCAGAAAACTTGATACAGTATAAATCACTCAACACAAAGTCAAGCTCTACAAAACACAACAATATTCGATGATGATACAGCAACCTGAGCGTCAAACTAAACTGAAACTAAAACTCAACGTGAAACATAAACAAAGCCACAGTGACGTCCAGGGAACATGCGGCTCCCGAACATATATGATGTCACCCGAAGTCGGCCGAAGATGAGCGCCTTGTTATATTCGACGACTGGCCTCTCATCCATGCATGCTGATATGCTTTGTCCGGCACAATGTTTTCCCTCGCGCCTTCCAATGGTAAACAAACTTGAACAAGGCATGATTGATGTTTTGTGATCGATATAAATTATAATTTTTTTTTCGAAAGTCGTGCCGGATTATCCAGCGTGCCGGACCGTAGGATGCCGGATTACAGGAGTTCTACTGTAATTAGTTAGTCTTCCGTGAAATCAGGGTATAATAGAAAGTTACATATATCCTAAGGCCTGTCTACAGAAGAAACAAGCGGGGGGAAAAATCATGACACCCACCGAAGTTCAAGCTCTGATTTAACAGCCTTAGAATAATTGTTTATCAGATTCCCTTTGAAATCAATAAAAAAATACTCAACTATATCTTTCACCAGTCACTTTATCAATTAACAAAAAAAAATTTATGTCGTAGATTTATCTAACTAATGTCATTAAACAGATATTATCGAAATCAGTTTTCTTGCATCTCCATATCAAACATCCACAACTAACCACAAATGGCACTGGTATTTTGGAGTTCAATTCGAAAGACTGGACTCCAGTGGGAGGGTTTGATCTTGAGGCAGGAATTACGAGAACTCCCAGAAAATTCCATCGAGAAATTCGATTGAACAAAAAGAAGCAAAAATGGAGCAAAAAGAATCTTCTCCTGGCTTCCAATTCTTTGAAGTTTAAGTTATCGAAAAAAGATTCAGGAAAATCAGGAAAAAATTTTTGCTTTCTCTTACCTTTAAATATGTTATGGTATGTTATGTTACATAGTGAATATGGGTGGCAGAGAAGCCAAGCACTGCGACCGCAGGTACTTGAAAATGATTACTCTATGTAATGGAAACTATAGTTGTAAAGGTATTTGTAAATTTGATTAAATTAATGTTTGACACTATCTTCAGGTGTACCGGCTTTTATTTATGCCTATTAATTAACAACAGTACACGTAAAACTCCGTTTAGTCTTTAGGTATATGTATTGATACTATCCCACGGAAATAAGGACAGATGGAGAGAAAGACTGAGAAAGTATCGTGGGAGAAGTGCAAGGGAAACGGGAGAACCCTGAGAAAACGTATCCAGCTCAGATCGTCCACCATCACGAAACCCACATGAGAACCGAACCCCGGTACTCAGTGATAAGAGATCGATGTCATAGCGACAACGCCAACCGCGCGGCCTTACCTTTAAATAAGTGCCTATATTTTGAGTCAATAGTGATAATAAATTTACCAAACACATTTTAAATCAAATAAATAAGTAAAAACATTTTACAGTTTCGAAATTGTATTCATTACACATAGGCGTACCAGGACATAGAAATAGAATCTATTTGCCCAGGATTTTGGAATGGGAGGGGTTATAGTGTCGTAGTCAATCAACCAACCAAAAAAAAAACTGTCCTTCCTCAGATTGGGGGGGGGGGGCAGTTACAGACGTAATAATAAACTTTTCAACCAAAAAAAAAAAAGTTCGAAATCCTACTTTTCTTCTATTTTCGAATGCATCGGGAGGAGGAGAGGTTCTGACCCGTAACGAACCCCCCCCCTCCCATCACGATACTCCAGTGCAGTTATAGGAAAGAAACAAATAAAGAGAATGAACTAAAATAAGGACAAGAATTGATATATCATAAGGTCATTTCATTTTTTTATTTATTTATTTATTTATTTAAAATTTTTATTATTTTTTTTAATTTTCTGATGATAGAAGACAACCGTAAAATTGCTATTTTCAGTTCAACTGTAAGTTTTGGTCAATTCAGTATCACACGACTTAATTTCTCTTGGCCAATTAACGACTGAAAAACGTTTTTTTAAAAATAATTAATTAATTAACTGGGCACAGTTGAAGTAAATTACACGTTGTCTCGATCTCTGGAATCTAACCGTCGTATTTTCTAGAATCTGAGGTATAACGTTCAATCCCTAATCTCACTTTTTTTACCTAAAAAAAAAAAAAAAAGTGTCTGGAAGTGATTTTAGTTCAAATATTGAATGTTAATGAACTAAAAAACAGTAGCCAATAAGATTAAAAACTTTGTGTAAAGTTTGTTTTCATGCAAACAAAACAAAAAGAAAATGTATACTATTTGGATTTTGAATGTTACATCATCTTTTTATCAAACAGAACTTTCGAATTTCATCAATTTTTTTTTGATCGTCTGTCTGGAGGTTTAATTTTAATTCATATTTCTGAAAAAAAAAAAAATATATATATATCTTCGAAAGACGGAGATCCTGTTGCAAAATTTGTGAAGTAACATTTATAGATCTGATCTACATTATTTATTTATCACCCAGACTCGTTATATTAAGTGTTTATAGATAAATATGCAGATAATAAGGCAATGCAAAACGTCTGCTAAGTTTTTCATATCTTAGGAAGGTTTTCTTGTGTGGTCAGTTACAAACTTACTTATCAATTTTTTTAAATGCTTATTACTTCCTACTTAATTTAGAGGAAAAATGAAATGGAGGAGTGCTGACAAATAATTGAAATCATCCTATTAATAGGCAAAAGTTGTACGATCTTTGTACATTTGTAAATTTGTAATTTTAAACGGCTCGAATTGAAAAGAATTTAAAAATAAACAGAACAGCAATAATTAGGAAATAGAAAACGAATGATTTAAAATAAATAACGGTAAAGTTTAAAATGAATCAAATACAGATAAAATACCGATATTTTACTAAATGTTAAAAAGTTCCACAGTCGTTATCACTTTCCGATCTTTGGCATTTTTCTTTCCGTCTTCTTCTTTCGGAATCCTTGATTGTATATCCCAGTTCATCTATGTTCTTATCGTTTAGGAATTATTTTTACTTAATGTTATCGAATACATCAAAACGCTGTGCTTATACCCAATATTGACGCTGTTATTGTAGTTCATGCTGATCGCGCTTGGCGGCTTGTTAGGACCAAAGATATGAAAGCTGGAGTAATTAATAAGAATAGAAGGAAAATACAGCATTTTAGTGCCATTTACTGCACGAAATTGCATTAAATTGCATGGGAATTATTCTATTTCCATTGAGATTACTTCTTTTGTTTTGTTAATACGTTTGTCTCTCTTTTTTTTTAAATTCATTTATTTATTTTTATGACGTTTTCAGAATCAAATCCTTCTTCCAAAGTCTTTCTAAATTCACCCTATCAAAGATTAACTAACCAAATTATTACAGAGATTAATTAATGTTTTGCAGCAATTTCCTGTGATTTTAATCGTAAAGACCAAACATTCGTCACAGAAGACGTGATAAACATCTTCTTTTAATTTATTTACATAAAATTTCTTCAAGTCAGAGGAAGATGAATTGATATTATTATGACTCCTTCTCATCTGTTTTGACGTTGGGACTTCTTTTAAGCAATTTTCACTTTCTTGAATCCGGTCTGCAATAGCTATCACATTTGGCTCAAGACTTCGGTCAAAAAGAACTAGGAAACGTGAAATTAAAAAGTATAAAACTCCAGAGAATGCAGAGATATCGATAATTGAAGTGAACATAACACTATATGGAAAAAAAATACCCACAAACACGAATGCCTTAAAAAAACAAACAAACAAACAAATGAACCTATGTATGTATGTATGTATGTATGTAGGTAGGTGAAGGTGGGTGGCAGAAGCAAAGCACTGCGACCAGAGATCTATTGTACTATCCCACGGAAATATGGACAGATGGAGAGAAAGACTGAGAAAGTATGGTGGGAGAAGTGCAGGGGAAACGGGAGAACCCCGAGAAAACCTGCCCAGCGCGGATCGTCCACCATCACGAAACCCACATGAGAACCGAACTCGGGACTCAGAGGTGAGAGGCCGATGTCTTTAGCAACAACGCCAACCGCGTGGCCAACAAATGAACCTATGTTCAATAAATCTGTATAGAAGTCTCAATAAGATATACTCAAGCATATAAGATTTAAAAATGACTGAATATATCAAGAGAAGAATAACAGAGGCAAAAAGAAAAACGACAGCCCATACCCTAATGTTGCAATTCTTTCTGACATCAATTATGCTAGAATCAAACCATAATTCGATTGTGTCATTAGGGAGCCAGGCTTGGAATCGACATACACACGTAGATTGTAGGAAGTAGTAACTAATCAAATAGTAACTAATCAAATATGCTAATATTGGGGCCTAAAACTGTGAAGATTTGCAGAAAGGCAAATAGGAAACACCTTATATCTAATAGCATCTTATTATTGATAGTGAAACTACTTTTTAACTTTTATTAGCATAACGATTTGTGAATAGCTGCATTTACAGTTCAGTTCATGAAAGAAGAGCTTTTGATGACGTAATTTCCTTACGGACTGATGTTTCCAGGATGTAACAGTGCCATCTATTGCTAAAATCCACAACTGAATCTTAGAAACATTAAGAAAATATTCTGGTTTTTGTATTTTCTACAGTTACGAATATATAATAATAATTAAAATTGAAATAATTAAAAACGTTCCGTACTATTCCTCTTGCTTGGCTATGCAAAGTTTGTCCTTTCTTGGTCACGCTTAAGCGATCACAAAACTACGCCATCTTGGACTGACTGCTCGGAGTTCAAGTTGATGACGTCATGACTGATGACATTTGTTCCAGACAAAATCGATCGCTACGGAATGACCATACATGGCAAACCTTTTTTGCTTTGAAAAATATTATATACCTGTTAACTTCCTTGTTAACCTCTCACACGGTCAAGTAACAATTTGTAACAAAAATGAAATATATTTGTAACAATTTGTAACAAAAATGAAATATGAAAAATGAAAGTGCATAGTAAATGTTACGGCTCACCGTGCATGTGTCTAAGTTTG
This sequence comes from Thereuonema tuberculata, assembly GCA_023159025.1. NCBI lineage: Eukaryota > Metazoa > Arthropoda > Chilopoda > Scutigeromorpha > Scutigeridae > Thereuonema > Thereuonema tuberculata. The sequence goes on along the minus strand of JAFIDM010000007.1, from coordinate 15,566,124 downwards.
GGTTCATTAAAAAAAAAAAAAAGTAAAGAATCAAAACCGATACTTAAATGGTCAACTCACAAATGGGCATTGAATTCCGCAATGTACAGGGCGTGACCTCTCCTTGTAAGAAAAACAAAACAAAAAAAAATGTATTTTTTAATAAGGGAAATATTTCTAGTAGAGCATTTAACCTCTCATTTTTACAAGCTTAGTAACTTCTAATTCCAAATGCAAATCTGCAATAAAGTTATAAATGCAAAATTAGGATTTCAATTAAACAATCTTTTTCATTTTCATATCAAATTCATTTTTTGTAACATTAACAAAATTACTTAAAACATTAATGTTTTAAAAAAAAAATCAAATACTTATGGCCGAGTGCACCAAACTTTGATAGCTGCATTGTGGACATAGCTAAAATTAATGAGGGGTGCTGCTCCAGAAAAATTTTAGCCTTTGTTTTAAAATTGTGTGAAAGGAAACAAACATGTATAAAAAGAAATTTATCAAGTTTCTGAATAAATTTTCTTTTTATACATGTTTGTTTCCTTTCACACAATATTAAAACAAAGGCTAAAATTTTTCTCTAGCAGCAACCCCCATTAATTTTAGCTACGTCCACAATGCAGCCTTCAAAGTTAATTGAGCTTTGGTGCACTCGGCCATTAATGATTCAATTTCTCATCTAAAGACATTCAAGTAAATATTTTATTTGTTATTGTTACGAAGCAGCAATACACTGTTCGTTTTGAAAAGGCAGACCTACCACTGGCAGACGATTTTACTCTGCAGAGGGGGGATACGCTGAGATAGGCACTTTCCTAAAAAATTCTTTTGGACATTTTCGCTTTTAAGAAAAAAATAACGAAGCAGCATTTTTGCAATAGTATTTATTCTTTCCGTAATTCTTTCACGAAAGAGCAAATAGAACACAACTACTAGTAAACTAACACTGATAAAAAGTAAACATCCACTCTATTATTTCTCTTCGCCCCTATTTTGAAGAATCGAGGGAGACCTGACGCATGCGCAAAAGCGTTGAAGGCTCTCGTAAACAAAACCGAACAGTATTGACTTGTGCTCTGATTGACAGTACTGCCATCTTTAGTTCACCTAGCGAAACAACAACAGCCTACTTTGCTTCAAGCACTTTCATATTACTAGAAGATAGTTACAAGAAAAAGATATCTGAAGTATATTTTAAATTTAGAGAAGTTTACACATACAAAAAAAATCAAGGATACTTATAATTATATGAAGTTGATAAAATCGATGTTTGCAACAATGGGATATTCTATTTTATATAAAATTTCAATAAATTCGAAGTAGTAAGAAATTGGAATGCAACTGATTTTTAATAAAAGAAAAGAGAAAAGCGGCGTGACTTTTAACAATACTTGTTTATAATAATTAATATTTATAAATGAACTACAAATGTTAACAATAGGAGGATGTTTTCATTTAACTATTTAATTTTTAAGTAGTCAATTTAGTCGTAACTGAGAGCTTACTTACATTAAATTAAATCGTAAGAACATTTTTCCTCCTCCATCCCCCTCACTTCTTTGGTTTGACTCGACCACTGCTATTGGTTTCAACCCTTCTTTACCCGTTCTGTTTTTCACTTGACTACATCAATAGCGTTGATTGGTTCATCTGCCTTTGCAAGCTGCCTTTGCCTCAGTTCTTATCGTTCGACAGAAAGGGTGCTGAAGAAGCACCCGAAATTTATCACGTATTTATCCTGTTTATTACGTCAGCATCGTTGTTTTTTTTTAGAGGACTTTCTATTTTTAATTAGCTTAAAGTAGCCGGCGTTACCCTGGGAGAGAGGTGGGGAGGTGGGGAGTCTTGGTTCGTCGCTTCTCCACAACTTTTATCATATCAAAGCCTTTCCCACTGTTCCAATTGTTGCAGAAAAATATTTGTTTAGTTTCCATTGCCACCACCAGGTGCATATATGGCGCTATTTCGGAGACTTCAACCCTTTTTCACCTCCTTGAGGTTAACCGGGTTCCAAGGTAGCTCATATTTGCCTCAAGATAGTAGAGAGTATATGCAAAATTTGGTTTCGATCAGTTAAACGGTGTAAAATTGTATAAAGAACATATAAACATTAAATATAAACACACAAAAATACGATAAAAAGGAGCAAAGTCTTTATATATTGCGTCTTTGTTTTTCTAAATTTTCTAAATTTTAATTTCTATTTTTCACACTGGTGCCGCTGATGAAGTGAAAGCAAATTTGGCCGTGTTTTCACAGAAACAGTAATTTGAATTTTGTATTGGCATTTTTCAAATTTCAGATTACTGTCCGGCTTTATATGCTTAGTAATATAAGTTAATTTTATTCTTATATTCTTTACGTTCTAAATTTCTAAATTGCAAATGATTGATTGAAATCTTTGCTTTGCGAAACTCGAAGATTAGGCTTTGAGTTTGGCATGTTCGATATATATAATATAATATAATATACATATTATATATATACAAAAGAACTTACAGCCGGCTTTCCTTACAAAGTAATTTCTTGAAAAAAGAAAAAAAAAAAAAAAAAAGAAATTATTATTATTACACTTTCTTTTAGCGTTATGATCACAATAAACCAATTGTAATATCTGTGAATCTTTATATTCCATTTACAATATCCGTTGAATACGGAAGCTACAAATATTCCAGTTTTTCAAAATTCAATTGAATCCGCATTACTTACTAACGTTGTCTACATCGGATTAATTTTAATCATGTTAAACCACTCGCAATCAATAAGGCGAAAGGATTTAATACTCATTGTTTAAGAAAATGAGATATTAGCAGAAATAGGATAGAAAAACATTGTTTAGATTCCAATGGGTCTTTATGGGAATGTTTATTGGCTTCTCACCTGATTTATCGACAAGGACCCACAAATTTTGTAAAATAGATCATCCCTACTCCACGAAAATGCCTACCAAGTTTCAAGAAGATCCACCCACCGGATTTTTGAAGGTATTAAGAAGATATTCACACAAACATGCAGACTGAGTGATCTAATGAGTCTTACTTTTCTAGGAAAATCAGCTAAAATAAATAAAAATAAGTAAATAAAACAATATATTTTTTTAATGAGTAATGTTATTAATAAAATCTCTTTTACACAAAAATTTCTTTAAAAATTTTTCTACGAACTGAAAAATTAACTCCTGACACAATGATCAATTTCTAATTATTCAGAAATTAAAAAAAAAAAAAAAAAATCAATTATTTTTGTAAAAACTTTTTGAATAGCCTATGTTTTTCCATTACGAAAATTTTTTAGGGCAGATCAGATTAATATTTCCGAACCACAAAAATTAATGATATTTTAAATAAACAAAATTCTTGTTTACAAGAAATTCTGGATCATTTTCTGCTTCATCATCTTGATCTAAAAAAAATATAAAAAAATAAACCCCTCTATCAGAAGACGACGTAACTTCATTTTAATTGTATTAAAAAAAAAAAAGTGTCAAAATTTTCTGGTTTTTTTTTTTTCCCTTCTTCTCAATTAACGGCAATTTTTCTCGTCTGCAAATAAGTCCCTTTGGTGATGTACGACCTCCTTCCCGCCTATTTACGTAGACGGAGTCTCCCCCTCGTGGCAACCCGAGACAAAATATCCTCATTACCCTGAAATTGACGCCTTCTATATTTTTTGGGTAAATTTCCCCGCTTTCCAACAAATCAATGTCGTAACGAGACTAATTTTCAACCATTGGGTGAAATATTCTAATCTGTTTCCCCCGCAGACCCAGGGATGTTAATCAAACGAGGTCGGAGTTGCTGTTCTATGGCGCCGTAGCCTACAGAATATCAAACGATTATTCATCAATTATTACTATCAGCGCTTCAGCTTAGAGAGCTTCCCTTGATTTTTTTTCTACTTCTAATTGCTCTTATTAATATTTAACAATATACGCTGAAAAAAAAAGTGGATGATCGACACGAATCATTTGAACAACAACAAAATTAATTATTTACAAAGAACAATTTCTTAATAACGACAGTATATTCTCGATATCTCGAAGTCGAAGGGACGCTAAAAAAAATTCGAGATAGCGAATTTTCGAGAAAACAAGGTCATAACCAAAACATAAAAATTCACGTAAAACACAAGATACGGAATAATATTCTAAAAAGTCTTGATAGATGAGAATAAGTATAAATATGTAATGATAGTTGACATTAAGTCTAAATATAGCAATGATAATTTTAATTTTTAAAAGTAGTCGAAAATAATTACATTAAATTGAAAATTCCGGCGATTTTTCCGGAAAAATTCAGTTTTTACTTCGAAAAATATTCGATATAACAAGGTTTTGAGTGAAAACTCTTCGACATAAGAATTAAAATTAACATTAGATGAATATGTAATATCAAGGGGAAAAGTAATTTTTCGACAATCAAGGTTTTCGAGATATCGAAGTTCGAGATATCGAGAGTATGCCGTAGTTCTTAATTTTTTTACTATCGGGAACCTGTTGCATGTTGGTCCAAATATTAGGCTTATCCTGCCCTCCTGACATTGAGTAAATTTAATAGATAAAAGTATAGAAATTATAATAATTCGATATAATAAGAACATCAAATTTTGGTGATGAAGATTGATTATGAGTTAGAGATTGGATTTTTAAAATTTGTTCTCTTTGAAATCAATGAATCGAAATTTCATCATTTACAATCAAATCAGAGAAAGTTCGAACAAAGTTTTTATATATCAATGGGCGAGACCAAGTTGTTTACTAAATGACATCCTAGAACAGCTATTTCACGCCTTATTGGCGATCATCAGCTAGGAGCAGTCACCAGTAAACAGCGAGGTCTCGATACACAGATCAATGGGATCAACCGTCGGAGTCAAAGTGAACATGAACAAATAAACATCCAAAGATTGAACGACTGCTGTTGTTTTTTGGAGGTAATACTTCAACTGATACGTTTTTACCTTTGATTGATAGCTTCAGTGTCTTTAAAATCCAGGTCAAAGACCATCAAAACAGAATCTGATGGAGAAGAAGAGAATAAAGCCGAAAGAGAATAAAGCCGAGAATGCACATGGATCCGAAAACCGGTCGATCGGATCCATGTGTAATGAGCTTAAGCCGAGCGTTATTATCATATTGAAACGAAAAAAAGGTAAGGTGAATGAGGGTGTTTTGAATGTGTAAATTTTCGACTGAATCACCCTATACGTAAATTGTGTTCCAAATTCATCTTACCTGTTTTCATTTCAATATGATAATTTTGATCTTACGCGCTCCCCTTAAGCCCATTGTACATGGATCCGACCGACCGATTTTCGGATCCATGTGAAATGGGCTTTAGACTTTCTCAAACTATTGCGAAGCAATTTCTTTAGACAGAACCGATGACTTTCCAGCTAGTGTATAAAGATATATTGTGGAATTCCTTTTGGTGGATATTTTCCAGTTGATTCTTGTGAAGAAATTGGAGACAGTAATATTTCTTCTTTAGATATTACAGGTTGAATGGTATAACTGTGGGTTGTAGCCAATAATGACTGAACCAGAGATTCTATCTCTAAATGTTAATGTCCTTCCGGAGTGCAATTCTTTTTTAAAGCCAGATTTATAGATCTTACTTTATCTTTAATTTTTTCTTCTTTTATCTTTTCTCCAAATGGATTAAACAAATAATTTGATTCTTGTTCAATATTTGACTTCTCTGATGAATATTTTTTGGAAATAAGCTTCGTAATTTTTCTTGAGATAATTCGATATTTTTTTTAAAAAATTTAGTATAAACGTATAAACGAGAAGTTTCAGAAAAGAAAAAACGAGAAACAGAACTCAAAAATCCCGCGCAACAATCATTTTCTAGCACGGTTTCTTCAGCATTTCTGACGTTTGAACACGTTGCTTTCGACATCCCGTTTAAAACCATTCCTATTCAACGAACACATTTGCTAAATTTGTATTGGGGCAGACTCCTAAAACCCTGAAGATTTATATCATCTTTGTCATAAGGTGTTTATATCAGTTATCGACTTGCTAATAATAAATCTTAAATACTTAAGGAGATGTTTTGATTTACTGACGACAGAAGTGGACCCCCCCCCCCCCCCCTTTCCAAAAAAAAATGATCTGAAACAAAATACAAAACTTGTGCCCTTCTAGATAAACACGACGGGAAAATTAAACATTGACATTTGCTTAAACCACATAATTTAATTGAGGGTAAAATAAATAAGTGAACTAGTTGTTTATTTATTTACATTTTGTCAATGAAAGATGGCCTTTAATAACTCCTTAAGCTCTTAAGAGGTAGGAAGAGGGTAATTTTTGCCCTCTGCAAGACCCAGAGGAAATGTTAGGAGATGGGAAAAACCATCACCAACGATTCTGGAAAAACATTCAACATAAAACCGAATTCGATGAAAGATTAAAAAGGGTTCAGAATAAATAAGATACTGACAACCACAAACGGATATTTGTAATTAGGAAATCAACAGTTCATTAAGCTTATAAAATGCTATTTACTTAAAATTTATTTTGTCCACTAAAGAAATGCCTGAAGGAAATGTCACCATACTTCAGTGATTCTCAAACTTTTCAATTGAGATTTTGTAAAAACCTCAGCCTTGTCTCATCATATTGTAACAGTTTGTATATAAATATTTTTTATAAATCATTTATTTATTTGAATTTTTGTAGAAATTATTTATCTGCATTCATTTTTATTCTTAACCGTTATTTATTCCTTTGCATTTCCTAATTAGCGATGTTCTGTTTATTTTTAAATTCTTTTCCGTTTAATCAGTTAATTAAGTTCGTTATGTTTTTATCCAATCATTCTGTATATTTTTAATTACTTAGCCAATCAAATCAAGCTTTGTACATGCTATAAAAAATCCATGTTTTTCGTTTAATAAATTAATTCAGTTCCGAACTTGACTCGTTGTCTTTAGATAGCAAAGACTCTCCCGTAAACACCATTACAATATCTTTAAAAAAATCATGAAGATAGTCTTTATAAACAACTTTTTAACTCTTGAAGGGTCTTCTTGAAATTTAGTATGCATATTCAAGAACGTTTTGTATTTGAAATCAAATTGTTCACATAGAAAAAGGATTAGCAAAATTATCAAAGCAGTAATAGCAGTGCATTGCCAATCATAATACATTTCAAACATTGGAGGGAAAGTTCGACAAGGCGACACGTACTTCAATATCTATTTTATTAGAGATCACAAAGAAAGCACTTATCGGCGATCTAATCATATTGTAATCGATG
>JAFIDM010000007.1:15530516-15547695 GCA_023159025.1 Thereuonema tuberculata | reverse complement strand
CAGAATAATTCGTAATCATTGAAAGCACAGTATCAGTTTTACGTTTCCACAGTGAGAACTCTATTTTCAATCAAACTTCACATACAAAAAAAAAAATTAAAAAAAAAGAATGAACTAAGAAATATAGAAAATAAATAAATAAAAAAAACACTAAGAAAGCTTTTCAGTATAAATTAGCTTATTAATTATCGTATGAAAAAAAAGTATTAAAAAAAATGGTAAAAATTATAAGAAACAATCTTTTATTAAGTCATCAATTTATAAAATTAAATAATCAATTTGGCTTTAAAAAGATTTATTTTAAGCCTTAGTAAACAATTACTATTATTATAAAAATCTCTATAAATATAAACACAAAAAAATGATGAGTTCGGCAATCCCTACTATCTCACAGGCGTATAGTTATATTTTATTATGTATGTATATGTAATGTTATAAATTTAATTGATTTTTAAAAGTGCCTTAACTATCTGCTTGTATACAACGCAGACACCGTCCATCTCTTTTTCGTTCTCAACAGCAGTGAAGATAATTTATGAACGCACCAATTAAAACACTCGGTCAATTGCTACGAAATCTGATACAACTTTCTTCTGGTCTACACTGAAAAAAAAAAAGTTACTTTGTGAATCTGAAGACAATTCATCAAAACGAAATATTAGGGACATTCGAAATGGGGGAAATAGACACGGTAGGGGTTACTTCACAGTCGCCTAATAGCCAACAGCAGCAGTACAATAAATATAATTACTTTTTTTTTCATTGCTTGTGGAATGACTGTAGAGTTGAGATCGGGTTTTACACATACCGTTTTAGTGATCGAAAAAAAATTTTAGAATTGGATGGTTACAAAATTGCAGCATTTGTTTGTTTATTTATTTATTTCTCACAACTTCCTTATTTATTTTTAATTGCTGGATTTTTATTGATCATCACACACAGATTGTTCAACTGAGTAGATCCGAACAACTTAAAAGTGAAAACGAAACATCAACAATTCAATGGGTGCTCTACTGATCATGTGAACCTTAAAAATTCACTACAATATTCCCATTTCTTGTGATCTTAATTCTTATGTCTTGGAGTTTGAAGGCATTTTTTGGATGCATAAAAGAAACGAAAAACGCTGAAAGAAACAACGAAAAAAAAAAAAAAAAATGAGAAAACAGTAGATCACTAGGGACACATAAATTTTTCGATTTTCGATCACAGGCTCATTTGAACCTCGGTGATGATGGATAACGATCCAGCTGCAACGAAGTCCCAATAATGAAAAAAAAAAAATTAGAAATCGGAAATTTATTACTTATATGTCCCGAGTGAGGAATGGGAGGGATCGTTTCCTTGTTTTTTTATTTGTTTCTCTCTTTTTTTTCTGTATTTTCTTCCTTTTTTATATATCCTGAAAAATGCATTCAAACCCAAGAAATTAGGGTTAATCTCAAATGAAATAAGAATGTTGTTGTAAATATTAATGGATTCTTTAATAATGTTGCTGATCATTGTTGACCATTGCATTGCAGTCTTCGTATTTCAATAAATCCTCTCTAAGTTAATGTTTTTGTTTCGCTTTTTATTTGGTTTTATTTAAAAGAAACTTGGGATGTAAATTTACGTTTCGCGAAGGACCTGCGGGAGTTTACTACGTTGTGAAATACCGCAAACAAAATAGTCCCATATTCAAAATTGTTATGATTGGGTGTACAACAAACTGAATGTTTGGCAATGAATGCCAATCTGCTTTTCATTGTTTTAATATGTGCAATAGCATTCTGAATTTATGTTCCGTCAAATTTTAGATATTTAAGTTAACTATACTTATTAGGAATACCTTAAATCAAAGCATAAATAGAAAATAAACATATGGAAACTGATGAAGATTTTGGAAAAATAGCACAAAAATAATAAAAAACTTTAAAATTCAAATAATTTTTCTTATTATGATTACTAGCATTTCAAGAGCTTTCATGAAAATAAGTAAAATTATATAAAAGAAAATAGCAGTTGTGAAAACTTAAATTAAGTTTCACGCATTATATCATTATTTATATCATTAATTTTATATTCTTAATGATTTAATTATAATTTCTTATATGATTTCTTATATCAATTATTAAGTGTTTATTATAAAAAATAATTCATAATAACTTATTCAATCATTTTATATCATTTATAATTTACAAGATCCTACATATATATAAATAAAGGAGACGATTACAAGATAAAATTATCAATTATTTACGTAATCTTTTATATGTAGATATGTATTATCTTGTAATGTATGGACACAGTCGTCTTTTATAATTATACATAGAAATGCTCTTTTATTTAAAGATGATACAAAAATACAGCGTATTATTATTTATAATACACATTTAATTACTGAAACATTACATAATTATTGAAATAGTTGAAACCTGATGATATAAATAATGATAAAATGCATGGAAATAATTTTTTAAAGTTACACACAAGTATTTTCTTTTATGAAATGTTTTATTTTACGTAAGTTCTTTATATGTTCAATAAATCTATTACAGTAAATATATATATATAAATAAATATATATATTTATTTATATATATATATATATATATATATTTACATTTACATTTAAATGTACATGAGATTTTGCACATGTCTACACTATTCCAAACGTTTAACTGGGACCTGTGATCTTTCTTGAATTTTGAATTATTGGTAAAACTTACTTTACACGTAAATAAGAAACCAGATACATCTAGTATAAATACGAGTACTTTTCAGTTCCTATACTTCGGGCAATCTTTAACTACAAAGAAATATTATTATGTTGTCTTGTTACCGAAAACCAATTCCCCAAACAGCTCTGGTCATTGACTTGGATGTTCATCTTCTTGAAGCGTCTGAATAATTGTTCTGTTAATGGGGAGAAATCGTGTAATTCAAGAACAAATGTAAACACAATAAAAATTCCACACGGGTCTAAATGGAACGTCTGAGGAAAAGAATAAAAGGCGATCGCCTGCATCTATTCCCTCTTGGAGTCATCCTCCCAATGGACTCGGCCATTTTTCACCGCCATTAATGAACACGGGTCAACGAGGGTTAAAGTGGCGACAAGCCGGGAGAAGACCGCAAAGCCCTCCCGTCGACTCCCCTCATCCCCTCCACACTTCATTAGCTGCTACCATTAGATCTTTTAAAAGGCACATTGTCAACGCAAACATACTAATTTCCTTCAAAAACTCTTTCCTGGAAGAATCCAGCCAATCAGAGCTAAGAAAACTTGAAAATAATTGTATCATTATTTTGAAGGTTACAATTTCAAGCAAAAAAAAAATACTTGTAAAACTTCAAGGCTTTTAATTGAGCTGTTTAAAGCTAGGTAAATAATAAATTATCAAGAACCGTCATTTGACCGAGAATTTTTATTTCTGATCCTTCTATATCAGTGGTCACAAACTTTGTGCGGCCTTTTGTATTTTGTACATTATGTAAACAATCCCTTATTCTATGAAAAGCAAATTTAATGTCCATAATAATTTATAAATAAGAGAAAAAAAAAATAATTCACAACTGGACAGTAAATATGCCTTTGCACATTGAGCCAACATTAACGGGAATTCTGAACAGCTGTTTCATCCTTATTAGGAATCATCAGCAGAATTTACGCTCGATGTTTGGCTCAGTTTGCGCGAAATCATTAAGGTAAAATCATTCTCGATCCCTGGAATGGGCCGCCTAGATAAAAAACAATCAAATAAAAAATATTCCTGTGAAATCGACAGTATGTATCCCTTGTCCTTTCACTGAAAGGCACTAAGGAATTTAATTACAAAAAAGAAACATCATAAGTTCAATGAAAAGCAAATTTAACGTCCATAATAAATTAGTTTCAATTTCAGCTAAGAAAAGACTTCGAAGTTTGATCATAAATGAATAACAATAAGTTCATACAAAAGCTTAAACTAGCTTTCGTTAAAGCGTTAAATTTTTATTTGACATTTCTAATAAACAGTACTGAAAAGCAATATAAAAGAAAGGTCTTAATATTTGTAAAAAGCAGTACCTCACAATCGGCTTCACCTGTAGAGAAGTGGTTATGTGAGTGATTAATATTTAACGTTTCGTCACGTAAACACAAATAATTTTAATCAAATCAAAACACAAACAAATTTAATATGAAAATTGGAAATTGAAAGAAATTAACTATTTGAAATCAATGAGTTGTAACTGTTTTTGAGTTTAATACTATTTCGCCGTGATCGTGTGCAAATTTCTCTAGAGGAACTTTTCCGTGGGCAAATTTTTCAAATATAAAAGATAAGAAAAATCCAAGTTGAAAAGAAACAACTTTTTGTGATTACGGTAGAATTTATGGATAGAAGATTAATAATATAAAGAAAAAGGAAAAAGGATTTTGTAATTTGAAGTAATTGCTTCAGAAAAAAAACCCTCCTTTTTTTTATTTAATTGAGTTATTTAAAATATAAATTTATTTATGTGTGTGTGTGTATTTATATACAGAGTAGGCCTATATCAGTTGAACCCGGTAACTTCTTTTGGAAGCCATTTTCGAGAGCAGATTATTTGTTTACACAAGAATGACGGTACTCTTAATGTAAGGCGGGCACCAGAATGCTTCATCTACGTAAAACAGTGGGCATGCACCTGACATCAGTACGAGCACCTCGTACACTGAACGGGCGTTAGTGACCGTGCGATAATTCACAATGGCAGGCAGGGATTGTGGTGCGTTCTGATTGGTGTTAAAGAAACGTGTGGTTGCCATTAAGTTTATTTATTGAGTCGAAGGGCAACATTTCTGTAGCAAAACGTTTATTTGATGGGGAATATGGTTTTTCTCTGAAACGTGAAACAATGACTACAATCAAGAAGAAATTTGAAGACACTGGTTCTGTGGTTAAAACATGCTGTGAAAGGATTACACAACACAATCACAATCGAAGAGGAAAAAACTTGATCGAAGCAAAAACAAAATAGCGTGGCAAAATTGACCAGGTCACTTGATTGTTGTTACTGTACGCAAAATTGACCGGGTCCAAATGATACACTCTGTATATATAGTCTATCTTACATATTGATGTTTTAGTTGATTCACTGATTTGTTGCGTCTATTTGCCATCCGCTGCAAAATCTGAGAATTATTTTGTCGTCGACGATAAGTCTTCAACATCTATTTATCTCGTTTTGATAACGAGACTTACTAATAAAGAATATTTTGATTAGAAATTGTTATTTTTGAAGATCTTCAGAATTTTGAGGATTTACACGAACCCCTTAACAAACCCAGATATGAACATTTTATTTTAATATTATACAACATTATCAGTATAGTTTTTACAATTCTATGCTAACAAAGTGAGTGTTCGTAGAATCTATCTATGTATTTATATCTTAGTTAGATAAATAAATTAGGATATATCTCTAAATTCCACACAATTATGCAATTTTTGAAGATCCTCAGCTGTACTTCTGTTAATCTTTTATTTTTAAAAAATTCTATGTGGGAACAAAATGGCGCCTGAAAGGGCTAAAAAATTTCCACAGAAAAAGAATTGGAAACGACAGATTTACGACATATTTATTGGGGAAGTACAGTAAGACGACGTCCTTAATGGAGTCGTAAACGCATTCTATTCGGTATTTGTCATTCAACGCTAAAATCTCGTAGAACGAGATTCAACATAGGTTTATTAGGCCTAATTCACGAACACACTTAGTTACTGAACGTTGATTGTATTGAAATGAACAGCAGCAGTGCATTGTTTCTCATTTGCCACTTGATTGAAACGTTTATCCCCCCATCGTTTTTGGAGAAGGGCATTTGGTTTGTGATGCGTCTCGTAGCTGTCAAGAGCTTCGTCGTCATCCATCCCAACATGTCTGAAATGTGATCTGTACGCAGTCTACGAGTCTTCCAGTGGATAGACTATTTATCACAGCTTCTATCGTCACGTCAGGATGCGTAGAAGTTTCAACATGTCACAGCATTTGTTTAAATTCAAAAAAAAAAAAAAACTCAAGTAACAGATAGGAATAGGGATAACAACAAACAGACCACTTCAAAAAATATCTTAAAGAGATTAGAAATTAATGAAAATAAATTGATCCAATAATTGCAGTTTTCAATTAAAATGCCAGAAATATCGGAAAAACCAACACAAATTGATGGATTATAAGCTAAATTTATTTATTATAAAACAATAGTTTTTTATCCTTAATTTTTAGCATACATTATATTATTTTATATTATATAATTTTTGTATCAAACCTCATTTTATTCAGTTCAATAATATTTCTGAATAAGACACAGTTTATCGTAAAATTCTGAATAATGTATGTTTAATTTGTAATAGAGTATTACATGTACTGTGTTATTTGGAATGGTTTGAGTTTTATTTGCAAATGTTTGTAAGTTTTGTTTGTTACGCTGGGCTGTGATATAAGATTTAGTTGCACTAAACGATGTATTCTTTAACTATTTAACTAAAACTTAAATTTTTAAAAAAACAAACGAACAAACTGTCAATCCAGCTTTTTGAAAAGTAATTTATTTGATATTTATGATATTTATTTTGATGGACGGTGAAGTAGCCTTGGTAGAAGTAAATTATTCAGCAATTATGTAAATGCATAACAGTTATACAGTAGAAAAATAATATTAATTCCAAAAACAAAATCATACTATATATTTTTAGAAAATAAAATGATTCCAAATTGTTAATGTTTCGTATTAAAAGATAATTTAAGAATAATTATAATTACAGTAAATAAATTTTTAATGCTCATATTAAACTATCTTTAAATAAAATATAAAACTTTTATGTAACTTTTCTTTTTTTATGTATTGATTAAAGTGACGCTGTTTAATTTTGAATGGCGAAGACAGAGGTTCATTTAGTCTTTGCTGGAATAATATGTCATCTGATAGAATATTATAGTGAAATAATTGGTACTCTAATTTGCAGAGAAATATGAGACCAATCCACCTGCAATTTTATTACAGTTTAGTCAATTATCCTTGAAAATGAAGCTCATACAATGAGTCAGTCTGTGTGTGTGTGTATACACACGTTCCTTATAATATTTGTCAAAAAAAAAAAAAAAGGTTATCATATATGGTCATTATGTAGCAATCGATTTTGTCTGGAACAAACGTCACCAGTCATGAGGTCATCAACTTGAACTCCGAGCAGTCAGTCCAAGATGGCGTCGTTTTGTGATCGCATAAGCGTGACCAAGAAAGGACAAAATTTGCATAGCCAAGCAAAAGGAATAGTGTGGAACGTTTTTAATTATTTCAATTTTAATTATTATTATTATGTAGAAAATACAAAAACCAGAATGTTTTCGTAATGTTTAAAAGATTTCAGTTACGCATCTTAGCAATAGATGGCGCTGTTACGTCTTGGAAACATCAATCTATAAGGAAATTACGTCATCAAAAGCTCTTCTTTTATGAACTGAACTGCAGTCCCACTGCTTCTCCTAACTTTTGAACCAGTGAAGAGATCGTGTTGAAACTAGTCTGTAAAATGCAGGCCAAGAGATGATTTAACTTTCTTATTTTAAATTTTTCTTAAGCTATTAATGTGGATTTAATTCATTTTTTTCGGAAAAAGGACAAGTTCTACTGTTGATATTAGAAAGACATTTTCAAGGAGAAGCAATGAAGAAATATTTTAAGGAAAATATTGTTGATGTTATTTCAAGAAGTTCTTATTAATGTTCGGAGCTTGAGACAATGGCTGGTTTAATTCTATTATGAGCTGCATTAACAACGTGTGTGTCTGTGTGTTCATGACGACCATTGCTTTTATTCAGTAATGGATATTTCCAAAGCGTGATGCTCAAGATTAAAATGTTACAGAAACCTGTTCACACTTCCGCTTCAACAACAACTTGGCGATCACCGTCTTATTCTATTCGCCTATTTAAAAAATCTAATTCAAAGAAACAACTTGGAAATAACCGTTCCTGTCATTTGGTTCTTGATAGATACATATAACATTTATTTTCATAATTCATTAATGATGCATTCAATTATATTCTCATTCGGGATAAAAATTCTCGCAATCAGTAGCTGAACAGAAGACGAGGAGGCCGGTTCGACGCTCGTCTCTTTAATCCACGAAAAGACATGCTTATCCATTTGACAGAAGGGCGAGTCCCGTTTTGGAGGGGAAATAACGAAGGAAAAATCTCTGATATAAGCAAGGCACCGAACCCAGCTCCTGTAATAAACACACAAGCGCTTAATCGTTTGCTTAATTGCAAAATTCGTGTGTAATATTCAAACCATGTGTAGGGGCATAGCTAAGGATCAATATATTCCTAATGAACCCATGTCCGGAAAAGCCCCATTAAGGCACTAGGTGGTCCTAAAGTGAGCCCTTCCGAGAGAACATATCCTTTGCTACACCATAAGAAATGTTTTGCAGGCGAGCCCACACATTGATCTGGGGTTGCTATTTTTGTTTGTTTCAAAAGACGCCTAAATTATTTAATAATGAAGAGAAACCTGTAATTAAACAAAAATATTAAACACTTAAACCAAAACTAATTTTTTTTCAAATACAGTATCCAAAATGAATTTCTTTTCAAAATTTTAAACACATTATAGAAAAATATAAAAAAGAATTAAAGACAACATTACAAGAGAAAGGATTCAAGTTCTTTTAAAGATTTCTTGATAAAATATTATAACAGGCTACAAAATAAGATTGATTTTTGTTTTCTTTTTTTTTTTCCTTCTTCCTTTCTGTTAATTTCCTAAGCTTCCATTTTAATTGTTTAATATATATATCTTTTTTTTTCGTTCCTTAATTTCCGATGTGCGTTGTTGGCGTTCCGTCCGCCAGAGGGAGTATCGAATGCTCTGTTGACTTCCAATGGAGGGAGACGCGCACTGCTCCTTGGGAATTGCGCTATGACCCGTGTGAGGCGCCACACAGCAGATCGGTCCAATCCAATCAAACCAAATAAAAAAGACTCACCCCAACCACCACAACTGACACTGGCTGTGGGTCAGTTCGAATCACAAACCAATTCAAACAACATCAAACGCAACGCAAGTAAAAAAAACAACAAAAAAAAACGCTTTCTTATTATGTTTAAGATGGCAATAATGGAATTTATTTGTTACAAATATTTAGTAAAAGAAAACTTTCCAAATAAATAGAGAAAAAAAAAATGCCACTACTAATTGGATCCTTACAAGGAGATACTCAGACGTCGTTGACACGAAGTTGACGATATTTTGATGAAAAGCCCAAACACAATGACACGTGTCTTAGTTTTTATGAATTTTGTTCATTAGAAAAAGAAAGTATGAAGAAACGATTCGTTGTTTTGTAATAGTACATTTAGCCTTAAATTCATCACCTGTTTGTTTCAGTGGTTTATTATTTATAAACAAGAAACATAGAATCTTATTTTCAAAACTACATTCATTGAAATTCAATTCCCTTTCACTCACTCAAAAAAAAACAACAAAAAAAACAGACATCTTTTATTTGCTCTTCTTTTATAGGATATTCAGAAACACCAACTACAATTTTCTTACTGTAATCAAAAAGATGTGCATTTTTATTGGAGCAGGCATTTTGATAAAAATAAGAAAATAATACTTGGTGAAGTAATTTCAGAATATTGTAAGAAAGGAGGAGAAAAAAGGTGTCTTATGTGTTTTCTTTATTTTTGTTTTGTTTTTTTCTTTTTTTAGCTCAGTGGTCCTCACTTTACTTGTGAATACAAAAGTTCGTTAAATACAATAGTAAAATAAATTGTAAGCTCTCTTTGGATAACCTAACTTGTCTCCTCCCTCTACTCTTTCGTAATAAAATCTTATTTTATATTTGCGGGTTGCAAATGAAATATCACGTGAAATTTCATATGAAATTTTAACAATATGTCATCTGTGCAAATATAACTTGATTTCATTGGGAGCTAAATTCCAACAATGACAATAATAATAAAAATCCATCTTCAAAATTTAAGAAAGCTGGAAAGTAGGGAAGGGCAAAACGTCTTAACTCCCCTTATATATATAGACTTATATAAAAAAAAGCAATTCTCTTAAGGAAATATTCCAAAGTTAAATACAAGCGTTCAATTTTGGAAGCCACCCAGCTTTCCTAAAAACACACCACTTGCAATATCATCGGAGGAAGAGTCACGACGTGGCTTTTCAGACGATTAAGTTATTACGATTTTCTGTTTAAAACCATGTAGCGATTTTCAACGCATTTAATCACCTTTTTATTTCAATCATTGCAAGTGGTTCAAGTATGTTTTAAAGTGCATTTTTTTAAATAGCCTTATCGTAAGCGTAACAATCAAACAATATTACACAAATTAGGGACGGTGTGCACCAAACTTGTGTTAAAATTGCGGGTCGTTCAAATCTACCCTTTACCTATATTTTCTGTGCATCAGCATTCTGTTGAATGTTAGTGCACAGAAGTAGTTAAATTAATTAAATTCAAGTAACACTAAATTAAAGTAGTTAAATTAGTGTTGAATCATCAAAATTTAGCTGCCCAATTTTCTTCTGTTAAGTCATTCCTCAATCGACTCCGATTCCTGTGATTCTGACAATGAAGTAGATGTATTTACACTATTAAAAGCTCCGAAAACAATGTTAGATAGTAATTCATTTGAGATTCTTAGCCTGAAAATTCTTGTCGTCGCCCAATGTAAACTTCGGCTCATTTTTCTTTTCCTCCACGAAGCTGCCGTTTTCGTAAGTACTTGCGCATGCGAAAAGCGATCCGGAAACGACTTCAAATGTTATTAATGTTCACAACCACTTTTAGAAACACGTTATTGTTCTCAGCAACTCATCAGTAAAGTTTTGTCTAATTATACTTTGATTTGTAGGCCCATAGAGCTTCGAATACGAGTAGTGGCTCATCAACTGAATAACCACTTCGGCAGAGCGTTGGTGCACACCGCTCTTGGTTCTCTGTGATATCCATAACCACTGAAGACAAGAAAAAGGGATAGAACAATTGTAAAATGCGCCTGTCTATCAGTTCATCCCGTCTGTGATTAAGATAATAAAAAACTACTTATTTTAGGAAGCCGAATCTTTATTTTTAGCTTTATTGTAAAAGGAAGCGCTATTGATTTTTGACGAAACCGCGCCTACAACAAAGCAGATAGACTTTTTTTTTCCTGCGATTATGTCTCTGAACGATTAATTTTAAATCCTACCCTAATATTTTTAGTCATAGAGAAGTTTAACGTGCATGTAATGTACCATAAAAAAAGGGGATATTGGGAATATATATTGTTTTGCTTTTACGCCTTGAGCTATCGACGAGAATCTAGATAACTGTTTCGTCCTTGTTAGGTCCCACTCCCGGGAGCGCTTTCTGAGCTGATCATGGAGGGTAACTCTGGCTAATGAGTCATAACAAGGACGAAACTAGCTGCCCGAGATTCCATTCGATGATTATTATTATTAGTATTTAGACAAGGAAATTAACGTGCGTTAATACATTTTTACAGTAAAATAAACCAAAGAACGCACATAACTAAACAAAACAAAACACAAATTCACTGAGCTATTTTTGATATTTGTGCTGGAAATGGAGGACAGCGCTTGATAGGTGGAGCTGATGAGAGGCCAAAAAGCCTCGAAACAGCGCTGTCCTCCATTTCCAGCACAAATATCAAAAATAGGTCAGTGAATTTGTGTTTTGTTTTGTTTAGTTATGTGCGTTCTTTGGTTTATTTTACTGTATTATTATTAGTGGGTTGAGATTTCTCAGGGATACATAATGTAGAAACCATTAAAATTATTAAAAATTACCTTACGGTTTCAGTACTCCACGGAGTGTCATCCTCAGAGATGCGTTGTTAAATGATACTCCGTGGAGTATTCAAACCATAAGGTAATTTTTATTGTTTCTGTATTATATAAACCAGTGCAATCTCATCCCACTCTTATTTTCATTTTCTTGCACTTTAATCTGTCAACATATTATTATTATTAATTATTATTATTATTATTTTGCTTCATCTCGTCAAGGAGTAGAAGAAAGAACTAGAGAAACCATTTACACACAAAAAAAAAAATGGTTATTTATTTACATAACTAGTTAAGGAAAAAGAAAGGAATCAATACAGCAGCTGCTAATTCCCGCCATTGTTCAACGGAAATGTGTAACGAAATCACGTGATAGTCTTCGAAAAATTCAAACAAGAAAATGAAACGGAAGTTATGTAATTTCATGATAACAAATTGAAGAAATGTTTGAAGGTAAATTTACGTAATGTTTAACACTTCCATCTTAAAGATTGAATTAGATCTCTTGGGGTGATATACACGGAAGTCCCCTCTTTACAAAAAATCTCTTTTTCAACTACCATTAGATTATAACTCGAGTTTTCAAACACCGTATCGAGCTGGAATGAGCACAACGTTATCAATTTTTGAGCCACTAATAAAGTTATGGCCGTAGCTTTCGCAGATTTTAAAATACTGAGGATCCAATATCAAATAAACCTTCAAATTCCAAATTAATACAGTATTTTGTAAAATTCAACTCAAAGGCAACGTAAGGAGCTAGTGATGCGTAAGTATCTTTGTTTATGTCGGCTTCTTCGAAGTTTTTATTGTAGAAATCTGTAACTGTGTAAGCAATGGTAAACATGAATGAATCCATAAACTTACACGGTATAGGAAAGAGGTTATATACATTACAAGATATACATTTAAACTGATTTTAATAATGCTCATAAAAAAAAGACAAGTTTTTGGTTTTATTTCCTGTCGTTCCAGATGGGACCTGGCTAGATGTCACTTCATGTCACAAGTGGCCATAATTTTCGCTGGCGTTGATGATGTGATTCTTGAGTGAGACCTTTTTTTTACTTCGTATTCGGCAACTGTTGAAGAGAGATCTCTGGGTGTAAAATGTGGAGGGGTCTTGCACGTGCTGAGCGGGGGGGAAGGAAAAAAAAAAAAAGACGACACGTTGATTGGCTGTACACTGGCCAATGACAATGACCTTTTGCAACAGCAGCTGTCAGCATAGAAATGCAGCAAAAATTGACAACTTGGGCCGTTTTTTTTTTTTTTTTGTCTGACACGTAATTGAATAGGGTGACATTTACGGAGACCCATGACCTGCCGCCTTATAATTAACACCTTCCGTTTTTTAATATGTTCTATTTAATTATCAAGTGGTACCAAAAAGAATCTAATTAGTGAAATTAGTTCTCCCTTTTTTTTTATTAGTTTATTACTATTACAAGAAGTATTACTTGTATTTTTACATTATCCATACGATAGTGATGAGAAATGATGATAACTACTGAGATAACATTAAAATACAAACTATTTTTTTTTCTAATATTATTAATCACTTTAATTTCTTAAAATTATTTTTCTAAATAGAACAGTAATCTTTACCAACGTACAAATTCCCACTGTCCGGTCCCTAAAATACATTTAGAATTTGTCTGTATGCCTGTCTTTACGTAAATTCCAAATATTAGCTATCAGAATTTTGTGTGCACGATAAGTCAAGAAATAATTAATCGATTTACATCAAACTTCGTATTAAAGCTTAATCTAGTCTAGGTTTGATTGGACTTTAGTATTTGTAGACCCTTTAATGAATTAGTTTACGCAAGGACCAAAACTTATAAATAATTTACATAACTTAGAAATAACTTACAAAATTTAAAGAATAAATGCACTTACAAAAATCAAACTCTGTTACCAAAATATCTCTTTACATCAAAATATTATCATAAATCTTCCATATTCAACATAAAAATATTGCTTTACACCAAGAAAAGAAGCCTTGAAAAAGTTCTTTGTTTAAAAGAATGAAATATAGGTGTAAAGCAATATTTTTAAGTTGAATATGAAGATTTATCAAACTCTGTGTTTAGTTCATGTAAATAAATAAAAACTTTAATTAAAGTTTGTATTTTGTAGCTTAAAATATAAATAAAATGTTTTGTACTTGTCTTAGGATCAAGTGCTGATCGGGTGGCGTGTTAACCGGTAAAAGATACTCGATCAGCGTTGTACAGAAAGCTCGGTAAACCCTAGGGCCCGTCAGGACGAAGAAAAATTCGGAAAAAAAAAAACTAATGAAAAAAAAAGTACAAAAAATCATTTACTGGGAAGTGTACCTTATGTAGTTGGCATGTCAACTTTCGTATATCTGTATCGTAAGATCGCATAAAAGCAGATATAAAATACGAAAACGGCAACATAAATAGTGTTTAGACGCTACCTTAAACTGAGAAGAAAACAGAAAAAATAAACAAGTCAAAGATAACTGAGTACGAATCGTAAACAGCTTTACAGGAAACGAAGTCTAAGTCCCTCCCCCCCTCCCCGCGCATATAACCTCGTGAATCGTTGGTCCGATTTATCAAAAATCAATAGGAATCTTGTTTACAAGAACTCAAAAACTTCTATTCAAGTTTCAGCTTTGCTGGATAAATAGTTTTGGGGATTATCTTGAAAATAGACTGCGAACTGTGTGGACTGCGAAGGCCAGAACAAAAATACATCAGTATGGAGTTTGCTGTCAAATATTTATATATACAAAAAAATTCAACTATTCAAAAAAAATTTAAAAAATATAATCAAATTTGGCTTGTTCATTCGCATTGATTTCACTGTTTTCGAGAAAGAATGGTAAATAAACAATCCTTCGAGTCCTTAGCAGGTAAATATCCGAAGTGCATCACACATATCCGAAGTGCATATATATATTCGTACATCAGATACCAGACCATTAGATTAGATTAATTGAAAGTGCGTGGCATGACTGCCGAGCACGTAGACCTGAAAGATCTTTTGTACGATCTCACGGAAAGAAGGACAGACGGAGAGAAAGACTGAGAAAGGATGGTGTGAGAAATGCAGGGGAAACGGGAGAACCCAGGGAAAACCTGACCAGCGCTGATCGCCACCATCAACGAAACCCACATGAGAACCGAATCCGGGACGCAGAGGTGAGAGACCTGTGTCTTAGCGACATTGCCAACCGCGAGGCCTACCAGACCGTACAGGAATGGATCGATCTGAAATATATTATTACAATGTTATTCATCACAGTATTACTATAATACGTTTTTAAAGTTTTGAAATACATAGTGGAATGGAAAAAAACAAAAAAAAACATGAATAACATTTTATGATAGATAATAAAATTGGGACATGAAGCCTATTTGTCACAACTCACATAAACAGTTTCTCATTTAAAATAACAACGACGTTTCAGGGTTCAAGATACGAACCGTATCCTCAGGATCTTGCAACGTCGATGTTATTTTAATTGAGAAATTGTTTATTTGTGTTGTGACAAAAGTGTTTCATGGCCCAATTTTAATAAGAAATTAATGCTGCACGTTAAATAATTTTTAAATGATATTGTATACACTACGTTTGAACTTTTCGAAATTGTCCATATTGGAGGAAGATAAAATTGCCGTTCTCTTTCCGTCTCCATTTTTTCCCCCCGCTCAATTGACAGCTCCTTATCAAAGTGTTGAAGGCGGTAAGAGAGTATTAAAAGACTGTGATAAAAACCAAGCAATAATGAAATGTCACAGAAGTCCCAATCTTTCTTTCATTTAAGTGGGTGTTAAATTACGTAAATCAGTAATTGATTTTAAGCCTATATCATTCGAATTCAATGATTTCGTTTTACACATACACACACACAAGCTTTATAGAACCTAATTTAAATTAATCTGAATAATTTAATTATAAAACATAATTTAAATTGAATTATTCAGATTAATTTTTCTACTTTTATTTATTATTTAGGCTTGCCACCTTTCGAATGACCTTGTCACAACAAATAGGGTTACTTAAACTTCAGCTTCCTAAAATAAATAGTTCTATGTTAGCATGACAGTTACGGTAACTTAAATAGTGCGTCTGTCCATACCTCAAAAAACATGAATTCGACCTTTTTTTAATTCCAATTCTTCCTTCAATTTCTAATATATTTCAATTTTTAGACTAAACGTACATACTCTTCAATAGCTTACTGTAAAGACGTAGAAAACTGTTGTACGTTATATAACTTACTTCGTTTTTCTGTACTTAAATCTGTTATAGTCAAATCACATGGTCCTGTTTTTAGTAATAGTTCTGATCATTGAAGCTTTTTGATCGTGTGAGAGTTACACTCTCATCATTTCCATCGCCAGATTCATCATTTAAATGGCTTTAGAGCGTGCTCTAAAATTTGGGGAATTTCAGGTGATTGGTGAGCATCAATCAGGACCGGTGAAGCTATGGCGTACCAGTAAACAAAAGAACGTTACCGTATCCGGCGGCAGCACAATAGACGACGCCATTTTGTCCACCGCTTACACTAAACCCAAGTTTTTATGAATTAAATGTCGTAATCAAAAGATTACTCTCGAAATAAATTTTTTAACGAAATGAATTCATTCTATTTGTCAGACTGTGCAGATATCAATTTTTTAAAGAGATTTTTCGCTTCTTATTGTAGGCTCAATGCGTTCGCGTAGGACTGTCTGTCGCTGTTCAAAAACTTAAAACTTTCTAGTCGCAATGCACCCCTCTTCCTTTTATAATCGTAGAAATGCTGAAATAGAATATACAAGTTAGTTTCGAACAGATTGACGTTTTAAAAGCGACATTTAATATTCTACTGAAACTGCGTTGCATGAAGGGGACTTTAACCCTTAACGAAAACTGAAAGTCGAAAATTTTACATCTCGTCGCTGATTGGTTCATGGCTTTAAAAAGGAGCACCAATCACATGAAAGCGTTGCTTCACATTACAATGACTGTTTGATTTGGGAGAACAAGAACAAATGATTGAAATTCATCATCAAAAAACAAGGACTAATTCACTGAAACAAAACAACGACGAAAACTAGGGCCGCATGATTTAGCCTTTATCGTTGTTTCGAACCTTCGTTGTTTCGAAGGTGCACGTTCTCTCACTCCTATAAGTTCTTAAGAGAACTTAGAACATACACAGAAGCTCGGTTACACGATCTTTCGGATCCAAGATCTCGAAGATCGCGATATAACCGCGATATAACCGAACTTTTATTACTTCGCGACGTCAAATGTCGTATATCGCGCCCTATTATCGCCCACACGATTCCAAATCGATTTAAAATGGTCATTTCGCGATTACCTACATCA
>JAFIDM010000007.1:15494105-15514148 GCA_023159025.1 Thereuonema tuberculata | reverse complement strand
TATAAAAGAATGTCAATAAAAAAATAACTAATAAAAATAATAAAAAAAAATTCCTAATACGATCACGAAAGAGGAATTCTTCCATGCGACTTAATTTTTTTTCACTGATAAAAGGAATTATCGAAAATCTTTCATCCCCCCCAAAAGTTAGTTTTGTAGATTATTAGTATGACAAAGAATGCAGATCAAACTCAGCAATTGAAATGCGTTCGCAATAGACATGCGTTATTCAGACAAATGTCAACTCAAGTATTTTTTCATTTTATTAAAAATTGGGATTTTTAGTTGAATAATGAGAAAAATATGAAAAATTTACCAAGTCATTCTATTAAAAAGAGAAAAAAAAAAATAGCAGAAATTGTTTTATTGAATCTTCCTATTTCTTTTACTTTGTATATAATTTTTAAAATTTATTTATTTATTTATATTTATAAAACAATGAACCAATTCAAATTTAAAATACCAAATAAAAAATCCAAATATTTGAATGAATAAAGTATCCCCGTTTAGTTACTTACATTATAAATAATCATCTATATTAATTTCTTGTTTCGTTTAGATTAGGTATTGACTCCTTTGTGATGTGTGCGATATCTTTCTATGCAATCATAATTAAAGTAATCTAAATAAATAATACACTGTTATTGATAGGCTTATCGCATTATTTGATGTAGTTATTGATCACAAAATTGATAGAAACAAAACTGAATCAATCCGTTCACAAGTTAAAAAATTATTGAAGGAACCCAACACACAGACATCGATTTTTACGAGCTTTTTTCTTTGCATTGAAGACGCGCATAGCGAGCAATGCTTTGTGTTTACTTTTTAATTAAAAAAAAAGGAAAAAAGAAACGGAAAGAAAGAAAATACAAATTGACGTATACTAATTTTCGAACATACACATTATTTTAAAAGTTCATTCTTTAGTCTTTTTATCTATGACTGAGAGAGAAATAGAATAAACAATCAATATCTATGTTATCACAGATTTTTCCCAAGATTTTTTAATTATGGATCCAATTAGTACCAAATTGGGAGTAAAACTACGATTCACCCTTTAATTTTGAGGAATAGTGATTGTTAGTTAGCATGTTTTCGTTAAAAGAGATAATGCATTTGTTTATAAATTTTTTTTGAGCTAGCTGTTCTCTTAGCGCTCCAAAATTTACTAAAACTCAATGGACAGTAGACAGCTTAACATAGCTCTTATCTATCGCATTTAGCGCAATTTTTACCGCTAATCGGGACGACCGATTATTCAGGAATTGTGTAACATCACATTTGCATTGTTGAGAATTGTTTTTGATCTTTTTATTTTATTTTATTTTATTTTATTTTATTTTCTGACAATGATTCTGTCTAATCACAGAACAACAAACTGCCATAGCGCTTGTGGTAACTCTTAAATGTTTGGGCGGGAAAAATAAAAGTTTAGCAACTACTTTATTCATAAAAATCAATGTCGTATTTTTTTGTATTAAAATTCCTGTAAGTTATCTATGGAAGATTTTGAAAGCCCAGCAAAAAAAAATACGGAAATTCGCCTTCTTTTGTTTTTTCCCAGTTGAGTAATGACAGAATATTTTGAAATCTAAAAATGTCAGGCTGAATCCTGTTCAGTATCCTGGTTTTCAAGCAACAGTTAAGATAAGTAATAGTGTTAAAAACAATAGGTGACGTACACTAGGTGATCAAAAGTATCTGGACACACAAGGACATTTTGACCTTTCGGAAATACCATTGCCTCCACCAGCATGACAACTCTACCAGTTCTCATAAAGCGATTGGTCTGTGAGGGAATGGTTTGTGGACAATAAGGTTCCGGAAATGGACTGGCCTTTCCAGAGTCCTGACCTGAACCCCATCGAACACTTAAGGGAGGAATTAGAACGTCCACTTCGCTCCACACCCTGGCGTCCCACATCATGACCTGCTCTGGCTACAGCTCTTCATGAAGAATGAACTGCCATTTCTACAGAGACTTTCAGGCACCTGGTGGAACGTCTCCTCGGCAGACTTACAGCTGTGATAAAGGCAAAAGGCGAACCCACCCCGTACGGCGTCAGCTACAGAGACATCAGTAACGCATTTAAAATCAATTGGGACTAACAGAGATTGGATGACCAGTTAAAAGCTCGGCCGCCTTTAGTCCCTGTGAAAGAAACATGTTCCCCATTTTATAGAGGAATGGATGAAACTTAAGTTCTTAAGAGAAATGCCTAGAAAAAAATCCACGTCCTCCATCGGGTGTTGAACCCGCAAACTAGAGCTTATATTACTTCTTCCCCAGAAAGTAATATAATAAACTAAAAATGTTAACGTGTATAAGGGAAAAGTTCTAAAAAAAATCAAATCTAAAAACACATGTAAATACTGTTAAATTCCATTATACGTGACCAGTTTCGATTGCCATTGATACCAATCATCATCAGACAAAGTTGTGATGATTGTCTGTGATGGCAACCAAAACTGGTCACTTTTAATGGAATTCTAACAATGTTTGTGGTTTTTTTTAGATTTTTTTTTTTAAATCTAGTAGAATATAGCATATTATTGTTTAATACAATAATAACGATAAAACAACCACCAAAAAGTCTCAAAAAATAAATTGAAACTTCCTATGTAGGCAATTTTCTATAAACATATCAAGGACATAAGAAGGCAAATTACTGTCTAAAACGGATATTCAAATTCTGCTTCTTTTTTTTTTTTTATTTTGTAGTGTATTTTTGTGAGGAAGTCCCCACTGGTTCAGACGCGACATTAACTGCGACTTGTCAATCCGCCAGTCTCCAATCTCCGGTGGCAGAGGTCAATTGATAAATGACGAAACATTAATACACATTTATTGAATCAAATCGTAAACAACTTCCAAAAACCATTTTTTTCCCTCCAAACATTTCTGAGTCTGTATTAGATTTCTGATTAAATTTTTTCTCTCCCGTTAACTGAAATAAAATCCGAGAGAAGATAGAAAGTTTGAAAAAAATGTCCAAAGGAAATAGACATTTGTCAGTCTGTGAGATTCATCAAAGTATTGACAGTCCATAAAATAGTCACAATCAACCAATCGCGTTGTAGCAGAGATTCCTGAACTGAGGTGGGAGGAAGGGAGGACATTCAGAACTAGGTTCTGAAGGGGACAGGGTTATTATTTCTGACTTACAATAATAAAGTTTTGTAATATTGTTTACAGTTAATAACTTAACCCTTTTACACCTTCAACTTGAAACTGAAAGACCCAATTGCATTAGAGATCTTTCGTTATGGACTGATGGAGTAGGGTAAAGATGAAAGTTACCGTTATTCGTCGTTTTAAGGAAAACAAAATAGAATATATCACGGCTATCACATAATAAGCTAAGATAAATTCTATTTAAATAAGAATATTTTCCCGCTTCATTTTGTTTCTATAAAATAAATAAATTAATAAATAAATAAATAAATAAATAAATAAAATATTAAATTCTGTGAATTTCTGATTTCTGTACTAGATTAACGGCGATATCCTTCGCTTATAAACTAAATGTAGCTCCAAGATCTATTTCAACTAAATATTCTAGTCTTGTATTAAATCAGGGTAGTATCCATATTTAATCCAAGCATTCAAATAATGTACAATTGTACTCTTTTAGTAACTATGTTTATTACTGCTCCAGCGGGAATCAAAATAAAAATAAAAAGACAATATTACTAAAACTAACTTAAGCAAAACGTAATAAATAACTTAAGCCTAATGAAATATATAACGATTGGCATTTTGAAATGAAAGAGCCTTTGTCTATTGCATTACGAGATCTTGGTCTCTAATACATTTCTGTGGAGCTCTAATAGGTTTTTAACAATGACACTGACGCAGAGTTGGCAAACGAAACTAAATGATGATTCATTGCATTTTCGTTTCATCAACATGATTGATGAGGGGCTACCGCACAGGAGCCCGAAAGCTCCATGTTTTAAGTGTATTTTTTAAAGCTTTTTAAAGCTTTTTAACGAAAATTTTGTATGCTTTGTTTTTAATAACAAAAAAGTAATTTCATTTTTAGTTAGCGTTTTCCGTTACGTTTAATGCTATAACGAAATAATTAAGCATGAATTAAGACAAGGTATTAAGAGTTCTATTGAAGTAATAAGAAAAAAAAATGGCCACAACTATCGAAGATCTACATGTCAAATATTAGTTATTATAAAAACAGATATTCGAGATTCCAAGCCTAAAGAACTCTCCTGCTTTTTCTAAATACGTAGTCTTAAATCTACAAAATAGTAAAAAGGAAATGGAAGTGAAAGATATTCTTAAATCATTAAACCGCATTTGAAAGGTAATAAAACAGGTAAGTTTTTAAAGTTATTTGTACGTTTATTGTATTATCAAATTTCAGAAATGAATCCATTTGAATGCACAATTGGGTTGAAGATTTTTTTACAACAAGTGGAGATTTTTAGCTCTTGTATTTTTATCATACTGAAGTTTTTAACATACTCTTTGCTACATTAACTGTATTACTGTGTCGACTAACGAGGGAAATGGAAATGTTACAAAAAAAGCCTTGATTCTCTTTTTTTTTTATTTTCGCTATTATACCACGTACTCCCAAGTAAAAAAAAAAATGTATAAAAGCATAAAATTAATGGCGACCCAATAAAACTTAAACTTCATTTAAAGAGCGTTGGAGGGTGATCCGCTGCGCAACGACAGCCGACTGTCCACCGGAATTTTTATTCAAACTGTTATCGATATGGTTGAATAAAAAAATATAGATTATATAATAGACACTCTAAAGTAAAGCCTATCCAAATTTCAAGTCGATAGGGTAGTGGCTGTCCAGGAAGAAATTCCCAAACTTAGGGAAACAAACAGTCGACTCTGTCCGCATTTTTCCGGAAAGGCACACCCTTTTCCTACGGCGTCTGGACCTCTGAAAACGATGATGAAGTCCGTTTGCGGATCCGATCTTCCGTTCGGGAGTTGTTAGGGGAGGGACAGATGCGCACACAAAGACGGACGTACTGGAGAAACGCAATAGCTTCAAAATGGGTCGCTAACATGTCTCAAAAGCTATTGTGATTTTCGTGATGGAAATTATAGTTAAATCAATTGCAAATGAGCTCTGCTATCACGCCATGAATACGTCGACTTACCAGTCACCCTGTATACAGGAATGAAAGTAGGGTTTTAAGTTCTTGTTTTCATTTACTATTCCTGTAATAAATAGATTTGTTAATTAATCCTAGTCCAATCCTCCAAAAAATAAAAAAATTTAAGCTGTCGAATTACACGAAAATTCATTCGATAAGTTTATCTGTTTATCGCATCGAGACACGATTTCTTAAGATTGGCTGAAAACTAATTTATTTCGGTAAAAATAACGTCAATTATCCAATGAAGGAAGAAGTTTTGGGTTTCAAGATTAGATTGGGCAACTGTCTTATAAGAAAAACACTGAGCTGATCGAGATGTAGTAAAAATTAAAAATCAAATAAGTAATAAAGAAAAAAAAGAAGAAGAAGCAAATGATTTATCGGAGGAAGATAAGCCTAACGATGACGGTTCATGCTACCGTCACATGAAACAGAATTCCAAAGTTCATTTAGGCTGACCAGAAAATTTCAAAGTCACCTTTTCATCAAACTTCTCTCAATTCCGGTTGACCTTTTTTTAAAAAAAAAATAAAAAATGGAATATTTATGTGTCTCTGAAACCTGAAGATGCTTCGAATAAAAAAAATTGTAATTATAAATAAATCGACAATTTCACTCATGTGTGAAACTGTCGTCTAAAACAGTATTTGTCAATCTTTCTGGAAGCGAGGATATCTGATTAAGAGACTGCGATTATTCTAATTATAAATAAATGAAAAGAAATGAAAGAACTTATAGCTCACTTGCCTTAAAATTATTTTTTTCTTAAAATTTCTTTATTTTCTTTTTTAAGTAGTGAATGGTTCAAAGACGAAAAGCCTGTATTTATACAGTCATCCCTCGACATACGTCCAGGTTCCGTTCCATCCGGCAGGACGTAAGTCGAACGGATGTAAGTCGATACATCAACAGAGTTATAGGGGTTAGGGATTTAACCGTAATTAGTGTACTGTTCCAAATACTATACATTTCACTGATATTAGATTTTATTAGCAACTATTGTTAATAAAAAAAACGTGTATTAACAACGTGTAACAGTTATAGAATTGAAAAAACAAAAAAACAAAAACCCGATACGGATGACAAATTTTGATTCCTTTTCAATGGCAAATCTTTTTCAAATGATAACGTAACAAAACTCAGACAATACAGGCAAACCAGCGAACAACTACATTAAGATTGTTGAGTAAGGGTCAATATATACCAAACGGTCCAGAAAACATTAATTTGACAAGTACTTAAATAATTGCATTTATGGATTTAGGGATTTTTAAGTGTGCGACAATAGAATGCATGTACATTGGAGAGTCAGACCTTAGGAATTCGCACTAAAGAACACATTATCGCTGTTAAAAAGCTATTTTAACTATTGCACAGCTGTACATGTTTACAAAACTGGACACACATTAGATACGACTATTCCTTTAGTTATTGATAGTCAATCTATATATGTGTGTGTGTGTGTGTGTGTGTGTCCCTTTTGAACCACTGGATGAATCTTCTTGAAACTTGCTGTGCATGTTCGAGACGATCTAACTTTCATAGTTGATTTTTTTTTTTTTTTTCTAAATGGGTTCTTGTCAAAAAGACGTGATTAAAGAAATCCGATCGAATCTCCAGAAATGCAAGAAAATTATTCAACTTTCGAATTCACTCACGCAAAGCGTTGAATGTCATTTTTATTACGAAATGAAGAAACAATAATAAAAAAAAGATTATTTTCTTAATGTGCTTCTGAGATGTATTATTATTCTTAAATATTAATAACATACACATAAAATTTATTCATCAGATTAGTATGTAGTTTTTAATGAAAAATATATTTTTAAGTTGCTTTTAAACTGCTTTATATGGCTATCTTACTGCACTAATTTAATTGCATACATTTTCTATATTTTGTTTATTTTTCCTCCATGGTATAATCGCATTTGTATACTTTTAAATTGTGTATATTATGTCATTTTTATTGTGATGGCACTATCAAAAGTTTAATTTTCAGAACGTATTTCAGGGACATTTCCCTAACGGGATTGAACTGTACTAATGTGTTAATAAAAAAATTAATATTATTATTCACTGGATTCAATTATTTTCCTCAAAATTATATTATTTCTAATGCCAATGAAGGCTTAAGATTTCCCCACACGCTCTTAATCTAGGACACCAGCTTTCTGCTCCGTCTTCAGCTGCCATTTTTGTAAGGTTTAATAAGATTTAATATTTGTTTCCTGTTCAACCTTCGACCTATTTCCAGTCAATGATTTCTAAATTCTTTAGTTTTTGATTTCATTCCTATCGGTGTTATTTCCATTTTGTTAACCTCTGTCTGATCTGAAATCAAACAAAAAAAATTCCCATGTTTTGGTTTTAATTTCACCCAAATAAACCACAGGCAAACTGCCAACAAAATCTTACAAGTTTTCGTAAATACAGACGTAAAAAAAAAATCAGCCACTAGAAATAGATAAACTCTTGAAAATTTTTACGAAATTTCAAAGTCGGAAGGGAAATAAAAGTCATTTTTAACAGAACACGAAGAGAGAGCAGAGAGACTGAAAGGAATGGTTTCTGACTTCGTTGTATTCATCAGCTAATCCAACGACAGATCAAGAATTTCGTAAGACGTCAATTTCTTCATTGACTCTGTTCATTCCGTTTCAGTAAATATGGTGCTTTGCAGTTAAGAGAGGGAGTAAGATAAGAATGGTCCTTAATAGTCGTGTGGGTGTTTGCGTTTCGCCTTAGCAGCCAAGATACAACAGAAACAGATTGTGAGTTCTGCCAATACTCGCAGCGAAAACCGAAGAGGGAAAGAAAAGAAAGGAGAAATGTAAAACAAAAGGAAGAAAACTAGACGACGTTCAGGAACATCACGAAAAGAACTGTGAATCTCCAAAATAATACCTTTTATATTATATAATATTTATATATTAAAGTAACTTTCTGCAAATATTATTTCATTGTTAGATAATTTCATTAAAACACTCTAAACAATATCATGTTATGAGCCTTCCTCCTGCTGTTATTCTTCCATTTCTCAGGATTTCTTTTCATCTTTTTACCATTATTTACCTTTTCTCCATTTTCGTCCAGTGTAGATACTACATTATTTCAACATCAGGCATAGGCTTGAAAAAGCTATTCTCCTATTGGTGAGTTGGCAATGCAGTTGGCCAATCAGAATAGAGGTGTTAAAGAAATGTGGGATAGCCTCCTTCTTCCACTAAACATTAAAAAATCTCTTTAAAAGACTCTTTACATTTTTATCTTAAATTTTCTAATATCCCAGCGATTGTGAACAATACGGAACTGCAGTGGAATTAAGGCTAATTTTCTTTTTTCTTTTTTTTTTTGAAAACGAAACGATTCCTAAATACATACAAGGAATGGAATTGATAGAAAATTCTGTTTGTTTTGTTTCTTTTTTTTTTTTTTTTTTTTTTAAAATTTAGTTAGAATCTTTCGCGGGCGGCGGATATGGACATTTCAAGGCAAGACCTCGTAGCGTCCTAAAGAAGCGACCAAGACACCACCAGGCGGGAAATTCATAAGATCTCTTTTATGATGTTTCGTTTGTGACAGAAAAATAGAAGAAAAAGCAAACATCCTTTTAATTAACAGTAGGTTAGGCTAAGTGAGGTATGATAATTTCCAGGAAGTTTCGTTTGGAAACACAACAGAAGAAAACATACTCAATTTTGCAACTTTCCGTCAATCTCAAACTGTTCTAAGACCGCCTAGTTCTTAAGAGTTCATTTTATAGGTGTGCTTCCACAAAGAGTCCCACTTAAATTTCTCATTTTCTTAAAAACTAAAAAAAAAAAAGCTTAAGTTTTTTTCCATCGATTCAGTAACAGCAAAACCAGTGATTGTGATTCTCAAACGTGGCTAGATGTGGCGCGAATGTTACAAGACTCGTACTTTAAAAATGAGAAGAATCCCATTTGTATACTACATCCACAATCAATAAACAGCATGGTTATGCTTAATTTATTAAAATAATAATGTCAGTAATAGTTTTCCATAGTTTATATTACGTTTATTCGTAGCTTAAAGTATGTGTATGTTTGTATATTTTAATTTTAATAGGTGTCACAGATTTTTAGCAACCCATTTGGGAGCTAATGTGATAGTGACCAAATACGCTAGCTACTGCGTTTGTCCTGTCCGTCCGTGTCTGTTCACCGCTACTAATTCCCTACCGGAAGGTCGGGTCGACAAACGGATTTCACCATCGTGTTCAGAGGCCCAAACAACGTAGGAATGGGATATTTTCAGGGGCCAACGCCTCCCCATGTTCGAGATATTTGGCATTGCGTTCATTGGATTTCCGCTATTATCCTAAATGTCAGAAATGCAACTATCTCATTTCATTTGTTAGCTGTAGCTTGATGGGTAAAGTCTCCTACTCGTAGACTACAGGTTGTCGATTCCAATCCGTATATATATATACTTTTTTTTTCTCTTAATCCTTTTTTTTTCTCAATGTTCTTTTTTTTTTCTGTTTTTATTATTTTCCTAACTTTTTTTTATATTTTTCCTTAGACATTATTGTACTTCCTTTTTTATTATTATTTTTAAATGTTTTTATTATTATCAGTTGCCCTTAAATTTATGCTTTTAGCACAAAATTATATTCACTTCTTTTAATTTTGTACAGGAAATGCGCCAGAAAATATTTTTTCTATTTTTACAGTGTACCGCGAATCAAAATTTTTGCGAACCACTGATTTAAACGAATTTATGCTTATTTACTGTGTATATACGAAGCTAATAAAGAGAAAAAGTTTTGTATGTAGTTATAGTACAGTAAATAAAATCATTAAATCCTTCCATCGTTCTGATCACGTGACTCCACTGTAATCACGTGACTCCACTCCCAAAGGGATCCTGTCTATACAAGTTAAGATTCTTTCACCTTCACTCTACGAAACCCCTACAGAACACTCTCAAAGCGAAGGAGTTCGAGTTCTGTTACTATTAAGTAAATATACAGAAGACATAGAAGTCGTCCATCACTTCTTCACACGACGGAGACTTTTTCGAGAGGAGTGGGCGTTTATTGGGTCAGTCTAAAACAAAATATTTATTGACGATATGTCTTAAATCATTTTAAAAATCCTAGCGATGAATGATGTTTCGCAACGGCTGTTTAAGTTCTTCCTAATGGACTACATTAAGGAACTACTAAAAACACCACGAAATTAACCCTGGAAAAACATATATTTATGTCAAAGGTTTGGTTTAATATTCCAGTTATAATCCATCATTTCGTTTGGAGGAAAAAAAAAACCCAAGAAGTTAGAAATCTTACGTTCCTTAAAAAAAAATTAAATTTCTTGTTTTTTTTTTAGTTTATTTATTTATTTTTTTTTTTTTTGGTAAGTCGTAAAAACGACAGAATTGAAAAATCTACATATATTTAAAAAACGTAACTCAAAGATGCACAAGACTAAAGGATTTGCACCCTGAGCTATCACAGGGACGGCTGCTTCTGCCTTATTATTAATAAATTCTTTATTATTGTTCATTTTTGTTTTACGTTTCTTAAGTTAATATATGCACCTTAAACTTGATCTTCTTGATTTTGTTGTTGAGTTTGTTTATTCCCACATTAAAATCCCTTCGATCCTGATGGTTGGTGCAGCTTCGTCACAGATGCTTTTGCGCCATGAAAATCTACAAACCAACCATCCTGGCGGTGGTCAGGACAAGGGATTTTAAAGATGTTTATTTATTTATTTTTTTGTTGTTTTGTGGTTGCGGTAGCGGAGGTGGGATCCTTAACTGTTTTAAACACTGTGGAGGGTAAAACTGGCTGAGGACGTCTAATAAGGCCGACGCAGTTTCCCGTCTGTGCTAGCTCAGGGTTGAAATCCTTGTGCATTTTTGACTTATGTTTTTCAAGTTAATACATGCACGTTAAACTTTATTTTTATTAATCTACATATATATTTACTGAATACAAACTGTAATACAAAATAATTAGAGAAACTTAACGTGCCATGAGAAATGATTAACGAAAGGAAAACAAGAACAGCACCTGAATAAAATAAAGTTGCCTTTTCGATTCAATTATGAGAAGGAATTAGGAACGGCCGTTTCGTCATTCAACGGACTCATCAGCCCAATCCCACCTTACCCGATAACAGAATCAGAAAGGCAAGATCCTATTAGTGAAGGTCCCCGCCAACCCGGCAGTGACCCAAAAACAAGAAAAGGCAAGAAAATTAAATGTTATGTCGCTAGACACCAACAAGAACCTTTTCCTAAAACTCGTAGGAATGAAAGACACTAGCGACACAACATTTAATTTTCTTGTCTTTTCTTGTTTTGGGAGTCACTGCCCCAAACTTTCACTAATAGGATCTTGCCTTTCTGATTCTGTTATCGGGGAAGGCAGGATTGGGCTGATGAAAGGCTGATTGCCTTTCATACCTACGTTACTTTTATTGAAAAAAATAAATTTATGTGTTCAGAATCAATCCGAAAGGAAATTCAAAATACCTAAGGGAACGCAAGTAAATAGGAAAGTGACTTCATATACTGAAAGCATACTGTTTTTCTATATAGTCTATACGGGGATTGCGGCACTTGCTATTGCAGTATCTGGAATGTTGACTATGAGCTTAGCAGGAAGTTCATATTCTGACTTAGAACTTCATCAAGGCAAGAAAAGTTTCTTTTTCCCTAAGCAATAACTTTGCTGCCTACCTACGACTTTTCATGTGGTTTGATTCTAACTGCACAAAAATCTTTCAATTGTAAATAACTTTCAAAATATTGGGAAAAAAAATCGCGAAAGCCTCTCATGATACTATAGTTTTTCATGTATATTCTTCTTGTATTCTTTTCGGAACAACTCTTTAAGTATACGCCGAGATTATCAATCCTATTTATAGACTTCATTTAAAGTTTAAGTATCTTACTACAAGCCAATGTGGCCTTTGGGTTCGCGGGAAGTAAGGCTCCCGGTGTTCCGTGACCAACGTGGC
Organism: Thereuonema tuberculata; assembly: GCA_023159025.1. Taxonomy (NCBI): domain Eukaryota; kingdom Metazoa; phylum Arthropoda; class Chilopoda; order Scutigeromorpha; family Scutigeridae; genus Thereuonema; species Thereuonema tuberculata. The sequence continues at coordinate 15,502,008 of JAFIDM010000007.1, read as the reverse complement.
TAATTGAGGTCAGGTAGCCAGTCCGACTCTCGCCCGCCTTTAACCTTCTACTCATTCAACAGACGGCTGGGTGGGCCCCAGAATCCGTTCTGAAAGAGAACGTTGGAAAAATGTCCGACTTCTGAGGAATACCTTTATAAAGTATTAAATAATAAAAAAAAAATATAAAAAAAAAAATCCCAAAAAGGTTTCAAAAACGACAACGTCTTTAAGCTATCCTTACTACCCCCAAACTAGCCTTTCCAACAAACACCGATGACGCCACGAATTCCATCAACCAATCAGGACACACATAGTAAAGCCATGCCCAAGTTTATTTATTTTTAACTATACGTTCAGATAATGCGACACAAGACCTAATTTTCAATCATCAGGGCTTAGTGTTAATATTGGAATGATCACTGCCGTTATTAATACCTACATCATCTTGAAACAGTTGAAAATAACTCTGGAAACGAGTAATTTAAGCTCCGGTGAAATACTATTCCTAGTTTAAGTCACCGGACTTGGTTTATAGTTTGAGAAACTAGTATCATATTGCTACGTGTAATTTCCACTTGGAAATTTATTGAGATGGCGGTTAGGTTCTATTCGGAGGGAGTGGATTAAAACAGCTTACTTGACATGATGGAACCACGGTGACTCAACCAATCACAACGCAATCACGAGTTCCATTTTTTCTTAGAACAAATTCCTCATTATTATTGGTTTATGACACGTCAATGTTAATGCATTTATTCCATGGAGGTCATAAATATTTATCACTGCGTCTCAACGCTATGTTTAGCCACTACCAGTCCACGGAATCAGCTTAGTTTATGATCTTTTCGACCTCTTCCCAATAACATTAAATATACATATATTTCGTAGCGTATTTAGCATTTAGCCCTAGGTACAGTGAAATCTACAACATTCATCCATTTCTGTGCCTGAAGCAGTGTCGTAATCATTTCCAAATAGTAATCATTCATTGTGTACAATAATAAAGATTAGGGAACTTTGAATTTAGGTCAAAACCAAATCTGGTAAAAAATCTCAGACTGTACAAATTTCAGCTATCAAACAGTTTTATTTGTGAAAACTAAGGTTATTATAGAGAAAAGTTCTCAAAATAAAAGGCTGATAGTTTCTCTGAGTTAGATATGACGAAATATATTTTTTTTTTAGTTTGTTTCAGATTTTCTACAGGTTCTTCGTTTGCTAACAATAACACTGTCAATAACACTGTCACAATAACATTTCTTCCATTAGAGCATTGCAACAATGAATTTTAAATTAGCAGTATTCATTCATGATGGGACAAGTAACCCCCTAAACCTAAAGAGTTTTGAGGTGTCACTTGTACCATCATGAATATATTATTCTTCCCCTCTTATGCCTATTGGATTTTTGCTTGTTAGGTAGTCCTAGCTGAAGAGAGCCTAATAATTTCGAAACAGCTGTATCAGTTTGACTGAAAAGGCTTGCCATTTATCATGATTTATGATTTGTTTCCTAGTCCTTTTTTTCCATTTAAGGGTTTTTGTTTTTTATTATTAGTTGATTCTTTGTGCTCAAATATCTTTTGGGGTAGTTAAAAGGCTTGAATTCCATAGTTTTTTCGTTGTTTTTTATTTTGCTTTTCTTTAGTATTGAGATATCGCTTCATGAACATATTATTCTACCTCTTGTACGCCTTTTGGGATTTTGCTTGCTGGTAGCCTTTGCTGAGGAGAGCCTAATAAGCACGCTATAGCTGTGCTAGGATATCAGTTTGATGCAAAAGGCTTCCCACTTACAACTTCTTATTAGTAGTATTCCTTGTTGGATTACTCTTATACATAGAAATAATTTGATTGTTAACTATCTAAAAAATGATCTCTGTAACTCCGAAACGGACCATATACCGGTATATATAAAATAATATAAAGTCGGACTTTTTTTAACGAACCTCTATTTTGCGAACTTTTCTTTTGAACCAAGAACATTTTGCTAATTTCTTCGTAAAATAACCTCCAAACAGCGAAGTGCATTTTCAACTTGACGAACTTTTTCGTGGTATCTATTTTTTTTTTCTCTCCTTGAAATGTTTTTACAAGGCACCAATCGCTGTCTTTCTTTGCATTTCAACCAGGAAGTGCAATCCCCAGTCCACCCATATCCCCCTTTCACCCTCAATGATCATGGAAAGGATCATGATGCAGAAATCAAAAAAACTTCGTATGATGGTTTGAAACATTTGAAACAATCCGACGCGGATTACAATTTGAAGAAAATACGCCTGAAGAGGTGTTTGGTGCATTGGAAAGATGCGAGACGTACTATGAGCGAAAACACTTTAAAAAAAAAAAACTCAGACAAAATTAACAAACTTTATTAGTAAATGTATGCTTTAGGTCATTAAAATTATTACTTCTTTTAATAATATTTATTGTTTACGTATTTTAAATCTGTTTTATGTAGTTTAAAGTAATTTTAAAAGGTGAATCTCTATTTAACGAATTTTCCATATAACGAACTTTTTTTCGGGATTTAGCGACTTCGTTAAATAAGAGATCCGACTGTATATACGTATAGTCAGTACACGCTCAGCTATCTACTGCACAGCATGGATTGTGTATACAGCGAAGGGCGGATGGTAAATTTTGAGGAATGCCAGGTTAGAGACTAAAGTTATATTTTTGGTTGGATCATAAATAAACTTCGTGCCAAATTGTAAAGAAATCAGTCGAATGCTTTTAGCAAGGGATTTCGAGGGTCTTTTTTGAGAGATAGGAGAGCCTATGACCATACATAAGCTATATGTCAAGTTTTTCGGAAAACCGTCCAGTTGTTTTGACGTGATGCGCATACAGAGATAGAAATGAAAACAGTTCTAGTGGCAGTGTAAGCTGGCCTAGTCGATTACAAATATTTAATAATTGTTGATAAACTAGATTGCTAAAGTCAATACAACTTTATAGTATGTACATTTCATACTGTGTTGATTGTACATAATGTAAACATATATTGTAACATATAGTGTACATATTTTGTAAACTGCAGAGTTTCTGTATTACATTAATCTTAATTCTCTTTATGTAGATTTCAAAGTGTGTTGATTTTGTACGTTACATACTTTTTTTTGTATTCTTGATCTTCAACATTATTTGCATTATTAATGATTACACGTAAATACATTACAGACGATTGTAATTAATTTTCAGTACTGTGTATATTTACGTATTTTAGAATATACCCTTTTAATGTTACAGGTAATTTTATTGGAAAAAGTATTTGGATATAAACATGATCATTAACTTACGTAAGCTTGCTAAAAAAAACAAAGTTTCTCCATTCACAGGAAGCCAATTCAAAAAAGTTGTAAATTTTTTACCTGATAATTCTAAAACAATGCAAATTCCAAAAATATCGTTTTTTTTTTTGTTTTTTTTTGGATTTTCAGTATTGTAACTGTTTATATGTAAATATTTTTAGAAATCATTTATGTGTATTTATCTGTATTTTTATTCATTTTAATCTTTACCCTTATTTATTATAAATAATTCGTATTTCCTAATTATTGCTGTTCTGATTATTTTTAAATTCTTTTCCTTTACAGCCGTTTAATTAGTTAACTAATTTAAATTCATTTAGTTCTTGTTCAATCACTATGTTTAATTACTTATCCAATGACTTTCAACTTTGTAAAACCTATAAAAACCCATGTTTTCTGTCTAATAAATTAATTCAGCTCAGTTCCCAACTTGACTCGTTGTTTCTTGGCTCCTACAAGACTCCCACAAACACCATTACAATATTTTCTTTATATTTTTAATGTTATGTTTAAGCAAAAAAAAAGTACAAATTTTAATTAAAGAATTACTAAGCTACAAATAAGCACTATAAAATAAAAATATGCACTATATCGTCGTTAAGGATGATGCTTAATTGATTAATAGTTATTAGCTTTAGTATGAGCAGATTAGTTTCAAAATCTTTGCAGTATTGTGTAAAGGCGTGTATCATTTTCAAATCGCTTCACTGTTCTTTATAAAGTTCAATTTTATCATATAGCTGGTATGTAAAAGAAACATTGCCTACAGTTTAGACAGTTAGGAAATCCACAACACGAATATATGGATGAAATACAACGAATTCCTTTGAAAGAAAGCAAAGTGTGCTGTTTTCCTCCCAGTAGTAATTTGCTGGTATATGTATTTCAAGTACCAATTTTTATTTTAACATGTTTTCAAATAATTCCGATCACCACTGCCAGACTATTACAATTTTTAGAGCTTTTAAAGGAAGATAGGCATTTGAAATAGTGAGATGATTTGATGCATATTGTGTTCTGACCAAACTGATTTGGCCACTAGCTCTCTGAGAGAGCGGGAAACCCGGTAGCAGTGGATTGTTACAACAGTAGCCTGCAATCTTTAGATTCCAAGAGGTGGAAAGAAGAAGAAGAAGATCGCCTTTAATTGAGCTCAGTCTGGTGTTTGGCTTGGTTTGTAACTGGAGAACTCTGGGCTGTAGTTACCAATGGTGGAGGTCATGCGAACAGGATATCTCTCCTTTGATTTCAATGTGTTTCTGGTATTGTAGACTTCGCTGCCACCATTACAGCCATTAACTGACTACGTGTTTTTTTAACTAAAACCATTAAAATAAACGAAGACGTCCATCTCGAGTTCAGAACAGCTTCAAATCATCGCTTTTATGGCAATTTTTATGAGTTATGGGAGTGCAACGATGTTGTCTGAAAAACAAATTTTAAAATCACTTCTGCTGTTGTGGCTCTTTCCTTAAAACCATTAAAAAAAAGATAAAACTACCCGTCTATCAAAGCGTCTTTCAAAGCTTCCCATTATCTCAGTTGTATGAAACTTTCATATAAACAAAAGAAATTATAAATAAATACTACATTGTTTTTAAACTGGAAGGTTCGTATCGTTCTCGCGAAATGACTTAAGATATTATTCTTCAGTCGATATTGGCCGTCCATTATGAAACCGATTAGAAACAAGCTTCCATCTTTACAACAGCAGACGTGTTTCTATTGAACACGGTATTTCGAAAGTACATCAGTGAGACGCCAGCACACAATTCATCAACATCTGCTAGTGGTTTGTATCCAAGGAAGCGTTGCACAATATCGAAGTGGGGTAAAACAGAACTAATACCCTCGCCTTGCTTATCTGATGTTGCTCTGGGACGAAATCGATAATAGTGTCTTAGACCTAATTTGTAGAGATAAAAGTTTATCGAATTAAGAACATATGAATAAAGCATCATTCATTTGACCCATAGGCGTGTCCAAGATTTTGGAATAAAGAGGTTATGTTCGTAATCATTCAACCAAAAAAAAAAATTATGTCCTCTATCGGATGGGCGTTGAACTTCTCAAGAACAAAAAAAAAACAAAAGGTCAGAAATCCTAGATTTGTTTCATTTTCCGTTAATGAGGAGAGTTTAAAATCCCTACCAATATAATGCCAATGATTCGACCCTTATTTTGGTAAGCTACTTTATTGTAAAAAGTCGATAAATTTAAGTCGTTTGTTCGTTGACTCAATTACTGCGTTATTGCTATCAGTGACTTATAATAGAATATTAGGGATATCTGAAGTGAAGAGAAGATTGTTACTTTGAAAACTTCTTCTTTTTTTTTTTGTATTACAGCGATTATTTCTTACTATTTGCCTTATTTAACTACATATCTCACTTAATAAAAAATCACTGAAATTGGTCAAGTCGTTTCGGAGTTTAATCTGAAAATTCGCGTTTCTGTCAGTGTGTGATGGCATAAAGTGCTTTTTTTTTTTCTGACATTTATACTCAATAAGACCTGAACAAACTACTTTCTGTTTTGTTTTGTTTTGTTGTTGTTTTTTAAACATCCATATTTAAAAATCGTTAAAATTAAGGCATAATCTAATAATGGCCAATTTCTCCAAACAGTCATAAGCTAATCTTGGATTAAGTCTAATTGAATCCAGTAGAGTTGCGATCTGCGCTAATACTAATATTATTTGAAGAAATCGGTCTTAATATATTTAAAAATACAAAAATATAAGAATGGGAGCAGTTTCGGGCTCTTTTCAGAAACCCTTTGTCAACCCACAAAGGGCTTTTTTTTTTTTTTTTCAACTTTTTATATTTCTAAACGTCTTAATGTGACTTAATTTTAAAGATTTTTAAATTATTATTTGCACACTTTTTAACTTAAACGTTAAAACTATATATTAAGTTTAAAATCCACATTTACAGGTTCCTAATTAGGTTGCAGGAAAGTTCTCAATAGCCTTTGAAATTTGAAATTATCACAAACAATCACTATTTCAGTGTTCGTTCTCCGTCTACCCCAATAACCTAAAAGCCTAACTCTAATGCTTCAAGATATATTAAGAAAAATAAAAACCAACCCTGGCTCCATAGTTTGAGCATAAAATAATGTACAAAATAATAATATGTACAACAATAAGTAAAACTTCAATGTAGTATTTTTGTATTGTAAAAGTGTAAAATAGTGTAAAATTGTGTGTATTGAAAAAGATTCTAAGACAAGGAAAATAATCGAAAGTATCTACATTAGAAATACCAAAGATAGAAATTTAAATGGAAATGATGGAGTGGAAGTTAATAACTTAAGCCAGCGGTTCCCAACCTTTTACAGCTGGCGACCCACCTTTCCTTATCGGAATACCTCCACATGTATAGGAATAGAAGAATATAGAATAAAACCATATTTGTATCGTAGCCCTTCCTTATATATGATCGATTTTCGATTTTTCTGATCTTTTCTGATGGTTTATTCCAGTGGTCGGCAACCTTTTGTTGTAAAAGGGCCAAATATGTTATGTGGGGATTACTGTGGGCCGCACTTGGGCCAAAAAAAAAAAATCTTATTTTAACAACCAAAAAAAAAAAAAAAATCTTCCAACACGCCCCGCGGGCCGCACCAAAACGCTTTATGCGGCCCGCGGGCCGCGGATTGCCGACCGCTGGTTTATTCGATGGTTTCTGATCATCGATCATCATCATCGTCGCGACCCACCGGTTGGGAAACACTGACTTAAGCTATTAAGTAGGATTGGCTAATAATTTTGTAAATAATTTATGTTCACGTTGTAATAACACTGAAATTCGATGAATTAGATTGTTAATTACATTTCTTTATTGTCAGATTGTTTTAAATCTATTGTTTTAAAGTTATTTGTTATAACAATCCATTTATGTTATTTTAGCATGTCGTCTTCCTTAGATTGTTAATTTTTCGTAACTTATGTTGACTATATAGGCTTGAAAAAGTGGAGATGTATTTCATTCTCCTCGAAAATTTGCATTTATAATAACTATAATATGTACTATATGTTATTACATTTATTTGTGTTGGTGATGTTAATATTAGATTTTATCTTGTTAAAAAAATAAAAATTAAAAAAAAATAATACAACTTGTTTTAAATGCTGTTTACACAATATCTACGTATATTCAGGTCGGAAATTAAATCTATTCACTTTCACATCAAGATCTGACTAGTTCCACTAAGCGTGAAACATCTGTTCTGTGATTATGAAACAAGACTTAATATTTAGATATTATACATAAATGTTGCTAAAAGTACAACATGTACGATGTACAGTAACACAACATTCCGTTCAACTGTGAAATCGCGCAAAATCGTCAGAACTTCATTTATTTGTTGTTTTTTGATTATATGCAGGAGTCAAAAGAATTTGTACACGTATGAGATCACGTGATCTATTGATTGGGAGACGTAAGCTTAAGTTTTTGAAGTAATAGGCGGAGTTTAATATGCAAAAATTGCAACATGAAAAAAGGGATAAAGAAACTGTACGTTTCATTCCCCACTTTGAGTTACGAGAAACTGCGACAGCTGTTTCGTCCTTATCAGAGGTAAATCAGTCAGATAAATAAA
>JAFIDM010000007.1:15478802-15489105 GCA_023159025.1 Thereuonema tuberculata | reverse complement strand
TTGTAATACGTTTTAGCTATACCATTATCTTCTACTAAGATAAGTGATAGTAATTTATAAAATTAGTAACTAAAAAAAAAAAAGAAATAAAATATAGAAATTTACGTGTCCGCATAGTAATTAAAAAATTGAGGACAGCCAATACACAGGACAAGTTAAAAAACATTATATACAATTAAAAAGTTCACAACCGGTTTCGTCTCCAATATCGTCACTCATCAAAGCTTCGTTTTAGAGGCGAAACCGGTTGTGAACTTTGTAATTCTATATAATGTTTTTTTAATTAGTCTTGTGTGTTGGCTGTCCGCAATTTTTCAATTACTATGCGCATACTTAAATTTCTATATTTAATTATAGTGGCCATATTTTTTTATTAAAAAAAGTCACTCATCAAAGCCTCGTATTGGAGGCGAAACCGATTGTGAACTTTTTTAATTATATATAATTTTTTTTAACTAGTCTAGTGTGTTGGCTGTCCGCAATATTTTTTTTTTTTTCTTTTTAAATTTAAAATTTTCACCCCAATTTTTTTTACTCATACGTAAATAAGCTCCATTCACAATTTTATTCTTGTAACCGACCGGGAAAATTACTGGGAAGGTATTTCGCAAACCTTAATAATAACCTTATTTGATTTAACGATGTATTTTGACCTTTGTTTTCCAATTTGTTGTTTCATTTAAACAGTCGATTTTGGCTCCGGAATTGGCATGTTCTTACTGCGATTTCAATATCTTTTGTTAATTTTCGTTAAGTAAATAAATTACTTTATTTTGCAGAACTGCTGTATATTTTTAACGGTATATCTCGTCTTATGAAAGCGATAATTTATCAAAAATTGCCGAACTTCCGGAGTCAATTCGGTTTGTTTACACCGGAAGTGCATTTCAATCTCATAAGCTATCGTGTGGATATAAATTACACAGCGGCCTTTAACAAATTCACTGAAAAATTTCCTGCGAACCCAACTGATCCCAGCTGATGAACTGGGATACTTTTTTTTGTACTAAATGAAATAAGTAAGCGTATTTTTTTTTTCACGTAATTAATTATAAATAATTTTACAAATCCCTTAGTTTTCGTGTATTATTTCGCTAACAGAGACAGAGAAGCTAGAAATGCTTAATTAAAAACTTAATAAAAATATTAATAACCATTATGTTTATGTTTATGTAGTGAATGTGGGTGGCAGAGAAGCCAAGCACTGTGACCGAGGTCTATTGTACTAACCCACGGAAAGAAAGACAGATGGAGAGAAAAACTGAGAAAGTATGGTGAGAGAAGTGCAGGGGAAACGGGAGAACCCCGAGAAAACCTGCCCAGCGCGGATCTTCCACCATCTCGAAACCACATGAGAACCCGGTACTCAGAGGTGAGAGATTAATAACCATTACTAATAGGCAATACTTACTGTATATTGCTTTCCTTAAATCTAATATTGGTACAATAATGGTCCTCAGGCCTTTTACTATACTACACTGCTTTGTTGATATCAGATTATCATACAGAAGTTATAAGTTATATTGTTATCAAGTTGGCATCAACTCTAATATCATTAAAAAGTTTCATGGTATTTTCAATAGTTTTGAAATGTTTTATTAAACCACAAACGTACAAACTTTCTAAAATTTAAATTAAACTGCTAAGGTCATTTCTATTTCAAAAGTGTATTTGCTACCACGTATTATATCTCAAACTTTTGCTCATTAAAAAAAAAAAAAAAAAGTAGCAAAAAAAAAAACCAAACAAATAAAACAAACACCTAAAGTAATTTTTAATAAGCTTTTTGAGTCAAGCTGAGACCCCAGGACAGCTGTTTCGAGCTTATTAGGCTCTCTTCAGCCAGAGCTACCAGCAAGCAAACACTGAAAGCGCATGCGAGAGAAAAATAAGATAGTCTTAAAAATGGCAAGTGATCCCTCAGAAACTAAAATAAAGGAAAAAAAAAAAAACAAGAACGAAATGTGGAATTCAAACCCTTGGGTAGCTAACCGCTTAGCACAAAAGTAATTTGATCACTAAACAAAAAATTAAAAAAAAACTCTAATGGGTAAAAAGAAAAGGAAACATAACATGATAAGGGAAGGGCCTTTGAGTCAAACTGAGACCCTGGGATAAAGAAGAAAGTAACTTTTTTTTAATTTGGCAAATATGAAAATTAGACTTATATATTTATACGAAAGCTTGTTCATGTACTATTATTTTTTATTTTTTTACCGCAGTTGAAATCTACATCAGTTCGCTTAGACTGTGCAAGTGTTTGTTCCTAATAATTCTTGAACTGCTGGATGGAAGTCGTCTTGAAACACGATAACATGATATTCAGTACTAGAGGCAATCATATAATACATATTAAATTAAGTATTACTTCTATGATTATAGAATGCTGACGTTCTTAATCGTTTCCACTTGAAGCCAACTGAACAAACAAAAACTAAGTGATCACGCGAAGCGTCGTCGCGTGCCATCTTGAATGTATTAACTTCTCGCGCACATATATTGTTGTGATTACATCATGAAACACTGTGACTACAGTCCGTTATGCCTATAATTAAAATAAAATAAATAAATACATTTTAAAGGAATAATATTGTTTTGAAAGTAGGCTTCAAGTTCTTTCGAATCTCTTGTTCTGTCTGTGCCAGAGGATAATCCTTCTACAGTATCGCAGGAATTTATTTTTATATTTATTATTTTTTTCATTTCAATCTTACTGATACACCCACTGTTTTGATGTCAGCTGATGAAAATAAACACGAGTGAAAGGGTCACTGCTGCAATTGTAAACACCTTCTTGGACCAGGGTATTGTTTAATCTGAGAGGTCAAAGGTGAAGGTCTTCGCGTCCCCTTTCTGGAAGGATTTTAATTTTGGAATGTCAATTCAGTGCAGGCAGATGATTTCACTGAGGTTTCTCTTTACTGCTCTCCTATGGGAACTGAATGTTGTGTCTACTTCCAAACAACAATGGCGTTGAATAACGAATGAAAACATTCAATTCTTTTATTCCAAAATAATAATTTGGCATCTCCACTGCTTCCAAGTCTGGCCCGAAATAAAATTTTCAATTACGTAATGGCATTTTGTAATTTCCAGTTTCCTATTCCCATTGAACTCATTAAAATTCGCAATTCTGTTAGTGCAAATTAACATAGGCTGCATATTTCTTTTCACAAAGAACTTACAGGACTTTTACTGAACAAATAGACCCAACTGAAAGCTTACAATAGCCGTTATCCTTGGCCTCATAGCATTCTAAATGTTTTATTTCCATTTTTATCTGAATGCTAAGCTACTGTCAACAAGTTTAACGTGCGGAAAAAATAATGACAACACAATAAAAAGCAAAACTCGCACATAAATAAAAGAATCACTGATCTGTTTTTAGATTTTTCGATACCGGGAATCCAGAACAGCTGTTTCAGGCTTCCTAGCCTTCATCAGCTGGATTCGCCCAGTGTCTTACAGTCAGTGATCCCAAGAAACATATAAAGAAAACAGAAATCAACAAGAAAATGGCCCTTCATATTAAAAATCACAATAAATAAATTAAGAATAAAAAAGGGCTAAAATTTAATCCCCGCTAGCCTTCGCTTAGCTTAGGATGGATTAAATTACAAAAAAGATACTTACAACAACAAGTTTAATGTGCGAAAAAATTTATAATTTTTGTAATTTAATCCATCCTAAGCTAAGCGAAGGCTAGTGGGGATTAGATTTTTGCTCTTTTTTATTTTTAATTTATTTATTGAGGTTATTAATTTGAAGGGCCATTTTCTCGTTGACTTTTGTTTTCTTTAAATGTTTCTTGAGATCAGTAACTACTGGGCGAATCCAGCTGATGAAGGGTAGGAAGCCTGAAACAGCTGTTCTGGATTCCCGGTATCGAAAAATCTAAAAACAGATCAGTGATTCCTTTATTCATGTGCAAGTTTGCTTTTTATGGTGTTGTCATTATGTTTTTCGCATGTTAAACTTGTTGTTGTATGGGGATTACAGGCACTCTCCACTTTACGACCTATCTGGTTAATGACCACTCGCACTTACGACCTGGGCCCTTGAAGGTACAACATCTATTTCATCGTCGTCATCTCCCTTACCTGAACCCTCTACAGCTCCAGATAACCAAATAAACAAATGATAATATGCACATATGCATAGTCTTTTTATGAATAAATTTGAAGTTTACATAATTTTTTAGTAAATATGTACAATTGAGACACACAAATTATTTACAATTAATATTTACCATTAAAATAATTTTTTTAAAAAATATTTTAATTGTAAATATTAATTGTAAATAATTTGTGTGTCTCAATTGTATATATTTACTAAATTATAAACCAAACACGTTAAAAATTGTACATAATTGCATAATTTTTATAATTTTACAACGATCCTATATTCCCGGCGCAAGTTTCTCGCTTATCGACCAATTCGCTTAACGACGTAGTCGTCGGAACGGAACTCGGTCGTAAAGTGAGGAGTACCTGTATATCCTAACTATTGTTAAATATCGCTTATCACTCCCTCTGTGTACGTGTGATGCAATGAGAGAAGAGCCAAAGAAAAAAAAAATAACTCATTAATTTCAGCCTACTAGGTTAAAATTTAAATTTCAATGTCCGTTTTTTTTAGCCTATTACAAGCGCAGGTCAGACGAGCATTAGAGGCAGAAGCTCGCTCTCAGCGACGAACTGAAGAGTCGTTAGAGACATTTCTCTACATGAATGAAGAAATTACAAATGACGGGCAAATACTCAACTAAAAGCTGTCCCATTGTTATCCCGTCATTGTTGACGGGGAGTATATACTAGTATATTAAAGATTTGCTTTGCAAATAAAAATTACTTTGGGTAAAAAACGCCGAAAAAGGGCAAGCGGGATGGGTCGTGGACAGGCCGGGTGGATAAGTACAAGAGTGAACCTGATTACGAAGATTTTTATTTGAAATTATCAATGTAATTTTTCTTAGTAATTATAATTATAATTATTTATTAAATAAACCAAATTATATTAAGATTGCGTACTCTCAAGAGATTAAAAAAATTGAGCTACACCCTCACGAAAGCAAGCGAAACATCTATCGAGAATTAGGAAGCAATTTCGAAGAACATTGGTCAATTTATTTCCTGTAAAAATATTCGACTAATAATATTTTCCTAGCTAAATAATTAAAAAACCTAAAAAAAAAAAAAAAAAAAAATACTACTTCTAACAACAGCTGTGAGGTAATTGTTTTGGGTATTGTTAGTTAACTATTTGAAGTATTACCTTCATTTAAAAGCGCTCGTGAAATTATGTTGTAGGTTTACGATTAATACTTATTCGGCAAAGAAAGCAGAACATATTTTAAATGTATAAATCAAAATGGCTGCCAAGTTATTCTTTTTCCCTTATAATTTGGGCATTTTTATCGTAATGAAATCACCAGTGCAAAGATTCCTATATTTTCCAGTTATCACCGCTGGTATTTTCAGTATTTTAAAAAATACACTGAATTACATAAAATGTCCAATTATAAAGCAATCAGGTGAACCTTACACAGGTGACATATTGACGGGAGACTGATAAAAACAGCCGTACTCTAGGACTTTTGACTTTGGTTAGAGAGGTCAGAATTCACAGGCATCGGCTACATAGGCCGGATTCTTGGTTTGCATTTTAACCCTAACAATGAGTGGAGCTACTCTTTTATTACTGGACCTTTACTCTAGGGATGGGATTACAATTTGTATAAATATGGTCCAAGTTCCAGAGCAACTGCTACTGTATCCTTTCTCATAGTCAGATTCCTTCATCTTATACTCAACGCAACAGGATTAAAAATTCCACAGAATAGTCTACGATTGAGTCGAGTGCTGAACTCCGTGATTGCCAAAAATATTAAAAAAAATAAGAGTGGGGAGGGCAAAAAGTGTTTTGGTGATTGTAGTTAGTTTTCGAAATAGGCCTATTGGTCCACCATATGGACATCCTTGAGTTATGTAAAAGAGTCTTGTTTGAATTGACGACAGACAATAGGTTCACGTAAGTAATCAATTCTTTCTTAAATCTCTTTTATCCTAATTATCTATTTGGTGACGTAATCAGTTCGCCTTATGCTTCAAAAAAAAAACAAAAAAAAAAAAAACCGCCTAATGCTTCAAAATTTATTTTCTTAATGCTTTAGTTTTTTACGTAATTTTTTAATTATTAAATTAATATATTACTAATTAGTAATTTCTTTTTCTCTTGTTTTTTGTTTTTGTTTTGTTTTAATGTTAAATTACGTAAACCTGAACGAGTTTGGAAAAATCTATAAATAAAATAAAATCTCGTTTTGTTTTCCTTCGGAATGTTTATGAATAAAATTAATTTTTCATAAGTATTTTTTATTTCCATTAAATTTAATTTATCAAACATTAAATTATGACGCGCATAAAATGGTCGTTCATCGAAAGACACTCGGAATGCTTAAACATTTTAAAAACAACAGTTTGAAGTTTTCTAATTTACTATATTTTTTAGAATCCGATCTCCTCACAATATAGAAAATAAAATTCTTTTACAAGTTACCGTTTTATCAAAATATTACGTAAATGTTTGTATAAATTTTTATGCATTTCGTATAACTACTTTTGAAATATTGAATAGGCCTAACTTACGTCAAACTGATAACAGATATCAGTTAGTTAGATAAACTTTATCTTATTAAAATATGGCTTAATAGTAATTAAACCTAAAGCATAAGAATTTAATTACTTTTAATTCGTTTTTAATAAATTACATCTAATTTATATATAATTAATAAGCTGCTCTTAGCTTCTTATGGTTAGATTAATTAAAAAAATTAATTCAAAAAGATTTTCTTTAATTTTGAAAAATATAAATTAAGTAGAAACTAATAATATAATTCAGAAAAAATATAATTCGTTTTAGCTGCTGTGTCATCATTTTTTAAGTTGTTATTTTTACTTCGTTAGTGAGGGAATTGTGGGAAATCTATTCCAAAAACATATGAACAATCAGAAATTTTTTTAAAAGAATATTAAAATTAATAAGCAAATATAAAGGTGATTTTAAAACAGATAAATTTTTATTATGATATTTAATTTTAATTTATAAGTTGACGAATAAAATGATTAACTGTTAGACTTTAGAATTAACTTACAATAAAAAAAAAAATTTGTTACGATTCCTAGGGTTTCAAAAATGTTTTAAAAATTTAAAATGGCTATTTTGTAATCAAATGGTGTGTTTTAATAATATAATATACTTTAATTAATTTAATGACAATGTAATTAATTTTAGTATAATTTAAGACTTCTATTAAATTGACTCTCTTCAGTTTCTTATGTAACATTGGGAATTATATAACATATTCGCAGCAATTTTCAAATCGATGTTTATATTAAGACAAATAGTACTTAAGAGATAATATTATTTAAACAAAGTTTTATCGCTATTTCCGTTAAATTTTAAATGCAAATAGAAAAACACAAGAATTTTCGAGATCTCATAAATAAAATAAAATAATATAAAAATAATATACAAAAAGTATTATCGAGAGCTGAATTTCATTTTCAGGTCAATTTGAAAATTAAATTGTTAGGGAGTTTATATTTTATTTTATTTATATGAAGGTAAATGAAATGTTTTCGGTATAATTAATTAATCTAAATTTATTTTTTATTATTTATTTTATTACATTTTATTATTATTATGTTTTTTTGATTGATAATGTTGAAACAGTGAATACTATAACTTTAAAATGAAATGAAAATGCACTATTAAAAAAGGCCGAGGAAGAATGGGAACAAATTACTGTGAGAATAGGTGAATTATTTTTGATATTTCTTAAAAAAACAAAGACCCCTGACAGAAATTGTAGTCAACTTCTTTAAAATGCTGTAAAATTAATATATTTTTTATTCCGTAAAATTGTGAAAACACTCCGTGAATTATTATCTTCGTAGAACGGAATTTAGAAAAAAAGAAAAAAAATCCATTTGCTAGAAACTGATTAAATTCACAAATCTGAAATTCGAGTCACTTCATTCGTTTCAAAAACCAGTGTAAATGAAAAAGGATTATGTTGTTAGAAGTAATGAAATTCATTGAGTGTCAATTGTTTCCCTTCTAGGAAGCAGGCGCCTATCGCAGACTAATGAAAAAAATTATATGTATTGTTAGATTTCGATTAAAATTTATTGTTTTACTTCTAATTTGGGTGATATGAATTTTCATCCATCATCACGCGTACATTTCTCTGTAACAATACAATACAATTTCCAATGCAAATACATCGTCTTGTAGATATCGAGGCAAAGTTTCAAAGTGTATGTCCCGGATTGATGTCAGAAAAAATCTGGTCACTTTAGGAATGTATATACTCCCCCCCCCCCCCATACACACACACACAGAGACTTTCTAGAAAAGTTGAGAGAAAAACCTTTTTTTTAAAAAAAAAGCTATTAATATATATACTATTTATTCGGTTTTAGAAGAAAAGCGGCAGCTATCACTTGTGATATCATTTAAACCCTGATTTCGCAATCTGGAATTTTCTATTGAACGACTGTAGCCACAGCTTCGCATTTCTTTCAATGAATAACTTTAAATTTAGAGCATATTCGAATTTAAATTCAAATTCTATAGAAACTAAGAAATTACGAATCCAGCCATGGAAAAGACAGTGGAACTTCCAATGTTAACACAACAGAAAGAAATTCTTTATCAGAGTGAAGTAAGCAATTCACATTTCAACAATTACACTAACTTAAAATGAATTTAACGAGCGCATAAAAACGTACAGCAAGCCCGAAATTTATCAGTAATAAATTAACAATCTCTTTAATTCGCTTCGCTTAGAACAGATACCTTGGTAACAATATGGTGTCTTTATGGTTATAAAATGGAGGCTCGTAATAACTGAAGGATTGTTTTAACAATCGGGAAATGTAATTTAATCAAAGCTCTTTCCTTGCGTGACTAATGCATAAACAATATTGTAAACTTATCCTATTAAAAGTAAGCAAACAAAACAAACAAAAGACAAAATTATCAATAATTCAGGGAACTCTTTCACAAAAATGGAATAACATTTACAGAAATGTAATATTTTAAAAAAGCCTTCCAGTTTTAAATTATAAAATTCATTACAAAGTTCTATTCTCCGACATTGTCAGACTGAAATTGATAACCGATTGAGATAAAAGTTGTAAAATGATAAGAACAGAAGATCCCATTATTCGCCTCAGGGGAGAAATTGATGAATTCTGATTCAGCTACAAATGAAACTCTTCGATGATTTGAGTGAATTATTTCCTCCGCCATTGTTGTATTTCAAGACTTCGAGATTTTCGTTAAAAAAAACTGTAAGAGGATACGTCATACACGAAGAATTTTTTGCTTATATGTTTCGTGTTATTATTCTGTAACATACACTTCTATTGTGAAAAGCGTTTTGTTTTTTTTTTCTTGAATAATAAAACTTAAATTCAAGATGTAGTTGGCATTACAATTTTCGAATACCTTAATGGCACGGAGGTTCTTATAAATGAGTCCTTATTTTTAATAACAAACTCAATAGAAGTATTCGATTTAATCATCCAAACTTTCTATTAAAATTTCTGTTCCCTAACTAGAGTAATTAGTTATTGCATACTAGAGACAGATGAACAGACATGTGTAGACCAACCTACAATTCCATTTTATTTTTTTTTAGCTTTTTTTTTTTTTTTTTAATTCTCGCGACGAACATTACAAATAAAACAAATGGCGTTTTGGACTCTATAAAGCAGTGTTTCTCAACTTTTCGGTTCACGGCGCGCCTTCATATGTACTAAAAAGTCCGCACCACACCAAATATTTTCACTACTTTGTGGCTTATAACAGAATACTTAAAAATATTTTTAGAATACTGATACCGTTTGAAAGAGATTTATTCATAAGTTAATTATTGTTGGCATTTGTGTTACAGCTACTTTGAATGTGGATGACATTCATTATGAGAACGAATCAAAATATAGTTCATTTTTCTGTTTGTCCAAATACTTTGATATGGAAAAGTTAGTTAAAATTAGCATTTGGTTAATATCTATTGTAGATGAACTCTCTTTGAGACGCCGCGCCGGTTGGAAGCCCTTAAAATTAACATCCATTTCATATTATTTATTAGTTATTTTTTTTATTTTTTTTAATAGTTCTTAACTGTTGGTTTGTTAAACTAATCGTTTTTCTTCATCATAATAACTTTCATACATCTTCGAAAATACAAAAATAACGAAATAATTCACTACTCCTTAGTTTCTTCATAAAT
>JAFIDM010000007.1:15447610-15478402 GCA_023159025.1 Thereuonema tuberculata | reverse complement strand
ATTTATGAAGAAACTAAGGAGTAGTGAATTATTTCGTTATTTTTGTAATCGTTTTTCTATTGCATAATATTTTGAGACCATTACATATAAAGATATTTTTGCAAATAAATTTATTATTTAGTATCTCTTCATTATTTAATTAAAAAAAAATGAATATCGGGTACTGAGAACACACAAACACAAAATAAACTGTAAAATTCTTTTCAATCTAATAATAATAATAAAATTGGTTTATATATTTATTAAAAACTAGGTTTTAAACCAAAAATTTAAAAATTGCATAGAAATATTTCAGTCAAAATTAAATAAATTTTGAATAAAAATAAATTTTCATCAAATTTTTAATTACTATTAAGAATTATTTCAACAGATATAAAAATTCATTTCATCTTGATAATACAGTCTTAAGAATAGACATACATATAAAAAAACAAATGATTAAAATATGTAAATTATTAACCAAAAACCAAGAGAACCAATTTATAAGTTATCTTTCAATCTAACAAATAAACCTGAAAATCAAATTTTGACAGAAGATTGATGTTTTTCGCAATGAAAATACTGGTATTGTGGTATATGTATCAATTCCATGAAATATTAAGAGGCACTGGTATAAAATTTAATGATAACTGTATCTCAAAGAAAGGAAAATTTATTATCTTGTATATTTATTAATTTATTATCGTTATCATTGTAGATATAGTGAACGATTAATTCTTATTAAATAATTCTATATCACTAAAAATACTCGACTTTTATACAAGATTATAAATAAACATTTGCTTTTAAAAATACTAGAATTTTCTTGGCATTTTTTTGTTTCGTCAATTAAAGAACAGAATTTTGTTCCACGGTTATTTCTCGTTCAGACGGATCCTAGGGTTAACCCAACCCTATGCCAAGTAGGTAGGTACTCGGGTGGGCTTCGAGCTCAATTAGTCTTCAACTACCCGTTGAATCGCTGGGAACCTAAACATCAGCACACCTAAAGACCTCCAATGGCCTGTTGCTGTAAAGCTTTAACTTTTTTTTTTTGGTGTGTGTGTTTTTAATCCTCTTTAAAATTATGTAATTTTCAAAGGCTATGCCTCATCCGCTCCAAAAAGTTTTAGTTATTTTACGCAGTTTATTGATTTAATCAGCTTCTAATTGGTCAATGATTTTCATCAGTATATAAATGACCGTATATTCTTAACTTAAGTATGGAAGCAGAGCAGAAGTAATAAAGTTCAAGTACTTCTACAACTTACTGACCATTACAGTCAATCGGTCCTTGGGGTCGCGGGATGTAAGGCAATTCCGTGAGCAGGAGGACTTAGTTGCGGTCGGGTGGTCAGCCCAAAGCCCGTCCGCCTTTAACCCTCCGGCAAGGCCTGGAACCCATTCATCCGAAGGCTAGGTGAACCGTCGGACCGGTCTGGAGAAGAATTTAGCGTGGAATAACCACCTTCCTTCACGAAATGATTAAGCCATCTCCAGCCCTCAATCAAACGCATTACCATTTTGACTACCAGTACCACATATACTGCCGTGCTGGCGTGGTCGTGCGGTCTCGGCGGCGGCCAGCCGTGGCGTCCAATGCGCCAGTACCTGGGTTCGATTCCCGGTCGTGGCATGGTTGTTTCTTTCGTCTTCTTCTGTGTGTTGTGTCCGCTGGGGACCCGAAATCTGCTCTGTAGGTAGTGGTCCCCATTTGTCTTCTATATGTTACAGGCTATAGTACCACATATACTAATAAATATTTCTTTACAATTTTTGGGTCAAGTTTTTAATCTTTATTTAACGGACTTTTTTTTTTTTCTTTAGTTTGTACAACATAATTCATTATATAATGGCAGATAAAGAGATGCCGTGTGAACCATAAATAAACATTTACAAATAAATAAAAACGTTATTCTGTCATTCTGTTATAAGACTAAGTTTTTCCAATTTTGTGACCAAACTATAAGAGATAGATTGGTCATGCAAATGGATAAAATGTAGATCTTTTTAAGACAAACAAAATGCTACAAAAATCTTTCGAAAAACTTTTTTGTAAATGGAGAGAGAAATTCGTCAACCGGACAAATATTTATTGTCCGGTTGGCGAATTTCTCTCTCCATTTATGAATAATTACGGATGTTAAACTTGCTTTCAAAAACTTTTTTGGTTTCCAAGATGTCGCCTTTTAAAAGGTAAAATTTTGACTTTTTCTCAATTTAAACGAAAAGTATAAAAGTTGGAAGAGAACATTATATTGAGAAAATGTTGGTATTACAAAGTTCTATCGAACGATATATATCTGCGTTTGCAAGATACAGTACATGCAAAAATGTGTGTGGTGCCAACCCGCAATACACCTAAGTTAAGCGGAGAAGTCCACAACGGGCTGGGAAGTCATATATTCTCCGATCTAAATAATAATTTGCTAAATAAATAAAGTTTTTTTTTTTTTTTTTTAATGGTATATAAGCAAGGGTTCCGGAGCGAAGCGACGGCTAGTTTACAAATAAATACAATAAAAAAAAGCTAGAAATAGATGTATAGATTGACAAATTCACTTTAACGTATATTTTCTTATAATAACAGTAATATTTTCTTAAATTTGCCAGTTAAAGACTGCTGAATTAAAACTAATTTATTTTTTCATATTTAATTTAAATAGTTAATTCATTTTTTTTAACATTTTGTTACATAACTATCTTTTTTTCTAAAATTCGACAACTCGTTGCTCATTAATACTATACTATTAATACTACTATAAAATCTATTTTTATTTATTATTTATTGATAATAAATAAGTCCGGCGCTGCGGCTGTTGGACTTGCCGAGTTTTGATAATTTATATATTTATTTTTTTTTCGCTAGCTGAAAGCTGTAAAAAACATTAATATAAAAATAATAATATTCTTAATTCTTAGAACTGTACTGTGTTACATTCTGCAACGTACAGTACACTGTTACAACTGTACTGAAATATACTATAGCCTGTAACATATAGAAGACAAATGGGGACCACTACCTACAGAGCAGATTTCGGGTCCCCAGCGGACACAACACACAGAAGAAGACGAAAGAAACAACCATGCCACGACCGGGATTCGAACCCAGGTACTGGCGCATTGGACGCCACGGCTGGCCGCCGCCGAGACCGCACGACCACGCCAGCACGGCTACTGAAATATACTGTAGTTGATAGTGTTTTTCGACAATGATTTTTTGTTTTTAAGTTGGTAAATTCTAAATTAAATTTTACATAAAAAGCTCTCAATTTCACTGATTTACTAAAAATATTACTAAAGTTTCAAAATATGTAATTTTGTCAGAAAAGCATCCCGATAGAAGGGAACCAGCAGGACTCCAAACTCAAATGGGCCCCAAAATTTAGTTTTTATTTGTTTAATTGTTGTTCTTCACGTGGTGTTATGTGTTTTGGGGCAGGATAGGGGGTCGTGTATTTAAGAATGAGCCTTTATTGTATTGTGTTCAGGTCCAGTTTACGTATAGAGAAAGATACGTACGTACGTACATTTGGATGGAGCAGCGTACATCAATGATCAGTTTTATTTTAGAATTACCTAAAATACCTATCCATTATCTTAATATTTTGGTAACTATAATTTTTTTATATCTGTGAAAGTGCTGCATGTTAGGACTATGATATTTTTATTTGTGCACGTGTGAGTTAATTTATGATTGATGTTAGTAGATCGATGGTAGAAACACGATTGCTTCACACACTGACGAAATCACTGCGCTTCTATTCGCTGCGTGGTTCTCAGATGCTGGCGACGACGACAGAATTCGGTTACATTTATTCCGATACGTGATTACGCATGAACACTCTCTAAGCCACTCAGGCGTATTTTCATAAAAACACCTTCGAAAACCTCAGTTATTATTTATCAGATTACTAGTAAAACTATAAATCGAAAATTAAATTTTTAATTTCAGATTCTATATTTAAACAATTTATTTATTTTATTGTTACATAATAGACATAAAACTTAAATAGGAATCAAATTAAGTAAAAAAATAAATAAATAAATAATAATAATTTGAATTAACTCTTAATAATAAGCATATCCATTTTAGCCTTTTAACTAGGGAAGTAGGCTTAACAAATCACTCAGTCTGTATGTGTGTGCTCTTGAATCGCTCGGTGGATCTTTTTGAAACTTGGCTTGCATTTTTACGCAAGCCAAGACGGGATAGAAACTTTTACATTTAAAATGCGTGAATCCTTTCGAAAAAAAACTACCCCGACAAACAAAAAACAAAACAAAACAAAACTACCCATAGACAAGGAGAATAAACGGAACAATTCTTGTGGAACTAACAATGAATTTAATTCCTTTAGTAATCCTCTAATTAGAATTGATGTTTAATATTTTATTTTATTTTTACAAATTTTCACTGGTAAGATTTTTGAGGGCTAATTATTTTTTTGAATTAATGTACATTTTTACTATAAGGAGGGAAAAAGTGTTACAAACCAACACAGTAAATTATCTATAGTCATTTTATATTTATGATTATTAGGCCTAAGTAATTATCTATGCATTTTTTAGAATGTCGACATATTTTTTTTTTCCAGTATTTACAGTAACAATTATAATTCAAACTTACATCTTTATAAAGTAAATAAATAAATTCCCGATAATTTTCGTGCAAACAATCCGTAACAAGATATAATAATTGCTCAAAATAAAATAAAAAAATTATTGGTAACGATATTTAACTACAACTTTCCTTGTATTTATTTCTTTTACTAATAAATTTCAAGCTAACAGTTCTTTTACTAGTTTTAGTATATAGGTATATCATTAGTGTATCTGTTGGGAAGGAGAGTATAAATAAATTGTAAACCCTCCATCCCACCCCTGCACATTGCATCCCAAAATGGAAGATATCCAGACTATGTGATTACGCCCGAATCTCGGTTCGAATCCCGGCGTGGGCTTGGGTGATTCCCTCTTTTTTTTTTTATCTTTCTCCTCTTTGATTTCATACCTTCTTCCTGGCGCAGCGTAGGCTTTGTCGCTGTTGCGCCATTAAGAAAACTCACACCGAAATACATATCTGATCAAGGAAACAAACTAACAAACACATCCAGCATTTTGGCTTTTTTTTTTGGTTGGATTCACCGTTTTATTCCCCACCGTCCGGGAAAAGAACAAAAGATGTTTTGTTTGTTTTTGCTTGATTGAATGGCTGGGATCATTAAACTCTCTCCCCACTATTCTAAAAAGCTTATATATTATCTAAATACTCACAAAAATTTATGTATAGAACATATAAATATGTATATGCATTTAAAAAATTTTCTATTTTTTTTCTTTTTTCCTTACGTTGTAGGAAATTGCATGTTTACATATTGGGTTATGATATGTATCACAATATAACTGGTAAAAGTAAGTTTTATAGAATTATTCAGACCAACGTTTCTCCAGTTTTTGCTCTACAGTCCCTGAATGTTTTCGCTCTAAATCCTGTTGCATTCGTAAGAATATTAGTCAGTTCTATTTAATTCCCATTCGCTTCCAGTGGCTGTATTTGGTCATTTTCAGGTGGTGGCTGAACTTCGTAGACCAAACACAATCGAAGAAATATTAAACATCCGTAGATCAATAAGAGATTCCTCACGGTTTTTTTTCCCACAGCTGATGTTCTGAGAAATACAACGCACTTTCCTCGGTGGATGCGAGGGCGTGTTTTAGTAAGTAGCCCGGAACTGACCGAATTTTCGTAGTTGGTTTCGGTAACGATAGCAACGGAAAACGGGGTTTTGGAATTTTAAGAAAGAAATGAATTGAAATATTCGAATGAAAAAAAGTTGCTACATCTTTACTAAGAGTCAAAGGATAGACTACCAGGAATACACGTTTATTATACTCGATTAAAAATAAGGAAAAAGATGCAAGAAGATCGTAAAGAACTTAGAGAGTATTTTCCGTATATATTATATAGGAAGGCAGATATAGCGATTCGAACCAACAACCTTCAGTATATGAGTTGGAAACCTTAAGCAACAAGCTACAGCTGACAACTGAAATACGAAGGTTGCAATTCTAACATTTAAGCTAATAGAGGAAATCCAACGAAAACAATGCCAAATATCTCGAACATTGGGGGGGGGGGGCGCATTGGCCCTGAAAATACCCCATTCCTACGGTGTTTGGGGCCTCTGAACTAATGGTGAAATCCGTTTGTCGATCCGAGCTTCTGTTAAGGAGTTGTTAGGGGTGGACAGACACGGACAGACGGACAGGACAAACGCAATAGCTACCGATTTTGATCGCTATCACAATAGATCCAAATGGATCGCTAAAAAGGAACAGTCTCCATATATTGGGTATTTATAATCTCTGTCGAATTCAGACAGCTTCATTAACTTTAGCATACATTGAAAACTAATTAAATCTGCACTAAATATTTATTTCCGTTGCCTAAATCCGATTAATGACAAGGGATTACTAAACGGATAAATAAGCACTGCCAGTCGTCCACGGAAATTAAACTGCTTCGCTCTTCTTGGAACACTTGTCAGCTTCACATTTTAATTTTTTTATCGAAGGTGTCTTGGAAAATTTTTCAGTGTGTCTTCTGTTCTCTTCAGGAAGCTCCAGTCACAACTGGTTCAAAAGTCATTGGGAAACATTCTGATTTCACGAGCTTCAATTCCCTGAGGAAATTAGACTAAAAACATAAACAAAACAGCTAATGGATGTAATTTTAATAAATAGGTTTCGACGGTTTATCCGTCCGTCTGCACGATCAAGATAAATCAGAAGCTCAACTTATGACTCTGAAACGTTTATAAAATATTCAGATTCTACAAAAGAAAACCCACGTTCTTTTCTGTTGCTGTTTGTACTCTTAAGATAAGCAACTAGAAGCCAGAACCCGCCAAGATGTTGTAACTGTTCAGTACAATAACTCAAGGAACTTTTTTATCCTAGTAACCTTAAATTTTACTTATGTGTTAAGGCTATTCAACACGAAGACACATACTCCATTCTGGTTTTGTTAAGATTCTGGGTTTATAGATATAGGCCACAAGGTCACAAAATGCATAGCAATTACAGGCTGTAATCAAGGTGGCTCCATTTAGATTCTGTATTTATTGTGATACAGTTTGGACACATAGAGAAGGAGTTTTGGACCAGATTCCACCACTGTCCCATTTTCAATAAGTAACGTTATCAAATTAAATAAACAACTAATGATCTAGAATATCTGAAAGCTTAGATAGTAGACAAGTCCCTATCTGAACAACAAATATCTTAATTTATGAACATTCAAAACTTGGCTCAGCATTTTACAATTTTCTTTGTTTTTAATTTGGTAATCGGGATCTGAAGTAAACTCATAAGTCAACAGCTTTGTTATTGCTTATAATGTCAACAAATAATTTTGCAGAATGTCCAATTCCCAAAGAAAGCTTTCAAAGTTGTAGGTGTACCTTATAGATGAGGCACCTTATCATCAAAACACAACATTTTCGTGGATGAGGATTTAGGCAGGTGTGAATTTAGACAGACCGTGTGCCTTCGAAGTGGATGCTTCTATACTTCTTTAACGCCTGCTCCAAAAACGTTTTGAAAATTTTCAAAAGACAATCTGTACCCGGAAACATACCTACACAATAGAAGTCGGAATTGCCATCGCGATATCGTTCTTCTCATAACCGTAAACAACCTCATATTATATCTACTAGTTCAAGATCTGCTTTAGTAGAAGAAAACAAAGCGAAGTTGATCGAATAAAACAACTGTTGCTATAACCAATAAGAAAATGATTTATAAGACAAGTTTTGTGTGTCTGGGCAACTGCTAGGCTCGCTGTGAAAATTAAAAATAAAATAACAATAAAGATTACGCAGTATGTGATTGTATTTATGTATTTTTGTATAGGAAAGTAAAAATTTGGTGGTAACCAATCATTAAGACTAATATGCTTTAATATTCAACTTGTATAAATAAGTATTAGTTAGGTATCAAAAAATCAACTTAACCTTCTTAACATTTACATTGCTAATCTGTATGTGATGGCACAATTTAAGGGCATTAATTCTTTGTTTGTTTTTGTAAATGCTCAATTGATTTAACATTATACGCTTCGGAACTCTTCAGTTTATGTCCAAGGTTTTGTAATGACAGAAAAAAAAAAAAAGCTGCCGAATTGATCATTGTTTTAATATAAGATTATAAAAAAGGCGTCTAAACAGAATTTGCAGTTTTTATAAACATACACCAGCACTGATAGAATCTAAAGAAGAATGTCTAAATGTGGAATTCCTATCAATGCTTGTGATTGACTGTGACGTCACTTGTAAGCTATGCTGCTCGCTATTGTGTGTTTTTTGTGATACCATTAACAAGTGATAACAAGTGGACCATACATCCAATTCTGTTGCTACGGACATCATGAACTTCAATTAATCCACGCAAGGTCGTAGTTATTTCATGAAATACAAGGGGCTACGATTAGGATTATTCGTAATTGTCGCGATCCGATAGCAAGAGACCATTAAAAAACAGAAAAAATGTATTTTCCATTATCCGGACGCCACATTGAAATGCCTTCATTAGAAGAGCACATAAGGGAAAGAGAATCACAAAAATATTTGGAGATTGGAAAGGAAATGGCTTCAAACGGCACTCAACTGACAACCTCCAAATATTTCAGTGATTCTACTGCCCTTACGCGCTCTTCTAATGAAGGAATTTCAATGTGGGGTCCGGCTAATGGAAAAATACAAAAACAAAATTTTCCGACGATACTTTCTCCTCCAAACGGTTCTTGGATCTGCCCAGCCCTCTGTTGAATGGGTACCAGGTTTCTTTCCCGGGGGTTAAAGGCGGGCGGGCGTCGGACTGACCATCCGAACTCAACTTAGTCCCGTAGGTCATGGAACGCAGGGAGCGACCCCAAAGGCCACAAACGCCTGCTGTGGGACATTTTAACTTAACCAAAACAAAATTAGGCTAATGTGATGTTACTATTTCAATTGCCGAACACAAAAGCAGCAGCTAATATTAATATTAAAAAGACCTTAATAAGGGGTTAATGTTATACTGTTATCGTGAAACAACGATTATTAGAAAATTCGGAAATAAAAGTTCTTGCTATAAGCCAGGCAAAACGACGAAATTGAAAGCGGAAAATTTATCAGGGCTTCGGTAAAGAAACCCAGTCTCCCCATTAGACAGAGGAAAGGTGGGATCGGAGGAGAAATTATAAAGAGAAATATCCCTAACCTTTTTCAGGGACCCTGTACGTAGAAAGCATCCCCTACAACTTGAGCTGTAATGTAAAGTCTGCAATGAGAAATTCTGATTTAGATGTTCTGTATTAGTTGATTGAAATGTCTTAAATGTAAATTTTGAAATCTCACTTGCAGTTTATTACCATTATATACATAATTATTTATCTATATCTAATGTATACGCCCAGTCATCACGCAGTATGTGATTGTATTTTTGTATAGTAAAGTAAAAATTTGATGGTAACCAATCATTAAGACTAATATGCTTTAATTAATATTCAACTTGTATAAATAAGTATTAGTTAGGTATCAAATAATCAATGACGGGAGAACAATGTGACGGCTTTTAGTTGAGATAAGAGTATTTTAAGTAGATTTTTTTTCTGTTTAAATATTTTTAATTTATTCATTCCTGTCGAAAAGTGTCTCTAAAGACTCTTCAGTTCCACGTCGCTGAGGGTGAGCTTCTGCATCTAATGCTCGTCTGGTCTGCGCTTGTAGTAGGCGAAACAAAATCGAACATTTAAATTTAAATTTTAATCTAGTAGACTCAATAGGCTAACATTAATGAGTTAGTTTTTTTTTTCTCTGGCTCTTCTCTCATAGCTTCACACACACACAGAAGGAGTGATAAGAGATATTTAACAACAATAAATTTGAATGTAGTCCCCGTGACCTAATGGATAAGACGTCTGACTTCAGATCGTAAGGTTGCAGGTTCGATTCCTGTCGTCGACGTTTCATAGTAAAAATTATTTCTATTTTCACAGGAAATTAAAATTATTTTCCAAACACAGAGAAAGTGCGTTAGACACAGACAGTCCTGGAAAACTACATTTATATACAATATCACTTGACAATCCTTAATTTAGAATAGCATAAGGAAAGGCTAGAGATTTTGGATCCCACTGAATTCAAACAGAAATGTATCTTCCAGAAAAAATAATTTAAATTCACGGAAATCAAAATTCCTAAAATGCTCAGATAATGAAAGTGGTTCCCAGAAATAATCAAGTATAAACTCAAATCTTCTGCACCAAGATGAATAATACGGTATCACAAACACTGGCGCCATCAGAGTCAATGCGCCAACTGATTAGAGAAGGCAGCTATGTTTATCTTCCTATGATTTGACTTAATTCTTCAGCCGTTTGCAAATTCTCCTGTTGAGATTTTAAATAAAAAAATAAAAAAAACACGAGAAAACATGAAGGAATTGACCCCAAACCATTATTCTTGAAATAATCTTGATTTAGACTAGTATTATTTCTAGTAAAAACCACTAGTTCTATCAGTTTTTGAGGTTATTTTACAAAAGAAACAACAGGAAAACTGTTTTTGCTTCAAGGGCCAACTACTTCATTGCTTGCTGAAGCCGTGATTCATTGCAAAACACAGCCTTTAAATTTAGGACCGTGTGCACACCCTGGGTGACTAGTAAAAAACAAACAAACCCGTAGCACCCACCCTAATCCCAAATGACCAAACACACAATGTAATAAGTACTTAGAAATCTATTTAGACATAAACAAAATAGAGACACGTAGCATTCTTACCTATATTTTTAATACATAATTCCTTTTTATATCTATTATTATTTTTTTATCCATAATATTTTCCCTTTTGTTTATTTGATTATATGTTTACTGCGTAAAGAAATGATAAACACGCTCTGCAACTGTCAGCTAGGTTGTTTTCCAATTCCGTATTATAAGATTTTTTGTTTTGTTTTACACGATTTTGATATAACAGGGCCCTGAAAAGTAAATCAATTCTTTTTTTATGTACAATGAGTCCTTTTCAAAACAACCCAAGAAAAATGTTAATTTTGTTCAAGATACCATAAAGACGAATTCACCATTGCATTCACACAATACTTCGAACAGTGAAAATGAATTATCCCAACACAAAAGCGTTATTACGAAATGGCACTTAATGAAATGAGTTATATTTTACATTAATTTTAATTTATAAGATAAAGTCCGTACACGCAACTAAATTGAATATTATTATTTTGTTAGAAATTGTGTATTAAATTATGGAGCCAATTCCACGTTGTTCAACATTCACTCTATCTATTTTTACACTAATTTTTTTTAACCTATATTCTGTAAAACCCCTGTGAAAACAAAATTGGATAGATGTAAAAGAAATTTACTTTCTAAATTCCAGTATTTTCAATCGAATTTCTTACTGACTCAATGCAAACACTAGAATGCACGCTTATCTTAACAGGTTTTCAGACAGTTTTGATTACAGATTCACTGATTAATTAATACTTGATGGGAATTATTTAAACTGAAATTAAGTTTTGGTAAGTTACGCTTTTTCGAGAAGTTTTCAGTGAATTAGAAATTGGAACCTTGATTGTAAAAGAGTAAAAACAAAACAAAACAAAACAAAAAGTAGACATAATTGAAACGGAAAAAAAAAAGCTATGTAATTTTTTTATCTTGGTTTAAAATAAAAACAATTCATATATTCGGATTTATTTATTGGCTGCTACTGATAAGCTGATATACATACATATATTATATAATCGTATAACATTTTATATAATCGTACTGAAATATAATAAAAAGAAAATGCGGATTCACTATGAAATAAATAAATGAATAAATAAAAGAATAAATATTAGAAATGTATTTGAATAAATTGAAGTTTTATAGTAAAATACTCATTAAAATTTTTTGATGATCTAGGATAATAAATAAACAAGAAGTGGAATGAATTTAAAGGAAATAATAACTTCTTTACTAATAAGTTTGAAATTGAAGAACCAAAAGTAAGTAAGTAAATAAATAAATAAATAAATAAATAAATAAATAAATAAATAAATAAATAAATAAATAAATAAATAAATTAAAAACAAACAAACAAACTGGACTTCATTTCTTTAATACTAAAATAAATGAGAATTACACTTTTATATTTTAAAACTTTATATTAATACGAAGATTAACTATTAATTTTTTTTCCATATTATAAGAAACACATTTTTAATTCTGACACAAAAACACTATTTATGAATACTTATCCAAATTAAAGGCAAATTTATATTGAAATCTTTGATATGTTACTTACGATTTTTAGAATACAGTTGTGATCTGATAATGAAAAAGAAATTAATAGAAAATGTAATAATTAAATACCGTACTCTATTTGATTTATAAATACCAAAAGTTTTATTGTTTGTTTTTTATTATTATTCTTAAGTTGTATTTAAAAATAAGATGGTTTGCCAATTTTGTTTGATTTGGAATTTCTAAATGTATCTGTGATAAATCATACAGAAAGAAAAAGAAAATGAAGTAATAATTATAATAATAGAAACTATATAACTATGTTTTTTATTCTATAGTGTTATCTATAGTTAGATATGTATATATAGAAAATCTAAAATTTGTCTTTGTACTTTTCTAAACTTACAATACGGGTTTTTCCTTTTAATACATATTTCTTACACGTATTATTTCCAGTTAAGTTGGGAAAGAAATTGGAATTATTTTTGCTACCGGTACCTAAATCTTCGATTGTGAACAGAAACTAAAAGTATATGCTGTACTTAAAATTTTAGCATTTAAAAAATAAATAAAATACAAGGATTTGAAAGTTTTATAATGTAGGCTTATTATATATTTGCAGAATCCTACTAGCTCACTGCCAGTAAAAATGAGATTTAAGAAAAATTATTAAATAAAAATAATGTAAAACGTCTTTATGGTTTTCAAAGTCTATCAAAACGTCATAAAAATGCCTATAAGGAATTACATGTATAAATACTGTACATATAAATTCGAATTCTGAGTAGGCCTAATTTTTGTCCGATAAATGCGGAACTAAATCCGTTTAATTAGATAATCTATTTCACTAAAATGTAATTACTAATAATTAAACCTAACAAAACCTTATATAAATAAGAAGGTAACTACTTACACCAAATAAGGGAAAAATAAATGTTTAAAAATACAAAGGCAAAATGAAGGAATGTTTCGGCGTGCATCCCCGAATGCAAGTCAATGGCGTAATTTATCGGAACAGCTCAATGATTCCAAAACCTGTGGCGCTTCTTAAAAGGTAGAAAAAGACTTGAAATGCAACTTAAAAATTCCAGATTTCCCAGCTTTTTTTAGGAAATTTAGCATAAAAACAAAAAAAAAACCGTTTTCACCAATCCTCCAAACTTTATAATCGCTTTTCACTTTCCGTAAATGTTAGTGTGAATTACAGTTAAAATAAGATTTAATATACTTATTTATAAGTACTTATTATAAGCATAAGTACTTGAAATTAAATTAATTATTCGCCTTGAAACATATTTCTTATTTCTGGATACTTATATTTCATGCAGATCAAATAATAGAATAGAATTTATTTATTAATTATTTCTGGATACTTATATTTCATTGCAGATCAAATAAATAAATAAACAAATAAATAAATAAATAAAATGTAACAAATGTGAAAGTCTTATTTAAGACATACTACCAATATAAAATATTTCAGTAATTGACGTTTATATTGAATTTTGTAACCAAACTTTTATTTTGTAGATCTCAATTCATTAACATCTAGTTTATTTTTGTTATTTTTTATTAATTAATTATTTCTTTGAACAGAACCGTAAACTATCACCACCTTTATAATAATAAACTTAAATCAACACAAACTTTTCTGCCTCTAATATTATATATAGTTAATGGGAAAAGAATATTTTGGAATAAAAAACAAAAGAATATAGTTTAATGTTGTTCCAATTTCAAGCATATTATAATTATTAATGTGTTTTTATATAAATGCACCCTATTTATATAAAAAAACCATTTTGCAAGTTTAAAAAAAAAAAAAAAAATTTTCATATTTTAAGATAATAATAATTGTAAAACTAATAATTGTCCGTATTGTATTAATTTTATCCGGCTCAATAATTTCCATTATAAAATTATTCAGAAAAGTGTAATCATAATACTATATTAAAAATTATACATCCAGTTAAAATTTAATACAACATGGCTAATAATTAGTTTTTTTATGAAGTACTGTGTATGTTATTGTATCTTCAGTGATTATAAAATGATTTTTCCAATATCACAATGATTTCGTACTTGCAAATGAATGTGCACAATGAATATGTATTAGCAACAGCTATTAAATTAACTTTTATTTAATTGTCCATTACAAGAGCTTTTGCATTCATATTAAAGAATTCACTTTTATGAAAAATTAATATTAGTATATTTCAAAAAACATTTTGAGATATAAACAATGAATAATCAATGAATATATCAAAGTATTGAATTAAACTATTTTTATAAAGCGAGATTGAAAGCGACATTAATGTCAATTTAATAAATTTAATAATAATAATTACTCAAATGCATATTATGAATAACTCTTTATTATTTATATAAAAGCTTTTTTTTGTATCATTTATTATTATTAAATTATTTAATTTATTATTAAATTTGTTTCATTGAAATGGAGTGTATTTACCAAATTTTATGTTTATTAATTGTATTCAATGGAGGTTAAAAATATTGGATTTTATAATTACTTTTCTAATGAATATTTTGAATCTTTTATTTGCTTTTGGGAATGCCACCTCGCCTGACAATAAACTAGTTCAGAAACGATTAGGACACTATCTCACATGAAGAAATAGTAAATATTGTGAACTTCTTAAATTGCTGTAAATTAGTAAACTTCTTCTAAAACTTGCAATGCATATAAATATGTGATAGTTTTATTTTTATATTTCTGTAAGACAATTGTAACATTATTAAGGAAATTATTAGGGGATCTTTTTTTTAGGGAAATTAACGTAAATTAATTAATTAATTTTCGTTTATGTTAGATTTCAGTTCTTCCATCCATAATTTTACAAGTTATTATTATTATTAATGTGTCTTAAAAAGAAAAAGGAATTCATGAAGTTCTTTAATTTATGTAATTTATCTAAAATGATAACCACTTTTTTAACTTTTAATTAAGCCTACCACTATCACTAACTTTTTTCCTAAAGCCAATGAAATAGACAAAAACGGAAGCTATGTTTTTCCATTTTTTTTTCCATAAAATTTTGTGAAATTGTGATTTTTTTTTTTCAGAGTCTTTGGATTAGGTCTAATATGTGACGACATATATTATTTAAAATATCTAAAATAACATCAAGTATCTATTAAATACAATTTTGAGCCACATAATTTAACCTTAATTTTCATATAAGTACTTGTTTCTTAATATTGGGCAAAACAAACAGTTGTGAAGTGTTTCACATCCTCACGCTATAATAGGGTTGGCTTCTGTCTTTCACTACTGTTTGCTTTGCCTAATACTGTACGTTCGTTTTAAGAATAAGCCTAAATACTCCCTTCTGAAAACATGATTCCTTATGAATTGAATGGCTTATTTCTATTTTCTCCTTACCGTCCCTAGAAACAATTCTTCTAATCGTCTCTTCGCTGTATTTCAAGTTGATAATCCCTTAAATGCATAATCTCTTTCGTACAATCTTTAATCACAAAAATTATAAACATCAAAAACTCCTCACCTGATATTTCAATTTTCTGATCGAAAATCTTTATCCAGGGATAACACACTTAGAAGAGAACATCTTTCTCCTTCTAAGAGATGACCAACAATGAGTTTAAAGCATAAGTGTGAAATGAACATGAGTAACGTGGATAACAATCAAAACGTGAAATAATAAAAAATAATACAAAAATTATTAATTTTTAAATTCTAAAATTTAAAATTTTTTCTTCTTCAGTCCTTTTTCTAAAATTTAATTTTTCTTATCCATTCCTTTTCCTAAAATTTAACTTTTCATATCCAGTCCTTTTTCTAAAATTTAATTTTTCTGATTCTTTTTCTAATTCAGAAATAAATAAAGAGAAATTTCGTGGATAAAGATTTTCGATCAGAAAATTGAAATATCGGGTGAGGAGTTTTTGTTTTTTATAATTTTTTTGTGATTAAAGAATGTATTTGAAGATTTACGTATTTCTTAATTCATTCGTACAATGTTTTTTTTGTAAGTCTGCAAATAAATCAAATTTGCATGTAACAAACCAATCGTGTACATAACGACAGACAATGCTCAATTATTATTGATTATGTGTCAAAACTAAGTCATTTTAGAATGTACAAAGAATTTTTTCCATAAAACTTGTATACCTAACTTTAATTATGTGATTTCACAGAAATATCGAGTTATGGAAAGATGAATTATAAGTAATAATATGGTCATACAATAGAATTTTTTATAAACTTTTAATCGTTATTCTTTATTAGAATTAATTTTTAACACTCCAACTCTAAGTTCCGCTTTCATTTCGAACATCTTCTTCCAATTTTCATTGTTTATTTGAATGAAATCATTAATTTAAAAATGATAATCAGTTATCTGAATCACCGAAATCTATTCTTTACATTGAAAAGCTAAATTCGGTTACAATAACGATTTTACCATTCAGATCTATAGCAAATCACTCAAACAATGAGTTTTTCCCAATAGATCCCAATTCAATCAATTAACTAAAAAATATAAAGGGTAACTATATATATATAAAAAAAAAAACATTTCAAAAACTTAAACTAAATGAATTTTTTTTTTTTCAGTTTTTAACAAAACCTGTATTGCTTTGAAAAATCGAGAAATTTCTATAATCAATTTTATTTAAAAATGAATTAAATTGCAATAACTGCCAAGATTTATAATAGGCTTATTTATGGCTTCATAATAATCATAATACGTTTCTATATTTTTAATTCAAAGTAGAATAAAGTGATATATATAAATATTGAATTAACCATTGCTAAGTTGGATACAAAGATACAAGATAAAAATTCTAAATAAAAAAAAATCAATTGAATACAGTGGAAACTCGATTAACCGTCACCTTCGGGACCGGGACTGTGACGGTTAACCGAATAGACGGATAACAGAAATTTCGCAGTAAACATGTACAGTAACGAAATTTCAAAGCTGGTTTGGGACGAATGGCAAACAATAAATTAATACAAAGAAAAATCTATCGGTAACAAATAGATATCGTCAAACACCAAACAAATAATAATAATAATAGAAACATAAAACAGTACTAGGTAATAAGGTTTACATGTTAAAGCTGTAATCAGTCATCTTCTTCTGTTTCTTCGAGGCTCGAGCTTTTTTTCGCGGCAATGTCCCGTATTTTACGGAGAAGTATGTTTTGCGATCGATGACGGATAAAAGAGAGTGACGGTTAATCGAGTTTCCACTGTACAATTATAGCATTTCTGTCACTTTTAAAACATGCCATTTACGTTGACACTTTGCTAACCAGTTGATAAATAACTTTCAAATAGATTTTAAATAGACTGAAGAAATAAGTAATGAAATAAAAAAATAAGTAAAAAAGTAAAAATTTTAAAGAAATAAGAATTGATAAAAATGATTCTAAACTTTTCTAACTTCTAAAAGTTTTATAATTAGAAATTTTAGGAGTTTCTAAATTTCTGAAATTAGAAATATGTCATTTTATTTTGGAAGAGGCTATTTACATAGGTTCCGTAAAATGTTTTATTGAATGGTTACTACTGATAACCGTAATATTTACTGTATTAGGCTACGGTAATGATGAATTTTGTTATGTGATCTCTAAGATGAAAAGTTTACATTTACTTTATTGGTAAATATAACAATATAGTTTCAAGATTATTGTCAATGAATTTTAGCCGTTTTAACTTCTAAAAGGATAAAAATTCAGGCTCGTCTCATTCGCTGGGAGTGTTTGCTATCCGTGTATTCCCTTCCCATAATAACTTTTGAACTGCTGGATGATTCTTCTTAAAACTTGGTATGTGTATTTATGGACGATCGAATTTTTATACTGGAAATCTTTCCCAAACGGGTCCTTGTCGAAAATTAAGAAAGTGCCAAAAAATCCCATAGAAAACACTGGAAACTAAACAATAATTTATAAAAGAAACAAGTGCAGCACCTGATCAAAATAAGAGAAAAGAAAATTGCCCTTCTGACTCGATTATGCGGAAGGAATTGGGAACGGGGATTGGGCTGATGAGTCCGCTGAAGGACGAAACCGCCGTTCCCAATTCCTTCCCCACAATCGACTCAGAAGGGCAATTTTCTTTTCTTTTATTTTGATCAGGTGCTACACTTGTTTTCTTTTAATTATTCACAGCACGTTAAATGCTTCTATTAAACAATGGATTTCTATCCTATTTCCGTTAATATCTCACTGTTTTTTAAACCGTTAATATTTAAATCCTTAATCCATTAATTTGTGCGCGCTTTTGAAATGATTAAAAATAATTGGATTTCGCTAACTTAAGTAAGTAATACGGATTAATTTCTTAGAAAATGGAAAATTTCTACCCTTTTGTATTCAGCAGTTAATTAATTTGAAAATAAACGTACGCTTTTCGTTATTGGCCTTCCGGATTATAACGAAGGAATTAGAATATTATAAATACGGCATCCGAATTTGTAGACTTTCAATGTGCTAATGGAGTTTACGTCTTAAAACGTGCCGAAAACTGCTTTTGGAAGTATAATGTATAAAGACACAGTAAACATTTTTCTTTGATTTCAATATAAGCTTGGATTGTGGATGATTTGGGTGTTAGATCAATTTAACTCAAACATAACACCAACAATGTGTACGGACCAAAACAGTAAGAAAACAAAGAAGATATATATATTTTTTTTAAGATAAGATTTTATGATTCTGCTACCAGAATCATAAATTTAAAAATACGATAATTATAAAAATTTATATCGATGTCTGTTCGGGACACCGAATTTCGAATATTATTTAGGCAAGTCTTGGGTCGAGTTATTTTTTGATTCTACGCTTTATAAGGGAAGGTTAATTTGGTACAAGAATCAGAAGTAAGCTCAAGCGGAATAGCTTGCAACTAGTATTAAGATCTCACTTACTCTACATTGCAATTAAATATTTTTATTTTTAAACTACTAATCTACTGACACGCTGTTGTAAAAGATATAAAAAGTTTTAATTTTAAAATGTTTTTTTAATTGATAATTGCTAGTTTTCATAACAATAATTTCCAAAAATTGGGCAAAATATTACTTATTTTCTTAATAAAAACTAGACATAATTTTGGAACTGAAAATTATTAAGTCATTCAGGAAGACTTATTTATTCCTGATCTTCTACAGTTTTTATAAAAATTGAAGAGAATCTAAAAAAAAATCTCAGTGTTGACAATCATAACTTTTGTAATAAAAGATCTTCAACATCTCACAATTAAATGTAATATTTTACATTTATTATTAAAAAGCAAATTTTCGAGGGAAATATGCCCTCTTTCTCAAGCCTATTTACAACAATAAGTTAGCAAATTTTTTTTGAATAATCAAAAAATAATAATTATATTACATTTAATTGTGAGATGTTGAAGATCTTTTATTACAATAAATATTGTAGGAGAAAGTATCTATAAAAAAGGTATGGAACAATCATTTAATCATAAGTTTTGGCAATAACTGTATTTGCTTTTTTTTTTTTAAATACAAATTGAGAAAATAAATAAAACTTCTTAATAAATAACTTTTAATTAAGATTCTCTTATATTTTAGCTATTATATAAAAAAAAATGCCGATAGATTGTTTTATAAAAATCTGATATTTTTTTTTTTTTTACATACCACAAATTTGATATTATTATTATTTTTAAAACCAAATCTTTGTTTTAAAAACCGATTATAAATCAATCCATTTAAAAAATTGATACTGCAAATGCTTTCACATATATTAAACAAAGTTTCCAGATTTTTCACTGCATTGGTGTAGATGACTGGAATAACGGAAGAGGAAAAAAAAAAAACCTAAAGAATTTACTTCCATCTTAAACTATTTGCTGTTGTCGCTCAATTTAGGTAAAGAATAACAATTCTCTCGAAAATTGCTTATGTAGTTAAATACTTATCTCCCTGTAAAAAATAAAGAAATATAAAAAAAACAAAAAACAATGATTTTGCTTCTTTAAAGAAGCTGTGTGATAATAAAAGACTGCCAGGAAGCTTTACGTATATGATTGGAACCCGGAATTTATTGGTAAAGAGAAAAGGGTATATTATTGTACATTGTTTCTTCGACAGAGTGGGCATTAGAAAAGAAACTCATGTTAAGTTTTTGAAAATGTATAAATTATAAGAAAGAAGAGTCGGCCATCTTGGCTAGTTTTTAATTAAAAATTAGTAATTACTTCAAAATAAATGTATGCGATATCGACCATTTATTATGAATTAATTACTAATTGTTAATATTTCAGCAATTCGAACTTCCTTTTTGAGGATTTTTGGGGAGTGGATTTAGAATTCAAACGTTTAATGAAACTGTTCTGTTACAAAACTATTTTATCCCTTTTCAGGGATATAAAGGGAATAATAACAAAGAAAAATAAATGTTTAAAGTAATTAACGTGTGTAAATTGAATTACTGAAGGATTTTAGGCCACCATACATCACAATTAAAAACAAGATTTATGTACAATTAAAATGCAAGAGTACTTTCGAAATGGTCTGCATTTCTTTGTCACTTGTTAAAGAAATGGAGACCGTTTCGAAAGTACTCGTGTATTTTAATTGTACATAAATTTTATTTTTAATTGCGATGTGTGGGGGCCTAAAATTCTTCAAATATAAATGTTTTTTTTTTTTTTTAAAGGAGTTTATAAGATAAATAAAAGTTTATTTCATTTCATTAAAAACGTAGGCAAATCATTATAATTATAACTACAATTTTTATTAATTTTTTAAAGTAAAACATTTTACTTTAATGCTAAAGTAAATACTTTGATGCTAAAATGATCAAAATTGACATAATATTAAAGTTAAAATCAAATTTTAAATATTTAACGAAAGTTTTTCTATCAATCTTTCAAAACATTCCGAATTTGATGGGAAACATCTAGAATATATCACATCTAGAGAAGTAGAAAATTACTGGTTTTAAAAATCAGTGTCTATAAAACCGTACACAATTTAAACCTAAAATTTTAAGAGGATTAAGAGGGATTATTAAGAGATATTAATGAAAGGCTTATCAACATTTACACCCATCCCCTTCCAACCTGTTTCATCCAGTCTTCCCGAAAAGACACGAGGGACAACTGTCACCAAGAAATCTTAATTTCACGTTCTCGAGTCAAAAATAAGACAAAATAGCGACAACAATATTCACAGAACGTAATTTCATTGTTAATGAGTTCTTGTTTCCAGAATAAAAATAAGAGTATTAACTTCTGAAAATAAATCTAAATAAAAAGTAAATTTATTTACACAGAAACGTTTTTAAATACATATATTTTTCTTATTATTTGTTTGGCTATAGTTCATTTAAGATTTCTTGAGACTTAACGAAAAGATGGCCAAGAAAATACTAGAAAGAAATTACAATTTGTAGATCATCGAAATGATGAGTACAAAAAAACGTGGAATACTTGAATTTTTGATGCTGAAGTTAACGCAATAAGAACCATCAGTACAGTACAGTAACTCGTGGAAATCTTACTTTTTTTTCAATTAACGTATTTACTAAAAATTTCTACAAAAATATTTATCTGATTTTTATATCAATATTTATTTTTATTCATCAACAATATCTACTGTAATCTTCCAGTATTTTTATTTTAAAATAGATCAAGAAAATAAAAAAAAGGGAGATCACTAAATGGAATACTCAACAAAGATCTGTCTTAATAAAGAACTCCCAACACGTCGGGAACAAAAACAAGGCGTATTATTTATTATAATAAACTCATCAATTTCATCAAGTTAGGGTAAAATTAGGGTAGGTTGATTAAGCCTAAACACCCACTCAATGCTACATTAAAAAGGTTTATTTCAATTACAATTAAATGGAGTTGTATTTCATTTGCTTCTCCTACCCCATTGGTTATTTTTACAAACAAAATGAAAACGTATACAGATAACTCTTATATACTTGTAATAATATATATATTGTAAGAAAAAAAAATATATATATTATACAATTGTTTTCCGTAATACGATAAGGACGAATTTCAATCTACAGTTAATGCTCACAATTTTGAATTCCTGAATACCGTGGGGGTGATCTACTGGTTAGTTTTGCATAATTGCAAATTAGCGAGTTTGTTATTTTTGACCGTGTTTTAAAAACATAGAAATGTTTACGTAAATTGTCATTATTTTTTGTTTTGTTTTGCACTCTGCCTTGATATTTAGTTTACTTTATGAATTTACTATATTATAAAATTATGATTTACTAACTTAAAGGTTTTTCGACGATCTTCAACAGTTGGTTATTTTATTTGATAGTAGACGATTCTATAACAATATTCAGTAAACGAATTTTAGATGTATAAAAAAGCTTTTTTTTGGGCTTTTCTCGAAGTTGAATTTTTACCTGAATTTTGGAGAGAACTTTTGTTGTTGTTGTTCCTTTCCTTCATCTCCTATTCGTCGATTTCCTCGAATAAAAATAAAATAAAATAAAATAATAATAAAAGTGTCACTTACCGGTGACGCTGGCCACCACGGCCGCCGCATTTTGAACGATAACCGATCCTGGGGTGTGGGTTGCAATTTGGGGGCTAACAACTACACTCGCCAGCCCACTATGATCCTCGTTCATCGCTGATGAACAACGTGTCAAAGTTTTTCTTTTCTTTTTTTTTTTTTTTTTTTTTTTTTTTTTCCCCGCCGGGGAGGGGGGGGGGGGGGTTGGCAGTGCGGAGGGTCTGCCCAGGTTCAAACTTCACACACAGGGTTTTCCTCGGTGGACTTACACCTGAAAGGGCGAGGTACACAATTCGCCTTTACTGGAACTTTG
Source organism: Thereuonema tuberculata (assembly GCA_023159025.1). Taxonomy (NCBI): domain Eukaryota; kingdom Metazoa; phylum Arthropoda; class Chilopoda; order Scutigeromorpha; family Scutigeridae; genus Thereuonema; species Thereuonema tuberculata. The sequence continues at coordinate 15,455,307 of JAFIDM010000007.1, read as the reverse complement.
ACAGAGCCCGTTTGCGAACAGCGTCACGTGATCTCCGAAAGCGAGTCAAAATCGCAGAGGGCGCTACGGCTACCGAATTCACACGCCACAATAATAATAATAATAATAAAAAATTATATATATATAAAACCAGATCAGACCATGCGCCGTTCAGACCAGGGATTGTTAATTAGGAGGAATTAAGGAAAAAAAAAAATTGTCATACAGAGCTTTATGACACCTGACATTTAAAGGTAGCGCTCTTTTACAATAACATCAAAGGTACATTGCAAACAAAATCAAAAATTATCCACCTTTATCTTAAGAACAAGAAACTGTTATATTAAATTAGTTCAAACAAATAAGTTTCAAACAATTTGTTGAACCTAATTTTCGCCTCTTACTTTATCTTCCAATTAATTGCTAAATTATCCAAAAGCTTTGATAACAGTTCGAATCCATGGAAGGCAGCATGCTCTTCATTTTTCATCCAATTTGCACCAACAGTTTCTTCGGCGTCGATGAACTTTAATGCGAATTCCAGAATTTATTACAGAATTTTCAAATCCTGGCCTCTTTCTCAGCAAATCATTTCAATACTTTTTTTCTACTTGAAAATTGCTTAAGCGAACACGAATTTTAGCATTTTAAAATATTCTCATTAAAACGCAGATAAAACGGTTGAATTAATTGCGACGTTGATTTCAAGTCAGTTTTGGAACTCGGGAGCAACTAGTCGACTGTAGGCCTATCAACTGCGGGTCACTAAGATAGTTGCCATGGAAACCAAATCGGTGATTTTTTTTTTCCCTCCTGCGCCATCTTTAACCTCGACAGATATCTCTGGGATATCAATTGTAAAAGCCTAACTGCAGATTAGCAACAACTATCGCGCAAAATCAACAGATACAGTGACACCTACCGTCAATATGGGAAATTGAAAATGAAAAAGAACTGTGCAGGGACTTACATTGTACAAAAACGTCTGCGATCTATACTTTTAGGAATTTAGGAGATGATGTAGGCCAAAAGCTAGATAATAAAAAAAAAAAAAAAAATCGATTCAATTTTAATTTACTATTTATTATTTTGTTTATCTTATATCTAAATATGAACAATTCTTTAGATTCGTAACGGAATTCAAGGTAGCACAGTAAGTTCGCGAGAATTAAATCACTTTTGATTTATCGTGCTCATAAAATAGAATTTATAAATATAATTATTTCTTGTATAGAAAACATGAAATTGTAATTCGGCTAAGTCTTGTAAATCATCTATCTTGTTTTCCGTGAAGTCTCAAATTTGATTTGTTTATGCCCGTTGCTTTTGACTAAAGGAAAGCGGAGTAAAATCTCTCCATGTTGTACTCGAGAAATTCGCGATGTGATCTTCAGAAAAAGTGACTTTTGCCTTTAGCTAGAGCAGGGTTACTCAACATGTGGTGTGCGAACCACTGTACTTGAAAGAAGACTTAGTAATACTTAGACTTAGCGGGTATTTTCTTTTTTGATTTACAAAATTAAATAAAAAACAAAAAAGTTTCCATACCGAAAGGTAAATTACTACATTTTTTTAATATCGTATCGAAATTTTTTAATTTGGGTTTTTATGGTACACAATTTGAAAAAAGTTGAGAACCCATGAGTTAGATCATAATTCGGATCTCAAAGAACGACTTGAGCTAAATCTTGTATTATTATCAGTTTTGCTGAATTTCTAAAAGTTTGCTGTAGCAGTCTTAAAATGCTTGAGAGCCATTAAAGAGGAAATTTTCATTAAGCTGTACACGTCTTATTAGATAAACTTAATTACTTAAGCAACACTAAAAGCTTTTTTTTTTATTTTTTATTTCGCCTTGCTTGGGAGTCAAACCGAGGACCTTCGTCCTCGCTGTCAGGAACGCTAACCATTGGACTACTCTTGGTCCCCCTTACAGTGCTTAATCCTAAGTCAGCTTAGCTGCTGGGCAAGAAAGTGTCACACATACTTCGACTGTATAATTATATTATATTTTTATTTAATCAACACAGATGAATTACAGCATTAAAGTGCAAACAATTAATAGTTTGCTCTTTCCTTAATTCTCTCTACCTTGATAATGATGCCTTGTTAGCCACTGAAACTGTTGGCTTTAATTTTTATTATTTTTATGTTTATTTCCGTTTTAGTTGATTTTCTTTTTTAAATTATTGTTATTTTTATTAATTGCAATTTTAATTCATCTAAATAACAATACAGATGAAACTTCATGGTGTTTTTCTTATTTGTACGAAAGTTGTAAGTCAAATATAAAATTACTGAAAGAACTTAAACCTATTATCATTAAAAACAAAATGCTTTTTTTTTTGCGTTTTTCGTTTTTATTGTAAAGTCGTAAAATAATAAAAAGTTCGAAATTTTAGTTGGTTTTTTTAATTTCTGATGAAGGAAACCGTTTTTGGGACTCATCGAAACATGTCATTTTTATTATTAATGCTTATTATTAATGCTTGTCATTATTACAACCGGACGTTAAATATGTTTATTCCAAGTAAAAACCATTCTTTATTTATAAAAAAAAAAAATAAAAAAAAATTAAAAGATGTGTTTTACTAAGTGACTATATATATATAATGTAAATTTTAACGTATGCATTGAAGTTTATAATAAAGGCGCCGACACACTAAATTAATAAGAAAGGTTAACATTTAAAACAGAACAATGATAAAAAAACGACTAGTTTCGCCATTACGACATGGCTTCGTCTGATAAGTTTACAAAGATTTCAAGAGTGTTATAAGAATTTGACCAACGACAATTAAAAATATTTCTGAGTTGAAAGTGCAAGCCAATGAGATGGAAGAAGGGAGGAATGGAGATGCCTGTGGTCCAGGGACCTTCCTATAGGTCGAAGGCTTGTGACCTAAGAAACTGGACTCTCTTTCTATATATATATATAGCCGGACAATAGTGGGGATTTGAAAAACACCAATACAAAAAACACATCATTGTTTCTATGAAGATAAAGCCAATTACCTTCACGTCCTCAGCGGCGAAATTTGGAAAACAAAAACGCAATATATACTTATTTTAGAAAGCAAGTTTAACGTCCGTAATCATTTATAAATGGAGGGAAATCGCCAACCGGACAATAAATATGCTTTCGCCCATTGAGCCAACATCAACGAGAATTCTGTACAATTGTTTCGTCCTTATTGGGGACTCATCAGCAGAATCTACTCGTTGACTTCTGGCTCGCCGCGCGAAAGCTTACCCAAAAGCAAAGCGATCCCGCGAATGGCCCGCCGGGATAAACAACAATAAAATAAAAAATGATCCTGAAAGATCCAAAATGTTAACCCCTTGTCCTCTCACTGAAAGGCACTAAGGAAATTAATCACAAATAGGCAAATTGAAAAATTCAATAGAAAGCAAGTTTAACGTCCGTAATCATTTATAAATAGAGGGAAATCGCCAACCGGACAATAAATATGCCTTCGCCCATTGAGCCAACATCAACGAGAATTCTGTAAAATTGTTTCGTCCTTATTGGGGACTCATTAGCAGAATCTACTCGTTGATGTTTGGCTCGCCGGGCGAAAGCTCTACCCAAAAGCAAAGCGATCCCGCGAATGGCCCGCCGGGATAAACAACAATAAAATAAAAAATGATCCTGAAAGATCCACAATATTAACCCCTTGTCCTCTCACTGAAAGGCACTAAGGAAATTAATCACAAATAGGCAAATTGAAAAATTCAATAGAAAGCAAGTTTAACGTCCGTAATCATTTATAAATGGAGGGAAATCGCCAATGGGCGAAAGCATATTTATTGTCCGGTTGGTGATTTCCCTCCATTTATACTTATTTTACTTTATATGTTTAGTAATGGAAGTTAACTTTATTCTTATATTCTATACTGTTCTAAATTTTAAGTTGCAAAATATTGATTGAAATCTTTGCTTTACGAAACTCAAAGGCCTTGCTTTAAGTTTTGCTATATATATATGTATAGAGAGAGAGAGAGAGAGAGAGAGAGAGTTTAATTGCGATTGAAAAATTCATTCAGGCTGGCTGAGGCTAGCGCGTCAATTTTTTATAATTTATTTTTAAAGTGAATTTTTGGGTTTTCGTTAAATGTTTTGGAGGTTCCACGTTTCTTTCCGCAAAAAAAATAAAAAAAAAAAAAATCTTTTAATTTATAATGTATAATATCTGTCGATTAGAAACCATTTCCATTTATTATTTTAATCCGGAAATACTTAAGTGATCTAAATACAATTAATGCTGATCACAGCACGTGCGAATCACAACGGATTAATATTCATTGTGGGAGGCCGTAGAAGTTCAGTGTACTCCTTCTAACACTTCCTTATAGTGGGAACTTTTGTCACCCCTTTTCTCAAATGTTTTCTCAAATCACGGCGTTTCATATCTGTAATTATGCGTGTCTCAAAGAAGATCTACAATAAGCTTCTTCACTGGTTCAAAAGTTATTGCAACGCCTACACACAGACAGACTGATTTTACGAGCCCACATTCCATAGAATGTAAAGCAACATAACTAAACATCGTTGACAAATATTTTATCGATTTTTAGGATACAATGTTTACTTTTGCGATAGAGATCCACTTGATTGTTTTATCTGAATGTAACCTAGTAGGGGAATAGACTGACAAGGTGAACAGAATAGGATGTTTTCTTTAAGCAGTGCACTTGGTTGAGCAATTTAATTGTGATTTTAAAAGTTTATTTTTTTTTTCACTAAATTTCATGCTTCTAAAATTGATAGCCAGTCTGCAAATATTTTTTTTTTGGTTGGTTGGTTGGTTCTTCCGAAAAACAAAAAAAAAAAAAAAAAAAAAAAAATAGAATTAAAAAAGTTTCTAAAAAAAAATAAAAAATTACAAAATGGAATCTTTTGATATGAAAGTAAGTGACGAAAATATACAGTGGAAACTCGATTAACCGTCACTCTCTATTATCCGTCATCGATCGCAAAACCTACTTCTCCGTAAAATATGTGACATTGCCGCGAAAAAAAGCTCGAGCATCGAAGAAACAGAAGAAGATGACCTGATTACAGCTTCAAAACATAAACCTTACTATCTAGTACTGTTTTATGTTTCTATTTTTATTATTATTATTTGTTTGGTGTTTGACGATATCTATTTGTTACCGATAGATTTTTCTTTGTATTAATTTATTGTTTGCCTTTCGTCCCAAACCAGCATTGAAATTTCGTTACTGTACATGTTTATTGCGAAATTTCTGTTATCCGTCTATTCGGTTGACCGTCACAGTCCCGGTCCCGAAGGTGACGGTTAATCGAGTTTCTACTGTATTTGACAATTCGTCAGGAACCCAAAGTAGAATTCAGAAATGTTTTCAAAAAAAAAAAAAAAAGCTACTCCTAATAAAGTAGCAACATCCAGCAGTTAAAAACAATATAATGAAAAATAAAAAAATAAGTCGCTTGAACTACTTAAAACCTATCTTCCTCTGAACAATAAAGCAAATTAAAGTACAATTGTGTCTCTACAACAACTTATTTTACAACTGCCCTTATTAAAAGATGATTAATGGCTCCCATTGCTGTTAATGCATTAATAAGTCAGCTATTATTATTTATTTTATTTTTTTAATTCTTTCGAACAGTTTTTTTTTTTACTTTATGTAAAAATGCTAAAAAAAAAGAAAAAGAAAAATGCGATTTTGTGTAACATCATAAATAAAATAGTGATTCAACTTACAGTCGAGCTGCATTCCAACTTCCTTGTCTTCTCCTTGATCACTTCATACCATGTTCATTTATTCTCTTTTGTTTTTTATTTTGTTCCTCCAATCTTCTAACTCGTTGCAAAATTAATTGTCGATATCTTATTTTTTTTTTTTCATTCACAAAACAGTTTACTTTATATACATCGTATCCCAAACATTTAGCTTTCAACTTGTCTCCCTAACTTACGAAAATACAATGGCTATCGAGTTAATGTTTCCCACATGTGGTCATCAATCGCCTCCCGGGGTATCATAGCAACCAAAATGAACTTGTCCACTTAAATGCCTTTAGAAACTACAGAGGAGTGTGAAAACAATGTGTTAAGAGGTGTTTAGCAATACCAATTAACCCACCAAATGTTAGTTTTATTGCATCAACACCATTTCAATGGATACATACTTAACTGTCTAGATAACTGTCTATTTTTACTTTGTAATGAGAGGAAAGTTTATTTTATGTTATTCTATTTTCCTCTTTTACCTATCACTTGAGGAAGAATAATTGAAGAAATTATTCGAAATATAGTACTAGAGTAAAGAAGTTTTTCAAAAGGATTGATTGATAGATTTATGTATATACCATTTCAATGGATTTACACCAACTGATTCTTCAACTGATAATAATTTTTATTCAGTGAATTTTTCGATACCATCAAAATGTGCACTGAATCGCCTGAATGCGAGTTCGAAGCAGATTTGGGATTGATATCTGATGAAGATTTTGACACGAATTCAACTAATTATGTAGAAGACGAAGGTGATGAAGAAAAATTAGAAGACACGGTGAAAATACTAATAAATCACAACAAAGTTCAGGTGCAAATGAGAACTTCTCCAATATTACTATATGACGGGAATCTAAAAGAAGCCCTAAAATATTATCAATCCTCAAAAAAAAAAAAAAATTAAAAAAAACATTTTCAAAACTGAAATTGAAAAATCTACAAAATATGAAAATCTGGCGATTGAAATACATTGAATATGGAAGCAACAACGAATTCAAACAGTACCATTGGTGATATCGGCGACCGGAATTGATAATTTAGAAAAAATTGGGCTGCAACAAAATCTTATCAAAAATATCCAGAAAAGTGTATTATTACGAACATGTCATATCACCCGTAGGTTTCTACAACAGATGGCTTGAGATGAATTTCTCCGCCTACAAGGCTTCCGGAATTTGTCTGAGATAAACACATGTATAATAATAATAACAATTATAATAATAAAGGAACCAGATCGTTTGCTTATGTTAAATCAAAGTTTAGAAAATTGGCAAGTTTATCTCAATTAATAAAACTTGAAAAAAGAATGAATCAACCTGAAAACAGAAAAGAGATAATCGAGGAGATTAAAAAAGAAATGATAGAAAGAATCGAGGATACAGTTTATGAACATAAAGTTATAAATAACGAAGACTTGAAAAGATGGTCTCTTCATACCAATAGAAGATTAGATGGTAACTTTGAATTTAAATCATCTGATACGTTTATACTGAATTAAAAAAAAAATATATCGGATTGTCACAAGAAAAATTACCAAACTTATCTCCAAAAAATATTCATCAGAGAAGTCAGATATTGAACAAGAATCAAAATTATTTCTTAAATCCATTTGGAGAAAAGATAAAAGAAGAAAAAATTAAAGATAAAGTAAGATCTTTAATACGGATCAATCTGGCTTAAAAAAAAAGAATTACACTCCAGAAGGACATTAACATTTAGAGATAGAATCTCTGGTTCAAGTCATTATTGGCTACAACCTACAACCCGTAAAGAAGGAAATTTATTAATAGTGAACATGAATACGGCACCTCCAAAAATTAAATAAAACAATAAATAAACAAATAAAAGAGGAAAATCCAATAATGAGCGCCAATAAACGTGAAACGGCCATTCTGAAATGTCATCTTGTAAATGCTTGGTCTCAATCATTGTTGTTTCCACTATTTTAGGCTT
>JAFIDM010000007.1:15429117-15442610 GCA_023159025.1 Thereuonema tuberculata | reverse complement strand
AACATTACCGAGAAGGGCCGAATTTAACGCGGGTGAAACCGCGGGGCACAGCTCGAGAAATATAAATAGCTAGGCTTATAGAAAACACTTTTTAATGTTCACTGATCAAGAAGCGCTTGTTTAACTAAGCTTAACTTATCAGAATTCAAAAAAATTCTAGCATAATTTTTGTAATCTGTAATAGTAATTATTAGTTGTAATTCTGTAAGCATTTCTCTCACCTGTTATAGATCCGGTTGAAGTTTTACTACCAGTGCTCTTCCTTAGAACATGTATCCGATCTCTGTAGAATATGTTCATTACGATCTCACCCAACAGAATGGACCAAACTTATTAAAAACGATCAAGATTCGACAAGTGTTGCAAGTAAAGGTCGTAACGAATAAAATATAACAATAGAAATCAATATTCATTAGTTAAGAAGAAGAATTACATTATTTGTGCCAGAAATTTTTATCTTTAGTAATGTTAGAACAGTACTTCAATCTTAAAGTTAGTTACCGTCAATTCATTGTTAGTTTTCATTGAGAATCGCCCAACGGTGGCTGAGTGGTCTACTCATCGGGCTGTTAAGGTAATTCGTAAAGATCAAATCCGACAAATTTTTTTTGTTTTTATTTTCACGTCTTATATCCTTCCAAAGACTGGGGAAATAGCAGCAATTTTTTTCTCCAGTCTTCCCTGGAATTCTCCCTCTCTCTACCTGTGGGACATATATTCACAATATCTTCTCACAATACTTCAAAAGTGTCGTAGCTCCTAATCTGTTTTCAGAAAATAACCGTCAAATTTTAAAGAAGCACGCCTTTCTTTTTTTTTACTAGTTTTTTTTTTTAATATCCTTTTCCCTGAGTTTCTTGCTGTATATAATAATAACAATCTACCAAGAAATTAATTTCTTGATTAAGTTTGCTTTAAGTTTTTTATAAAATAACTTTTCCAATGAAACACAGTATCTTAATTTTAGCAGTTATTAAAACAAACAAAATTCCCATTTAAAACCTATGAATTCTCATTTAACACATTTAAACCTATGGATCCCCATTTAACACATTTAAACCTATGGATCCCCATTTAACACATTTATACCTGTGGATCCCCATTTAACATATTTAAACCTATGGATGTCCATTTAACATATTTAAACCTATGGATGTCCATTTAACATATTTAAACCTATGGATCCCCATTTAATACATTTAAAATCTATGGATCCCCGTTCAACACATTTTAAACCTATGGATTCCCATTTATCACATCTAAACCTATTTAAGCATATTGTGTCCTGAGATTGAAATAAGTGAATTATGATATTTAATAAAACTTCTTAAAGTACAGATAAAAAATATCTGGCAGTAAAAATATAACACTATCTTAAGATGACGTTGAAAAACTCGTTCACTCTCTGCCACCACACGTTCACAGTTTTAGAGCATGTTGATAAGGGATCCCATTTAAACCTATGGAATGAAAGTACTTTTTATAAGAACTGAAGATACCATCCTCACAACAAAAGCAAACAACATGTCGCTGCAATCTGACAGCAGACCACTTGCTTTCACAACGACGAACAATATTGATCTAACTGATCAACCACACGAATCTCTCTTTGACACTTTCCAAGTAAAATCGCGATTAAATTTCAACGCCTTCCAATCAGTAATGTGTTCATCGATCCGCTAGTTTTCATCTGTGTGCCACAATAAGTTAAGTCTTAGCTTCGTTTCATATGCTCATCGGTGAGGGATGTGCTACTCTTCTGTCGGTTCGAATCCGTGTATCTAAGTATTATTTTTTTCTTCTCTTATGGCCGTGTGCACCAAACTATAATTAACTTTGATGGCTGCATTGTGGACGTAGCTAAAATTAGTGGGGGGGTGCCTTTGTTTTAAAATTTTAGCCTTTGTTTTAAAATTGTGTGAAAGGAAACAAACATGTATAAAAAGAAAATTTATTCAGAAACTTGATAAATTTCTTTTTATACATGTTTGTTTAATTTCACACAATTTTAAAACAAAGGCTAAAATTTTAAAACAAAGGCACCACCCACTAATTTTAGCAACGTCCACAATGCAGCCATCAAAGTTAATTCTAGTTTGGTGCACACTGCCATTAATGTTTTTTTCTCAACGTCTGCGTGGATTTTTTTTTTTTTTGTTTTTCTTGTTTTCCTAAAGTTCTTTCTATTTTTTTTTCTAACTTTTTTTTTTTTATTTTTCCTTTCTTTTATTATTTATACTTCCTTTATTATTATTCTTAACTTGTTTTTTGTTAGATCCATCCTTTATGTATTCCATAAATTTTTTTAGAATTTAGCAAGCCCTTAGGGTATTCCAGTTTCGAGTTCCATTAATGTAACTACGATAAAATATACATAATCTTTGAAAACTGTGCTTTCCATACGGATAAGAGAATCAAGTAACGAAAACAAAACTTACCTTGGACTGAACTGGAATCATTGGGAAGCCAATTGGAATCCTATACAGAAAGACGTAGAATTGATTCATTGCAACAATTTGTCTTTGAATCTGATCGACTCTTCTGCTACTGGTTTTCGTCTTAATCCTGTGAAACAAAAAACTAATTTATAATTGACATTTATGAACTTAGATGGCTTAAAAGAAAAGAACTTTTAACGAAATATTTAAAAAATAAAAGAAGATTTATGGATTAGAAATTGACTGAATACATTGGAGTATATACCGAAATTCGAGGGAAAAAAACCCTCCAGAATAAAGGAATATATTATATACAAGACAATTTTCGAAGATTAGAATAATATGTTGAGCGGAATACACTAGGAGATCTCAAATTTTATTTTTAGCTCCCCACCCCCACTGCAATAAAAAATTACTCCCCCGCTTTCAATTTAATAACCTCATTGTATTAGAAATTGAGAGTTTATTCCTTATAAATTAGTAATAACAAATGTAAAGACACTAAATTGATAACAAAGTTGAGTCATTACAGACTTTACAGGGTTGGACATTACATCAGTTGGACTCTTGTCAACCCGGTAACCTCTTCTGGGAGCCATTTTTCGAGAGCAGAATGTACGTTTTCACAAGAATAACTGTATCCTAGACGGGCACCAGTATGCTTCACCTGTGTACAACGTGGGCATGCACTTGACTTCAGTACGAGCCTCTTGACATTGAACATGCATTAGTGACCGTGCGATAATTCACAATGGCAGGCAGGAAAAGTGGTGCGTTCCGGTTGGCATTATAGCAGCGTCCTTCCATTATTAAGCTTATATATGAGTCGAAAGGTAAGATCTCTGCAGCAAGACGTTTATTTGATGAGGAATATGGTTTTTCTCTGAAACATGAAAGAATGACTGAAATCAAGAAGACATTGGTTCTGATGCAACATAACATGATGCGAAAGGGTCACACAACACAATCACTACTGAAGAGAAATAACTCATCATCACCGAAGAGATAGTCAAGTCCGAAAAAGTCGATACGAAAATTATTTGTCTGGTGAAAAACTGACAGGGTCCAACTAACACATTCTGAATATTACTTCAATATAAAAGCACGGTGTACACTTTATATAAACACACAGGGGAAGATACAAGAGAAACCAAATTCAATATATTGTTGTAAAAGAAAAGCATAGGAATGTTAAAACTATTGCTGCAGTAGTTCAATATTCTATTCATTCCTTTCGTTATTTTTTTTGTTTGTTTGTTTGTTTTGTTTTTTAGCAACATGTAATTAATTAATTAAGTAAAATTGATACAAGAAATTATTCCAAAAAATATCTCAGGAGTAAATACAGTATTATACAGGTTCCTGTAGATAGCCGCACACCAAAGTTTGAGAAACACTGTTGTATTTGACAGTTATTTAAAAATATAAAAAATCCAAAGCTTGAAATTGAGAACTGTGAAGACCGTTTCGCCTTTTTTTTGTTTTTTTGTTTTTTAAAGCTTTTCAGTCAGATTTACCCAAATCGACGACCCAGGAATAACGAAGAGAATATAAAGAAGTAAAAGAAAAATGGTTTTTATTAAATTAACTATAAGAAAGAAAGAAAAAAAAATCTCGATCTTCCTTTGTGGATTATATGAGAGGTTTGTATTAGAACTAAAGTAATAAAAATTCATAGGAAGAAATAAAAGAAATTTCACTTTTTTTTATTTACATCTGCATTTTAGCTATCGCAGGATACTACAGGTTTCATTTAGAGTTTGTAAAACTCCTTATTATATGCGTCAGAAAGGAAAGAATTACAAAACAAAAAAAAGTTTGAATGTAATTTTTAAGTTCTAATAAAAGATCCGTCCGTCCGAGAAATTCACAAAATTTATATATCTTACTTTAGACAGGCGATATTTCGAAGGTATATACAGGCTGTTACAAGGACGATCTCTATTCATTTTAATACACATCTGACCAATTAGATAAGGTGTTATGAATCAAAAACCGCCCATTTATCGTCCGTCCGTCCGTCCGTGAACAAAATAACTCAAAAGCTATTTATTTAAAACTGAAATTCTCAAGAACAGTCTGACTACTTATCAGAAAGATAATTATTGATTTTGGTGAGCCCACAGGTAATAGGCTTTCATTCAAAACACATCAACGTAAGTGATTGAATACTTCTTTTTTTATCAATGAATTACTGTTTCGTTTTTTAGTGGCCCCAAAAACCAGCTAGGGATCGTAAAACTGTAAAACCGCTAGGGGACCGCTCTTGCTTTTATCCTGTCTTTTAAAGGCATTTTAAAAGAAAGAATACGCCTTGGGAGGTCAGGGAGTGGTCATAGACATCTGATTTTTTACACATAGTCACCTACTTTCTGATTCTGAACAGAATCGTGAAAGTTTCATTCGAATATTTCTAACCGTTTGGCCGCTACAGAGTGTGCCATCCAGACAGCATAAAATGAATGTTAGCGGCCCCTAGGTTACAGTTTGCCTGTAAAACATCGGGGACCGAAACCTTCACCATTGTGTTCAGCATCAAAATGTAGGGGACCACGTCCAAACAATCAGACCTCTAGGACCACTCCCTGACCGGAAGTTGGGGGTCAAAAGTAGTCGCTTCGGATAAAGTTGTGTTTATAAAAGTTTGTTTATAAAATTGTGCATATTATGGGGCCGCTTTGCTTTCGACACTGTCTAAAAGCATTAATTATCTTGTTTTGTTTGAATACTTTCCAATAGGAAAGCGAGGCTAATAAAATCAGTCAGTCTGTATGTCTGTGTGTTCCCCTAGCTGCTAAAAAACTTTTGAACCGCTACGTATATCTTCTTGAAACTTACGATCTAACTTTTCTAAATGACTTCTTGTCGAGAAATTAGCACTTTGCAGGCGATAACAATTCCCATAGAAAAGCATTGGAATCTAAACAATGGATTTCTATCCTATTATAATTAATATAATTAATCGTCACGCGTTAAATTCCTAATCATGTTAAATTAAAAAACAAACAAACAAAACCACTCAAAATTCGCATCTCTGTTTGTCTGTAATCAAGAAGACTTTCAAACCGTAGGAAATCATAGGAAGTCGAAAAGTTAGACATACGTGTAAGTTCTTACACGGGAGATCTATGGAATATTGTACCCATCCGCCCAATAGATAAGCTGAACACAAAAAAAAAACCCATAATACCTCCTCAGCCGCGTGGTTGGCGTTATCGCTAAGACATTGGCCTCTCACCTCTGAGTAACGGGATTCGGTTCCCAAGTAGATTTCGTGATGGTGGACGATCCACATTTTCTCGGGGTTCTCCCGTTTCCCCTGCACTTCTCCCACCATTCTTTCTCAGTCTTTCTGTCTGTCTGTCCTTATTTCCGTAGGATAGACAATAGACCAACGGTCGCGGTGCTCGGCTTCCCTGCCACCCACACTCACCACATATAACATAAACACATAATACCTCCTCGATAAAATGCACGAACTGCTGTATCTCAGAAACTTTACCTCCATCTATAAGCTGAAGATTCAGAATTAGGTGTTTTGATTTTTTTTTCACAGGAACGGTCCTCAACGATTTGGATCCAAATCGACTAACAATAAGCAGCTACGGTCACTCCTTAATTATCATTTTTAGTCAGAACCTGTAGGCCATGAAGCTGTCGTTTACCCCTTCCCTCTGAGAATCGTCGTTTCGCTTTAATTCGACAACGACAGATTTGTTTCGTCCAAACACGAGACCGACATAAATAATAGTTCAATTTTTAACATAGAAATAACTTTTTTTTTAAATTAAAGTAACATTCTGATAATTAGTATTTTTTTGGAAATTGATAATCTCTTCTCGTGTGAACAGATTCCTTTTAAGTTATATTTTTTAAAGGTCAGCGGAAGTATCTCAAGATTATTTTATCTCAATTAATTTCTCATTCATTCCAAACGACAACATGTTTTCTTATCGTCATTTCTTCATAGTCTATTTTGTCTGATCAATATCCTTCTCTCATTGATATCAATGTCAAGTTCTTTCAATTACAGAAGAACCAGTACAACTCCGCATTCATTTTTAAATTGCTTTCTAATTAAAACAGCATTAGAAAGAAACATACATTGAGTTTGACAATAGTCCAAAAAAAAAAAAAAATTACCCTCAGGAATTTATGTAGTACAGTAGGTCAGTGGTATTCAACTGTTATTCCGACGACATTCCTGAGATAACGTCGCCGGCGTTAAGGTCTGGTCTCTCACAGCCGCGTATTTCGAAAGTGATCCGAAAGCATTTGGGGACTAAAGAAGATTTACAAGATGGAAGGACTTGTATTTCAACGAGTTGAGCTAAAAAAAAAGAATTGTCCAAATTCTACGAAAGATACCATACTGGTGGCAAATGAAAGTTTGTTTAATCTTGGATGAAGCACGGATTTATCTCAAGACTATCGTAAGATATGCGATGTATTATATCGGCTGGTAGAGAGCCGTAACATCCGGCAATTCAAGGAGAGCTCGCCAAAAGGCTTCATGGTGGTCGCTGGATATTGTCTTACGGGCAAATTGCAGATACAAATTGGAAAGATCAAGGCTACCAATTATCAGGGAAACATGCCGATCTAATCCCGGGCCTCTATGGAAATGACGCCAAGTCAATCCACATCCACCAGGATAAAGCTCCTAGACACACCGCCAGAACCTCCTTAACCTTTTATGAAGTAAAGACACTGGATAAAAACCCATATCTTTCCAGCACAACCCTGTCAAGCCCCCAAACGCAAGTCCAATGGATGACCTACATAAACCTGCCCTGGGAACTCGGAACTGCAGCACACTTGAATGTCTTTGGAAAGCTGCAAACAATACAACAATGGAAACTACGCTGCAGAGCGACTGTTCCATGTAATGGTGAACGTATTGAACACAACAGAGTGTGGAAAAGGGTATTCTCTTAAAGATATGCCGCATTGAATTTGTCATTATATATAAGCTACCAATTCTCCGTACTTGACAAAAAATGATAAAAGAACATAGAAGAGTTTAAGACGGACAAATATGCCATTGACTCTATAATTCACACAGGATTCAACAAGTCTTACATTTGGTATTGTCAAAAAATTGTTCCTCTGCAAGCTAAATAACTTCGAATTATCACGGTTGTTGCACTAACGGCAAATTATTTGGCAGTATTTTGGTCCTAGCTCCTAACCTAGTAGGCAGATATGCATCAAAATTAATAAGGATGTTCGTTGTAACAATGCAAACTTGCCTTTCAAGTTTCAGCTTCCTGTGTTGTGTAGTTTTTGAGACAAACGAAATCGCCATAAAACTGCAAATTAAAACTTTATTATTGTTCTTACCCCTTCCCCCTCCCCCCCTCTAAAATAAAAATTAAGGACATTACAATCGTTAGGCTAAGCCTAAAATGTAGATTTAAAAAAATACTTAAAAAAATTATAAGAATGTTTGTAACCTGTACCATTTAATTTCTATGTTTTTTCGTCATATTTAATAATATTTCAAATTTAATTTTACAATAAAATATTATACCACATTAAAAAAAAAGCGACTAAGTGAAAACAATAACATGCAGTTCGTGGGATTTAGTAATCCATATGGCAATTTCCAGACGCATTGATCGATGATCTATTTCAAAAGAAATTTTGAAATCTTCACTGTTCAAAGTTCAGCCGACAGCAAAAGAGGTGTAATTAAGACGTCTAAAGTCTACGGCTTATAAAATAAGAAAAGATCAGACGGCGGAGTTTTTTTTTGTAATGAAAAACTTAAAGGAAATCTAAATTAAAAAAAACACAAAAAACTCTCATCTAAGAGATCTGAATGAAGAGACAACATATTTACTTTATATAATACATAGTTATTCTATTGGGAAAAAGACTAAAGGTGATTCTTAACTTTACAAAAATTAATCAATAATCTTAAACTGAACTAAACAGTTTACCCGTGAATCGTTTCGAGTGTCAAGAGCACAAGAGGTGTGAGGATGATCGAATGAGAAAGTAAGAAGAAGAAAGATTGGCAAGTTATACAATTAGAGAATAAGCAATTCAGAATATATTAACAGGTACCCCGATCTTAAATGAGGTACTTCTTCGGGGGTTGTGTTTTGGGATGGGGTGGAGATTAACTGTTTATGCTTCCGGAGAAATAAGCTAATCTTCAACCCCTGAAAGATCCCAAACTCCTCTTTTTTTTTAAAAAAAAAGACTGAATAATCACTGAAGGAATGAAAAATATAAAAAGTCCTACGTTTCTACTAGGAATTGAAATCAAGTAATTATAGCGCTTGAGCTTCCTGGAGAAATACAATATTTAATAGTTTGATAATGTTAATGATGTTATTATATGATGAATGGAAAGTTGTTTCGTAGAAAAAAAGTTGACACGAACATTTATCCTACATAATTAAATCATTATGACTCCAAAAATTAATAGATATTTGCGTATAATCTTTGTTTTAAAGTTTATTTCAACAATCTTTCGACAACAATCTTTCTCAGTACCTCAACACTGGTGTAAGCCATTAGTTCTGGAATTCTCGCAAAACTGTTCTTTACATGCGTCCAACACTCTTCAGCCTCAGTTATCCAATGTCGAATGACACTGAATAAACGGATTATTACTACCAAATACACGGATGATATTCTTAGATAAAAATCCAAAAAGTATTAAATATAAGTAACATTCTTTCTCCTGCGATTTTAAAGAATTTAATTAAAAAATATGATGGGTACCAATTTCACTGCTACCCAAAGAATTTAAATGGTCTCGTATAAGCAGAAACTCTCCCCACAAAATTCTAAGTTATCACAGTTCTTTGAGTTGCATCCACCCGCCTTACACCTTGTTGACGTTTTCTTGTCCTCCTTTCATTCCTCGGAATACAGTTTAAAATTTCTGTTGACTATCTGTCATTACGCCTTGCAACATGGCCAGCCCAATTCCATTTGAGCTTCTTTACAGTGATAATAACATCAGACACTCTGGTTTGCTCAGTCCCCTGTACATTTCTTTTACGGTCACATCGCGGGATTTGCTCCTTTGAGTTGTCTGCAGTCTCTGAATTGCTTTCCTGGTCAACGTTCACGACTTCGCTCCATATGTTAGAACTGGTAATATACATTGGTTTAAAAACTTTTCTCTTTAAGCATAGTAACATTACCCTCTTTCAATACTGAGTTATTTCTGCCAAAGGCATTCCATACGACTTTGATTCTACGATTAATTTCTGACGTAATGCTTCCATCCATACTAAAAGTTAAACTCAAAGAATTAGGCAAGAGATTAAAGTTGGTCATTCTGAATTAAAGGGAGTTAGTAGCTGTCATTTATCTTACAACAAAGGTAAGATAAATGGCTACTAACTTCCTTTAATTCAGAATGACCACTTTAATTTCTTGTCTAATTCTTTGAGTTTAACTTTAATGCAACTTTTAGGCTTTCATTCGTAAGTTCTTGCTCGTAAATTTATGTGGGACCTCTGGCGAAGTGGTAATGGGCTTGACTATCGCCTGGAGGAGCCAAATTCAATCGGAGGTCGAGGATTTTTTTTCTACGATTAATTGTCCTCCAGACGGTCCACACAACCCTTTGTAGAACAGGTACCGCGTCTCTTTCCCGGATGTTAAAGACGTAGCTCCGTTGTTCACAAAACGCACAGAAACCTTACCTTTCACTAGGCACATTTGTCGGAATCTGGGTTCGAATCCCGGCGCGGGCAGGGATGTTTCTACTTCCTTCCCTGTGTTTGTCAGCCTCATCTTCACTTTATTTTCGGGTCTGAATTCATTGCGTAATGGCTACCTGAGGAAGGCAACGGGAAACCACCTCGGTATCTACTCCTAGAATAAAGCGAGAGCGCCAATGGACCGCCTGCTGAATAAAAAAAAATAATTCTGTTTTAGCTTGATATAAATAGATGAATTCCTGGGAATCAAAGGGATAGCCTCAGGATAAACAGGAAAATAAGTAGGAAAAAAATTATAATAAAAAATAAGTTGATGTTTATAAATAGATGGATAATCTTCTTAAGATGACATATTTTGGCAGCAACTTCATAACAGAGCGTAATTACTTCATATTAATTAATAATTCATTGAAAGTCAAGAGTAAGTTGACCCCTTAATTAACTGATTCTGCTTTATAGTGAATTTTCATTCCCTGCTTAGACACATTAATATAATGTTAATAATTCCAATATTAATTTAAAATGCATTTTTACTATGGCACGATCTAATGGCTATCCGTTATGGCTTCTTAATAATGTTAAAAAGGAAAATTTACAAAAGTGTAGAACTGCAATACTTTACCAATGAACTGCAGGTTGAATCCTGCAGTATATGCATCTCTACTATACATTAACACATAGAAAAATTGTCACAAATATTGTAATATTTGTGGCGAAAATGAAAAATACGATTTTACAATTTTGTCAAAGACGGGAGCGAATGATATTGAAGGTTTTAATGTCAACAACTGCGTCTGTGGTAGGCCCCTATACGCTGCAGACTTTGCATTTAGGGCCTTAAAGATACGACTCTGTGAACACGAAAGGGCTAATAGAACCGTCAACGCCAATTATAAGACGACACCCACGTTATTGGGCAAATTCGGAAAACCGATTATTTTTGGGAAAGAAGCCGATCACAGGGTTGGGAAATGTAGAGTCATTGTATATAAATATTGGTGAAGAAATCCTATAATGACAAGGTATCTGTTAATACGGGAGAATTGTACGAAATTCACAGCCCTTGACTTTGACTTGGATTGACCTGGAATTTGATTTGCATTTATTTTTTGATTGGTCGGTGCCTCATTCCCTCTGACCAAATCGACCTGACCAACGTGCTTCGATTAGCTTCTTTAGAAATATATTGTAAGGTTCTTCTGTTCAAAATCAAACGTTGAGGAAAAGTCTTGGAAAGAGGAATCGAAGTTGACTCCGGTATTTTCATTGGTTTTTTACATTTTTAATGGTATTTTAAAATTATCTTTTGATTATTAATGACAACGTAGCACAATTTTGTTAGGTGAAGTATTATTTTTCATAATTTAATCACTAGTTTCCATTCCAAGACCTGAACCTTTTTACATGATTTATTAAGGCTTAATAATTCAGAGTGAGATTTTTCATAGTAGAATGTCCCGTACGATTCAATTTTGTTGTTAATTCATGAAAAGTCGCTCCATCAACATTAATGTTGTTATATCCTAAAAATAGTTTTTTGTTTTTATTCGGGGGGAGGGGGAAGGATCAAAAAAAAAAAAAGAAATTATAGGACTAGCATTATTTATTTCACTTATTTTTACAGAATTGGCCATCGTCAAAAGCGTTTTTATATTTGTTTTGTGAGTGAATTTTCAAGTTTCGTTTTCGAAATTACGGCGTCAAGACAGATAAGACCAAACAACATCACTTACGATCAATTTAAAAATTTCACTGTTGCAACCCGTGAAATACACGGAAGTAAAACAAATTCCACCTTTTTGAAATACCATACAATTTTTCAAAAACACAAGATAGAAAAAGATGTTCTAAGCTCATTTTTCATAAGGAGATTTGTTTATACTTAAGCATCCTGTTTTTACTTGTTTTTGAATTACAATTTTTGGATTGATTTAAAATAATTAACGATTATTTTGTTTTGCATACAAGTTTAAGGAAGTATTGAACAACGCACCTTAAATCAACTAATTTTTCTTTTCAAAAAGACATTAGTTAGTATATTTGTAATTATTTTTTCTTTTTTTTTTTTCGCCTTGCATTGGATTCGAACCGAGGACCTCCTTAATCGCAGTCAGGAACTGGACTATTCCACTTAATACAATGTTCTCTCTCCAACTCTCTCCAGTTTGATTGATGACAAACATCCGTTTTTTGCCTATATTATACCGCTCCATTAGCAACAATCACACCACTCCCAACAATAGAGTCTGTTGCATGCGCAACAATCACATGTGTAATACAGCTCTACAATAATCGCAACCAATTCTCAACAATCTCATTTTTAATAATAAGAAAATTAAAGCACATATTGATTACAAACATACCTTGAAACATCCGGACGGACAGTTTTTGTCTATTAATAGGATGATTTACTGTATTTAAAGCGTGAATGAAATATTTTTATAAATTAGGTTTTTTGTTACAGAAACGGCACAAAGAAATAAGGATATATTATTTATATCTACCTAAGCGCTCATAAGACTATGAAATACAAGGAAAAATTGATTTAACAAAAGAACGGAAAAAGGATTTTTGTATTTTTTTATCTTTTCTTTTTCGAAAACAGAAAATTTTCAAATGCATTAATAAATGCAGACGTTGTATTCACAAATGAATCCTGGGATAGCTCTTTCTCGCTTTCTGACGATCATCGAACCCTGCTCTATCGAACTAAGGTAAGGGGGTTCGATCGAAGAAATGATCCCCACTCCATCCTACCAAAACTATAAAAAATTTTCATTGTGTATATGTTGCAACATTCTCCTCAGTCGAAACCGAGAGCCAGATCCCCGCAAATCATAGTTCGTTGGACTTCCCACGACCTGAAAGTTTGGAGAAAAATTCGACTTCCGATTTTAGGTGAACACTGACAGGTTCAGAAAAATAGCAGTAATTGGAACAACCTGTATTAAATCTATGCTGAGAACTAATGATACCTTCGACCTTACATAGCCACTTCCGGTTCACTGAGAATGTTTGGGCAGCAACTACCCTCCTGCGAGGTCCTCGAATGATGTACCGAGGAAGCCGTAATAGAAACTGTATTTGACTCTTAATTATAATGACATGAATAAATGATTTTTGCGGGTCAATCAATTTAAGTGTTACTTAATAGGTATAACTATAAAGAAAATTATTACAAAAGCATGGGCAGTTACAATTACGTTATAAATTTGCTCTTTAACATGCAAGCGTTTGATAGATTGCAAATTGACGGTGCAGCTTGGTTTTATACAGTATATACTATAAAACTGTGAAACTCACTTGTTCCTTAATTTTTTGGAGATGCACTATTTATTTTACAAGAGATTTTAGCAAAAAAAAA
>JAFIDM010000007.1:15402711-15423800 GCA_023159025.1 Thereuonema tuberculata | reverse complement strand
CTGTAAAAAGGACGAAATATTGCCTTTAAGTTTTGTAGTTCGTTATGAGTATTAGTTATTAAATGTTATTGAAAGTATTTGAGAAATTAAGTAATCGAAACCTTATATACTATTTTTATTTGTTTATGTTTTATAACTACTTGGTACGTTTGCCAAAACTTGTTTAGATTTTTTCTTTCTTCTTACCACGCAAAGAAAATGTAGTTTCGACAACTGCCGATACGTGGCAGCACTAACCAAAGAGCGTTAAAATATTTTCTCTGATCGTCATCATGGTATTTAAGTTCGAAAACAAATTGAATAAGACAATTAGTAAAATTTCGAAATATCATAAAACAATGAAGTACATATATATAGCTACAAAATGTATACAGGCTTAAAAAAAAATATTCTAGTAACAATGCAATTTCAATTAAAGTTTGAACATATATTAATAATTTTAAGTATTAAATTTTAAGAAATGAAAATGATTAGATTTATTAGGAAAAATTGTATTTACAATAAACATCTATGATTATTATTAAGTCGTATGGAGAACGTAAAAAGGGTAAGAGCAATTCCGATCTCAGATTTATATTTTTTTTAATATTTGAATGAATTCGAAGTTGCATTAAATTGAGTTTTATCTGATAATATAATAAGGATAATAAATACAAATAAGCTCGTTAAATTGGTTTCGTTATTATGAATATAAAGGGCCCTCTGCACCGGGACCCGACTGAGGTCTTAACCGAAAAGAGAGTTATATGAATAGCTTGTAGGCTTATATAATTCTAGGTTTTATATAAAGTACATTTCTGCTTTAACTGTGTGCATGGAACTATTCTGCACTACAATGTTTGCGTAGAGCGAATTTTTTTCTAAACTTCTAAGCTTTTGGGTAAAGCAGAATAAAGTAGATGTTGAATTAATTTACTCTAAAAATAAAAAGTTATAAATAAAATAACTGTGTGTGGTATGTTTAAAAGGGAGAAATATTCGCAATATTTTGGTTAAGAATCCATGATTGACCTACGGTGGGAGGGAGAGGCCCGCTACAGATTTTGGCACCTGGGCCCGGAATTTGATGTGGGGTTCTGTAATACCTCAATGATTTTGCACAAAATTGACGCAGAATACTCTGTAGTCTCTTAATGAAAAAAAAAAAAAGAAATTTATAAAAAAATTCATAAATAAATTAAAATTATAATTACAAATTTAAGTAATTTCGAGTATAAAAATTCAGCGATTCTCATCCAGTTACAAGCATTACATGAACAGGAAAAAAAATACGCGAAAAAAATTTGTTAGAGCTAATATAAATATTAATTAAATTACGAATGGGTTCTTTACATTTGCAAGAGTTAAAAAAAACACAAAAACACGTTATTTTAAAATAATCGACCTGATTTCGGGTTATATTTAAGGACCCACGAATTAAACACTTTTTCTGCATTTAAAGAAAACTACACCAATCAAAGACCGATCACGTCAAAAAGGACGAGAGTGGAGAGTTAATTAAAGTACACTGAAGCTCGGTTATAACGCGGTCGTTTATATCGCGAATTCGGATATAACGCGATTTGGTTTTGGACCCCTTCTATTTTGGAAAAGATGTATAATTGTAAAATTGCAAAATTTACCGTTTTTCTCCTAAAATCAAATCAAAGGTGCAAATTAATATGCTTGTTTCCTTATTATTTACAGTAATTGAGACTCTATATCCACCCTAATGTCATGAAAATGCGTCAAATACAATATATTTTTAAAAAAATACCAGAATCGCGGACTTTTTCGTTTAACCAAAATGAATATCGAGATCTATTTTTCTGCCAAGGACAGCCAGTAAAGAGGCCCATGTAATCTAATAGGCGTATGAATACCTAAGTTTCGATCCACGTGACTCGTCATTTGTACAAGATGCCAAGATGGCGGCGCCAAATCGATTTTGGCTAATATAACCCATCCAAGTGTTGAAAAGGTAATGATTTATGTATTTATAAATATAAAATTCTCTCACATAGCTCTGAATGATGTAGGTAAACTCGAAATGACCATTTTAAACCATTTGGAATCGTGTGGGCGATAAAAGGGTGCGATATACGACATTTAATATCGCGAAGTAATAAAAGTTCGGTTATATCGCGATCTTCGAAATCTTGGATCCGAAAGATCGCGTTATAACTGAGCTTCAGTGTATTAAATTAAATGGTCAAATTAAAATAATAAATGAGATCTATCATTGAATGGAATTAACATCAAAGGATCTTATGATTGACCTCAGTATTATAACAAAGTTGTCTGATTGATCTATAGAACCTCGGATAGATGATATTCGTCGTAAGAATTGATCCATCTGAATAAAACCATTGATCTACTGACGGCAAAGATTATTGTGGATTCGAATCCTCTTTTTATTTATTTATTTATTTATTTATTTATTTACGGGAGAATGGTGACACTTGATCCATAGAAGATTTCTTCACCCCTTCAAAACTCGCGTTAGAAGTAATAACGACTATGACAGAAAGCAACTGGGGCAAGTCAATGATTTGGAACGACTGCTGTCATCTTTAGACTTCATAAGCATTTATGTATTTTTTTTTTGTTTTTAACATTTTTTGTTGGTCGGTATAATTTTTGGTCTGAAGACAATAGAAATCGATGAGGCTGTAGATGTGACTGAGACCAGTGTATTTCAGTTCCTTTGAAAGTATTTGCGCAAGTTTTCGTTGCGTTTTGTGGTGTTTTTAGGCTAAATAGTTTCAATTACTGCACTAAAACTTCGGGAGATTTGATCCGGGATCACCTCTCCCAACGTGAAGGGCGGATAGCAAATGAGGGAGATTGCAGTGTTCTAACTGACTCTCCTGAAAGACAAGGATTGAGATGAGGGGGTGGGGATGGGGGTCCTGTTAAGAATGAACGAGGACGGTCTTGAGAAAACAGAAGACGTGGGAGGAGGATTCTTCTGATGAAGACAGTCGTAGTCTTCTCAGCTCTGATCTTAATATTGAGGTTGCATCCTCAAACTAGACGACGTCGTCACTGAGGAAATTACAAAGTGTGACGTAGGACCGAATGATTTTGTGATTGTTCTGATGGCGATCAAAAAGACATTGACTCATTACATCTGTCAGATACAGTAGTTTCAGTTAGCGGCGATACTGTGCAAGTAAGTTTGTTAAAAAAAAAAATTAATAAACCAATTTTCTCTGCCTGACAAAGGAAATGAAATGATTGTATAGAAAGCAGATCTATTGTCCTCCAAATGAAAGTTGGCCGGCGGAAGTTTGAACTGCGCAGCCCTTCCGGTAGCTGATCAATTATGTTTTCCTGTCACAATGGACGACGGCGTCTGTTTTCAATGAGAAAGACATGTTGATAACGCCAAATTAAAAACTTCTCTCGACTATTTAGCGTTATTTCAATACCAGTTGCTAACAATAAGTATTTATATAAATAAATAAATATATATTATTTATAAATACAATGCTCTTTTGCAAAGTAACAAGCCTTTACCGTAATGGCGGCGTCCTGTCATAAAATCAGACGGAAGTGCCTGACCAGACTAATCGATCATACAAGCGCAGATCTCACAAAAACAGGGCGGCCAACTCTCATTTGGAGGACAATAGTTGTGAAACTTCCGAGTCCTCTTACATCACAAGTCTAAAAGACGTGCAGCACAATTTCTTACTTTTCCTTAGAGTTACAACGAATACTTGTGTGTCTGAAGTCTGAGAAGTAAGGCATCGAGTTCGAGGGGGCGGATTTGCATTATCTCCGTTCAAAAGCACCCAAGAACACGTATCTCGCCAGACGTACCAAGGGAACATGTCTTCCAACTAGAAGGGAGACTTGATCCTGCTTGGACGAAAATGAAATAAGTGAGTTTTAATTGTCAGCAGTTTTCAAAGGCAAGCATTGATCGATGATAAGTCACATTAGACCTATCCTTTGATACTAACATGACATGATTGGCACTGGCCGTTCGAAAAGGTAGTACGTAATCAAGTATCACCACTCTCCCCTATTTAGAACGTCATCAGTTTATTTTCCGCTATATCAAAAATTACCAGCATTCTGAATTTATATTTATTATAATTTTCATAAAATTGGTTCATTTCTATCGGGGATTCTCAAATTTTATTTGTTTTCTTTCTGAATAATCACTTGAAGTCATTTTCGTAGACTAACCCAAAACTTAATAAGAAGTTAATAACTTTAATTTACGAATAATTAAAAGATTAATTTATAAAAATTAAAACAAAGTTTAAAAAAAAATAGTTATAACTAGCCGGGTCGCTTCGCTCCGGAACCCTTGCATATATAGCATTAAAAAAAAAACAACTTTATTTATTTAGCAAATTAATATTGAGATCGGAGAATATACGACTTCCCAGCCCGTTGTGGCCTTCTCCGTTTAACTCAGGTGTATTGCGAATTGACGCCATACACCTGGGATTCCCCACACAAATTTTTGCATATATATTGCAAACGCAGAAACCGTTTGTGAATGACTGATATATCGTTCGATAGAACTTTCAAATACCAACATTTTCTCAATATAATGTTCTCTTCCAACTTTTATACTTTTCATCTAAATTGAGAAAGATTTAATTGAGAAAGAGTCAAAATTTGACCCTTTAAAAGGCGACATCTTAGAAACCCAAAAAAATGTTTTCGAAAGATTTTTGTAGCATTTTGTTTGTCTTAAAAAGATCTACATTTTATCCATTTGCATGACCAATTTATCTCTTATAGTTTGGTCACAAAATTGGAAAACTTAGTCTTATGACAGAATGACAGACAGAATATGTAACATAATTTCTTTCTTAGCCCTTTTCTTTTCTTTTTCTTTTTTATCTAACAACATCTACTTTTTGAAAGTTATTTAAAATACCGAAGCTTTTTAGTAAGTTTTTCATTGGAGTTTAATGTGCGAAAAAATCTGCAGTGAGTAATGTAATAAAACTAATAAACGTGTTATTTTATCTGCTTTTATTTATTCATTTACTTATTTTTAAATTATATTTAACCGCCGCTACTGGCACTTTTTTGTTTACACCCTTTGAAGTACGCGCTTCATATTATAAAGAACAGGTATAAAACTAAATAAAATGTGTTATTTTGATTACAATTTTACTGCCGATTTTTAAGTAAATTTTATTTGTAACGAAGAATTTTATTTACGACATTCAAATATACAATTTCACTTATATCTATTAATAGGAATAGAGGTTCCAAGATAGACAACGATAATTGGCTCCGGGCCGAAGCGAAGCAAAACAAATAGTTGAAGAAGAGTTCTGCACGAGGAAATGACGAAGACTGCTTCCCGTTATGCTTCGTATCCTGCCCTCGCCTTTCCCCCGAACATCTGATTCGCTGTCGGCAATGCTGCTGCACCATGGCCGTACTTCTGTTGTTAGGGTTAGCGTGGCTTGCGTCTCCTACCAGGTCTCACGACCTTTTCAGAGAGCGTCGGTTTATAGGCGCCGTCGATCCGGCGTTTGTGTTCCCGAAGGAATCCAAAGTGGGATATTATAGTGCGAATAGTGCGAAATACACGCAGGCCGATAAAGAACGTATCCTCCGTCTACATAATGAATACAGATCAGCTGTGTCGCCACATGCAGCCAACATGAAATATTTAGTAAGAACTTACTTTTTTATACTTTTCCAATACACAACTTACATATAAAATTATTACTGAGTTCTAAATGTAGATCATATGAATTTGGAAATGTGAAATTAATCTGACACTACCTCCCCACATATTTCAATTTTACGTAAGAGCTCTCCAACAAAGCTTTTATTATAATTTACCTTTGCCTGATCTCTTGGAAGCATTTCTGTGAAACATCACAATAAACAAAAGAACAAGAAAAGCAAAGAAAAATCAAAACATTCATTCATGTTTCTTACTTGTGACACGGACATGTTTAATATTTTTAATAATTTTAGTACAGAAAATTGGAATTTGACTTGGTTGACTTATTATAAATTTAGTATTAAGTTAAATTAATGTATAATTTCATTAATTTTCGTTAATTTTTAACAAAATTACATAAAAGATTAAAATTCAAAGAATTTGAAAAGTAAAATAAAAAAGTAATTAAATTAAATATTTTATATTCATTGCAACTGGCTTTTAACACAAACACAGTGTTTTTATCAGTGAGTAATCATTCACTGATATACATGTATATATTGGCCGAATCTTATCTAAAAAGTACAAGAACAAATATGATTAAGCTTATTGTCACTTCTTCCGTCAGACATTTAATTCTCGCTTCTTCCGTCAGATGTCGCTATTAACAAATGAACTCTTCTGAAAGTGACCATCATCTCTACATTTCTGTAAGCCTGAATTTAATTTGAAAAATTTTAATAAAGCATTTTAAATTTGAATGAATGGAAATTTTAAAAAGAAAGGAACTTAAAAAAATTGAAGATAATATTTACTGATTTTCAAAAGCAAAAACTTTCTTCGAATTCTAATAAAAATTACAAAAAACATTTTCAATCATAATAATAATAAAAATTTTAAAAAAAGGGATGGGAAGTAACATCCAATATTATCTTTGCATCGCATCTTGTACATGGGCAAGAGACTGCATTTTCCCCCCCCCCCCCCCAAGGAATTTGAAAAAAATTAATATAATTTATGTAATTTCCTTCTCGTAAGAGAATCAACAGATATTTAGAAAATGGTAATTTATTTAAGTTATTATCTCTTTCCTTCGCTTATTTAAGGAATTTTACTGCTATAATATATATATATATGCAATGTGAGTTCACCTGACAACATATTGTTATCAAACAAACTTGAAAAAGAAAGCAAGGAATATGCTTTCCAAAATTCGTTTGCATTAAAAAATAAATTTTTTTAATGTTATGAGAAAAGAAGTAGTATTTATTCAAATAATATACATTGCCAAAATATTTTGCCCCCCCCTCTCCTCCCGAAAAATTTCTGCGGGCGTCCCTGATCTTGTACAGTCTATTTAGGATTCTTGTTCCTACTTACATGCTGAATTAAAACTTACGTTTCTCTGAGTTCACTAACATACGTTCATTCATGAGTTAGTCATGGGTTATAGTCTGCAGGTTTTCGTTCAAGCCCAGCCAATTTTGCGAATTTTAGGGGACAGTAGCACTTTTTTGTTGTTATTGTTTTTCCATCTTGAATTAGTGATATTTTAGTTTCTATACTATTATTATTATTATTCAAATTTTGTCAAAGTGGGCCCGGTAGCCGAGTGGTCAGCGCGCTTGGCTGCGGGTTGGAGGTCGCGGGTTCGATTCCCGGCCTCGGTGGAGGCGGGGATTTTTCCACGCTCCATTCTCCTCCAAACGGGTCCTAGGGTCTACCCAGCCCTCTGTAGAATGGGTACCGGGTTTCTTTCCCGGGAGTTAAAGGCGGGCGGGCGTCGGGCTGACCCCCCGGCCCCAACTTCGTCCCGTTGGTCGAGCTGCGGGAGCCTGACCTCCCGCGATCCCACAGGCCAGCCATGGCCTATCGAAGGGAGAAACTTTAACTAAATTTTGTCAAAAAACTATCACTAAAAAAACAATTGGAAGCGTTTCAATTTCAGAAATTAAAAAAAAAAAAATCTTTTATTCGCTCTATATTTTTATTACTATTCCGTCCTTTTGGACCGGTAACTGGCTAGTCACTGATATATTTATTCACAATTCACACAGCACATCCGTACAGTTCTATGAATTGTTTTTTTCAGTGTCTGGTGTTGATTTCCGTGAGCCGAGAGAATTTGTGAATTATTTTTACACTTGTGGATTAGAAAGAACGATACAATATGGCGTCGCCGTAAGACCTCAACCAACAAACCGTAAAACAAATAAACAGTATCGATAATTTTATTGTTATTTTGAAGGCCAAGTATAATAAAGCGAGTCTATGAAAACAAGGTGCGGGATTGGATAATAAACTTCATTTTAAAATAAACAAACATTTATTCGAGAAAAATAGTTTAGCAGTTAATGTTAATATAAAAAAAAAAATTAAGACTTTGTTTAAAACTTTGATGTTATGGTCAAAATTTATTTTTTTAGCAAATTAGAACTTTGAATTTAAAATTAAATTTTGTTTGAAAAAAAAAAAATTCTCCAAACTTCTATTACAAAAATAATCAATTAAAAGTTTTTCTTTATTAAATAAAAAATAAGGAGTTCGAAAGAACTTAAACCATACTTTCTTTAAAACGTTATTTGTTAACATTTCTTTAATTTTTATTTTATTTATTTATTTATTTTTAGTCTTCTGATAAGGATCAAAATACTTCTAATCCCGCTTTGTCCGTCCGTCTGTGGATGAGTATCATTAAAATCTCATTAAAATCATTAAAATTATCATTAATCACAACAATCGCAACAATCACAACAATCACAACAATTGCGCCTTTTGCATTCGCAACAATCACATTTATAATAAAGAAATGAAAGCAATAGCAAATATATTGTCTTATACGTATCAGAAGACTTTGCAAAGCACTGTGATTGGTTTACTAATCGCTATCCCCTACCTTGTTTTAAATTCGTGAATGCAAGAAAAACAAAAACCTATCCTTTATATTCCAATTCTAATACAAACAAAACAAATTTTTTTTTGTAAAGAAACGCGAAATAAATCCGTTTTATTTACTAGAATTGCCTAAATCGGATTAATTTTAATCCGTATCAAACCAAAGGATTAAGAATTTAATATTCACTATTTTATGATACTGAGATAGGATAGAAATCCACTGTTTAGATTCCAATGCTTTTCTATGGGAATTTTTGTTACTTTTTAGTGTTTAATTTTTCGGCAAGGAACCATTTGAAAAGGATTTCAAATATCAAAGTTAGATCTGTTGTAGTCCTTAAATATGCATACCGAGCTTCCAAAAATAAATTTAAGCGTGCCAATCAACTTTGGTTCTGCCCACTTCCTCACATAAAATAGCATTGTATGTGCATTTTTGTTTGGAGTAAAAAGTTTAAAACAGCTTTTTTATTAATAAACAACAATGGGTTTAGTAAACAATAATGTTTACCAAGTGACATCCTGGAACAGCTATTTCACGCTCTTTTGGCGATCATCAGCCAGAATCAGTCACCAGTAAAACAACGAGGTCTCGGTACTGAGGCTAATATGAATGGTCATCGGAAGTGTACTGATGCCTCAAATCAAAAGGTTTTTTTTACTCTTTGAGTCACACTTTTAGATCACTAACTCAATTTTGGTGTCACGTGACTCGTCTCGTCACCAAAACATTTCCATAGATATGACTTACTTGACCATTGGAAATGGGAATAGACCTGTAAAGAAGTCTCAATAAAAATAAGATAAAGAAGAAATGGTGGAAACAGCAATAAAGGGGGGGGGGGAAAGCAGCACTACGATGTGCAGAAATGTTTTTTTTTTTTTGCTAAGTTCCACCAGGAAATAAGACCCAGTTTCAGTTTGAGGCTTCTCCGTATTTTACATTAGCCTTCAAACAAGATTTACATCTTGCCTAATAACCTAAAAATCCCTCTTTTGTAGCCGTGTTGATTAGTCTGCTATCTTTCAAAGGAAGGCCCCGATCGCGCCCATTGCGATTTTATTCATACTTGGCAGGTATAAAGAATGTGATCTGCCATTGCACAATGTACTGGTCAAGCGTGACAGCTAACCAAAGGTTTGAAATTAAACATAAATCAAAAACAAGAACTACAATAAATATCTATAAGAATCTCAGTGGTCTAAGGTGTGTGAACGTAATCCACTGGCTCCGGTTCGATTCCAGTTGCAGGCACACGTTGCAAATTTTTCTCCTATACTTCATTAATTGTTTTTTGATTAGTTTTGAGCTTATTAAAGTAGTTAAAAGAGTTTTAATATGCTTTTCTTGTTTTTAAAGAAATTTTTCATATGTTTTCAATGTTTCAAATGCACGAACAACATTCAATGGCTCCATGATAGCAAATGAAATGACACTCGGTTTGCAACGAGTATTTCTTGCATTTCTAAAAACAGAACACTTCAGCTTGCATGCCCAAACTGAATAATTAAAATATTTTATAAACATGTATGTCATGCATAGACTTACTATAGCACCAAAATAAATTAAAAACACATTATAATTTATTAACAACACTTCAACTATTTAAAAATGATTACAAACAATAAAATTATGAGAGTGAAAAATTTGCAACATGTGCCTGCAACTGGAATGGAACCGGAATCAATGAATTACGTTATACACCTTAGATCACTGGGCCACTGAGGTTCTTATATTTATTGTAGTTCTTACTTTTTTATTTGTTTATTTCAAACCTTTGGTTAGCTGTCACGCTTGACCAGTTAGCACATATGACCAGCAGTATATTGTGCAAGGGTAGGTCACATTCTATATATTGGGATCGCCAAAAAAAATTCGTTTTTTTTTTTTACATCTAAGCTCTAGTAGCGCTTAGATGTCTTTAATGTCATTCGACACCATTTTGTTAGATTGTATTTTGATAGCTGGCATATCAGCGTGCATTTAAAACTGATCAAAATTGGTGAATTTTGTGTCGCCAATTTAATACTGAAGATGGAAGACAATAATCACACAAGACTCGTATGTTTCTTTGATGACCAGACAAAAACTGTTACATCTTGGCTGGGAAGTTCTGTTTCATCCGCCCTATTCACCAGACATTGCACCTTTGGATTTCCATTGATTTCGGTCTTTACAGAATTCTCTTAAATGGAAAAAAAATTCAATTCCCTCGAAGACACCACAGGCATCTGGAACATTTTTTTTACTCAAGTTGCAGGCTTCAGTAAACTTGCTGATAACCCTTTGTGAATGACAAGGAAAATATTTCTGCGTTATTTCATTTATTATTTGCCTATATTGTATTTTTAGAGATACCGTAGTGGGAGGCTATTAGAGTCCCTGATTCTGTGTTGTTAATGAACTTCATAACCAAACCAGGAGTTGGAGCCCCATGGTCACGGTTCGTTGGATTTTCCCATGGCCTGGAGGTAAAGTGAAAATCTGGTTCAGGCCACTTCCAGATTGAGGTGGCCTTTGACTAGATCAGGAAAACTGGGGGTCTATCGATAGTGAATTGACTACAGTGATAACGATATCCTTGATCAAATCTGGCTACTTCCGGTAAAGGGAAGCCACTGGCCGCTTACTCAGAGTCGCCCGATGGTATAAAATGAAATCTAGACATATGAAATGAACTCACTGCGGGCATCGCTTGAAATTGTACTTAAATCTCAATAAATTAGTTTTGCGCGCCAATCAATAGTACGCTTGTGATAGATTGCAAAATTGCATAATCGCTTGGTTTTTGTTTACTGCAAAACAATGAATTGATTTGTTTAGTTCAAAAACGTATCAGGTTACAGTTCGTAATTTATTTATTTATTTATTTACTTATTTACAGGAATGGAACGAAGATTTGGCGTTGAAGGCTCAGAACTGGATCGAACTTTGTATATTCGAACACGGTCTTCTTCCGAAAGACAAGGACCCAAACAAAGCCCTTGGACAGAATTTATACCACGGAGGTGATGTCACCGGGGAACAAGCGATGTTTCTGTGGTTTAACGAAACTCATGTTTATGATTTTCATACGGATTATTGTGAACCTGGAGAAATGTGTGGACATTATACTCAGGTAAGTGAAGAGTCTCATAGAGGAACTAAAATAAAAACCGGGGGAAAAAGTTCACACTAGAGATAAAAAAAAAGAAAAAGGATAACTATTTAAATAATAATACAAAGTTTTTTATTTTAATTTACGATGTATATAAATTGATAAATTTTATTGATTATTATTATTATTATTTAAATCATATATTTATGTTAGGAAATGGAGGCTCTGCTAATAGCAAATGACTTATCAAATGACCATGAGAGAAAGCTTGCTTTCAATACAATCATGCTCACTATCCGCGAGTTCAAGTTACCCGCGGTTTCAAAAATATTAAATAAAAAAGTAAAAAAAAAATAGAAATTCTTAAATTTGAGTTCATAAATTCATAAAGAGCGCGCCTGCCTGTTTGAGAGGCGTCGTAAATCATTTTTCGGTCATTCCTGGTGTCGCGCGTCAGTCACGTGATTGCTGTGACAGTGAATGCATTATTTTAGGATCGCGCTATCGCTGTTTTTTGTTTGTTTGTTTGTTTGTTTGTGTGTGTGTGTGTGTGTGTGTGTGTGCTAATTATTTTTGTTCATGTGTTAATGTATGTAATTTTTAAGTCAAATGGTATCAAAAGTATATACATATTAAACGTAAGATTCTGTATTTTCCGCTGTTTCAAGCATCCGCGTGAAGGTTTGGTACCAAATGGCCGCGGATACGGGGATTGTCAACATTAACCCTTGTTCAGAAAAATGTCTCTTGGTGACGAAAGAATTAAATACTGAATGACGAAAGAGAGCGGGAATATTAAGAAGAATACCAACATTTCAATGGTGCCAGATACCAGAATGATTTATCCAAAATATATCGTATATTTTTAATTTTAACCCATTCATATTTAACAGTATTAAATAAATGAAATGTTCTATTCTCTATTCCATTTGATGACAATATAGCACGGATTTATTTTACGACTGCATCTTCGAAAACATAGACTTTCACTGTTGTTAAACGAGATCTTACTCATTTTCAGGAAATAAGTTCTCGTTTTACCACAAGGAAAGTCTACGTCTGAATTTGCCTCTACTACTGTGATACTGCTGCAGCAGAGAACTGCTGATTTCTTGTCTACTCGGGTATTGTCGATTTCTGTAGTTCTTTGGGGTTTTACAGCTAGAACCTACTAAAATTGAAAGCGACCATCACCATCACTTTAAAAAAAGTTATGGCCAGTAACCAAGTGGTAAAGCATTTGATTATGGGCTGGAGGAGCCAGATTCAATTCCCGATGCTAATAATTAATGCTCACCATGTTTACCACATGCAAAAACTATTAAAAATAAAGCAAAGCGCAAAGTTCTGCAGATAACTTTAAAAATAACACTACAGTCATGTTTGTTATAATCACGTGATACACTACCACACTTCTTATTGGCTGAATGGGTGTTAACCCACTTTTAATTCGAATTAACTGTCTGTAATTATGTGCAGGTTAAGGGAACTTGAATGTATTTATTAAACGTAGGGTAAGAGCAAAAACCAATGGTAGATTTGAAATTCTCGTCTAAAAATACATAGAAACAAACCAACATCTCGTTTTCGGTAGCTTACTTATAATTCAAAACCTTTCAATTATCAATTCATTTAACTAAAAAAAAAATCTAAATCAAATAAAATATTCTACTTTAGTTCTTTACATCTTTGATAATTTTAGATATTCTTACTACTTTCCTTCTCTGTATTAGGTGTTATCGTCTTTTGTAAATGCTAATTTATTATTAGTCAGTAATTATTTTTTTTTCTTTGTAGATGGTGTGGGCGGACAGTCAGCAGCTCGGATGTGCTGTAACCTTTTGTCCCAAACTTGGCTACTATGTCGCCTGCCACTATTACCCTCCGTAAGTAATACTAAGAAATATTGAACAAATACACTCTTTATACCAGAACATTCCCCTACATTTTGATTTGGGTACAGTCTAACAGATGGATGTTGACGATCTCGTATTTTCGTGATTTCACGTAATTTACGCGAGACTAGCCTCTATCCATGTCTTCTCACAAAATGGCGAGGGGAACAGTGCTATGCGAAGCAGCGCACAAAAAATAATATTGCTAGTTGAAGAATATTTTCTTAGGGAATTAATAAATTAAAATTGAAAGCAGTCAATAAACAAACAATAAATTCATTAGATAGCATTTTCCTAGTGACAGATATTCAAAATACTAAATTCCTTGAGACCTGCTGAAGAGGCTAATGGCCAGATCTCGTGTTTTCCGTAATTCTCACGCAAACGAGATCGTCAACATCCATATGTTAGACTATAAGTGTAACGTAATTTTTACAGAAATACTATTGAACCTTTTTGGCTGCTTTACACGCTCTCGATAACTTGTCTCAAACCGGAAAGTGGCTCTAAAAACTTACACTTGCTCGAAAAATCTGCCACTTGCCCTAAACACAACAAGCTCTAAATTCAGGCGTATATTAGAAGCAAATCGACACTAGCGCCCTTGACGGCGAGAAAATTTATTGAAAAACTACGACAGTGTTAACTTCACTCTGAAATCTGGATATTCTTTGTTCGTGGTTTCAATCTAGAGCTTCATTCATCATTCTCCTCGTTCGGGGATCTTTTTTACCTTTTTCTTTAACTCTTCTGTGAAATGAGTTGAGAATTACTAGCAAAACGAAGCTCACATTTCAACTTATTTGTCGATTCATTGACCAGTATTTTTTACCGTCCGGGATGGGTAGGGTTTTTGACGGCCCATCTGGGACGGGTGCAGTCCTGCCGTCTGCATCCCTTCACTAGTCGACACGATTGGTCGTAATGTGTTTTGTTGTGGGTTTTGTATTTGCTTTAACTTTTAGGTATCTCTTTCTTTTGCGGTGGTTGCTTTGTTGTTTTTTAATGGTATTGTTATTGTTTGGTGTTTTTATCATTATGGCCGGTCTTTTTCTAGTTTTTAGACTTGATGTTGTTAAATTTTTTTTGTTATTTGTATGTGTATGTCGACCTTAAACCCATTTTTGCTTGGGTAACGGGTCCGTAACAGACTAAAGACCAGTATATTTAATCGCGATCTCAATGAGAACAAAACGCGATTTGCTGCTCGGACATATAACGCGTCTGCAAATGGCAAGTAGCAAGTTTTCGAGAGCGTATAAAACAGCCATACGAGATAATAATTTATTACTCATTTTTTATATAAACACACTAGGTTAGAATTAAAAAAATTATAATTATTTAAGACAATGATAAAGGACACTGTACCTTTATCAGAAGTTTTGGTACAATGTTTAAAGTGGAAATGAAATTTAATTTGTGAAATAGATTTTTTTAATTATGGCTGTCGGGGTCCGATGAGGGGGTCCCTATCCCGGGTTCTGCATCTTTTGGGGCTTAGTTTCTAAAACTAAAAATTTCCATTAAAAATAAAAGCAGAAACATTTTTAGAAAAATACTTAAACTTCTTGTAGGTTGATTTTAGTGAATAATTCAAGTCACTACAGTAATTTTAAATAGTGATACAGTAAAACCCCGTTATTACGCTCCCGCTTATAGCACTATCCCGTTCTTGACGCTCCTTTTATACGGTCCCTGGAATTTTCTATGTAACTCTGTATACTTTTACCCTCTTATAACGCTTCAAATCCCGCTTGTAGCGCTTTTTTTGTATCGGAAATTTTGTATCGAAAAGAAATGTAACACTGTAAAGATTCTTTTCTTTCCCTGGTAGGAGGGAATCTTTGAACTCTTTGAAGTGCGGGTCTGTGATACAGTAAGTTAGTGCAAAATTTCGAAGCGGAAATACCTTTCTATAAGTGAAAAATTGGAAATTCTCCGTAAGTACGACGACAATTCTACACTAAGTCAGAAGGATTTCGCAGAATCTCTAGGAATTCCCTCATCCTGTCTGAGAACAATAATAAAAAATAAGAATGGAATTACCGATGCAGCGAAAGGTGGTTGCAAACGGAAAAAAAGTAAAGTGTGGAAAATATTAAGATGCCGAGGAAATTCTAATTGAATGGATTCATCAGTCCCGTGATGCATCAGTGCCATTAAGTGGCCCAATCATTCAAAAAAAGGCACGTGAAATAGCGGGCAGTGCAATAAATCTGCTCCGAAAATATATTAGTGTTGCTCTTAGTGGTGTATCAATTGATGTTAATATTTACTTGAACCGCATTGAAAATGTCATAATTCATAACAGTAGCACACACACACACACACACACACGGCAAACCACAATCAAAGATTTTTTAATAGGAAATAAGCTCACATTTGCACTATATCTATTGCAGAATCAAGTATCGTTCCTGGAAAATGGTGTCTAAATGTTTCCCCATCTAATAAATCATTTCCCGTCTATAGCGCTATCCCGCTTATTACGCTTGTAGTTCATGGTCCCTTGATGAGCGTAATAACGGGGTTTTACTGTAGTTGTGATAGTGCGCATGCGCGAGACTGTATTTGTTGAAACAAAGCCAAAGGCGATTTCTGTTGTGGGAATTGTTGGGAGCGTGGACGCAACAAATTAAGAGGATACAATGAAAGGTTTAAGTCTCCGTCATTGGTTGAAAGTCCTAAATCCTTGGTGTTCTCAGTAGACCAAGGATTGTCGATTCCAGTTAGTAATGTTGTGTCGAAATCCAGTGTTCCTGATTGAAGACGGAATCCGAGAAACAAGGGAAAATATGCAAGTGAATTTAAATTCCAATTCCTTTTGGCTTACAAAGCGAAGACAACGTGTCGATGAATTAGGCCCAGCAATCGTCACCTGTTCGATTGTGATGTCAGGACAAGCAGCTAAGAAAGATTCATCACCTGTTTTCGATTACCTAAGACTGTAGCGGAATCCTTATTATGCTAATAAGTTACATCCCGATTAAGAACAGTGAATTCTTTTGTTTCCAGAGTTCATCTATAACACATATAAAGGAGGACGTTTGTTGGTTTGTTTGTGTGCGTTTGTTCGCTGAACACTCCTAGGCCCTTTGACCGATCTGGACCAATCTTTGCGTAATTACTCTTTAGGACCTGCGGAAACAACAAGCTACAATTGAAATCTGGACCTAATTTAATCCCTTCCCATTTTTGTGTAATTTTAAAGTAAGGTGTTGGGTTACCGGGTTCAAATCCACTGATGGCAATACTTTTTTTTAGTTTGAAATAAATAATACTCTTACTAAAATTAAATTGAAGACCACCACACACAATAAAATTTGGGAAGTAAAAAGCCAGATAATAGTCAGGCTGCAACATGTGATAATAGTCCAACCTTGATAAACGGTAGAAACATCGCCAAGAACCTGGAATCACATCAAACCTATCTCGAGGGGGATGAAACTAAGAATCTATCTATCTAATCAGTAGTTCGTGTCCGAACGTTGTGATTCAGGACCTGTCAGACTCTATTAACGATGCCCCTTCATACATCACGATCTTGTGACTCATGAATTGATTGGATCATTGTAAGGCCGGTGAGTATCTTCTCCTGCTCAATAAATCTTGCCGGCGGTCTTCCTCTTGGACGCTTCCCACAGATTATTCCTTTAAGAATAGTTCGTTCTAATCCGTTCCGCCGCATAGTATGTCCAAAGGACCCGAGACTGTTAGGTTATATTCTTTTTAACAATCTAGATTCATTTTTAATTTTGAGTTGTGATAGTATCGATTAAGGTTTGTTCTGTGTTGTGTCCAAGATACTCGCAAAAGTCTTCTATAGCTATACATTTCGAAAGCATCTATCCTTTTTTTTCATTGCAGCTGTTATTGTCCATATTTCAGAACCATACACTACAATTGGGGAACACCAGCGAGTTCAATATACGTAATTTTGTGTCGATCTTGACACTATGATCTTTCCATATCTTTGTTAATGTGGCAATTGCAGTTTTAACCATTCTCTTTATTTCCTCATCGCATCCGCCCTTGGCATTTAATTTCACTCCTAGATAAATCACATCTCTTTTTAATGGGATGTCCTTAATAAGAGCAGAGGTGGCCTTATTGTTTCTATCTACAATCATTAATTGACATTTTCTTCTATTCAGCAAGAGTAGAAGCCTCTAGGCTTGTTGTCTCAATGCGTCCAATGATTTCATCATATCAGCTTCTGTCTTTGCAAAAAGTACTGTGCCGTCAGCATATCGTATATTTGAGATTCTCCGACCTCTTGTGCCAATACCGCCTCTTTGCACTCATTATATCTTTGCACGGAAAGGTTATAACAGTAATTGTTAGTTATTGTTATTATAACTGTTTCCAGAAAAATTCTGATTCTGTCGTTATTTTATTTTTCTCATTTAAAGGGTTTTAAAAATCAGAATGGTACATTGCAATCACGTGATTTTTTTTTTTAAAACTGGGGAAGGTTGAAGTGATAGGGGTGTGGGCAGAAACGGGCGGGAAGTCTTACATTCTCCGATCTCGATATTAATTTGATATCTAGGGCTTATCGAGTTATAAAATAGGAATATAACATTGAATTTAACTACCACGTGACGTTTTTTACGAACTGGAAAAGTTTCAAAGTAATCATACAATTACAAATTCTTCGTCATCCACATTAGGACAACTCTTTTTCGTTACCTGAAGGAAGCATGGTATTTCTGCTAGTTTAAACTAAATCACTTAGTTTTAAATCAACGAAATTGAGTTCCTTTATTCCCACATTCAACTTTACATCTGAACGATTAATTTTTATTCTGCTTTACATCTATTAACAAATGATAATCTACACTTCGAAGCATTTTTTGTTAATAATAACAAGAATTAAAAGAAGAAATAAGATAAAGATAGAAATAATAAAAAAAAAATAAGCAAAACACAATTAGCCCGGGTCTGATGCTAATTTCCTCCCCTGCAAAACTTAATCTAAAGATAGAATGCATTGATCAATATTCAGCAGCAATATAGCGTTGTCTTCTTTGAAGGCAGATTTGGTGGCTGATACATGGGGATCTCTCGATCTTAAAAAAAAAAAAGACATATATAGAAATCTAGAAAAAATTGACTTTCCGGACTTCATTTTTTTCTTATTTCTTTTTTTTTACAGAGGTAATGTACAAGGAGAACGTGCTTACATCATAGGCAAAGAGTGTTCTCAGTGCACTGATTCCATCAACGGTGGACTATGCTATAAAGGACAATGTGGTAAATCTATATTACTAAAATCTTTTATTTTTCTGTCTGTCTGTCCGGCGCAATTGTTAATTATTAGTTTCCCTTGCTGAGAAAGTCAGATTAAAAAATTTTATTTTATTTTATTTTTTCGCCTTACATGGGATTCGAACCGAGGACCTTCGTCCTCCCTGTCAGGTACTACTTGGACTACTGCTGATCCACCAATATTCAATCCTACTTTTATTCTATTTGTTCGCGCGCTATCAAATAATGAGTTCATTCAAAAAGGAATAAAATATCGCTTTTTGCCATAATCGCTTCGAATCGATTCTTCTTGGATTATCTCATACTTACCAGGGGGAGACAGGGGGATGGCCTAGTTACTTTGAAGATATTAGTGTACTTCCAAAATTTAACTAACAGACAGATTGCAGTTTGATCTAGATTTATTGCAAATTGTGAATGCTAATATGGAAAAAATACGTATAAGACATCTACCAATAGTTACAACAGTTCACAAATAATACATCTAGATATAGACTACCACCAGTAAGTGATTTTGCTTTAGTATATCAGTAATATTAAAAAAAAAAATGTAAAATATAATAACTGACATTTGAATTAAAAAGTAATAGAATAGACCGTCGATTAAACGGATTTCATATTGAAAGGATTTAAAAAACCTTCGAATTTTATAATATGGATAAACCCCTATTTCTATTAGGATAACAAGTAAAATCGAAAAAAAAAATGAAAATTTTTACAAAATGGGACAAGTACCTATTTTAAAATATTAAACTGCTAATTTTGAGATCTCCTGTATTTTTAAGATGAAAAAAATCTCCCAATTAAGTCTCTTTTGTCCCTAGGTAAAAATATCAAGGGAAAATAATAAATTATACAATAAGCTTAAATTAAGAAATTTAATGTTTTTTATATATTAATGTTGTGGATACGGAACGCACCGAAGAGCGAGCTTCGAAATCGAAGCATCCGTGTTCCAGGCAGCGTTAGTGTTTCCAAGATGGCGAACCCCTAGCAGACTCCCGAGAATACTGAGATGGTTTCCCGTTGCCTTCCTCAGGACGCCATTAAGGAAT
Source organism: Thereuonema tuberculata (assembly GCA_023159025.1). Taxonomy (NCBI): domain Eukaryota; kingdom Metazoa; phylum Arthropoda; class Chilopoda; order Scutigeromorpha; family Scutigeridae; genus Thereuonema; species Thereuonema tuberculata. Next base: position 15,403,951 of record JAFIDM010000007.1, on the reverse strand, counting down.
GGCGTCAGACCGAAGAGAAAGTGAAGAAGAGGCTGACAAACGCAGGAAAGGAAATTGAAACAGCCAAGCCACGGCCGGGAAATGAACCCGGGTGCCGACACAATACCCGCTCGGCAGACCGCCGTCAAGACCGCTCGGCCACGCCGGCACATATATTAATAATAAGAGAAATAATTAAGTTTTAAAATAAAATTCGCAGTGCGAATTAATGAATCAGCATTTTCAAATAAAGCTGTGCAGTACACCACTGTTACGCTCAGAAGAACGTATATACACCTAGACTATACATATTTTATAAAGGTTCTTTGTCGGAGATTAGTCTGATTACCATTATTATCGACATAATAGAATGTGTTATGATCTTTTTATATTTTTATTTATTTATTTTTTTGTATTTTACCAATTTGAATAAAACTAAATATTATGACTTGTTTATTGTAACTTTATTTAATAGACATAAGGTTTTAAAACCCATTCGATTTAACGTACTTTCGGCAGCAACGGACACCCATTGCATCCCAAATAAACTATTGAGTTTTTTCCTTAATATTTTAATAAAATGAAAATTTCGGAATTAAAAACAAAATCTATGGCAATGTGTGGAAAACAAATACCAAGAGTGAAAATTGTAATTAATGGGAAAATAATAGAACAAGTATCAGAATTTAAATATTTGGGAAACATAATCTCATGTTATAACGATATCAGACATACAACAGACATACAACAGAATGAATGGAATAATTAGAAGAAGATTTGGAAAGCAAATGGCGAAAGAAACACTACTAAGATTACATAACATTACAGCCAAAGGAGCAATTATAAATATGGGAGTGAAACCTGGATAGTGAAACAAAGAAACAAACAAAGATTGGAAACTGCACAAATGAAATTGTTAAGACCTTTATTAGGATTTATACGTTTCGACAAAAAGAAAAATAATGATATCAGAGTACAACTTAAAACTCCAAATATAATTCAAGAAATTCAACATTATCAAAAAAATTGGCTTAATCATGTAGAAAGAATGTCAAACGATAGGATTCCAAATTTAATTTTGAGATATAAACCCAAAGGAAAAAGAGACAGAGGACGTCCAAGGACAAGATGGAGAGATCAAAATCATCTTCAGAGTTTAGCAACAGACAATCATGTCTAAACCTAAATTGTTCAAGACAAGACTTTTAATATAACACCAGTAGTTTTTAGCAGATTTCAATGTCGGTTTCATAATAGCAGT
>JAFIDM010000007.1:15330071-15361335 GCA_023159025.1 Thereuonema tuberculata | reverse complement strand
GTGTATTTTGTATTTTTAATTTTTTTATAAAGTTAATTTTTTAGAAACTGTGTGTTTGGCCTTTTCCAATTGAAACCTTTCTCACACACGTAAAATAATTTTCCAACGTCTGTTTGTTTACGTAAAGCCCTTCTAAGAAATAAGGTACCTATTTCATCTCTGCCCCTCGAATTCAAATTGAAGTTAAAAAAATCCCCATTTACAAAAATAAATAAATAAGTGGTTTTTTAGTTACGTTGTCTATCCCATGATATTCAATTTGTTTTTGATCACCTTTTAATCTAAAACCAGTCATCCATTATTAAAAAAAAAATCTCTGCCGCGCATCAACCGCGGTAAGTGTATTACCCCACCAAAGATCAACTACCTTGAGATTTGTGAATCGTATTTGTTAATAATATTTTAATAATAAACTATGATATTCAGTCATCCGAAGTCAGGCTTAGTTTTAGCCGAAAAGCAAAAATTTACGGAAGTTATCCACATAACATCTTTGAGGTCGCGGTTAAAGCTTTGAGGTCGCTTTAAGCTCCGCCCCCTAAAAACCCGTGAACAGATGCAGACTTTTTTGTTATTTATTTGTAGCATTTATGTGTAAACCAATGCCCTAAGGGATCGTCCATTAATCACGTGAGGCTCGAAAGGGGGGGGGGGTTCGTAAAAAAATCACGAAGTATCACAAGGGGGGAGGGGGGGGGGTTAAAAAGTTCCTAAAAAAACCTCACGTGATTAATGGACGACCCCTAAAAGCGGTACAAAGTTTGTGGTAAAAGCTGTAGAAACAACGTCAAGATAAGGGTTTGGAGATAGGAAAAACGTCAAAAAGTTGAAATTTCTATCGGCTGTCATCTTGGAACGGTTTATCCGATTTAGTTGAATTACAATACCAGCCGAGTCCTTAAGGGTATCTAGCATCCACAAATATTTTAGCTCAAAAGCTCAAATTTACGGCAGTTATCCACGTCACAACTCTGAGGTCATGTCTACTTCTAAGGCCCGCCCCTTAAAATCCGTGAACAGATTTCGATTTTTTTATGCTTATTTGGAGTTCAATCAATGTCCTAAAAGCTCTGAAACGTTTGTGGAAAAAAACTCTAAAAACAACGTAAATATAAGGTTTTGAAATAGAAAAATACAATATATATATATATATTGTAGGAAGGAGAATTTGAATGGCATATATATATTCGTGATCTATGACCCCTGATCGCCGTTTATCACAAGGTCTTAGGGTCATCTGTTCAGGTAGTAGAGAAGGCAATAGTGTATTTTCCAGGAAAATGCCCAAAATGTGCATCCCGTTCGTTCATTTAGAAACAGTAACCCGACAAATTAAAAGCTTTCTTATGATTACATAATAGCTTATTAAAGAAATAAACTTTTAATAACCGCTTTTATTTCTTTCTGACCGTGTTTATTATAACCATTGCTATCTGCTGCCATCTGGTAGACATATTTTTAAACTGTAAGCCTATTGCTATGTGACGACATTGTAATTTCTGTATTTGTATATCATTCGTTTAAGCAGAAAAATAACCGATCTGATCGGTAAACCTGAAAAAAAAAAAAAAAAAGTTAACTGAAATAAAATAGTTTTTTTTAAAAAAAAATGCCCATCCTTACTAAATGAGGCATACGCAATAGCCTAGTGCGGAAATACGGCAAGCCATTGTTTGTAGCGCCGAGAAAACAACGGTTAATTGCTCGAGCCATTCTTTTCGCTGGCTGAGAAATGACAGGAGGGATTGAATCATCGAACTCCTTAGCTATACGTACAAATATAATGCGGAATAGATGCAAGACTTTTGCAGTGAAAAAATGGGTAATTATTTGTTTATTATATGTGGATTTCGTTTAAAAATTGAAAATTATTAACTTCGAAAGCTATAATTTATAATTTAGCGGCCACGGTTAGGCCTATTGTATTTGTTAGGCTTAGATTTGTAATATAGCAGCCGTCGGACAAGATGGCTAATTGTGATCGAGTAATCCCAAATTACAGTTTCGGAATAGAACTAAACTTCTGTTTATTTTGCTGTAATTAACATCACTAATGCTGGGAATCGTAAAAGCAGCTATTTTACATTTTCCCATTCTAAAGCAGTTACATTTCAGCGTGAAATGACGCCATCTCACTTTTGTTCCAATTTTAAAATTGTGACCGTCTTTAGTGTAGTAATTGTCCCAAACATTGTTTTTATGTAAAATATTATTTCATGGCTTGCTAAAGTCGTTCGATTGTAGTAAATTAGATTTATATCTCTTCTAGAATATGCTTTTGAAGAGCGGAGTTATTAATTTTTACTCCAATTGTTTTTTTTTTTTTCTTTTTCGGTATACATGTATTTTTGGGTTAAATGAGGTTTACGAGTTTATAATGAAGATCTAATGAAAAATTTAAATGCAGCCCTAAAAATATGAAACTATTGAATTGTTATACAGGTTCAGATAAACTTTATTTTAATTTAATTGACTCTTTTAATTGCTGTAGGTTATTTTAATAAAAAAGTAAACCTCACTCAAGAGTTTGTCAATTTCAGTGTCAATTACTTTCAGTATCAATTACGTTCAGTATCAATTAGCTCGAGTAATTTTATTTAAAAATATTTGCTTTTAATACACTAATTTCATTAAGTTCTAAATTACGTAGTAAAATAAATAGTTAGAAGAGTTGTGGAATTGTATATACGTATGTTTTAGTGTGCTTATTCTATTATCCTTCATTGTACCGGCCTTAACTCGGACGGATAAACGAACTTCTTCTGTATCTAAAACTTCAGAATAAAAATAAATAAATAAATCTAGAACCTAGATATCTATATTTCTCAGAGTGGGTTTTCCGGATTTCTAGGTAATCTACGGAATGTATCTAGTAAGTAAAATGTATTTAAAAAGAAAAGATTTATTTCAAATGGGCCTGATGGCTCAGTCGGAAGAGTTTCATGTTTCATTTGATCGATTATTGCCATTTTTCCCCTATTTGTTTCTAAAGGTGACTTCAAGGTTACATCCAGATGGATCATCGGACTGGTCTCCCAACCTACATTGAAAATGTCATAGGCAATGTGGAGGAAAAGGCTGATAAGATTCTTAAGCTCTGGTTGGAAATCGAGAAGGATATGGGGAATTGTAGCCAAAGCGACTAAACCATCAGTAAGTATTTTAACCAATAAATAATATGAATGAGTGGGAGGGAAAGTTGTATTTATAATTTAGAAAGGGAATAAATTTAGTACTATAATGGTCCGTTGAAAAATTGCCCATTTATACCATACCTGCCTATTCTCAATTAACTAGAAAATGAATTATCTGGTCGTTATTTCGCAATTGTAAATCAATTATTATTTCTTAATGCTTTTTTTTTCTAAATTTTACCTATTACTTAACCAATATCTTATAATACGACGTCCAAACGTCATTATATCATTACTAAAAATCTTTTTCTGTCCTATGTTTTAATATTGGTTGTTCAAATTTGGTATTTACTTTGGTCAGATTTAATTTTTTTTATAATAGTAATAATTTGCTACTTATAAAAATATTTATAGAACTAGGCATTTAATACAATTTTTGCAGCCCAGTTGTCGTAAGGTCAGTGGCGGATTTAGCACTTGAGAGGCCCTAGGCGCAATTCAATTTTGAGGCCCCCTCTAAATATTTTCATTACCTTTGGGGGCCCGGGGCGGGAGTTCCATTATTCCACAACCAAAAAAAAAAAAAAAAGGAAATACTAGGCTGACTGGTGAGGCCCCCCTAGGCTTGCTTTTACAACCCAAAAAAAAGAAAGCTTGCTTTTACAACCAAAAAAAAAAAAAAGGAAATACTTGGGTGGATGGGGCCCCTAGGCTGACTGGTGCGGCCCCCTAGGCTTGCTTTTACAACTCAAAAAAAAAGAAATCTTGCTTTTACAACCAAAAAAAAAAAAAAGGAAATACTTGGGTGGATGGGGCCCCTAGGCTGACTGGTGCGGCCCCCTAGGCTTGCTTTTACAACCAAAAAAAAAGGAAATACTTGGGTGGATGGGGCCCCTAGGCTGACTGGTGCGGCCCCCTAGGCTTGCTTTTAAACTCAAAAAAAAGAAATCTTGCTTTTACAACCAAAAAAAAAAAAAAAGGAAATACTAGGGTGGATGGGGCCCCTAGGCTGACTGGTGAGGCCCCCTAGGCTTGCTTTTACAACTCAAAAAAAAGGAAATCTTGCTTTTACAACCAAAAAAAAAAAAAAAGGAAATACTAGGGTGGATGGGGCCCCTAGGCTGACTGGTGAGGCCCCCTAGGCTTGCTTTTACAACCAAAAAAAAAGGAAATCTTGCTTTTACAACTAAAAAAAAAAAAAAAAAAAAGGAAATCTTACTTTTATAACCAAAAAATAATTTGTTTTTTTTTTATTTTGAGAGGTAAATTTTGAGGCCCCCTTGATTGATGAGGCCCGTGGCGCGCCCCTCCTGCGCCTTGGGAAATCCGCCACTGCGTAAGGTGGGTCTTGTCGAAAAGACAAAAGGGTTTCTTTAGAGGTTCCATTAAACAAAAAATATATATATATATAAGTTTCAATTTTTGTTTTTAATAAACGGTCATAAAAGATTTTTTCTAATATAATTTCATTGAAGCGTCGGAAGCGCAGTGGTGCCTTGTAAGAAAAACTGAACAATAAAAATTTGTGAGGACATTTATGTTAGCAGTGGGCCGGCCTCAATGAATTTTTTTTAAAGCATAAAAAAATTCAATCTGCGCATTGAATTATTAATAAATAACAATGTGGGCGAGACCAAATTGTTTACCAGTGACATCCTGGAAGAGCTGTTTCACGCTCTTTGGCGATCATCAGCCCCTAGCAATCACCAGTAAATAACGAGGTCTCCGTACTGAGGCTAAGAGGAATTATCGTAGGAGCGCATGAATTTCTCATTAATTTTTCATTAGTTTTTTATTGTTCATTTTTTCTTTTGAGGCACCATTCCACTTCCAACGATTATTCATTATGGAGACTTCGTTGTTTACTGTTGACTGCGCCTGGCTGATGATCGTCAAAGATCGTGAAACAGCTGTTCCCGGATGTCACTTGGTAAACAGTTTGTCTCACCCATTGTTTGTTAATCTCATTCTGTTTTACTCATGTTTGAGTAAAACATATTAAAGTCCTCACGCTCAAAGATGAATCTCCCAGAATGCAAAGCAGATTATAGATTGTCCATTCCTGGCCCTTCGCTAACATTGAAATAGAAGAGGTCGCTTCTCTTCTATTTCAATGTTAGCGAAGGGCCAGGAAAGGACAATCTATAATCTGCTTTGCATTCTGGGAGATTCATCTTTGAGCGCGAGGACTTCTAAGTGTGTTTTAAAATGAAAATAGTTCATTATGCTTACATTAAGCTGTAATTGAAACAAAAAGTGATTATCCCAGCGGCCACCGCATAAACGAAGGTGAAACTCACTGAGGTAGAGCGCTTCTATTAAGGGTGTTTCATGATCGAGTGATTCAGCGTGTGAAGGAATAAATTGAGAAGTTGAACCGTTTCAGTCAATAAGTATTAAAAATTAAATGAAACATTTAACATTGTTAAAATAGAGTTGATGATTTATAACTTAACAGGAGTAATTTTAAATGCTAGACTATATCAAAAATAAATAAATAAATTTTTCATATGGGAATTAGTTCACTGGAGTGCAAAAGTTAAGGACTAGTCAGGTTATCACCTGTATTTTCTCACAGGAACGGCCTGGCTGTGCGAAAAGCATAGCAAAGGACTCTGGTGAGGTACCGACATGATGAAAGAAACCACAACGGACAGAAGGACTTGATGCCGAAATGGCTACAGAGCAATGGCTGCCATTACATAGATCCCATCGCTGCCAAAAGATGGAACAGAGGTGGTCCTCAGTAGGGGAAATGACCTAACGGCGATGAGTGTTTTGCTTTTCCGTACTTGGAATGAGGTGGTTGATAAGTTAATGGGTAACAGTGCCCATTTCTCTGCCGGCGTCGTCTTCAGCTGGGGGAACAGTGTTCGGTGGGTGTGAAATGCTGCAAGGCGTCATCCTAGAGCGTCGCATGTGTATTCGTTGGGACTTAGATCGGAGGACTGTGCGGGCCAATTCCATTCGAACAATGTCCTCACTTCCCAGTCGCATATTGTTACCAGTGAGTTGACTTTATTTCGGGGTATCTCAAACATCGGTTACATACAATTACAGTTTCGGACTGACGAAGCTGGTGGATACAAAATAAGTTTTAATGAATTCCTTGCGGATCAGGTGAATTAAAAAAAAGTTTTCTTCCAAAAATAGACCAGTGAACCTTTTGTGTGCGTTTTTATGCATTTCCCCCCACTTATATTTACATCACGCACGTTAAATTTTGTTATTATATGTATGTTTCCATTACAAATTCATCCTTATAAGCTAAGCGCTGTGTAGCGGGGATTAATTTATTGCCGTTTTTGTTCAATTGTATTTTGATGTTTTTTTAACCTAAGTGTCATGGTTTTGTGTCATGGTTTTATGAATTGAAAATTAAATGCTATAAATAAGGGTTATGAAAAGATAGTCTCTCTTCTGAATAGAGATCTTTTTCCTTATCTTTGAAACTTGGACCTTTTTTGTTTTGATAGTCTTCAGCTTGAGAGTGGCTTTCTGAAAATGTGAAAGGATTTTTGACACAATTAGGCAAAGGTGAAATGCTTTGTAATATTAGGGTAGATATACAAATTGATAATAATGAGCTATATATAAAAAAAAAAGTTGCTTTTCATAGCAGATTATGTAAAATCTCCAGCAATTAAGATTTTGACAGTATTAAAAACTTCTAGTGAATGGAATTAAACAAATATATTTTCTGACGATCTTTTTAGACTTAAATAAAAATATAAATGATTATTTTATTGTTTTTTATTTCAGTCGCAACTAAAACCGATGTAGACGGAAAGAGTTCAATTCGCTCTGGGAATACGACCTGACCTCTCCGTTTTTCCATTGATCATAAATTGACCTGTCCTCTTAAGTGCAAGTACTGTGACTTTTCTCTATAATTAACGTAATTCGTTATGGTTATGTTTATAAGCATTTTTTTTTTAACTAACATATCTGAAGAATGACAGGATCACTAGATAGTTTTACATCCAAAGTCAGTTTTAGTATTTTATTTATTGAAGTTCGTGTACGAAGAATTGATGGAGGGTAAATGGATGAGGGTAAATTATTAATGCCTATAATCTTTCTAGCTGGAAATTTGTTTAGATATTTCGGCAAGTAATTTTTTTGAAATTGTCATCTTACTTAGTATCAACAGAGTAAAACTGGCTGAACGCAATGAATAACAAATTGTAATACTGAAGAAACTTTTCCTTGCTAACTTGTAGGTTTAATCATCATAAATGATGCATTCTAATTTGCGGGTGGAGTTTGAACGTTATATATTTCTTAATACAACAGTATTTCAATGAAAATATAAGTGTACAATAATCATATTACAGCTTTCATAAGAGTTCCAAAAATTCATTGTTCAGTATAAACATATCAATCGGAACTGCATATCAAAGTCTCTACGCAGTATACTAAGTTCATCTAACATAAAGTAACACATCACTCTTGTTGAAATGCCAAGTCTTTAATGAAATATTTAAATCATTTGCTTATTCAGAAGTTATCCCTCGCTGTATTCTACTATCATTCTATTTTCTTAGGCAACGATGATAATCACTAAAGTCTCTATCCCGTCGAATTATCAAAAGAATAAAATCGCTTACTTTTGATCTTGTCCGAATGTTGTAACCTTAGTTGACACGTTACGCTACCGTGTTAGATTATAACCAAAAGTTTTATTCGCAGAGAAGTTCTTTAAAACAATAATTAATATGTAATATTTAAATACAAAAAACAGTTAAAGTTTATACTTATTCTAGACAAATCCACTTCTAATTTTCATTAGATGACAATTCTTCTTAGTAAAGTATCCAATCATTAATGTATCACAAACTTTGCATACAAATATTACTTTTAATATTTGTTACTAACAGTCCATTAAATATTTCACTGAAAGTTCTTTGAATATAACACTATTAAATCCTATAGATATAGCACTGTTAATCCAATAGATATTGCACTCAATTAGTTCTTTACATAGTTGATAAATTGTTCTTTAGAATGTTCTTTAAATAGTTCTTAAACAGTTTTAAAACAGAAGAAATATAAATCACTCCATCTTTACTGAGAAAACCTTCTAGACTCATGTTTTTAATAATCAATACGAACATCGTCTCGCAATGCACGTGATAATCCTTTTCACGCGCTTCTCATTGTTCAAATTAATGAATGTCATCTTTAATTTTTTACTTATTCACTACAATACCTCCCCCACATTGATTATTTGAATAAGGGTCAGGCATACATTTTGTAATTCTATATTTTACTGTCACTTTCTTAATCCTAGTTTTGACACATTTTCTCCAAATACGATTCGAGTTTAAAGGTTTAGTAAATATATCTGCATAGTTCTTTTTAGTATTTACATACTTTTAATTCGATTTCTTTCATTGTTACATATTCCTTAACAACGTGGTATCTTAGTCTGATGTGTCTACTTTTCTTCTGTGTATAGTTATCTTCCGATAATTTAATAGCTGCCACATTATCGCAATATATAGTAAGGTAGGTGACCCAAAGGTGGCCATAGTTAAGCTTTGCTGATTTTTTATAACTTAACGGTTGCGGGAATATAAAAAAAAATCTAGGGGGTCATCACCCTGTACCTTTTCTAAGCAAGACATATTGATATTGTTTTTCTTAAAACATATTTAGTTTCATAAAAACTGTTAGACATTTCTATTAAATGCTTACTTTATTCCAAAAACAAATATAAACTCTCCTGAAATGACCAATATTTCGTCAATCAAACTGATAGACTTTTTCTAGGTCTCAAACGTAAAGAAATTAAAAATATACGAAATAAATAAGAGAGGAGAAAGAAAAGAATCTTGACCTCTTTCCAAACATTACAAAAGTATAACAATTAGTCTTTACACTATATCGTGTCTTTGTTACAAAATAATATAAAACATAATTAACAATTAAAACAATAAATCATTATAGGGAAAAATCTGATCATTAATTAAACTTTAAAATTTCCCTTAATCTCTCGAAAGAAGCCTAATGAAATTTCATTAACTCTTAAGATATTTGTTGTTATTGAAAGATTTGCAACAATTTATCGTATATGATTCCAAAATTTCTCTCATATATTTATCTGTAGATTCGAAAATAACATAGACTAAAGGATCTGGGTTATGGTTAAGATTAGAGCAGTGCTCAGCCCAGTCGGAAAGATTTGTGTGGTTGTTTTCGTATGCTTTAACATGTTCTCTTAGTCTCTCTTGAAGAGTTCGACCTGTAATTCCAATATAATCCCCTATATCGTTATCCTTACAGTCTCTACAACGTAATAAGTAAACATCACCCATCTTATGTAATATCTTCTTTTCAACCAATCTTTTCTTAAATAAAATATTGTCTTTGTAAAAAACCAAATTAACATTATTACTCTTACAAACCTCTTTGATGTTTCTGTTGATCTTTAATCCTATAGGTAACTTTACTGATCTAAAACCTTTGTCTTTAAGTGATATTCCCATCTTTGATAATGTTCTTCTTCTTGAAAAATTCTCTAACAGAGTTATTTATAAAGTTCATAGGGTATTCATTTAAAGTAAGACGTGTCTTTAAATTCAAAATCTTGTTATGCCATTCTTTCTTACTTTCTGTGTTGTTGACGATCCTTCTTAGGTTGTTGTAAAGTATTTCCTTTTTGGTTGAAATTTTGTGGTTTGAGTTATAATTTAGTAGATGATTACTTTGATAAGGTTTTACATATTGTTCATAAGTAATACCAAATTCAGCTTTCTTAATCAATAAATCCAGGAAAAAACTATTTTGTTATTACATTCCTTCTCAATCTTAATGGTTTTAACGAATCTAGAGAATTGTCTCTATGTACCCTCCTATATTATAAAAATATCGTCTACATATCTTGTGTAATGAAATTTAGATTCCTTCCATTTTAAAATGTAATCATCCTCCATCCAATTTAAAAAAAATATTGCACATTGTGCCTGAAATTGAGCTTCCCATTGAAAACCCCTTAACTTGTTCATACATATTACTTTCAAATTGGAAATACTTATTGTTACAAATCAAGTTGAGTAACTCCATGAAATGTTCCTTAGTAATCTTAAATTTATCTTTGATACTCTTGGAAAACTTTGAACTGACAACATTCATTGTTTCTTCTACAGGAATGTTGGTATACATTGATTCTATATCCATTGTATATAACTTAAAATTCTTATTTTTACAATTTGCCCTGTAATCTTTAATTCTATTGGTAAGATCTTTAGAATTCTTTAAAATTATCTCTGGTCTATCTAATACAACTTCTTTAAGAATAGAATTAAGAAATTTTCCTAAATTATGGAGAGGAGAACCATAAGAGTTGATTATAGGTCTAATGGTACACTTAAAATTTTTGATTCTGTCGCCTTGTTTTTGTTCTTCTTCATCGGATTCAGAATTTGCTCTGAATGGAGAAGTGTAACCATTAACTTTTGTTTCAGTTCTTTCTCTATTGAAGTTGTTTTGAATTGGGGAAGTAGATCGAATGTTGTCTTCCTTCTCTAATGTGGTTTTTCCCGAAATGTTATCTGTTCTCGAAGAAGACACACTTGTGGAAAAGTGACTTCTTTGTCCCATTGAAATTTTCTTAGGGAACCTAAGGTGGCCCACATATTTATTTTGTTAAAAATTATATTTTCCAGGGGTTGACAGGACACTTTAACACTTATGACTAAATTCAGCATTTTATAAGCTGTTAGTTTTACATGCCTAAAGTCCTAATACTAAATATGCGTACAAAATATAGAGGGAAAAAGTCTTTCAAAAAGTACACTTGAAATTTTTCATTCTGTCGCCTTGTGTAAGTCTTGCAATCTGAGTCAATGCAAAAAGTACACTTGAAATCTTTGATTTTGTCACCTTTTGAAAGTCCTTCACACTCCTCGTGGACATATCTTAAACACAGTCTCAAGTCAATTACTTTGTCCGTTCCCAAGGTAGTCAGATTGGCGGGCCACCTTTTGTACACATCTCAGCACATTGTTTTCACAAATAATGTCATTACCATGAAATTCTTAAACTGTGACAATTCGTCCTGAATGAGTAGTGACCGAACTTTAATAAAATATACAACAACTTGCATTTAGCAAAACTTAACACAATTAAATTTAATTTATTACTTACCGGAAAGTAAGAACAACGATGCTCAAAAACAAATGTCTTCTCAGTAATGGCCGACGTCTCGTCGAAATGGCTTAGTTTTCAGTAGCCAGCGCTAGAGTGCGACAGCTGTCAAGTAGCAGGTGCCATACACCGACTACTTTGTATATTACTATTTTATATAACATATGGCCACCTTGTGCACTCTGGCCACCTTTGGGTCACCTACCTTAGTAGGTTTACTAATATATTCATGCATATTAAGTTCTAATAGTATATTCTTTAATGCTTGTACTTGATTGCATGCTGCTGATAAAGCTATGTATTCAGCTTCCTGAGTGGATTGCGCTATTAATTCTTGCTTCTTACTTTTCCGACTTATGGCTCCGTTTGCCAAAATACTGACGAATCCACTTGTGGATTTTCCTTCTTTAGGATCGTCAATCCAACTTGCATTGCTAAATGCATATAATTGTTGGTCATTTCTTTGATATACTAAACACATATCTTTAGTATTCTTTAAATATCTAATAAGTTTCTTTATATTCTTGATAACAAGTTCACTCCATAATTGATGTCTGGCCTCGTTCCATTAGCTATGTAATTTAAACTGCCTAAAACACTTCTAAATTTCTTTTCATCCAGTTTAGTTAGCTGACTATCTTCCATTTTAATTATTTTCTTGTAATTTGAATCCACAGGAACTGATAATCCATGTGCGTCTTAATAATATGAGAGTAGGTTATCAAAAAATAAAATTACAATTGTCAATAATTTTAACATTAAATTTCAGCTGAATAACAGAATATAGTGTGGGGTTTTATTAAAAGTACTAAATAATTATAAACTTAAATATTAGAAAAAAAATACTTTAAAATTAATGTTTCACAATGTTTCATATAATTGAACCCATCTGCGTACGGAGCTGCGTAACCGTCAACTCCCGTCGATATTAGATAGGTGATCGTAATGAATCATAATAAATAATGCTCATCGGTGTGTAGTGAATTACATAACTTCCTAGCATTATAGATTTGGGTTTAAGAAATTTAAGCTGAAGGGTAAACCTTGAGTATCAGTTTAAATTTGTTGCCTATCGATGTTTGGTGTTTGATGTAAAATTAGAATATGGCTTCCTGACGTTGTTGGAATTCTTTTGTATTGTCGACATTCCGCAGATGCGGACATTATGATTGTTTTCTTGTTAGCACTGTAAAAAAAATAGCGACTTCTTTTTTTAATGGTAGAGTTCGTGAATTTAAGATAATCAGCGTAAAGTCAGAATGAATAGACGAGAAAAGAAAGCTGTTTTTTTAGCCTATTTCGAGGGAACGCCATGAATCTTATGTCCATCCCCCTCATACAATAACTTTTTTATATAGATGATCTAACTTTTAATGTTTTTCGTGAAATTAGTGACAGGAAGACAAAGGAATTCTCATAGAAAAACATTAGAACCTCTTAAATGTTTCGTAAAAAAAAAGTTAAAGGCTTTTATACTACTGTTGGAAAACGAGGAAAATCGTGGTTATGGATTACTACTTTGTATTCTCAGTGACATTTGTCGCAAAGCATCGTAAGTAATTCCTATTCGAAGTAGAAAATATTTTTTTTTTTGATTCATTGCATCTTTAACGTACCTATATACTGTTATTATTATTTTTTATATTATTCACATTGTTAAAAAATTGTTAAAAAATCATCCACATCCAAAAGGCTTTGTTCGTGGAAAAGGAAATGCGCGGGCGAGGAAAACTGACCGGATCCCGTCGATTTTCACTCATTGGCAATTCTCTTCACCGTCAAATGAAACAAATTTATAGCAGTAGCTAGGGTGATAGTGGGAACGCGCCAAATTATACCTCTAGCTTGATTGTGCAGGCCTTACAGTAACCTGTTCTTATGACGTCACCATATTGCTTTCTGCAGCAATGAGTTCTCAGATCAATTAAGTGAATCGATTGTTTCCTTATATGGCGATTCTTCTTTCTCTTCGCGTTTAGAATAAGATTTTTTTATCAGTTGAAAGCTCCGTGTGATTAATCATGGGTGCCTAAGAATTTTGTAGATTTTTAGAAGTGATATTGTTTGTAACGCCGCCTAAAATGCCTTAGCCAAAAAAAAGGGACCAAGCGAAAAGAGCTCTTAAGATGTAGTATAGATCAAAATGTAAAAAGTCCGTCCGTCCGTCCGTCACCAAAGAAATCAACTTGAAAACTTAACTTTTCTTAGAGTCTGAAATTTTAATAAAAGAATTTCTCTAGTTTTGGCTTTTCTGTGGATTTTACAACACAAGAACTAGTTATAGCAACCCTATAGTTTTGAAGGTAAAGTTTAGCAAAATATCCTTTAGAAATATATATATATATATATATATATATATATATATATATATATATTATATAATTTTAATCTCATACTAGTAAATCACCAATAGTGGCAGCTATCCAAAACTGCATTATTCCTATTGAATTATTGGATTTCCTTAAAATCAGAGAATAAGAATTTATTTTAATAAATGATTATTTGGGTAAATTACATTTGTCTTATCTAGGTGTACTTTTTGGGCTTAATTTCCTATAGAGTGGAATTTATGAATCTCCAATGTGTTTTATCTCCCCTCCTTTCTTCACTTTTCTTTTGCTGAATAGATCTTATTGGAATGCCAAGAATGGGATCGTTGTTTAGAAATTTACGTGATAGCGTGACACATTCCCAAAGGAAAGGTTTCAAAGTGAAGCAACGATTTTCCGTGACAGTGAATATTAATCTGTTTAGTAATCCTTGTTTTAGTGCATCACACATTCTTCTTCAGATCCTTCGATATTTCAACATTCTTACCGAAAGTTTTCTTCAAGAATAATTACAAAAATTAAAAACAAGAGGAAGAACGGAATTGTCTATTCTAACGAAATTTGAATATAACAATCATGAATGTTAATAAATTACAAAACGTTAATTTACATTATTTGACAATCGTCATTGAGAACAAATTATTATTGACTGTTATCACAGAGAACAAATTGTTAATTAATAAACATTACAGAATAAATTGTTAATTTACAAGTGTTACATTTCTTAGTCGCCACTTGTTAAATTTACAGACGTTACATTACTTAATCTCTAGCTAATTATTAACTCTTAATTTAGTTTTCACATTTTTGTTTCTTTCCATAAATTTTTCAAAGAATCCAAAAGAGATTTCATTCATTTTCAAAGACTTATCTCTATTCATGCATCTTGACCAATTGATAAAGCATGATTCTAATAGAAAACATTCTGCGTCATCACTTGACTCGTATACTATGTTTACAATTAGATCCGGGTTGTGATGTAATTTTAAGGCATGATCTGCCCAATCTGATGTACCCAACTTCTTAATATGTTCATGAAAGCCCTAATATGTTCATCTAGGCATTCCTTAAGGGATCTGCCCGTACTTCGTATATAGATTTCTTGACAATCTCTACATTCGTATATAAATTTCTTGACAATCTCTACATTCTAATGAGTAAATGATCCCCATTTCAAATCGTATGTTTACCTTATTATTGCATTTATCATATTTCTTTCTAAATAGACCCTTTGTAATAGATTATTTTAACTTTATTTTCAACGCATATATCTTTTAATTTCTTTCTCGACCTTAAATCCAATTAGAAGTTTTATGAACTTGTACTGTTTATGAAAATTTATCTTTGATTTTTTTACTACTTTTATTTTTCTTTGTGTAAAAAACTTATTAGTATTTGCTTTAATGAATTTTTTAGGGTATTCATTCATTTCTACTTTTTTACTTAAAATCTCTATTTTTACTTTTTCATAATTTCTTATTTTCAGTGTACTGTTATTCAAATTAAGGTATATATTTTGGCTTTTTTAGTGGAAATGTTGTGGTTTGAATTAAAATTCAAAATAGGATTATTTGATAACTTATGAACATTATCAAAAGGATTATCATATTTCCTTCATTTACAATCAATACATCTAAAAAAGGCCATTTTCCAAATACTTCTTTTTCATAAGTGAACTGTAAATTATGGTCAACTGCATTAAGTTTTTCATATCTCTTCAGAAAGCCACTTTTAGCCAATAAAACAAAAATATATACAGGGGGTGGATACAATAAAATGAACATCCATAAGAAAACGGACCATACTTCATTTGCGCAGCAGAGCCACGTCATCTAGAAAAGACGTCTGCCATCTAGTGGCCATGAAGGCGGAGGTATCAGTCGATCAGTCGTACAGGTTGCATGTGACAATTGTGCTAGCAGTGAAACGTCGTTATGTTCGACCTCTCAGACTTCGAAAGAGGCATGATCACTGAAGAGCGCCTCGCTGGAGGTTCAGTGACGAAATCAGGCAACCTTGTGGGTGTTGCAAGAAGCACTATGTCAACTGTTATGACAGCAGCACAAAACATGGCAAGACGTCATCTGCGAAACTCAAAGCTCACCGACAGGGATAGACGGGTGTTGAAGGGGATTGTGATTTTTTTACTTCTTTTATTCTTCTTTGTGTAAAAAACTTATTAATATTTGCTTTAATGAACTTTTTAGGGTATTCATTCATTTCTACTTTTTTACTTAAAATCTCTTATTTTTACTTTTTCATAATTTCTTATTTTCAGTGTACTGTTATTCAAATTAAGGTATATATTTTGGCTTTTTTAGTGGAAATGTTGTGGTTTGAATTAAAATTCAAAATAGGATTATTTGATAACTTATGAACATTATCAAAAGGATTATCATATTCCCTTCATTTACAATCAATACATCTAAAAAAGGTCATTTTCCATCTACTTCTTTTTCATAAGTGAACTGTAAATTATGGTCAACTGCATTAACGAAATTGAAAAGTTTTGTAAATTGCCTCTCCGTACCTTCTCACACTAGTAAAATATCATCAGCGTACCTTAAATAAGAAAATTTAGCACAATTCCAATTTAAAATGCTATTACCTTCGAGCCAATTGAGATAAAAATTGCAAATCGTATCTGACACAGGACTTCCCATTGGGAAACCTTTCTTTTGTGTATAGAACTTTTCCTCAAATTTACAATACTTGTTTTCACATATTAAATTAAAAAGTTTAATAAAGGTTGTTTGTCAATTTAGAAATCTTCCAATACATCTAGATGCATATCACACATTTTTTCTACTATCTGAATAACTTCAATCACTGGCATGTTGGTATACATAGCTACAATATCCAGTGAGTATAATCTTAATTTATTTTTCCTTATTTACATATCTTCCTTATAATTTTTAATATAGCTAATAAGATTCCGTGTATTATTTAATATTACATCCGGTCTATTCAATGGAATTTTTTGAAAAACCTTGTTTAGATGTATACTAACTGGTTACTGGTTACTGTTGTTGACTAGCTATCCTTAATTGATGTTTGGGGTGTTGAGTGAGCATCTCCTTAGTGTTGCAGGCTGATCAAAATTCAATAATGTATTATGAGTCTTACTGCATTTACGGCAGGTATTCTTTGATTTGCAATCACAACTAAATGGTCACAACGTAAACAATTAAAGCACAGTGATTTCTCTTTAACTATAGTTGCTCTATCACGTGGACTTTGAGTTTGGAATACATCACACTGATATATAAAATGTTTACCACTGTTCATTTTGACACGTTTACATTATGAACTCGTATATTTGTAGATAAATTTCGTTGTGGACGGTGATGCTGAAACTTCATGGCACATTTTGTTGTCACAACTGAATTCTCTAAGGCTCTGCAGCGCTGATCTAAAAATAATCGAAGCTCTTCGAATGTTGGGTAAATTTTATTCTTGACAGAAAGTCCCCATTGCTTCCGTGATTCTTTATCCAACCGTACACTAACCATATCTATCGAAATCTGATCCCAACTATCAACTGGTACACCAAGAACTTTCAAAGATCTAATATGTTTTACTGTAGTGTCCAGGAGCTTACGAAGTTCTGTTGTCGATTCACTAGTCCCGATAGATTGAATTAATATTTACGAATATGGCATGTAATAATCTGACGAGTATTCTGGTATCTTTCGGCAGGTAAATTCGATGCCTCCGAATGATTAGCATCAGTTATATCCAATGCCTGAAGTTAAGCTGCTGCTTCTCCTTGAACTGCAGTCTTCAAGTAATGTAGCTTTTGCACCTTAGTAATATGCTGGTTATTATGAACTATTGATGAGAATAAATATTTGAATGCAGTCCATTCCAAATAATCTTCTGAGAATTTGGGCAAATCCATACGAGGCAACTTTATGTCAGCCCTAACAGTTGTTGAAGTCATATTCTCTAGTAATTTAACTAATAGTCTTTAGTCCTGCCTTTGTGATAGATTCTTTCATTCCATTTCTGCTTGATGCATCTCTTGAGCTTCTAATTCAACGTGCTGTTCTCCCTCTCGTCCTTGTTGGTTTTGTTCCTCTTCCTCTTCGTAAGACGAAAAAGGACCCAAAAAACGTAGAAAACAACGATGTTAGCTGCTAAAACGAAGTAGGATAGGCTAAGTCGACTTAGATTTTGTGGGTCTAAGAGTAAGAATAAATTTTTAATATGTATATATGTTGTTCAAAATATAAAGTACTGAAATAAACCACTTCTCTATCATATCTTCAGAAACATCAAATCTATATTTCAACCCAATGACGGGCCTTCTTCAGGATAAAATATAAATACAAAATACAGTAAAGATAAAGAGAAAGAGAAAAGAAAATACATCTTCTTTCCCTTTCAAATCATGATCGAATAAAAAGTAATAATCATAAAGATACAAAGCAAATTCTAATAATTACAAAAAACGTACCAACTGACATATATCGTCTAATAATCATAACAATAACATAATAATAACATAAATTCTAGCCAAAAAACAATCAGTAACAAAACAAAACAATATAAAGTGAATGAACCAGATAAGGATTATTTTAAAATCAAAAATTCTCTAATTTTCTTGTTGTGTAATAACGATTTTTTGAAAATACTTAAGGATACCGCATTTACTTTAAGAGATGTATCTCTGTTGATACATTCACAACTATTAATTAGACAAGATTCCAATTTGAATCGTTTAACCTCGTCTTTAACATTGAATACGATGTGTACGATGGGGTCAGGACAATGTTTGTTCCTCATACAGTCTCCTGCCCATTCCGAAATTTTGTCGTCTCTGTTGTCATATGCAGTGGTGTGCTCGCGGACCCGTTCTTTTAAAGTTCTGCCCGTGTTGCCAATATAAATGTCTTTACAATCTCTGCATTGTAAAGCATATACCCCCCCCCATTCTATTCAATTGAGAATTTTCTTTTCGAATCCTCTTTTTCTTGAATAAGGTGTTCTCTTTGTGGAAAATGATACTGGTTTCGTTGTTCACGCACACATCCTTAACATGTTTGTTTACTTTTAAACCTACTGGTAAATTTATACATTTGACAAAGCTTTTTTTAAATTTCATTTGATTGTTAGAATTCACAATTTTCCTTTTCTTAAAAAATTCTCTGAATGTTTTATCGATAAATTTTTGGGGGTATTCATTAATTAAAAGAGTCTTTTTGAAATCATTTACTTTACTACTCCATATTTTCTTATCATGGGTATAATTAACTATTCTTCTTAAATGTCCTTTGATTATTTCTTTCTTGGTGGATAAGAGATGGTTGGAATTATAATTCAGTAAGTGATTACTTTGATAGGGTTTTGTGTATAATGTTCACATTTTATAAACTCAGATTCAGATTTTGTAATTTTCAAGTCCAGGAAATGAATGCTGCCGTCAACTTCCTCTTCAACTTTAAATTTGATGTTTTTGTGTATACTGTTGAGATGGTTCAGGAATCTTGAAAATTGTCTTTTAGTTCCTTCCCAGAAAATGATAATGTCATCTACATACCGTTTATACAAGAATTTAGCTTCTTTCCAATTCATAATGTGATTCTTTTCAAGTCTGTTTAAATAAAAATTACAAATCGTGCCCGAAATGGGACTACCCATTGGAAAACCTGTTCTTTGAATGTACATTTTGTTTTCTAACATGAAGTAACTATTTTTACATATTAAATTAATCAAGTCTAATAACCATGTTTTATTAATTTTGAATCTTCTTTGTAAATTGTCATCAAATTTCTCATCTTTTACAGTTAATGCTTCTTTAATAGGGACATTAGTGTACATATATTCGATATCTAGAGTATATAATTTGATGTTACGACCTGTATTACATTCTCTGTACTCATTAATTATGTTAACCATTTCTTGGGTGTTCTTTATAATGAAATCAGGTTCATCAAGTTTCATGTTATTCATAATGGAATTAATAAATTTGCCTAAATCTTGTAAAGGAGAACCAAAAGAGTTTATTACAGGACGAACAGGATTTCCTTCTTTGTGAATTTTTACTCTTGGTTGAAAAATAGGAACTTCTGTCATATTTTGGACCATGTTCTTGTATTGATATACATTTATGACCCCCTCTTTTTTTAAATTTTGGATTTCTTTTTTAACCTTATTATACAATGATATTGTTCTGTCAGTGTCTAATGCGTCAAAAGCATCAGTATTCAATATTTCCAAAACTTTATTATCATAATCATGCTTGTTGATAATAACTAGCTTATTCCCTTTATCAGCTTTACTTATTATTAAATTATCATCTTTCATTAAATTTTTAATACAACTAACATCTCTTTGAGATATACCTTAGTATTTAAATCTAAACTGTTGTATATTTGAAAGATGTTCTCTTTTTTATCTTTCAAAAACCATAGTTTCTTTTCAACTTCTGCTATAACATTACAGGTGTTAACTCTCCCTTTTATATTAAAATCTAAGCCTTTGTTTAAGGCGATAATCTCTTTCTTTTCAAGAATCTTATTACTAACATTGATTATATAATTAGAATTTTTACAAAATTTGTTATATTTGGTAATATCTGTTTCTCTAATTCGTTTGTTGAATTTTACTTTCTTATGATTAGACATTAGGTTTATTTCAGTACTTTATATTTTGAAGGTTTATTTCAGTACTTTATATTTTGAAGATTATGAAATTATCGTGATGATGTCATAAGTATATATGATGTGTTTAGTGGCTGGCTGGAAGCTATACCTATGAGGATTGCTAATACCTATGGGGTTATCAAAGCACTTCTATCACTTTTCTATAATATATAATTATATAATTTGAAAGAAATTCGTTTCTTAAAATTTACTTCTAGGCCTAGAATATTAACTTCAATAACGCTTTGAGAGAAAAAAAACCATTTAAATTTAGCTTTAACTAGATTTTTATTTCATAAATTATTTCTCTGATGAAAAGAAATCATAGGAAAACTTCTCAGACCTTCATGTTTTTACATATCAAAATGGTTTTTAGAATATTGTGTTTCAAGCATTTCAATTATAGATTTCCCAAACTATTAATTGAAGGGGTGTCAAAGAGATATAGTCGTAAGCCACTCTAATTTAATTCTGATATATTAGCAATATAAAGTTGACAAATAGCTGTAAATCTGCAATTCAAATTGAAAACATTCTCATTATATTAAATGATCTTTCAGTATGTTAAGAAACACCGTTGTAGTATATGGAATGCTATTTTTGATTCTTCATGTAGTTTCGTAGTGATTGTAATTATTGAAATATTTTCTGATAAATTCCATGAATATATTAATAGAAACACATTTCCACTGGGTGAAGTTTATTCATTTTCAGCTTATCAAATGTATTTAAGTGTCACATAACAGCCCAAGATCGAAATCCTGCCAGTCACTATCCATATTATTTCTTATAATTTCATTATTTATTATTCCATATAAGTTCTTCCACCTCATTACCGTTCTCATTCTTGTCTGTCAAGAGACTGGAAGAAGTGCTGGTTGGCAGCTGGAATGAATATCACGAGAGACATTACCATCATCCAATTTCTTTTGAACTTTTAATAGTTTAACACATACATAATTCATTTTTTTTAATATTACACTTGTAATCTACATTTTTCACTAAACGTCTGTACAGAACGGTTTTGTTGCCGCTATTTCAATCTAGATTGTTCGAAGGCAGAAGGTTCATAGTAACGATATTCTCGGTTACTGCTTTTGAATCGTGTTCTTTTGGCGTAGTAATAATTTTTTGCACTTAACTTCCGTTAATGTATCCGTCGCCACAACAACGAAGTTATCTAATTTCACTAAACGTCTATAGTTTACACTTGCTTACTGGTTTAGCGAACATGTGTTTTCTTGACTTACACAATCGAACCATCGCCTACCCCGACCAACTTGAATTTTTTTTTAACCATCATACAAGCATGATAAGCACACTTATTACACACGAAACAATCACGATTTAATTGTTACGCGCAAGCTCTCAAGCATTGAAATGCAGCGTGACTGATAACAATATGAAATCTATTTTACCTGATTTCTTCTATCTTTAAGACTTGATTCTTTGAAAGTAAGCATTTCCTTCGGTCATCAGTTC
Source organism: Thereuonema tuberculata (assembly GCA_023159025.1). NCBI lineage: Eukaryota > Metazoa > Arthropoda > Chilopoda > Scutigeromorpha > Scutigeridae > Thereuonema > Thereuonema tuberculata. The sequence continues at coordinate 15,339,591 of JAFIDM010000007.1, read as the reverse complement.
ATCTCCAGTTAGCATTCGAAAGATGGTGGTTTTTCCGGCGCCATTTACTACAAGTAAACCAAACATTCTCCATTTTTCACTCCTACCCTTAAATTATCCTCAGCCACCAGATTAATGAATTTCTTCGTCATATTATGAATTACCAAAGCATCAGAAGAATCAGCTGAAGTTAGAATGAAAGTAAACAAAAGAAAACGTTTTGAATAAATTTCAGCCTTTTATGTATCAAACAGGTATTATGATCGTCCAAAGTGAAAAGAAATTAAAAAATAAAATAGAAGATGAATAAAATAAGAGTGTGAGAGATACTTTTAATTGATGTATTTGACATTTATAAAACACTTGTTTCGGCGACTTCATTATCAGGAGACTCGTCTTCGTTCTTCTGTTCCTGATCTTCAGTATCTTCCGTATCTTCAATGATATTTAATTTATCTTGTACTCGTATATTTGTGTACATACAGAGTTTTCATTTATCTGAAGACATTGAAATATCTCGAAAACTACACATCGGATCAAACAACTTTATAATTAAAATTTGTTCGTCTCGGAGGGGGACATCCAACGATACCAAACTCGACCCCCCACCCCTTATGAGGTAAGGGGTTGGGGGAAAAAAAAAGGAAATAGGAACCACCATTGTTTATTGCAGATTCGGATTCTCCAGAAAGTTTTGTCATTTGACCATATTATTGACGTAGTTTCTTTCACAGATGGCGCTGCAATCGAAAAAAGTACATTGATTCTGTTGTGTCGTAGGCCAACAAAGAAACCTAAGTTCATTTAGTTGTCTTTATTTGACATGAAAATACATTACACTTGTTTACTAGGCTTCGCTCCCACCTCCGTGCAGGGACGGTACCAGTACGATCGCCGAGGTAAATGGCGCAAGGAAACCTAATATCGAGGTTGCAGCCGGCGGCACTGACTAAGGCCGCCAAGCGCATCCTGGATGGTGACGTCTATCACCACTCAGTACAGCTGTTCAGTGGTCCTGGATCCTCACCTCAAAGGGGTGGGTGGGATGGGGGGTCGAGTTTGGTATCATTGGATGTCCCCCTCCGATACGAACAAATTTTAATTGTAAAATTGTTTGATCCGATGTGTAGTTTTCGGGATATTTCAATATCTTCAGATATTTTGAACACCCTGTAGACACAACATCAAGGGAAAATAATCTGTATTTCTTATTTTCTTGATTGATTGCTTTTATTTGATTTATGACTTCTTTAGTATTACTGACAATTATTTCATTATTGAATACTGGAAGTTGTTTTAATATTTTGTGAATAAATCTACTTAAGTTTTGTGTAGGTGAACCATATGAATTGATGATTGGGCGTAGCGGGATGTCTTTTTTGTGGATTTTGGGTCGTGGCTCAAACATGTGTGTTTTGTTACTGAAATATTGCTTCGGTGTTGCCAATAGTCAACTAGATCTGCGTTCAATGCTGTCTGAACTGGCCAACCATGTTTACTAAAGGGGATCAGCTGGCACCAAACAGGATCATTCCGTTGAGCATCGATAATTTCACGAAATCTCGCATCGGTGGCTGGCATGTTGGCGATGATAGCTCTAACATAAGACCCAATATTTTCCTCGATATATTCATGTTTTCCCCTAACTTTTAACGGTCTACGAGACAAAATATCAGCCATTCCCAATTCTTTCCCGGGAATGTGCTTAATCCTATATTGATAACGCATCAACCGAAGACGCATCCGCTGTAGTTTCGGTGTTAACTCGTCTAACGGCTTTGACATAAATATGGGAACGAGTGTTTCTCTCGAATGAAAACTTCAATTTTTTCTTGCTCGCCACCATTTCCCTCATTCAGATTTTTAACTGAGTGAAGCACTAGAAGTTCCAACTCTTTAATGAGTTGCTTTTCTTTGTCCTCAATGTCCTTCAGATGCTGATCAATCATTGATCTTAATCCCACCATAAACGCTTTTGAATCATTCATTTCAGTGACTGCAAAGTCCTCGGAAAGGGTACGGCCTCGTTGATTGATAGCTTCGTCAACAGCCCTTTTTACAATTTTTAACTCTTAACACTAACTCGGCTTGCTAGTAATGGTCTCTCGGTGCCACGTATGATATAAATTTCTGCCATTGACTTTTTGCCCCGGTACTTCACGTTCTCCCAGAAGCATCCAACAACGTCGGTAAGGCGTTCGTTGTCAGCACCGTATAGTAAAGCTCTGATCTGCGTAATTTAATGTCTCTGAAATAATCGTTGAACATCTTTTCCGGGATCACTGATATATCCGCTTGTGTGTCCACAAAAAAATGTTAGTTTAACTTGCTTAATATTAACTTGCTTAATATTAACTTGACTTTTTGCCCCGGTACTTCACGTTCTCCCAGAAGCATCCAACAACGTCGGTAAGGCGTTCGTTGTCAGCACCGTATAGTAAAGCTCTGATCTGCGTAATTTAATGTCTCTGAAATAATCGTTGAACATCTTTTCCGGGATCACTGATATATCCGCTTGTGTGTCCACAAAAAAATGTTAGTTTAACTTGCTTAATATTCACCTTGACTGCCCACCTTCGATCACGTTTATTTGCATCGATACCCCAATAAAATCATCGTTTAGGTCTCCAGAATTCCTTCCGGTCTTGACTTCACGATCTCTGCTTTGTTTATTGGACGACTTACAAAACTTCGCAAAATGACCAATTCGTCTACATGATCGGCATTCAATTTTTGCTGCAGGGCACTCTGCTCTCGAATGTTTCAGTCTACCACAATTCCAGCAATTGTCAGTATTTGTTCGATTTACCTTTATGGTCTTGTTCATCCTTTGACTTGTATTTCGAACTATATCGGCATGGAGGTTGTTTTGGTTTTGACCTGACATGTCTAACTTCGCCTCGCTAACTCCTCCCTGGAAAACCAGTTGTTGAGTCTGGACTTGTGCTGACTGTTTAGCTTTCGTAATGGCAACGTCGAGTGTTAAATTGTCGATCAATTGAAGTCGTTTGGATAACTCCTTGTCTTTGATTCCTACAACAACACTGTCACAAATTAGTTCCTCTTTTAGAACTGCGAATCCACAATGTTCTACTAATGTATAAAGTTCAGCAACGAATTCCTCAATTGATTCATTGTTCTTTTGATTACGTTGATTAATAACAGAACGGTTTCGTTTTACTTTGAATTGTTCATCAAAAGCATTCATTACCGTGTCATATTCCTTTAACTCAGCCTCTGATAAATCCAATGCACCCAAAAGTTCAACTTGATATAAATAAGCATGTTGACTTGCTCTTCTGATGTTTCTTTATGCAGTTTAATTGCAATCCGGTACAAAGCGTTTTTTCCAATCAGCCCATTCAAAAGCCTTAGAAAAGTCACAAGGGTTCGGGTTCTTTTAGGTTATGGTGATAAGAACCCATCACAAATTTTTCCTCGAACCGTCGAAGTCAGCAGATAAACAATTCTGTGTAAGTACAAATGTATTTACTTACTGTGGAGGAACAACTTCTGATGTAACTGCATTAATTTTTGCTAATTTATCACTGCCACCATATGTTATTTGCTGTTGATAAACAAATAAAGACTTTAATACGACGTTTCTATGTGTTCTTTATTGCTAACCCTTCTTTGCTACTTACAAGAAACAACTAACGCCATCTGCTGGCGAATATATAGGCAACAGCGTTTCTGCCTTACAACACAAGTATCCTACAACTATAGTTCCCTTACATATGTTACACATGCGTCGAAAGCGTTCGTAGCGACTTTCTCAATTCGCACTTTACATTCTTTTTCAATAAATAAATTAATAATTAAAATCGATAAAATCGATTGTGAACTTCAAAATACAATTAAAAAAAAAACCCAAAAAAATATAACGTTGATATAACGTCCAGACTTTCTAACCCTCATTTCCTTCTTTCCTTATTTTTCCGTAGCTTGGTAATGGTGGCTTGTTAGCCATTGAAACTGTTGATTTTAATTTTAGTTGATTTCTTTTTAAATTTTTATTAAATACAGACAGAAAATTAGTCATTACTGTAGCACCTCAAAAAGATATTTGTCCACATACTAGAACATATCCTCAAAAGCTGTTATTATAATAATGAGAAATAAAACCACACCAACATTTCATGTATAATGTAAGTTAAAATGAACCATAATAATACCAATGTGTAAATTAAAGACAAATAAAGAAAGAAGCTACATTGGCATGGATGAAACGAAGAATTCAGCCATTGTTAACATCTCGGGAAATATGATCAATGGCTCGGAAAGCTAAGTTAATATCACTTTGAGATATACAATACTTCTAAAATGTCTTCTTTAATTTTTTTTTTTTTGTTTAATGTTTATCAGACCTATTTAGGTGTACTTATTACCTGTACACCTGTAATATAGGTTCTGAGATTTTAATCTAAAGTATGATTTTCCACCCATAAAGAAAAACGAGACAAAAAAAAAGAAAAGAAAAGAAAGAAATATGATTAGTAACTAGATTATGTAATAATGAATTTTATATTTTTATCTATTACGTCGACAATTAATTTTTTTTTTATATCTCCAATTTTTTGGTTGTTGTAATTATTCCAGTTAAGTTGATGAAAAAGTTTATATATAATATTACCATTTAGACGGTACCCAAAATTATTTTTTATTTTTTTATCATTAATTGAACTGAGCCAATTGTTTCTAGTAATATTGTTTTTATTGTAATTTTTTTCATTTTTTATTTTAAAGAAATTTTTAAGAATTGTCTTATAAATAAATTTCTCTTCTATAATTAATATTTTGAATTTTTTCCTTATTTCATTCCTTTCGACTATACTTTTTTTATCAAAATTATAAAAGATATTTTTTAGTATTTTAAAACATGCTCTATTTATGTTTTCAATTTGTTTTTTATTAATGAAAATCCAACTATCCAGGCTATAATCTAAAATCGAATCCACAAGTGATTTATAAATTATTATTTTTTGTTTTAACGGAATAATTTGTTTAATGTGATAGAATAGGTAGGTCAATGAGCTCAATTTATTTATGACATATTGATAATGTGGAGTCCATGTAAATTTCTCATCTATGAATATACCCAGGTATTTATATTGAGTAACGATGTCTGTCTTTTCGCAGTCACAAAGGACATTGTTTATTTGTTGAGTATCCTCCAAGTTTTTGCAATCTTTTTTATGCAGAAAACAATATAAATTTTTATTAATGATTTTATTCTTATTTTTTATAATCATTACTTTTGTCTTTTTTACATTGATTGCCATTTTATTATTAATAGCCCAATTATTTATCTTATTTAAGTCAATTTGTAATCTGTTATATGCGTTCCATTGATTTCTGTCACTCGTTAGAATTAAGACATCATCAGCATATAGGTAGATCTTAGAGTAGATTATACTATTATTTATAGAGTTCATATACAGGTTGAACAATAGAGGTCCCAAATTTGAACCTTGTGGGACCCCAGATCTGATGTTGTAAGAATTACTGACATAGTTTTGTATTTTAATTTTCATTTTTCTGTCTTTTAAATAGTTCTTTATTAGATTATTAATTTTTCCTCTAATGCCAATGGTTTCTAGTTTTTCCAATAGTAATTTATGATTTATGCTGTCGAAGGCTTTGCTGAAATCTATAAAGACAATGTAAATAATTTTTCCATTATTGAGTTCATTATTTATATTTTCACAAAGATTTTTTAATAAGGTACCAGTACTTTTACCAGGTTGGTATGCATATTGATTACAATTTATAATATTTTTTACTTTTATATAATTAAACATCATTTTATGTAAATAACTCTCGAATATTTTTGAGATATTTGAGAGTAAAGATATAGGTCTATAGTTTTCAAAATTATAGTAATTTTTTGTATTTCCACCTTTGTATATCGGAACAATGTATGCAACCTTCCAAAAATTTGGATAGGTTTCAGTACTGATTATATTTTCAAATAATAATTCCAAAAACTGTGCAAATAATTTCTCATGTTTTTTAATTTCCTTCACTTTGATTAAGTCACATCCATTTGAGTTATTATTTTTAAGATTAGATATGATTTTTGTGATATCATGCAAATTAGGAGGAAATAATACGATAGTATCCTTTTGAGTATTATTTTCATAATTTATTAATTGTACATTTGAATTTGTATTTTCATTGCTATATGTATTCTTTTTTATAAATACGTTTTTAAACTCTTTAAAGATGATATTTAGATCAAAATTTTTTAGTAATTTTACAATTTCAGTATTATCAAAATTTTTTTGTTTATAATTTATTTGCTTGTTTACAAAGTTCCAGATATTGATATTTATATTTGGATCATTTTCTATCAATAACAACGATATTTCATTTTCTTTAGCAGAAAACTTCTTCAGGTTGAGTAACTAAAAACAAGAAATCTCTTTCATCTTCCTCAACTGAATTCGTTATAATTGCATTCGTTATAATATCACTTTTATAAAGTATTGCTAGGAATACCTTACCTTAGATTCGCGGGAGGTAAGACCCGACGTTTCGTGACCAAGTTGAAGTCGGGTGTTCAGCCCGTAGCCTTTCCCGCCTTAGGAACTTGAGATAGAATAATTGGTACCAGGTTTGTTTTCCGTTGGCTTTAATAATTTTTTAAGAGAAAACGACTGATGATTTTGAGGATTTAAGTTAAATTTTCACTTGCGTTGGGGCTATAATGTATCGTGTTTGTGATTTGAAAGGTGAATCTTAAGATCGTTGGGTAACCACTGTTGAGAGCAATTGATTCGATTCATCTAAAATGATCTTAAAAGACAATAAACATTGCTTATTTTATTCCAAATTCTTCTACAATCTTCTTCCTCTCCATTTTGAAAACGATAGATAAAAATACACTCTTCCACACATGACATTAGTATTTAAATATTTATTAAAATACTAAATGTAAGAGACAAATTTTCAGGAAGTATGCATCTTCCTTTTTTCAAGTCAATAATAGAAATAAAGTCACAAACAATTTAAGAATAAGTTTGGCAGCAATTAAATAAAAACATGGACTATCAACAAATTTGATTGTTGTTACAATTTACTTAACATCTCAAACAATTTAAGAATGATTTTAGTAGCAAATAAAATAAAAACGTGTATTATCAACAAATTTAATTGTTGTTAAAAAATGCATAACAAAATAAATAAAAAACATTGGATATACAACAAATTTAATTGTTTACAATTATAAATTTAGTATCAAACGGTGACAATTATTTACCATAAATTCTAGATAATAATCATTCAAAAATATTGTTAATAATTTAGCTCTACAATATTGACCACCTTTTGGGTATCAAAATGTAAATAATCTTTAATGAGTATAACGGTATTAATGTCTACTAATGCTCCTTCATATCTATTGAAATTTTTTGCTTTTGAGTTTTTTTATAATACAGCTTTCTAATATTTTCCTTAAACTTAATTGCGTTTCTTTATATAAAATTTGAACATTTGTGTCCAAATTATTGCTTATTTTATTGTATTGTCTACTCCTATGAAAATCTTTTTGCTTTACGTTCACTGTCTTCAGTGATATGTTGATATGGACTTTTGATTTGTAACTGTAAAACAAGAATATATAAAATAATATGTTAAGAACCAGTCTTCACTAATTGTTATATAAAACATAATGTTTATCTTGACATGATATAACATGAGGTCTGGTTAGACATAAGACAAAGACACAAGTTCGCGCATCTCACGACGCAGATCACATAATTAATAAATCAGCATTCATACATACTTGACATAATATATTTAATATATTATGCTATTCTAAGTGCAGAGTCTGTGGGAGGAATGGTTAAGTTTTTTTAACATTAAATTTCCTTTCGAAAATGTTCAGTAACAATTCTATACACAGTTCACTAAACCTTGCATTTGGTTATGCAATAATAATCTTCAAAATTGTTCCTTAACTAGATGATTCTCCCTGGTCCTGAAATAATGTGAATTATTATTACTCAAAGTTTTCCGTCTAACTTAAAGTCGTTGAACACGTTGTAAACACAACTTGAATACAACACTGCGGAGCGGTTCGAATGTCCTGTTATTTGATAAATCTTCCTGAAGAGATAACATTACAGGTTACTTGAATCTGGGCTTAATATAAATATAACATGTGATCAACTAGAAAAGACTTCTAAGTAATGCTAAATATGAATTTGTCACTCTTCAGTCGAATTGTACAACATTTGCACATTTCGCCTAACACTTTAAGTTAGTCATTGAGTTCTGCATGACAACACACATTAAAACATCGCATCAAAACTTTCGATGTAACACACAACAATTAAATGAAACCATATCACAGATCACAATTAATTCCTGCACTATTGCTTTTTGTGCTCACTTTAATATCATGCTTTGGTTGGTTGTTATCTGCTGACGACGATTGTTAACATGGATGGCTTTACAATGTACTTCGTATAAATTATTGTCTCTTCTACCTTGTATGACTATGGTATCATTCTTATGATATACAATGTAATCATTGTAGTCTATATAGTGGAAATATCCCTACTATAACTGTTTGGAAATCAGTTCAGCCTTTCTTCTGTTTCACATTCAATTTCAATCAATAATAATTTACTTTAAGAATAATTCACTGATGAAATATCTTGTTGATTCGTTTCCAAGGAAACTGGAAATGACAGTTATGCTTATGTGCGTTTTTACTTTTTATTCGTTCTGTTTACTGGAAAAACCTTGAGGTTCATAAGTGAACATTGCACTTATACATATTTATACGAAGGTGTACTGTGGATATATGCTTACTTTTCGTAACGTCCCATCTCACTTGTCGTTGTTTTGTTTTCTTTTAATAAAGATCTGGTAGTCCAGCAACGGAAACAACTTTCCCTGATCAGTTGCTTATGGTATTGTTTGCTTTGTTGCTCGGAGTTGTTTTTTTTATTCATTCACACGGCACGTGTTTTTTAAACACTATCAATTATTATTGTACTTTCTAGATGACTACTTGTCACAAAACCCCTACAATACTAATTGAGTAACTGAAGCACATTTCAAGCATTTCTTTTTAAGACTTGTGAACTTTTAATAGTTTAACACATACAATTTTTTTTTTTTTTAATGTTACACTTGTAATCTATGTTTTTCACTAAATGTCTGTTCAGGACTGTTCTGTTGCCGCCATCTCAACCTAGATTTTCGAAGGCAGACAATTCATTGGGACGATATTCTCAGTTATTGCTTCTGAATCGCCTTCTTTTTGGCGTAGTAATAATTTTTTTCACTTCCGTGAAAGTATCTGTTGCCACAACAATGAAGTTATCTAATTTCACTAAACGTCTGTTATTTATAGTTGCTGACTGGTTAGCGACCATGGCTGCGATATTATCTTCAGCAGCGACATATTCGATGTGTACATCACCGCTATTTATACGCTACCACATTCACGATATGTTATGTAAATTAAATGTGCTTGCTTATGTTGTGATTCGATACATCATTTGACAGTGCTATCGTAGCTTGATGG
>JAFIDM010000007.1:15308719-15323726 GCA_023159025.1 Thereuonema tuberculata | reverse complement strand
CATATATCCATTACTGCTTAGGAGGTTCTTTTTATTCCTTGACTTTATTTTGATCATTTTGAATGATTGTTTTTATTTTAACGGAAGATTTAAATGTAATATTAAAATGAATCAACGTGTTTTAACATTTCTTTATTAAATAGAATTCAAACCAACACACACAAATAATTTAAAACTGTAATAAATTAAAATTTAAAACACTAACGTAGAACAAAGTCTCGTAAATGATCTACAGGTCAGAACGAAAACATTAGTGTTTTAATATTATTATTATTATAAAAAAAACACAACACACAAATTTTGGTGTTGTTTTAAATTTTAAAAAGTTTAAAACTCTTAAAAAATACTTAACGTGGAGATTTCGGGTTTTTGAGCGTTGGCCCCTCATCAATGTACTTAGTGTTGTAATTTTTTAAAACTACAATTATTTATTATTCCTGTGTGTTGATCGAATTATATTTCATATTTAAATATAATATTTTATACAATATTTTATTTGTAATGATTTTTTTTTGTTTATTTCTTTGCTACTCTGCCCTTATGCATTTATAAATGCACTTCGATCTCATTGCTCGCTTTTAGATCCAAAAGACTACATTACGTTAACTAAGATTTTTAATCCGTTTACAAGAAACGGAAATCTGTAAATAATCATAGAAAATATCAATAACTGTGTTAATTAGAACCGATGTTTCACGCTTACTAGAAATCATCAGCTAGGACTAAACAATTCATAAAATTATCTATATATCTATTTCATGTACTTAATTAATTTGAGGTCGAGCACAAAGCTTATGCTTAATTAGTTTTACAAATTAATAATACAAATTCACGATTTTCACAGTGAATTTGTATTATTAATCATTCCTCACGAAAAAAAAAATAACAAACTAATTCTGTTTTTCACAGAGTGCAATTTAAAATGTCATAATTGCGGCCGTTTAAATAAGAAGAAATGTAGATGTGAATGTTCAGAAGGATGGGATTCCCTCGACTGTTCAAGTAAGTTCCGTTATATTTGGGTTTAATTACTATTAAGGGTGTTTCACTTGTTGATAGTTAGGATATTCCTACTCTATAGTAGAAGAAAAAAAGATAAATCTTAAGCCGCCGCACATATGAACGGACTTCATCGACAGTTTGTGATATCGGACGATGTCCGCTGCCGCCGAAGTCCGCACCCTTTAAAGATCAGCGACAAACCAATCAAATTATCCGGTGAGATTGTAGAAAATCATAGATTAAAGACTTTGTACAAAGTGTTTAATCTGTTTATTCTAGCCACTGTGGCAACTATAACGGATCTGTATACGCGCTATTTGCAAATTACCGCGAGCCGCGCAGGTCAGTTCCGCATCACTGATGTTAACAAATGCGAGACCAACTTTACATTTGCTTGTTCTAATGTCCCAGAGGATGTTTATATATATATATATATATATATATATATATCTTAACGCAGTTAAAATTTTAAAATTAAATTGACATATTTTTAAAAATATAAACTTACAGTATTTCTTTAAGCTTTTATATATAATTACTTTTGTAACATAAATTTTCGTTTAAAAATGACACAGAAAATGAAAAATATCTGAGCTTTCATCGGTGAGAGTCTCGAACGACCGTTTTGTCCTTTTTTGTGGACTCGTCAGCCAGACCTACTCACCAGATGAAATGCTCAGATAGTGCAAAAGTGATAAGGGAAATTACTCCAGCATATTAATTATATGTGTTTCATTAATAAATTTGGACCAACATTTTATTAGAATATTGATTATAAAGCTTTGAAATGATTTTTGATTTAAATTTTTGTCAATAAAGAAAAACTATGAAAAGGAATTTAAAAACTTAAATGGTATGAAATTATAAAATTTCCTTAAAATCACTACTGCATTTATTATTAAGTTATTATTTTGAATTGTGATTGACAAAAACGTTATTTACTAAAACATATCAATTGACATCGCTAAGACAAAGCAAAGAAAAATAAATTGGAATGGATTAAAATATATATATATATATATATATATTCCCTAGATTCCTTCAAATGCTGTTTTTTTAATTTTTTAAGTTTAATATTGTAAATTGTAATAAATGTCAAGTAGCAGAAATTTTCCAATTTGTGAGAAAAAAAATATTAAGTCCGTATTATTTGCTTAAATCCAATTAATCATATCAAAGCGCAAACGCGAAATTGGATTGAAATTCCCTGTTTCGTTCTGTGGCTTTTCTATGGGATTTTTGTCTAAATTTGCGCTAATTTCTCGATAAGGACCCCACAATATAAATGTTAGATCATAAATCTTTTCCATAGATATATAGTTTTAAAAACATCGATTCACCAGATCAAACGTTATTAGAGTAGGAGTGGGGACACAAGCAAAGACATACCTAAATACAAATGGACTGGAAATTCATATTGTAACTTTTTTTAATTGACTGGTAATCAATGATAGTTATAATTTAATAGTCTATTCTTTGACAATATTCATATTAAAAAAGGTTTGACAAAGCCCATTTATCTGCTTAAAAACTTTTTTAATTAAAACAAAAAAATATATATATTTACACAAACGGGTTCTGTCCCGAGAGGGACCTTTCTCAAGCTTTGAGTTAAAAATAAAATTGTTTTGAATAAATAGGAAACAGTTCTGGGAAATGTCCAATGAAAGTTCTCGATCAACAGGATTCCTGGTGAGACGTCACAAATATGCAACTCGGGACAGAAACCGGTTGTGTAAAAATATATATTTTTTAGTATGTAATTAAAAAAGTTTTTAAGCAGATGCATGGGCTTTGTCAAACCTTTTTTTAGAATGAGCAATGCATGTAAAATTGTACTTTTGACTTTACTATTTGAACATTTTTACATGCTTCTAATGATTATAATTTTTTTTTTAGGAAGATGTGAGGATCTACACACACTATGTAATAAATCCCCTGGTTTTCCTCGGTCCACGTGTTTCCAAACAAAATTCTTCAAAGTTCCGAATAAATATTGCAGGGCGATGTGCGATGCATGTGGTAAGCACAGTTCATTTCAAAGCTCTCCAAAGAGTTTAAAAGTTTTGCTTCTCTTACAGCTGCATTGAAGATGGTTATATCACTCAGATTAACATGGTTAACTAATCACAACTCTCTGAAACAGGATCGAATAAACTGCAAATTAAAACCTCCCAAAACATGGCGAAGTCAAGTGAAAAACAAGCTATTACTCAGGCCCATACTTACGGCGCTAGTGTCAACGCTCTTTACATGTTTAAAAGACTTTAGACAAATCATGCACTTTAAAAAGCTTCAAATCAATATAACAGATCTTGACTTGATATCGGCTGTGGATTTACTTGCTCTCTATATTTACTAATTCAGATATAAGAAGAACTTTATGCTTCATTAATAATATTTTCAACCAAATAAATATGATCACGCAGACTCCTTATCACCTAACACAGCATATCGAATAAATTCTGTTAAATTACACATAAACTAATTCCAGATCGATTATGAGAATATTTCATTATATTTTATGTATTTTTTTGTCTTATTATGCTCTGTAATTTCAAGCCAATAATCTATTTGTAATTCCCGGATACATTAATTGTTACATACCAGTCTTGATATACCAGCTAAGAATAACAGAATTCAAAGAAATCTTTTTTTTTTTCTTTTTTGATTCAATTGCAGTTAAGATCTGAGCTTTGCTGAGGTTTATTTAGCATGAAATGATCATCACCTTAACCTTTTCTTCATTTATAGCAATTCTTATTCCTTTTCTTTATTATACTTTTCTTGCTTTCTAGATGCTATGCCAGAGGACCAGCACATTCTGCCTTTCTTTCATCCCAATATGACAGGAGAGAACGATAAAGCCCGTCCTTTGTGCTGCGGGGGCGTACAATGCCCATCTGGTTATGTTCTCAACACAAGAGTTTGTAGTTGTCAACGATTATGTCCCGGTCCCATTTGCGGTAGGTGTTATATTTCATTTACAGACAAAAATCTAGGGATCATCCATTCCTACTGTAATAACCACGACTTTACTTTTATTATCCCAAGAATATCTCAACAAGAGAACCATTTGTTATTTTTGAATCTATCGAAATAAATAAAGGAACTCAAATTTCATTCAAAGTTCAGCATCCTGAGGTAAGTAGTTGTTGACAGGATTCATACTGTTTTGCGAACATAACTACATATAGAGATTACGTTTAAAATTATTTAATGTACACTATAATTAAGTGTAATTACTAAACAAGGTAGGGATAGCGATTAGTAAACCAATCACAATGCTTCGCAACGTCTTCTGATACGTATAAGAAAATTTACTGATACTTGTCCACAGACAGACAAAAAGGGAATATTAGTCTTCTGATCAGAAGACTAAAAAATAAAACACGAATATTAATTCATACTAAAACTTGTTCTTTTACAAAACATGACAAAATGTACATTACGGAATATATGCGGTGAGCTTTCGGATCCTTTAGAGTGATCCCTTGTTAATCGGTAATTAACTTTCAATGTTTATACACATTTTGCAAATCAAAATTAAAAGAATTATAAACACTTGATCCTCATCACTTCCGCCTCATGTCACAGTCCCTCTATTGGATTTTTCGAGAGAGTAAAACTTTCTTTCGTCTACTTTTTTGCACGTCCTTCAACGCGCTCTCAGTTACTGACACTTTGCTGTGCTCTGCTTTTTCTTTCAAACTCCTCTACTTGTTGTTACATTTTTGCATCTGAAACTAAATATTTCTTAATGATAACGTCTGATAAACAAGTACTGTATGGGTTCTATTGCTTCACTAATAGCTTTATTTCCATCTTTCCTTAGAATTATAATTTGTATTAAAATCAACATCATGGCCAGTGCCATATACCGGGTGATTCATAAAGTACTGGTGGTTTTCACCGCCCCATATCTTTTAAACTACTGCTCATAAAAATCTGAAACTTTTTATATAAAATCGTCAAACATATAAGAGTTATATTTTCATGTTATTATTTATTCATTATTATTGGAATTCATTTTATTTGCGTTCAAACACCCCCATATATCGAAATTATTACCAAAAAAAATTGTTAGACTGTCTCCCAAAAAAGGAAAAAAAAAAAAAGATTCATTTTTACGACATAGTTAGAAACCCATTGTCTATCTTCTACTGGTTTTCTATGGGAATTTTTGTCGCCTTCTCGCGTTGATTTCTAACAAGGAAACACTCTGAAAAGATTTCAAATACAAAAGTTAGATCCCCCCCCCCTAATCCTCGAATATTCACACCACGTTTCAAGAGGATCCATCTATCAATTCAAAAGACTATGAGGAGACACAGTTTCTAGAGTTAGAATGGTATCCCGAAAACATTGCATAATAAGAGGGTGTGTACTTACATCAAACTATGTAAATATTAAATAAATAAAACCACAAATTCTTTCTCCTTTTAGAATAATTCTACTATATTTCAAAAACATATCCTGTTTTCTTCATCAGATACAAATTGGAGAGAAATGAATTAAGTTTCTTCTCCTCAAATCATAAAAAACATGAAATAAACATCGAATATGATATAGATTGTTATTTACTTATTACATCATATATATATTAATAAACAATAATCTCTTCTATTTTACATTTTAATGCATTTAAATTCGATTCTAGATGTATTGTCATGTTGAATATTTTTGTTTTTGTTTTTTTGATTATGTAATTCATTGATTATATATATCGGTATATGATTTATTAATTTTTCGTTTTTCAGATGGTGCCGTATCATGCAGAACTTCGGAAAAGTTAACAATGGTTGCATTAATTTTTTTTACTATTGTTATTACAACACTAAAGATGAATTAGATAGCTTGAAGAATAAAGTTTTATTTGTATATTTTGTAATAAAGTGATTATTTTTTAATAAAAAAAATCGAACAGTGAAGTAATAAATTTTTTTTATAAAAATTGTAATTTATAACTTTATTAACCAATGGGATCAATTAGCAATAAGAATCCGAATCTATTTACAATTTTCAAATTTCTGATGTAGATAAGAATGACAGAAAATGTCAGGGAAAGACAGACAGTGATCATTGTGGTTGTATTCATATTATTGTAGTTGTGTTTCTCTTAACCAAGAGCGCTGATGTGATGATAAATGGCGGATTTGCAAAGCAAAAAGCTCCATAACTTTAGCAAAAAACTCCATAATTAGCATATAAAGAAATAAAACAACTTAAGGATATAATTACTGAAGCGCCAGAAAATAGTCGTTTTAACCGATGAGTAATATATGGAATATATTCATAAATTAGGGGATGATATTCAAAAAATTAAAAAATTAGCAATAAAACATAGTAAGTTTCTAACCATAACCATAAAGCCTAAAACGCATAAACCTATGATCAATAACACATTTCAAAGCAGACCCGTAATTAATTGTACTAATGCCCCCATTGCAACTATTTCTGCATATATTACGGAAATAATGAAAAATTGTCTTAGTGATAGCTATACCAATTACAATATAATAAATACACATGATTTCAAGCAAAAATTACAGCAAGAGCAAATAAACCTAAAAACTGATAATATGATTTCCTTAGACATCATTAACTTGTATGGCTCCCTGGATCATCAACTAATCCGAGATGCTGTAGAAAACCTCATTGACCAACAAGCCCTCATTAATAAATATAGAATAGATATCAATGCAGTTATGGATCTTTTAAATATCTTATTAAGCAACCAATACTTTTATTATCAAAAACAAATATAAAAACTAAATAAAGGAGTTTTCATGGGCTTAGCTGCCTCTGTCCTGATTGCAGACTATGTAATGAAATATACTGAAACCAAATTTCTTCAATCTAATAAATCTAACATAACATACTATCGGTACGATGATGACATTTTTGCTATAGTAAACAAAAATAAAACTGATACCAGCTTAAACAATATTAATGTAATGCACCCATCAATAAAACCTGATTTAGAAATAGAAAAAAAAATAAATCCTTATAGTCCTCCAAATGAGAGATGGCCGCCCTGTTTTTGTGAGATCTGCGCATGTATGATCGATTATTCTGGTCAGCCACTTCCGTCTGATTTTATGACAGGACGCCGCCATTAAGGTAATCGCTTGTTACTTTGCAAAGAGCATTGTATTTATAAATAATATATATTTATTTATTTTTATAAATACTTATTGTTAGCAACTGGTATTGAAAGAACGCTAAATAGTCGAGAGAAGTTTTAATTTGGCGTTATCAACATGTCTTTCTCAGTGAAAACAGACGCCATCGTCCATTGTGACAGGAAAAAATAATTGATCAGCTACCGGAAGGGCTGCGCAGTTCAAACTTCCGCCGGCCAACTTTCATTTGGAGGACAATAGCATTCCTGGATTGCAAAATAATAAGAGAAGACCTAAAACTTCAATTTGCAGTCTATAGAAAGCCTACATATACATATAAAATAATCGACTATAATTCCAATATACCTAACTACATAAAAAATAACATATTGTTCAATTATTTCAGTAGGGCGTTTAGGATTTGCACAAATCCAAATTTACTTCTAATAATTGACTATCTGTATCAATTATTTACACAAATATCCTATAAAACACATTAATAAAAATTACAATAAAGCCAAATATTGTAATAAAAACCCTCCTCCACACTTAGCAAGCAGCAGCAAACTACTAACTACGCCATCATTCCATATATAAAGAACATTAATAATAATAGAAAAAAAATCTTTGCTGAATAATTATTTGACTGGTAATGGTTACTTCTGAAATCCTGTTTACTTTAATTAATAATCAACTTATATAATTTGCTAATTTCGTCTGTCTGTCTGTAACTCGCTATAATTAAGCTATTAAGATAAATCCAACGGTTCTCAATGGTACAATTGAATCAAGGGTACTAAAATTAGATGAAATATTAGTTCATTTTGTCATTCTATGTTGTTTCCATGAAATTTTAACTGAAATTCTAACAAAACATACGTTCAAAACCAAATAATTTTGTTACCACTGCACCGATTTTAATGAAATTTGGCATACTTATTCAGTTTTTTACGCTGATTTTGAAACTCAAAACCATTTTTGCCGTAAAAACTTCGTTCACAAGTTAGCGCAGTATTTAGATTATACAAAGGTGAGTTTTAAATGCCATTCGGCGTTATGAGTCAAAAATAATAATTAATTTTTAGATAAATTAAACTTTAGATATGGTTGGTATTTTTCTTTTTGGGTGGAAAATGATCCTTTAGATTAAACTCTCAGAACCTATATTACAGGTGTACAGATAAGAAGTACACCTAAATAGATCTGATAAACATTAAAAAAACAAAACAAAAAATTCAAATCAAATCATCAATCGAATCTCATATATAAATTGGCTAAGTTCGTCTGTCTGTTTGTAACTCGATATAATTAAGCTATTAAGATAGATCCAACGGTTCTCAATGGTATCATTGAATCAAAAGTACTCAAATTGGATGAAACTATTAGTTTGTTGTGTCATTCCATGTTGTTTCCATGAAATTTTATTCTTGGGAACTGACCTCGACAACTGAAATTCTAACAAAACATACGTTCAAAACCAAATAATTTTGTTACCACTGCATCCATTTTTTTAATGAAATTTGGCATACTTACTCAGTTGTTTATGCTGATTTCGAAACTCAAAACCATTTTTGCCATAGAAGCTTCGTTCACAAGATAGCACAGTATTTAGATTACATTTATTTACTTTATATTTGACAGTTGATAATAAAATGATTTTTCGGATTTTTTTTATGCCTGTCGTCCGACAGGCTTTGCTGCTAGTAAAATAATATTTTATTATTAATTAAACTTCTATTTAATATACTCAGGATTCCTTGAAATCTTTTGTTTACAAAGAGTATTCCTCCAAAAAATAAAAAATAAAGAATAAGGGTAGTGAAATTACAATTCCTTAACTAAATAATTAACTGCTTAAGTAATTAATTTCCAAATTCAAATTTGCAATTTTTTAACGTATTTAAGGCTATAAAGGAATTAAGAATTTACCCTTTGAATCTTATAAAAAAAGAAATTTGAGAAATGTTTCCTTAAAACGAAAACAAAGATTCTTGAAATCGAGATGGTTAAAAATATAAGGAATGCGAGTGAATCGGAACAAAGGTGTGTCCTCTTACCCAACCCATGCACAATCACGCCCTGTTTTGCAAAGCGAAATGTATCAAAGTGCAAACATATTATTATAATTTGATTTGGTAAAGAATACACTTCAAATATACATATAAAATAATAATATTTGAATTTTCTCAGCTTGAATCAGAAATAAAGGCTGCACACCTGCTGAATACAAATTTAAATTTAATAAAAACTGAAAGTACAACCTAGGTTTCGTTTTAATTCAAACCTTTTTCAAGTACAATGGGACAACAATGTTGTGGCTATTTTTACAATTCAATTATTAAAAATTATTAATTGTTCAGCGCACTTATACAACTTTCCTTGTATTTAATTCTCAGTTTATTAAAAAGGCTAAGAATAAACGAGGCACCTCTCAGAAGTAGAATACACAATAAAAACAGGCCAACACATTCATGTGCCTGCTTTTTAACACTGACTCCGTTAAAAATTCACTTAAGGAATAATCATCGGTTATTTGATCGAGACCAGATATTTATATTCTGAAACAGCTGAGATCGTGCTTATTTAGAGATTCATCAGCCCATTTCTGTTGAATCCTGATCGAAGTATTTCAATGCCACACATCGATTCGATTCTGAAAACTCGGAATAACGAAACCAATTAACTAGCGGAAGACATCAATGGTTAAGTTCCAAGAATAAAAGGACAGGGAAGTGACTCACATTTTCTGTAGCTTCAAAGTGATCTTTTATTTTTTGATAATCTGTTATTGAGCAAGATAAGTTACTTCTTGCCTGAATTACTTATTGGCTGAATGTGCAAGTCTCAATTTCCCCATTTCTTATCTGTTCTTCAGTTTGTGTGCGCATCACGCTAAAACGACTAGACCAATTTCCTTAATATCTCCTACGATCCTTATTTAGGAACGTGGGTGGAAGAACGACTATTTTGGTTTCTACATCCATATTCCTCAAAAAATAAATAAATAAATAAATAAATAAATAATGTAGGCCTATTACTTTAGAAAATGAGAGTGAAGAAGTAACAGCGCTCTTTGAAATGAAACTGAAACTCAATTCTCTCTCCCTTTTTAAAGAACTATTCCTGAAAAGTTTTACTTTTTAAATAAAACGAATTCTTTTGCAGTGACTGTAAACAAATAAAACGATTCATTATTTCAAAACTTTAAAAATGTATAGTTGGAGACACATCTTTACAGCCCCTACGCTGAATAAAGATCCTCCCAGAATGCAACGTAGCTTATAGATTGAGCTTTCCTGGCCGACCGCTAACATTGAAAGAGAAGAGGTCGCTTCTCTTCTCTTTCAATGTTAGCGGTCGGCCAGAAAAGCTCAATCTATAAGCTACGTCGCATTCTGGGAGGATCTTTATTCAGCGTAGGGACTGTAATTTGTGTTTGCAATCAGGAAAATAAAAATTACTATCTCAGTTTAAAACTAAAGTAACGTCTCTTTTACATGCGTGGATATTTTAATCATCAAGGATAAATTTTTGAATGTTAATCATAACGAGGATAATTTTGTTGCCTGTAAAGTTTTGATCTAAAAAGAAGGTGATTTTCGAACGCTAATATTGGCAATGCTACATCTGAGTCACGGCTAAGCTCAGTGTGTATCTATGTTACTTATTAAAGCCGTATACATAATCATCTTTCATGTAGTTAACACTGAAAACAAAGATTGTAGATTTAAATATTTTGAATAAATTTAAAATATTTAAGTAATGGTAGTGAGTTCAAGTGAAGGTGTGTCTTTAGTTTCAATTTTAAGGATGATTTGCTGATTTTTGGAATCGAAATGTTTCAAAAAGCTTATGTTTTTGTAGTGTCTTCAAATACAAAAGAAATAAAATTAAGGAGACCCATTAAAACCTCAACTTCTCCTAAGGTGCGCTGGAGGGTTATCCGCTGCGCAACTTCAGCCGACTGTCCACCGGAAAAAGGTGGAAGTTTGGGAATTTTATCTAGGTCAACTGCTGACTCGATCGACTAGAAATTTGGATATGCTTTAGTTTAGTGTGTCTACAATACAATGAATATTTTTTTTATGTCTGCCTACCGTAAACATGCGTAAACTGTCGATTGTATCCGCAAACTGTTACAGATACGGTCGAATAAAAATGTAGATTGTGTAATAGACACTCTAAACTAAAGCATAACTAAATTTCAAGTCGGGGACAATCCCTAAAAATCTCTTCACAGTTTCTCACGTTCTCAACGGGTCTGAAAATAAAATTACGAAATGCGGTTAAATTGTTAATCGTGAAATTGCATTAAAATTCGGGACAGTTATGCGTCCCGTTTCAAATTTATGGAGACACCGGGACACAGCCTCAAAAAAAAAAAAAAAAAAAAAGACAATCTCGTTAAATATTGGACGTCTGGTCACCCTAGCTTTCACGGAAGCTCTCAAAATAGTTTTAATTATTGTGTTCGCGCTCAGAGTTGAAACTCCCAGAATCCAACGCAGATTATAGATTGTCCTTTCCTGGCCGTTCGCTAACATTCAAATAGAAGAGAAGCGACCTCTTCTATTTCAATGTTAGCGAACGGCCAGGAAAGGACAATCTATAATCTGCTTTGCATCCTGGGAGTTTCAACTCTGAGCGCGAACACAATAACCATGTGAGAAAATCAATGCAAATTTACGACCTACAACAAGTCTAGAAAGCTTACTTTTAAATTCAACAGTAATTCTGCATTAAATGTATTAAGTTCCCATACAATCAGAAAAGAAAAAAAAAGTCCTAATTTAATTTTCCTAATCTTCTTCTTTCTTTTATTTAAATGAAATTCCAGACGGTTCTAAGGTTCACCCAGCCCTTTGTCAGATGGAAACAAGGTTTCGCAGAACCTCACTTCCTACTTTGTCTACTCTCAAACATAAAGTTCATAGGAGTTAAGGCTCACTTTCTTTAAAATGTATCTTCCTATTTTTTTTTAAGCGCGTTTCACGTGGATCCGAAAATCGGATGGTCGGATCCACGAAATCGGACGTATTCTCTTTCACATGGCCACGAAACGTCATCTATACGAACGATTTGAATGTTACATGTCATATAGACGACGTGGGAGAGTTTTTCGTGGCCATGTGAAAGAGAATACGTCCGATTCGTGGACCCGACCATCCGATTTTCGGATCCGTGTGAAACGTCCTTTAGTCTTGAAAACGACAAAATCGAAAGCCTACAGTATACAGGTTAACCCCGTTATTACGCTCATCAAGGGACCGTGACCTACAAGCGTAATAAGCGAGACAGCGCTATAGATGGGAAATGATTTAGACACCGTTTTACAGGAAACATACTTGATTCTGCAATAGATATAGTGCAAATATGAGCTTATTTCCTAAAAACAAAAAATTCTTTTCCAATGTTCTTGAATGAACTCAATGAATTGAGCTCAATGGCACTGATCCATCACATAACTGATGAAGCAATTCAATTAGAATTTCCTCTGCATCTTCGTATTTTCCAGACTTTACTTTTTTACATTTGCAAGCACCGTTCGCTGCATCAATAATTGAATCCCTATTTTTTTATTATTGTTCTCAGAGGGGCTGAGGGGAGTCCTAGAGATTCTGCGAAATCCTTCTGACTTAGTGTTGAATTATCGTCCTACTTACGGAGAATTTGCAATTTTCACTTAATGGAAAGGGATTTCCGCTTCGACATTTTGCACTACTCTATCACAGACCCGCACTTCACACAGTTCAAAGATTCCCTCCTACCAGGGAAACAAAAAAAAGAATCTTGGAAAAAAAAAAAAAAAGTGTTACATTTCTTTCAATGACCCTTACCATAGCCAGAGCAAAATTTTTCTTCACTACACTTCTATAACTTTGCAAATTTCACAATTTATATGAAATTTTTACTAATTTCCGATATAAAAAAAAGCGCTACAAGCGAGATCTGAAAGCGTTATAAGAGGGTAAAAGTATATAGAAACCGTCCAGGGACCATACAAGAGGAGCGTAAAGAACGGGATAGTGATAAAAGCGGGGGCGATATATCGAGGTTTTACTGTATTTATTTTTCAAATTTGAATGTACACTGAAACAAACAGCACAAATTTTAGATTTTCGGGGGGGGGGGGGTATTTCAAACTCATCAAACCTCGCGGTAATTAATGACTTAGGTGAAATCTACTACAGTGGAGCACCGTTCATATGTTTTTCAAAGGACTGAGAAAAAAAAAACCGTATAAATGAAAAAACATATAAACGGAATTCACAAAAGTTAAGAACAATTCGTAATAACCAACAATAAAAAAATCAGAGGTTAATCAAAATATTACATGAAAATGAAATACTAGAGGTTTGTAATACAAAACTTTTTATTCCGGATTTAATGTACAATTAGTAATACTATTCATAATCATTCAGCAAAAATAGTTTGTTATTTTTGGTTTTAGGGCGTTTTTGGAATGCACAATTAAAAGGTCATTGTGCACAGTTAAAAGTGCCGTCTTAACTTTATCATTTAAATCACTGCTAATGAGGTATTTTTGCATCCTTTTCTGAAATTGGACAATCGGCAGGTGGGAATCTGAGGTTGAAATGCGCATTTTCTCTCTTCTTGAGTTCTTGAAAAAAATCGTATAAATGAAATTTGCGATTTCAGAAAAACGTATAATGAAATTATTGAACGTTAATATGCATTGGATTTTGCCGGGACCATTAAAAAAAAAACTTATAAATGAGAAACGTATAAACTCCACTGTATTTAGATTTCTATGCTTTTCTATGGGATTTTTGTCGCCTTCTGGAGCTGATTTCTTGACAAGGAACCATTTGGAAATGATTTCAAATATAAAACTTAGGTCTTCTACGGTCCTTAAATATGCTTTCCAAGTTTCAAGAAGATCTATCAGCGGTTCAAAAGTTATTAGAGGCTACACAAACACAGACCGAATGTTCTAACAAACCTCACTTTCATAGAAAAGTGGCTAAAATTACAAAAACCAGATTCTTTGACGGTAAACCTGTAAATGCTTTATATTATCATAAAGGAACTGTATAACCTTCAATCTATAATCCTTATTTATTTATTTTTTTTCACATTATATGTAACCCCCGAAGAACACGGTACTTGAAGAACACGGATACTTTCCCCCGAATTACACGGTTTCAAACTACACGATTTTCGAGTAATTCTTTTGAAAAAGAATAAAATACATATATTATTTGATATAAAAATTCAGTAGTTAAAAATTTAGAGTAATATCCTCATCAATTACGTCAGCGATTAATGAAATTTTAACCTTTTTAATACTTTCAGTGTTTTAGAATTACATTTTTCCCAATTAATTTGACTGAATAATTTATATTTTATGTAGTTTTCCAATCTTAAACCAAAATTATTATTCAATTTATTGATTTGAAAGATTTTTAATCAATTGTATCTAGTTATTTTTTCATTATTTTGATTATTTTTTATTTTCACACTGGAAACGAAATCCCGTTTTTGTAGTGTCGAACAACACGGTTTCAAAGAACACGGAACCAATTAATCGTGTTCTTCGGGGATTAGGTATAAATTATTAAGCCCTTTAAGGAAATGGGGGTTTTCCCATATGCGAGAATTTTAAGAACTGTTTATTTTTCGGTAACTCAATGTGGAGGTGATATCTATGTGTTGTTGTTGGGTGGCCTTGGCATCTGCTCTTCTTTTCGAAACCCTTAATTTAAATGGAGGAGTTTCTGACAATGGAGACCTTTCAATACAAAGCCTAGTTTGTTCTTCTACAAAGGAATCGAATTTCACATGAAGCGGATTCAATTTATTCAAGAATATTTTTTTTCTTTTTCTTGTGACTCTTTAAGACTTGAAAGCTCACATTC
>JAFIDM010000007.1:15255111-15308619 GCA_023159025.1 Thereuonema tuberculata | reverse complement strand
TTTTTTTCTTTTTCTTGTGACTCTTTAAGACTTGAAAGCTCACATTCAAATAAACATATCATTTATTCGTTCTGAACTTTTGTTTTTAGAAGAATTAAAGAATTAATTTTAGAATTAAAGAAGAAATTTGTAACTTTATATTTACATTTTGAAAATTTTGTAAAAGATAAATTTTTACCCATTTCCATTGTTTTTTTTTTTTTAAGTAAAACTTCAGATTATCTTAAAGTTAAAAAAAAAAGTTTAGTTGCCGTGCCAACTTTTGGTTTTCTTGCGGTAATATTAAATGTTGTGCCTCAGTGATAATAAGGTTTTCACGGTTTCTATGTAATTTGTATTAAAATTAAAATAGACTTATCCCACTGTAGATCAATGTGGTCGCAGGAGGTAAGATTCCCGACGTTTCCTAACGAACACAACTGAGGGAGGTCATTCGACGCCCACCCACCTTAACCCCCTAGTAAAGAACCCCATTAGAGCTGGGTAGATCCCAGGACCGTAAGGAGAGGAATACAGAAAAATCCTTCACCTCCTCCGAGCTTTTGGCTGTAGGCCTAGATACTATAATTTGTATATATTTCTACTGTAGTATTGGTAATTTCCAGCTCTTTCACGGTTCCACTTTTTATCAAAAATATCAACAGGGACATGATATTTATTTTGCTACTCAGGCTATACTTTGTACTAACAAAACGATTTGTAAGAAACTATTTTTTTTTTTTTTTGAGTTATCATGATTATATCATGTTAGAAAATGAAGTACATTAACATAAAGAAAAAATACAAAAAAAAAAAATTAGGAAAATAAGACAAAAAAAAAAAACCACACGGACATAGAGAAAAAAAAATAAGAGAAAAACAAAACAAATTGCATTTCTAACATTTAAGCTAATACAATGAAAACAATGAAAACAAATACAGTAGAACCCCGCTATTCCAAACCCCGCTATTCCGAACAGAGTTAAGAAAAAATACCGATTTTTTTTAGCTTAAAAATAGGAGAAATTAAAAAGACGTTCGAGAAAAAAAGTACATTTATTGTAATACAAAGAAGTTAAATAGAGACATACATAGTTTTTTGCCGTTTTTCAAGAGTTTTTTCACTTGAAGCAGAACAAAACTGCTCAATTTTAACGTGATTCTTTTTCCAGTCACTAATCGTTGCTTTTCCGACACAATATTCGAGTGATAATTTAGTAGCACTTTCTCCTTTATCCAGTCTTTTTAACACTTCCAGTTCTTCTTTTAAAGTACACGAAGAACGACTTCGTTTACTTGCCATGTTTAATGTTTAACAGCGGAAATGCAGTAATCCGGTAGTAATTTTGGATCGCGGGAGGGAGAGGTGGGGTGATGAGTCGTCGAAGATCACTGCCCTTCCCTTCTTTCACTGAATCTGTTCCCACGAGCCGATCAACGATGTATAGAGCCGACACTATCAGATGTTACCGCACTTAATTTACGCCCTAACAAGTCAATACGTTGATTTTATTCATGAAATCCGCCTATTCCGAATTCCCGCTAAACCGATTGCCCCATTCCCACGGTGTTTGAGTCTCTGAGCCGTTTGCAGATCCAAAGTTCCGTTGGGGAGTTGTTAGGTGGGAAGGACAGGCACGGACGGATGGACAATACAAACTAGCAATAGCTATCAATAGAATTTGGTAGCTTTCACAATAGCTCCCAAATGGGTCTTTTTAAAACTATATACTGAATATCTAATAATTTTGCATCAAAAATGATGCTGACATTATATTTCACCAGTAATGATTACTCCTTTTCCCTTCAAATTATAATTCTTATAATATTCTGTAGAATACATAATATTCTGAATTAATGTCTGGTACTTGCAATAACGAGAGAGCATAATAAATCTTGAATTTTAGTGTTTAATGACGCAGCTCTTAAGTGAAATTAAAATTTCTATCTCCCTGTAATGGATTTATTTCTTTTATAGTCTACGTTTTCCTTTGCCCGAGTATCAAAGTCTCGTGGCTTATTAGTGCAACAGCAGATAACGAAGAAAACTAACTTCAACAAATAGTTAACCTTTTGCAGAAAACGCTGAGTCTTGCCTATTCAATATTAGTTGTATCATTCATCAAAAATTAAATATAAAAATGAACCTCCAAACGAACAAAGACAAAACTCCATCAAAAATTATTTCTGAAAAAAAAAAAAGAAACAAAATAAATGGGAGGGTTTCTGATAGTAGGGGATTTGAAATTAATAAAAAAAAAACAAAAACGATTTCATCTTATCCTGATTAAAGATCAGAATCTTGTAGTAATGAAACTAACATTTAAAAGAAAAATTAGCCAAATTTAGAAACTATTCTTGGTGATGTGTATGCGATTATCCAAATCGTCAATTTCCGAACTACAGTCGCAAATTGTAATGTAATTTTCAAAACTTTTTGAATAACATTTACAAACTTTTCATAAATCGATTATTTCTGTTAATACTTCATATTTCAAAATCCAGTAACAATAACCTTGCGTAATTTAATTACACGTTGCTCGTAGATGCTGGGTATTTTCACGTACGGATATCTGGAATACGGAATTAACGAATTTACCAAACTAACTTTGTTCTCAAACAGTTCATATAATCAAAATTCTACTATATAATATATTTCAAATACTATACAAATAATACAGGTCGTGCGGTTGGCGTTGTCACTTCGCCGGGGTTCGCTTCTCATGTGGGTTTCGTGATGGTGGACGATCCGCGATGGGCACTTTTCTCTAGGTTCTCCCGTTTCCCCTGCACTTCTCCCACCATACTTTCTCAGTCTTTTTGTCCTCATTTCCGTGGGATAGCACAATATGCTTGGCTTCGCTGCCACCCACATTCACCACAGTCAATCAATCAATGTAAATAATACAGAGTACGTAGATTGTTTCGCTTTTTGTTTGCACACGAATAACTTAAATGATGTCACAAATCCTTCAACATTCCAATTGTTAATATCTTCTTTCTTTTTTTAATATTATGGCGTATGGAAGGAGTAGATATCGAAGGAACAAAATGCCCGACTTAAATTTTAGTTTGAATTTAATATATTAAAATTAAATTATTATATTATTAAGTATCTATTAGGTTTACTTAAGTAAAATATATATTACAATTTCAGTTTGCCCTTTCCCGCTTCTTTTTTAATTCAATACAATCGTAGAATTCAAATGCCTTCTCGGCATTCAATTAAAATCACGAGCATGACGGCAAAAATAGAAAAAAAAAATGACGTTTTAATTAATTACTTGTAGATGAAATGCGGAGATAAAAATACATCCTTATCATCAGTCATTTCTTGAATTACGTCATTCTATCTGCTCCATCTTTCATTGGTTTTAGTGCTTTGTTTTGTTCTCGGTCGCCATATTGTTTTTCTTCTAACGCTTTTATTAGAGAGATGTGGAATTTCTTTCACTGAAAAGAAAATATTACTTCTACTCAATTGCCAATTAGTAGCGTGTAATTTTGCAAACATCGTAGTATTTTCAAACAGAAAGTATAATCTAAAATTTCTTTATTTACTTTAATTTAAGACATTCTATTACTTTGTGATCTGTGATCTTTCAGATTCTGTAAATTATCACAAATTTATCTGAGGCTAGACGTAATTTGTCTCAACAGCTCTTAATAGCTCAGCTCTCCAATTTAATTTAGGTTTATGGATGTACAATTAATATTTTTCATTATAAAGAGGCTTACTTTGAAAACAAAGAATTAAGTCTGTAATGTTTTCTTACATAAGAGTGCTACTGAATATGCATTAAGTAATTCGTAGAATAACTAGGAGTGTAGTGTTGCTACTAACATAGCTATTCGTTGCTACTAACACACGGACAATAACCTTAGATAAGCAGTAATAATAATGCCACTTGTAAAATATAAAATGTATTTTATTACTTTAATTAAATTAAAGCCATTAAGGAGCTTGAAAGTTTGTATCGTGCTTATTGAGGCATAATACGTTAGTTTGCATTTATTTTACACAGGGTGTACCTGAAATGTGCTGCCAAACTTAAGGTTGTATTCAATCACACAAAACAACGAATAAATGCCATATAAATATGGGTCCGAAAATGCTTTATTTCCAAGATATGAACGATGCAACAATACAGAGGTGTTGGCCTTTACGTCGTATTAGAGCCTCAGTAATCGTGACATGTAATGTTCAATGCCCCTACTTCAATGCCTGCTCGTTCCCCTGATTTAAACCCTCTGGATTTTTCATATGGGGTTATCTTAAAGCATTAGTGTACACCACACCGGTTCCTGACGCCCACGCACTGCATGATCGCATAGTGGATGAGCGCAACACAATTCTACGTGCGCCTGGCATCTTCGACCATGTTCGGCAATCGATGGAACGACGTTGTGTTGCGTGCATTGCGGCCGGCGGAGGACATTTCGAGCGCTTTCTGTGAAACTGAGCGTCTGTACGGCCAACACTTCTGTATTTTCGTCGTTTAACTTTCATTTCCTTTTCTTCTTGTGATTACCCAACTTATTTTGTTAAGAAGGGTCATCACAACAAGAAAAGAAAAGTAAATTTGACGATGAATTTTAAGACTATGGCAAATTGCCTGCAGTAAATGCTATGTTTACTTCAATTATGCACGTGTAGGACGATTGCAATGCAGTTCATGCATCGATAATTCGGAAAAGAAAAAGAAACTGCTTCGCAATCGGACGACTTTACGACAATCGTCTGAGACCTAATATGTCGTAATTACCGGATGTGATTCCTTCTTTGTATAGACTTCAGTTTAGCTCTAAATGCAGAGATCGAATTTCACTTCAATTAATCTGAGTTTGAAAGACTCTGTTAATAGCTTAGTGACAGAGATTTGATATAGACGGACTTGCACTGATGGTATTTCTGAACTGGTAGTTGTCTGTTAGGGGAAGACAAATAGCAGAATGATCTCGTGAGAGAGGCCAAAATTCAAGTATTGGTTCTTTGGTCCAGTATTATTACAGTGGTCCTGCTTCATTCATACAAATAGACAATAGTGTGCGCAAAGTGAATCAATGCGAAGCGCATACAATTTTTCCACAGCAAATACATAAGTACATCCGAGTCGTAGCCATTGCAAAGGTATAGTTCGTTAAGCAAATGGAAGAAAGAACATACACGAATATATCCAAACTGAAAATAGTAGTGAAATCAACAATAAAATTACATCAAAAATCATTAATTCTCAAAAAAAAAAAAAAAGAACTCTTCAAAGAACGTGCAGTCTGCTTATTTTGAAACAATTACGGATTTTTATTTAGCCCCCCCCCAATTCCAATAAATGAAATGAAAAGACTCCGTTTAGATTTGAATTATGATAACTGCTAAGCATAAAACTTTCTAAGTATAAAAATTTTCTATTTATCTTAAAAAAAAATATTAAATCCCTTATTGGAGTTGTCAAATTAATTTCAATCAATCAAGCGCACATTAATGGATGACTAAAAGATTAATATACATTATTAAACCATCGAGTGACATCAATTGTTTTGTTTGTAATCTATGGGATTTTCTTTGCGAATTGTAATCTTCACGAGCTAATTTCACGGCAATAACCCCACGGGACATCTTTCAAAAAGGAAAGTTAGATCGTCTCCTGTCCGCAGGGCCGTTCCTAGGGCTGCAGGCGCCCGGGGCGAGACGTGTCACGGCGCTTCCCCGCCATCAATAATGGCTTTGTGATTTACGCTAGATAGTATCTTCAGTTTCAGACATTCAACATCTTACCTTAAAAATTTTCCGATAGTCTCAAATTCGATATTATTGTTGAACTTGTGTGTAATCCAATATTCTTCTTCTGTAAATTGGTTTTACAAGAGTTATAAATGGCAAATATTTTATTTATTTTCTTTGCGGAGGTCAAATAAATAAAAAAATATTTTGTAATTTTAAAAAATCCTACCACGTGGCGCCCCCCCCAGCCGCGGCACTGGGGCGACCGCCCCGCTCGCCCCGCCCTCGTAACGGCCCTGCCTGTCCGTAATATGTATGTCAAGCTTCAAGAAGATTCATTCAGCGGTTCGAGATTTACGGGGTCCCAAATACTTAAACTGTCTGAATTCATGAGTGTCACCAGCCTAAGAAAGTAGGTTAAAAAATAAATTACAAAATATTCTAAATCCATAAACACGGGAGACATAGCTGTGTTGTTTATCAAACTGAAACTTACGAAGTCGCAAGTAAATTAATGAATTACTGAAATTCATTGATTGTAAGAGCGGAAATAAATCGGAAATGAAAGCGCGATACTTACTATGAAACTGAAAAAGCCTAAAAGTTTCTTATGTAGATTTCTTATACGAATACGGATTTTCAGTCTTTCTTAGAGTTTACGAGAACCCGGGCAAATCTAATTTATGGGGTCCTTCATTGAGTATATTGTGATTCCTAATTTTCTAAAAATCAACATTTATTTAGTTTTCTGAAATCAGTATTTTATAAATTATTAGTAGTTTGACAAAATGTCAAACTGATCATATTTACGTATTTTTATGTTAATTTATGTACTTCTCTCAAATTGTTTTTATTTTACTAATTTTTTTTTTAAAGTAGGGTCTGCTAAACAGTAAGGGCCTTGGGGCAAGGGCCTCGTTCGTCAGGACCTAATGGGCCTGTTACAAATGCAGGAGATTTTAAGGTGAAAACAAAGGAGAAGATACAATGGACCTCTTTTGCACTGGGTTAAATAGTTTTCTTTAATCACTTTTGTTCCATTATTAAGATAATGGACAAGAAGAATGAGTAATGAGGAGGTATTGAGATTGGCTGAATACGAGAGATCCTTGATTAGGACCATAAGGGAAAGAAAAATGAAATACTTCGGTCACCTGATGAGACAAGATGATCTACAGAGGTTGATGCTGGAGGGAAAGTTGGATGGGAGAAGACCCAGAGGAAGACCGAGAAAGAATTGGTTTGACAACATCAGAGAATGGACTAGCAGGAATTACCAGGAATGCTCCGGAATAGCAAGAGATAGAGAAAATTTTAGAGCCATGGTCGCCGACCTCCTGGATGGAGATGGCACGTGAAGAAGAAGAATTAAGATATAATGTATTAATCCAAAAATACAAAAGAACGACAGGTTGAAATTCACATATAGCCATAATCACAGACCGAAATAATAGATTTTAAAAAACCTATCTCTGCTGCTAAAAAAAGAATAAAAAAGAAATGAAATGTTTTCATGATCCGTAATCCTATAAAAATGCTGTTCATCAAATAAAATTTTCACCATGAAAATGGAAATGTTCTTAAAATTCCGGATTCATTATTTAAGGAGCATAAAATCTATTTTCTTTACAGCAAATATGTTGCTGTTACTGAAAAAACAAATACAGTAGCATTACAATTTCTTTTCGTACCATTTCTTTAATTTTGAGAATTTGAGAAAGAAATAAACGTCCACCACACAAAAACTACTATTTTTAAAAATAAATTACAATTTAAAAATACACAAATGTTTCCCAGGCGGCCAATGACCCTTTCTCAAATGCTGTAATAAAAATATTTTTTTTTTTTAATTTCCCACTTTCTTTATTGTATTAAAGCACTTGAGAAAGGATCGCTGGCCGACCAGAAAACGTTTGTGTATTTTTAAATTGAAATATATTTTTTAAAATAGCAGTTTTTGTGTGGTGGCCGTTTATTTATTTCTCACAATTATGTTCCACACGTTCATTTGTTTTATTTCATTTATTATATATTGTGAAGAAAAAGTTTCAGAATAAATTCTTGTATTTAAAGAGATAAGGAGATTGAAGTTCAACTGTTCAAAAGTTGTGGGAGGAGGGAAAATGGATACAAGAGGGGGAGCACATTTAGGAACGACGAGTTCGTAAACGGGGTTTCTTTAAAAAAAATAAGTTATTAAAAAAAGCAAAACAAAAAACACATCAGATCTACAAAATCCTTTAGAACATCTAAATGTTAATCTTCTTATATAAATCTCTGTTCCTTATTTCTCTTACCATTTCTAAGTAATTGAATAAACTTTTAAAAAGAGGAAGTTACATTTCCTTAACTAGAACTTATTAAAAGATCCGGTCGATATTTTGAAGGCAGTATTAAAATAAGCCAACTTTCGACTATTGTAAGACCTCCAAAACAAAATAATAAAAAAAATTGAAAGATGTAACGAAGAATAGCTGAAACTTTAAGCTTTCCTATGTAATTAGAGTTTATTTTATTGTGATAAAAGAGCTATCCATATTATAAAACAAAACACACATTTTGTAATATTAACAATAATATACTGTATATTACTGATAGTTTCGAACATTGATAGATAACTTATTTATCACACGTTAAATGCAGATCTTAAGAGCTTTCCAGACTCCGTACACTCCGTCCCTATGGCTTCAAAATCATCAGAGATGTACATGTGATAATATTTAATCTACTTGTAAAATTTCATCTTCTTTAAGGTTTGATCATTTTTGAGTTACAGCGATAATCGAGCTTTAACGCCCACCTACTTTGGCAGATTCTTGCCTCTTAGCTTCGCACTTAATGATCGATTATGTACCAAACTTACTTTATATTCCATTTACTTTAAAAAAAAAAGTCAAAATGTTCTCCTAGGAAGCTGAAATTTTGAGGTTAGATTTGAGACAGAAGGGAATGCGCATTACGAGTTCAAAGTGTAGACTAAAATTGTTTTATTCTGTTTATTTTTCTTTCCCATGCATATATTGAAGGGTCTTACAAACTTGATATTATAAATTTGCTCTAAAGTTCTAAAACAGGATATTATAAATTTGTTCTACTGTTGTAATAAGATACAATGCGTGCGTATATAAAATCATTGTTTATTTTTAAAATAAAAAAAAAAAAAAAAAAGACCTAAAACTTAATTTTTTTTTTAATTTATTTTTTCCCATAATCAATTTGCTGTCTTTCTAATTAGTCTAAAATATAAGAAATATAAGACGAAGAAAATTGAAGTCTTATGACTGTTAAGTAAATATAGGAGAATAATTATATAATAAGATGAAATTCCTGAAACAATATAACGCCAGCTTGTCTTAAAATATCGAATTTTTTTATTTTTAAATCCGTTACAACTGCATTAAGAAAAAAGTCAGTATTTGTAAAATACAACACTTCTGTTGTTTCTCTATGATTTTTTCGTCTTGTTACATGTCCTGTTGTCATTTAAATCACTTTATAACGACAACAACGACAGCCACTCTCTCACCCAAAACTTCTGTTTATGAGCTAATCTTACAATAACTGCATGTAAGTACAATAGAACCTCATTATAACGGACTAATAGGGGCTGAAGGTTGTCCGTTTTAATGAAAGTCCGGTTTATAACAAATAATTCTTATAGGGGTGTACATCAATGAAAGTACAATAGTTAGCTGTAAAAAGTGTTTATTATATTAAAAATAAAAAACAGCCTTCAACATAGTAGGTTGAATTGAAAAAGATGTGTAAGTATACACTGCATTAATTTTTATAACAAGAAAATCCTGGTTCATGTTGATTGCTTACATTCATTGGTTTGAAAAAATAATTTATTTTCGCTGGGTTTGTTTGCTGCTTATTTCTTTAGTTAATAACTGACGGAGGTAAGTGTTCATAATATGCAAACCCATTTTCATTTGCAGATTGTTCAACCTATTGAATAACAAAATTTAAATGGTCTTTCACTTCGCTCACCTTAATTGTAGGCTTATTAGTTTGTCCTACCTCTTCTTCCTCGTCCTCCGAAGATTCTGCTTCTTCGGTTACATCCATGTTTACGCAAAACAACTCAAAGAACGATATTTAATCGCTTGCTTGGAAATGTAAAACTCGTCATATAAAAAATAAGCATCCTTTATTATTATTACAATTTTTTTTTAAACTGTCCGCTATAAGCGACGTCCGTTTTAATACGGTCCGTTATAATGAGGTTCTACTGTATGTATAATGTCTACTTTCGAAAACCCTGAGGAAATGTTGTTGTTGTTGTTTTTAAATTGCAGCTCCTAGAGAAATCCTTTGAACTGGTTGAAACGAAAAGTATTTGAATTCAAGAAAAAAAAAACAAAACACGAATGTTAAGATATTAACGACTTTTATGAAAACATTACAACCGTTGTAAGAAATCCTGAAATCATTGCAGGGTCCAGCAACGGAATAATAATAACGTTCAGGAATTATCCAAAGAGTGGTAAAATAAGCAGCTGAAAAAGAAAAAGTTATAAGGAAATTTTTTATCACCTTTGGTAAAAGCGATGTTTTGTTTTTTTGGTTGGATGGTTTGTGCTTCAAATTCAACTTTAGCCAAAAACGATACTAATGGCCGTCTTCGGACCTCAAAATTTGAATTGGGAAAAATTGTTCCAAAAGTTGCCAACGGATACATCCTGGAACTGAGCAGACCTCACTTAACCTAACCTACAGCTAAATGGGATAAACACGTCCTTCGGACCTCAAAATTTGACGTCATGTATTCTTGTGCAATATCGTACGAAACATCCTATTGA
This sequence comes from Thereuonema tuberculata, assembly GCA_023159025.1. NCBI lineage: Eukaryota > Metazoa > Arthropoda > Chilopoda > Scutigeromorpha > Scutigeridae > Thereuonema > Thereuonema tuberculata. The sequence goes on along the minus strand of JAFIDM010000007.1, from coordinate 15,298,113 downwards.
CTAGTACCGTGTTCTAGACTAAAGCCAATTAATTAGAGCAGATGACACATTAAATGACGTGAATCTATCAATGGTGGTGAAAGTTATCAATGAAGAAACAGTCTCATTGGGCGATTAATCAATAAACAAGCAATCTGATTGGTTTCTTAAGGGAACACCTGGTTAGCTTCACTTAAAACACTGTTTGGATCCATTTTATGTCACTGCAAAATCTGAAGATGGTTACATTAATAATTTTCTTAACTTCTGAACGTTTCTTACATTTTTAATTTACACTTGAGAACAGAAATATCGCACAGTTATATTTTTTTACTTTTTGTTTTATTTTCCTCGCGATTCGCAAGTTTTTTGAATCAAAATAATGTCAATTTAAAGATCGTTTCATCACCTATCCAATGATACCACTTAAATGTGCATTGCGTGTCAGCAGAGTGCTTTTTGGAGGAATCTCCTAGCCTATCGGAAAAACCTTCTTTTGGTACAGCCTGGGAAATGGTGATTAAAGCAAAATTCAATATAAACATTTATAAAACAATCTTTATTAATAACAGGTATTCCCTCTTCTAGCCTTAATTACGGCCCTCATTCAATTTTTCATTGATTTTATCAATTTGGGTGTTGTTCTATTGTTGTTATTGTCTTGGTTTTGAAGGGTAAATACATTTAAGTGATATCATTGGATAGGTGATGAAACAATCTTTAAATTGTCATTATTTTGATTCAAAAACAATTGCGAATCGCGAGGAAAATAAAAAATAAATTACAAAAATGCAACCATGCGATTTTTTTGCTCTCAAGTGTATTTGTTATGGAGAAGCAAAGAAAATACGAACATGACTGCGGTAATTAAACAAGGGAAATAGATTCCAGGTTCTTTTAAGGTTAATTTCGTTTTATTTCCTTCAGTTTGTAGAAAGCTGAAATAATAATGTCTTGTAATTTATTATTTAATGAATATTGTAAGTAAAATAGAAATCTTTAAAAAAACAAAAAAAATACAAAATAAATTCATTATAAGAACATTCAGAAGTATGAAAAATTCAGGTTAACACGCAATTAAAAATTATTTGCTAAAAAGAAAAAAAGACTGCTGTGTTTATATCTGCGTTATAATTTATTATGGTAACCTTGGCTCGCTTAGGCAAGGCGTCCACCGGAAGGCGTAGTTCCTGTTTCAACTCCTTCTCTATCAAGAGAAGCTGAGCTGACATGGCGACAAAAACAGTGTCGCCGCCTCTAAGTGGGTTGTCGGCTCTGAGTGAAGCGCACCAGTGGAGGCAGACGAGGTGATCAGTGGATCTACTCGTCGCTATGACCGACGGACTTCATCGCAGCCTCGTCTTGGTTGTTCTGTTCGCCGTCCTGCGCTGCGGCTTCGGGTGTCTTCCCAGGCCGTGGGACAGCGGCCACGAATCCGCCCCTTCGAGGACCAAGCGGGAGAAGCCTGTGGTGAAGCTCAGTCCCGAAGTGAAACAGTATCTCCTGGATGCGCACAACTACTTTCGCAGCACTGTACAACCACCTGCAGCTAACATGAAGCTTTTGGTAAGCTATTAAAATACTTATAGATACTTAATGCATAAGCCTAACTCACAAGGTTTCGACGTACAAGCTTCTAACTGCCGACCGAGCGAGATGACTATTGCGGAAACCATAAGGGGCTGCTTTCAATTTCCAGTAAGAAAAGTAAGAATTTCTTTTAGCTCATCCTTTCAAATTTTATTCTCACTTTCGAATTCCTTGACCCTGCATCAGATTCAAAATTAACAGTAGTAGGGTTACGTAAAAACTTTAGGCACAAGAATGGTTTGATTGCAGTACGGATGCAACAAGCATGGAGGTAGAAATTATTAATAAATCAAAGATTAACGGAAAAATAAGTTACTGCAACTTTTAAATACTATCTATAATAGCCCAAATGTCTAAACCTGTCCCAAAAAATTAAAATTAATTAGAAACATTCTTTTTGTAAAACCGTAGGGTTGTTTTTATTTACTTTCTGTAAATGTAAATATTATTCCCTTAGAAAAATAAGATCGCAAACTAATCTAACATCATTCACGAGGTATTAATGTATCTAAATATATCCGCTATTCCATTTTAACTCTGAGTGCTATGCAGTTAAATTCTATCATCAGTACGTTACTATGGTCAAAGAAATATCAGGGTGTCTACAAAATCTGAATAAAAATATTCCCTGATTTTTCCCTGATTTCATGAACAATTTCTTTTAAAATTCCCTGATAATTCCCTGATCTGTTCAACCAAAAAAAAAAGAAAAAAAAAACCCTCCAAACCGATCTGTTCAACCAAAAAAATTCCCTGATTTTAAGGAATAATTGCAAATTTCCCTAATAATTCCCTGATTTTTTCCAGAATAACAAAATTCCCTGATAATTCCCGGTTTTCCCTGATTCTGTAGACACCTTGAATATAGTAGTTAACAAGGTATAAAAGCGCACGCAATTAAAAAATCACTGAAATGCTTGTGGATTTGTTGATATCGGGAATCTAAGAAAGAATATGTTTGAGGGTTCTTAACAATTTTCAGTTATTTTTACTCAGCTCAGTGAAAACAAAAGAAAACATAAACAAAACAACAGACCTCTAATAAAAAACCATTAACAAGGAAATAAAAATAAAAAGGGTAAAATGTTAATATCCCGCTAATAACTACTAGCTTCTAAGGAATTTAACTATAAATTAGACATAATGGAAGAATTAACGTGCGTGATAACACAATTATTTGTTGTTTATGTTCATCAAAATGTATGTTATGTTAATCAAAAAATGTGTGCGTTTTTACACCTTTTGATATCTTCTTAATTGTCGTCAAGCACGTTAATTCTCCCATTTGAAATATATTAGAATTGAAAAGAAGAATTAGGTCTGTAATGTTTCTTTTCGTGAGATGTTACTCAACATCAGTTGAATAATTATTATTTAATAATTTATAGAATAACAAGAGCATGAATTACTATCTGCGAAATTCACCAAATGGTTGGAATTAATAGGAATTTTTTTTCCAGATCTTTACTGTTAATTTAATTCATTAAAAAGATTAACTATCAAAATCGTATAATTATAATGGAATAATGCGGTCTAGTTTTATTTGAAGAAATTAAGTTAAGTAGAGGGCTGACTGTAATTGATATTTAAAACACCCGTTGACGGCGCGGTGTTGCTAGATATCGGCCTTTTTACATCTTAAAAGAGTACTGGGCTTCTAATGTGGATTTCGATGTGGACGATCAGCGATGGGAAGGTTTTCTCGGGGTTCTCCCATTTTCCCTATACCACTTCCACAATTCTTTCGCCATCATTCCTTCCGTCTGTTCTTCTTTCCGTGGGGTTAGCACATTAGACTTAAGATCGAGGTGCTCGACTTCCCTGCCACCCGATTTCACCACACATAACATCAAATACACTTACGTTTTGAAATTTATTTGTGAAAACACGTCCATCTTCAGAAAATCTATAGTCTAAATACTACTGTATCTAATGAAACTAAATGAGGTTGATTTTGGTATTACAGTAAACCCTCGTTAAGTCGTCACTCAAGGGACCAAACATTTTTGACGACTTAAGCGGAGTGACGACTTAGGCGGAGTGGGAATTTTTGAAAAAAACACACTGAAATACAGTATTTTCATGAATTGATGTAGGATTCGGTGAGAAAAACAAGATTTTCAGAAATCAATACATGCAAATGAGTGGAAAGTAAAAAAAACAACAACTTCAATTACTTGTTTTGATGAAAGAATATCGTTTAATGTAGTCCTGGGAATACGGTGTTCTTTGGCAAAAGCTGTTTTCGAAACATTGGATTTTTCAAAAAGTGCAATTAAGTCTTTTTTTTTTTTCTTTAAAACATAACGAGGTAAGTTTTCGTTTCCCTGACATGTTACAATGTAATCGAACCATGAAATTGCAAGATAAAAAATAGCCGTTATAGCGGAGCTTACTCGTTATGAAATGAAATCACACTCAGTAGCGGTCAAGAAAAACGAATACACTTGACAAGAGTCGCAGCGAGAAGTGTGTAATCTCTCAAGTGAATTTCCCACGTGAAAATTCCCCGTAAAGGCTAGGCTTTCTTAGAGTGAAGGGGCGGGGCTGAAAAGATAGCAGTTAAAATTGAGAGTAAAGATGCTTTTCGCCATTTGTGAGGGTGACGAGTTATCCGGAGTAGAATTAAATTTGGTGACGAGTAAAAGAGGGTTATTTTACATTATTGTCTATGAGACCTTGTCGGGACCAAAGGAAAGCGACGACTTAAACGGAGTGACGACTTATCCGGGTGACGACTTAAACTTAATTTTACTACAGTAAAACCTCGTTGAGACTAACAAGTAAGTGAGAAACATTTGATTAGTGAAGCCATTCTAAAATTATCCTGTTATTGCACGGGCTACAGACTAGTAAATAAATAAATAAAGAAACATTAATGCCAATGTTAGAAGCGAAATTCAAGTAGATAAAGTTATTAGTAATTTAATACAAAACAAGTTTATTTACTTCCTTTTAACTTAGCGATTCCTTAACTAGAAAAGACGTTACGTTAAATGTAAACAGCTTGTTTCAATCTTTGAGGAAACTTTACAGAGAAAACAATCCTTGTTATTAGCATCCGACAAAACACACTTTCAGATAACACAAACTAAGTCACAGATAAGGGAAAAAATATTTACTTTAACCAAGCTACCAAACAACGCTTCTTCGTTTGTGCAGATTAAAGTCTTGAAGGTCTCCTCTTAACAGATCTCAAATTCAAGGATTTGTAAACAATAATTACCGACAAGTTTCCTTTGAGACACAGAAGGATAAACAATGCAGAAACCAACTTCTAGTTAAGAGAGAGAGATTTTCAATTATGTTAAATTTTTCCTGGAAATGAATTCTTCCTTCGTCTGCTGCTCTAGGTTCTTAGAATAATCTCGTAATTTCTTTTCGTTTACCTATTTTTATCGTTTCCTACGTAATCTCTAAGAGGAAGTTTATATAGAACGTAGAAAGTGAGGAACGTCCACATCCAGTTCCGCATTGTAATGGATGTAAACTTACCTGATTTGATTTTGTAATGGGTGTTTGTGGGAGACCAAAAACAAGGTATTATGTCGTTCAGATAGAACTGAACTGAATTAATTTATTAAACGAAAAACATGGGTTTTTATAGTATTTACGTAATTTGATTTGATTGGCTAAGTAATTAAAAATATGCACAATGATTGGACAAAAGTATAATGAATTTAAATTAATGAACTGATTCAACGGCTGCAACGGAAAAGAATTTAAAAATAAACAAAACATTAATAATTAGGAAATAGAAAATGAATATTTTAAAATAAATAACGGTTAACGATTAAAAATGAATAACTGATTTTGTAGAAATTATTTATCTGTATTTCTACAAAAATGCAAATAAATGATTTCTAAAAATATTTACGTACAAACTATTACAATATCAATTAAAAATGAGTAAAACCTTAATCCCTAACAAATTTTCGCGACAATTGCAATAAATTCATTTGTAGTAAAAATGAACGCACATTCTTGAGTGTTAAGTGAAATACCTGTATGAAGAAATTTATTCAATTTTGCCGATTAAAAATAACCATTAATGACTACAATAAAGAGATAGTTGGAAAATTTAGAGGAGGTGGTAGCAGATAAAATGAGAAAAAAGGTATTATGTAAGCCTGTTAATATGAGGAGATATGTTTTAAGAAATAAGGTCAGGTTCTATAAAATAAATATAAGACGAGAAATACCCAAGCTTCAACAGAGGACAAGGATCATTTCTCTGAAACACTTCAGACAATCTACAATAAATGCAATAGAAAAGATCCGAAAATAGTTAAAAGAATGCTAAAATTGGTTAAGTAACATATATATATATAAATATATATAGAATATATGTTATGTTACAGCAGTTATGGAATGATAATAATCTAAGTTTCATCAACTTTGCCGCCTCATGTATTGGGATGCATCAGATCAGATCAGAAAACTATTTACAAATTTTTAAGCAAAGAAATTTTAATGATACTTATAAGAGATCTATAATGTTACGTGTAGGCTAAGCATAATGTTTACGTTATACCATTTGGTGGTAGGGCGGAGCAATGTATTAAGCCAATTTCTCTTTGGAATCGAGATGTTTTTTACTAAAGTCTAGACCTTGTAGCTATACAATCCTTATGAATAATAAGAAGAGTCATTTTTTTCTATGAAAACACATAAAAACGACTTTCTATTCTAATTTGAGTCAGATTTTTAACCATCAATAAACCTAGCATTTCTAAGCTCTGAAACTTTTTAAAATTTTTCAATTTTAAAGGAATTTTTACGTGGTCAAGAACGGTTAGTAACATTTTATTTTCTACATATACTTCTGAAAAATGTACATGTACATGTATATGTATCAGAAGATGTTGTACATGTATTGCATGAAAAAAGAGGGATGTATTAATTAAAGTGGTTCATTACGTATTTAAATCCAAAAGTTGCAAAAAAGAACAATTCATAAGTAACACTTAGAATCAAAATACTATATATTGTCTGACAGATGGATGTTGACGATCCCGTATTTTCGTGATTTCACGTAATATACGCGAGAATAGCCTCCATCCATGTCTTCTCAAAAAATGGCGAAGTAAATTGAAATATTTAAATGAATTATAATACGGGGAAATGCATGAGACTTTTCCTACATTTTAATATGGTTTTCATAAATTGAAAACAGTCAATAAACAAACAATAAATTCATTAGGTAGCATTTTTCTAGTGACAGACATTAAAAATACTAAATTCCTTGAGACCTGCTGAAGAGGCTAATTGCCAGATCTCGCGATTTCCGTAATTCACGCGCAAACGCGATCGTCAACATCCATCTGTCAGACAATAAGCATATGTTATTGACTCATTTCAAATTTCCGTTATGTCATTAAAATAAAGTTTACTCTTTAACCTTTCTCATGGCTCTTTTTGACAATTCTATTAATTAAAACAAAAATGCTGCCCTCATATAACAATGACCTAATATGATTATTTTTGAAGTCCGCTCAGTAAACAATTGCCTGTAAATCATAAGCAAATTTTTTTGTAAATAAATAAAAAAAAACTTACGTTGTAGTACTCTCAATGGCTGATTCTTATCATAGGCTAAATTTTATTAAAATCAAAAATGGTGAGGTGAAAACAACTTACGAAATTGTTGAATTAACATGGAAAGACTCCAAAGCATCATTTACAGAGCAGACTTGTAGGTAAGAAATAAACATGTGCAAAAATTGTGTTGGAACTACTGGTATATTGACAAATAAAGAGTAAATTCTAATGACCAATCATTTTAAAGCACTTCTAGAAAGAGAAGATTTGATAATTGTGAATTATCAGAAGATGATAATGAGGAACAAGGTACCTACATACTGTAGAAAATGATGTAAAAGAAAGTGACTCACCAACTTCAGAAGAATCAGCAAAAGCTGTAAAAGGCTTAAATAATAACAGACTTCTGGATCTGAAGGTATGCAGGCCGAAGTGCTGAAAAACGAAGGAAATACATTAGAGATATCTACTAGAGCTTATAAAAGCGGTAGGGAGTAAAGAAAAAATTACCATATATATGGAATCTGGGAATTGTACTTCTAGTACATAAAAACAGGGGTTACAACGAAACACCTAAGACCATGGTTAGAACATATTGCAGCCTTACTAGCGCAGTTGCAGGACTTAAAATTCAACTAATAATTGAATATTTGTAATCAGACAAATGTTATAATACAACACAGATCCCATCGTTCGTTGATTTTAAATCACCATATGACACTGTATTAGGAAGGAAACTAAGAAGGAATGCAGGAATTTGCTTTCCCTAGAAAACTGATAAAGCTCACAGAAATAACGATGAGGGAAAACGATGTGTGCTGTTAAAATAGAAAATGAAGTGTTCAAATCAAAGTGGCAATGCGTTGCGTTGACGCTCAGTCTCTCTATATTTAATATAGTTCTGAAAAAAAAAAGGGATGCTTTATTAGGGATGCTTTGTCATAAGAAGAGGTGACTAGTGGGACTTGGTTAGTTCCCTACGTGTTCTCTTCCCTCACCGCCTGTAGAGTTGGAATCAGCCAGCCGGCATTCTATACCCCCTTTCCTCAGCCGCAACAAGCAATCGACTGTCCAACAGGACTAGTTCCGAGACACCTGTTCCTCTCGCCACTTTAAACATTTTCACACGCTCCGGCGTTCTAACGTAAAAAAAATTCCGTATCTCCATTCTTGTTAGAAAGAATACCTTGACTGATTGACTGTGGTGAATGAGGGTGGCAGGGAAGCCAAGCACCAAGACCTGTAGGTCTATGGGGAGAGACTGAGAAAAAGACTGTGAAAATATGGTGGAAGAAGTGCATGGGAAACGGGAGAACCCCGAGAAAACGTGCCCAGCGCGGATCGTCCACCATCATGTAAATGAGAACCGAACCCCGGTATTCAGAGGTGAGAGACCAATGTCTTAGTGACGACACCAACCGCGCGGCCGAAAGAATACGTTAGTCTTTAACATTTTTAGAAGTTGTTTTCTGTGCAGACTTGTTAAATAGTGCCATAACAGTCCCCTTACAGCTGACCTCTCTGAAAATTGTCACTGCACGCCACTGATATCAGAGGAAATAAAACAGAATTATGCACGCCATTAAGTGTTATTGCTTTTTACCCAGTGTGTTTAAATCTAATAACTAGAAAACTGAAATAAGATCTACAAAACTGATCAGGCTTGTGGGTAATATATGGTTCTGAGATATGGGCAATGAGTAAGTCAGATGAAAATGAGTGGGAAAGGAAAATTTTGAGACGGATTTTTGAGGGTTATAAAAGAAGAAAACTTGTGGAGGAGAAGGTATAATAGTGCAATAAGCAAAACTACATGATAATTAACATGTGATATCTCATAGTAAAGTTGGAAGATTCCAGTGGGCTGGTCATCTGATCAGGATAAAGGATACAGACCCAGATAAACAAATATTGAACCGGCATCCGAAGAGTTGGTGAGCTTAAATGTAAATTAAGATCCAAAGATTTGAAAATTAACAATAGGAGGAAAATAGCCCAAGATAAGTTGAAACGGAAGGCACTGCAGCAGAAGCCAGGACACACTTTGGATTGTATTGCTTTATAATGATGAATTCTTTTTTTTTTTTTATTTATTTCTAGTTCACAGTTAGAAATGAAGAAATGACAATTTTTATGATTAAACACACCATAGAAGGTGTAATGTAAGTTGATGGGGAACTTACTTCGTTAAATTCGTACTGCGACTCTTTCTCTAAAAACTACCTCCTCCCATAAAACGACGACAGATATTGCACGCAATACGAGTAATAATTTAGCAGGATGTACGTGGTATTATTCTGTTTTCTTATACATTGTATATAATACAATGTAGCGTATTATATACGCTCCTTCTATAACGCCTCAAGAATAATTTTAAAATACTATTTATTTATTTATTTACATTCTAATTAACTGAAATTCAGTTAATTAAAATCAAAAATTGTAATAAAATAAACAAATTGGTTTCCATTACAAAGAAAGTTTTGGAAACAATTACTTTTTAAAATACCATGAAGCAAGCAATTTTATCTTGAAAACGGGCCTCAGGATTTTGATGAAATATGTTGAATCTACCGTTTTTGGGTGCGGAAAGCGATTTAGCTAGGTCTCGACTTCAGGAAAACTCATTTAGGAGATAAATAATTGACCTGGATATCAGGTTATTGTTTACTTGTTCTTACTTTATTTTCGTTTTATTTTGTTCTTGAATAACTTCGTTTTCTGTGTTTTTTTACGTGTAATAAAATATAGTGAAACCTCGGGTTACGAACTTAATTCGTTCCAGAACTCGGTTCGTAACCCGAAACATTGAACGTTAAACCTTGCTCTCTCTCTCACCTTCGTTCGTAACCCGAGGCACTGTTCGTTACCCCGAGACAAAAAATTTTCGAAGTTGTTGTTCGTAACCCGAAATGTTCGTGATCTGAGTCGTTCGTAATCCGAGGTTTCACTGTAATAATTTTAGTTTTACTTGTAATAAAATAATTTTACCTAATAATAATTTTTAAAACTTTTTCCTTTAACGTCGCGTGTATTCACTGCGAAGCTGTTCATTTCCCCGAAAGGCGGTTAAATAATCACGTGATTGTCTACAGTGTTCTAGCTTTATTTTCTTATTTCACCGAGAAAAGCTCGGTCTTCCAGGTACTTGCGAATGAATAGTAGTACTTAAAGCAATTACGAATAATTTATATTGAAAAAGAAAATCTCGACTAATTTTTGTTCTTCATTTAAGATTTATAAATTGATAGTAGCAAATATAGTGAATAATCTTATATATCGTATTGCTACCATTGACATAATGGCGAAACAGGTTGGTGTGGGCGGCAAAACAGCAAATAGACGAAGAATATCTTTATTTACCATTTTTATCAAAGTATTTTTTTGGTTGGATGGTTTATGGTTGCAAGTTGGGAACGGCATTTGTGATCACGAAACATTGTTAGCTCATGATGGTTAAGTCTTACTAGAGTGGAAGACAACTAGAAGACAATTAAATATATTTTCATGTTTATTTTAATTTAATATTCGTGCTTCAATATAAGATACAAATCCCTTCTAAATATTGATTAATTAATTTCAACTTGAAATAAGTCATTCGATCCTTTTTTATTTGAAGTTATAATTTTTTGTTTGGTTTTTTGGTTTTATATTTAAGCAATGGGACGACGAATTGGCTGAATCGGCTCAAGAGTTCGCCGAGGAATGCATCTTCGAACATCACAAACTGGATTTGAAACTGGGTCAGAACCTGTACACAGGACCCGATACCACAGGAAGACAGGCAATGATGATGTGGTGGGAGGAGAAGGACGTATACGATATCAGAAAGCATAACTGCTTTGGAGATCAATGTGGACATTATACCCAGGTGAGATTAAAATATAAGAATGTTTGAGTATTTTTATTATTATTTTTTGAGAGGGAATTACAATCATGTAGTTAACAGTTAAAAATATATATTTTAATAATATCGGAAAATTTGGAATGTTATCGAGGGAAGAATAAGTTTTGGAAACAAAAAAAAAAACAAAACAAAACAAAATGAGATTTTAACAATGTTTAGTTAGATTCTAAAGAAGCCCAAGTGGTAATACAGTAGACGCCGCTTAATGTAATCACGGTTAATGTTATCATTCGTTTAATATTATCAATAACCTCCGGTCCCGAACAGACGTATTCGAATTAACGCAAAATGATCGCTTAATGTGATCGCTACATCGCTTAATGTTATCAAATCACTGCTCAAGATTTCGAAGCTTGGCTGGACATTGACGAGAACCTAGAAACATCGGCTCTATTAACAGACTACGACATTTGTGAATCTGTATCGAACACGAACGAAATATCGACGTCTGTTTCTGATGAAGATGAACCCGAAAATGTTATCGAGGAAGAGAAGAGTCCAACGAGTGCCGAGATGAGGAATGCGCTTCAAATTTTGCGACTGGAGTGCAAAGAAAAGCTGAGGCTGATGGGTTTCGTAAACATTATGAGTACGAACGTTTTATTAATGACTTACTCCATAAGCAGACCAGGCAATCAACAATTGATGATTTCTTTGTTCCTTGACATGTATATACTATTTTTTGTCTAAGTTATCAATTTCACTTTTTTATTTCATGCATGTAATTTCATTATGTTAAGTAAATGTTTTCTGCTGAAATCGTCCTCTCCTCACTATTACTACAGTATATGCTGCCCTTTTTTAATTTATATTTTTCGTTTATTATAATCAATCGGTTATAGTTATCAAAATCGGATCGGCCCGATGTGATCACATTAAGCGGAGTCTACTGTACTAGAAATACATGTGTGGAATATATTGTTAGAAAACAGGCCGGTACTTCAGTAACGAGGTAAGCCCTTTCCTACAGGCTAGAAGAAACGAGTTCGATTCTCGAGGTAGAATTTTCCTGGTTATTTGTGATCCCTAGATCGATTCTAGCATCCTAGAGTTCACACAGTTATCTGTCAAATGGATACCACCTTTGTTCCTAAGGCGAGCGAGTGTCGGATTGGCCTTCCGACCTTTAATTCGCAGTCAGACTGGTGATCATTGGAACCTCTACCTTCACGTTTTTAGAGGATATGGAGAAATGATTCAGTCTTGTTACTGAAGAAGTAATCTTAGAAATTTATTTTATTTAGTACTGAAAGAAAGTTAAACAAATAGTTGAATAAACGTTTCCTTTCAATCATTTCACCAAATAAAAATCTTAAGATGAAAGGAAAACAAAATTTAACTAGCGTTCAAATTGTACGAAAGAATAATTTCTCTAAAGTATTACTACATCTTTAAAAATTTCTAAAAAAATTTCAACAATTTATGATATTACTTTCCGAAGGATTTTACATTTAATTTAAGTAAAAAAATATGTTTGCAGAATATACCTCATAAAGAGAATCTGACACCGTTTTAAATAACGTAGCAGATGCAGGAATAGACGTGATTTGCACCCACATGCCAAAGTTTATAGTTATAAGGATCAGATCAGTGTTTACGAAATAGTTTTTTCTTATTTTTAACCGTTTACGATTGATTTAACTCGTGACATAAGATAATGAGGGCTTTCATTGTAATTCCTCCCGCGCTATTAATTCAATTTTATAACTTTCAGCTGTTGATTAACACATCGGCATTTCCGCTTCCGCTCTGGTCTGCCGAGTAGGTGAGAGTTCGTGTGCTGTTGCGTAAAAATTATTCAAGTTTTATCAAGGAAGTACAACTCTGAACTCTTGTTCAAATTAGGTCAGCAGAAAGAAAAAGTGATTTACGAAAAGTAAATCAATGTAATAATGTTTTGACATTCGGTTAGAGAATACCACCTTCTCTCTCTTTAATCGTGAAGAGTAGAATTCAATGAAGAGAGATGTTTTTGTTTTTTTCCCTCGAATTTGCATAAGTTTCTTCGAATAACTAATTTTCTTATATTTCTTGCTCTCCGATTCTATTGAGCCAAGCAAAAAAAAACATATGTTGCAACTAACAATACTGAAAAAAACCTGAATAGCTTTCACAATCTGAGTAGATGTGGATGTGCAATGGATGAACTATCTTTTCTTGAATACGCAGATATCTAGAAGTACTATTCGGTTTTGTTTACGAGAACCTTCAGCGCTTTTGCGCATGCGTCAGGTCTCCTACGATTTCATCGAAATAGGGGTGAGGAGAAACAAAGAGTAGATGTTTACTTTTTATCAGTGTTAGTTTACTAGTAGCTACGTTCTATTTGCGCTTTTCGGGAAAGAATTATGGAAAGAATAAATATTGCAAAAATAACAGGTCTTAGGAAAGTGCCCATCTCAGCGTATCACCCCTTTGTGGAGAAGAATCGCCCGCGAGTGATTGGTCTCGCTTTTGAAAACGAACAGTAGATCATTCGGATTTTACGAAATAGGTCCTTTATGAAAAGCCTTCCCAAGTCTTTAAGAGTTGTAGTCGACAACTGTTTCTAAGTCTAGGCACTTCCACGTAAACAAACCGGCAGCAGTGGTACAGTAGCCTACATAGCAAACTTTATTACTGTATAAGGTACTGTACTGTAAACTGATATGTTACAGATGTATGTGTATGTATCCTTTCCTGCAAAAATATTAACTAAGTGCTATTTTTTTTCTAGTTGTCATTATTGCTGTACAATGGTTATGTAAATACTGCCACTTACTTTGCACGGTATTAATAAAAATACTATATAGTAATTTTTATACTACAAAATAGTTTAAAAAATATTACTATACTGTATTTTCAGTAATAGTTACATACGTATTTACAGTTTTCTTGCATGTTACCTATTAACTGTAAAGATTAATTCGTATATGTATTAGTATTGTACTGTGCACTATATACGACTTCTCATATAAAATTTACGACCAAAACGGCTTACGAACTATTGGTCGGAACATAAATCAGCTAAAACCTGTTGACTTCTATTTTAATTTCATTTTCGGTGCTTTTTTTGAAGTGTCTCATCTTTATTTATAGTTTAATGAATGTTGGATAATTAAGCTGATAAGGATTAAAAAGTTTCATGAAATTTCAATTCACTGGTTTCATGAAATCAGGGCAGTAATTTGTATTTTAGGTGCATTTTGTTTTCAAATTACTGAAATAAAATTTGTAAATGATGCTTTATCATGTGTTTATTTCTTGTTTAAATATTTAATACTAAATCAATCCTTTCAGTTAGTTTGGTGGTTTGCTGAACGTTTAGGATGTGGATTAGAAGACTGTCCAAACATAAGAAACCATCTTCTCGTCTGTCATTATTCGCCACAGTGAGTTCTTTAATATAAATATCATTTTTCTACCATTTCTAACTCGAGAGCACTAGGGTAGGTAAATTTTCAACACAGCCCAATATTTTATTTAAAAAAGAAACGACAATAAGATAACTTTAGAATCTTCCAAATATATTAAGGTCTCATCTGCTGACGAGGTGGTGTCAACAATGTCATAGTTGAGGGGTTCTGGGGGGCAGGCTACAGTTTCAAGGAGGAATTCTGTATTACTTTGCTTGCAACGAAAACGGAAATGGATGAAAAATAATTAAACTTTTCTTAAATTAAATTTGGAATAAAAGAGGGAAAAATAGAACCGTACGGTTATATTTTGTAGTCATGAATGACGCAAATGACGTTTTAGTCTTCTGATAAGGATCAGAAGACTAATATTCCCGTTTTGTCTGTGGACAAGTATCATTAAAATATCATTAGCAACAATCATAACAATCACTACAAATGCGTCTTTTGCATGCGCAACAATCAGATTTATAATACAGCTCTACAATAATCACAATAATCGCAACAATTGCGCCTTTTGCATTCGCAACAACTTTCTGATTTATAATAAGGAAATTAATTATATTTATAATTATATTTTCTTATATGTATCAGAAGACATTGCGAAGCATTGTGATTGGTTTACTAATCGCTATCCCTACCTTGTTTACAAATAATATTGTTTGGTATTATAGTGTACTGATTACAGTGACTCCACATTTCGTAACGTTACATCGTAATCAAAATGGCAATGGCTACTGTTCTATTTGTTTCAGAAATGTTTAATCCCATGATAGTTCATGACGTAATCATACATTTCAGAATCAACCATCTGTATGTACATGACATAAGTTTTAACTTGGTTCCAAATCTACTCAGCTAATTCATAACAGTGCACCGTCTCCATATGTGGAAGGGCCTGCATGCAGTGGCGTACCAACGCCTTTGGGGGCCCGGGGCGGGAGTTGTAGATGGGGCCCCCTAGACTTGCTTTTACAACCAAAAAAAAAAAAAAAAGGAAATCTTGTGTGGAGGGGGCCCCCTAGTCTTGCTTTTACAACCAAAAAAAAGGGAAATAAGCTGCTTGGTGGGGCCCCCTCGGCTGGCTGATGGGGGCCCCTCCCAGGTGGGGGCCCGGGGCGGACCGCCCTCCCCGCCACCCCCTTGGTACGCTACTGCCTGCATGTATTTGCAACCTTAGTCCTAACCTTACATATGTTAAGATATCGAAATCCTTAATAATTATCAAAGGGGAAAATCTGTAAGTTTGTCATTATGCCTGAACGGTGTTATGGATCTGAATGAAGTTTTGCATGCAGGTAGTCTATGACACGGGGAAGGATATATGCTACTTTTCATCCCGGACGATCGAGTAGTTCCCGTGGGATAGGCACCACAAATCTGAATGAAATAATTCCCAAACCTGTCGATAAATGTCGCTACCGCCGTTTTAAACCGCGCCACAGATCTTAATGAAAAACTTCCCAAACTTATTGATGATCGCAGTTTTAAATCGCGCTAAATTTTGTAGATAGTAGGTATAGTCCCCGGGCAACACATAAGCTTATTATCCCGAAATTCCAACCAGTTCCTTATCCATAAGGACGAAGTCATGGGCAAAACCTAGTATATTATAAATACCAAACCTAGTATATTATAAATACCAAAGAATGTAATTAATAAAGTACATCTTCTCATTAGATATTAAAATTATTATATAGATATATTTTAATTGTTGGTTTTAGAGGTAACTTGGCCTTCACACCGCCCTACACTATTGGACCAAGATGTTCCCAGTGTCAGTCTGTGTCTAGAAGTGTACTTTGTCATCAGGGACTTTGTGGTAAGTTTAAAATCATTAAATTAACCAAAGAAATACCATCAATAGAATTATTACAAACTGGAAGCAGTGAAGTGGCGCAAGTTTCTTGCAGTTAGCCAGACTAAATTTTTAAAATAAGTAAAAACATTACAATGAAAATGTTCTCCATACACATTAAGGAATTCAAAATATCATAAAAACACAGCAACATTATAAATTTACCTTTTTATTAGGAGTTAATCCACAATTAATCTTTGAATTCAAAGTGGAAATGCACTTTTTACGCATATAATTTTTTTAAATTTTTTATAATGGTCACACATTTTCATATATTTGCAACGGTACAGGACAATTCAAAAGTATCCAGTAAAGTTTATACATATTACATGCTTTAGGAGATACTGACACTTATTAAGTATAACACTTAAGTATAAATTTAAGTAAATCACTGGTACAGTGCTGGGCGGGAAGCGTGCAGTGGTAATCCCATTGACGGCGGGCACGAAGAAAAGGGTTCGATCCCTGGCGGTGTCGGAGTTGGGTCCTAAGGTTCATCCAATCCTTATTAAGTGGGTATCTTCCTTCCAGGAGATTAAAGGCGGGAAGGCGTTGGGCTGACCATCCACCCTCAGCTTATCTGATTATTGAATGCTTACAGCCTTATCTCAACGAGATCCGTTGGGCCTGATAAAGCTTTGTTGTGGGATCCTTCTCCCTTTTTGTTTTGTAACTGAAACAGTGTGGGAATCTGATTAGCTTTTTTATATATTTTAATGAGATAATTCTAGATTAGGTAATCAAGGACAGATAGATATTGCGGAAACAAATTCATTCTGTTCGTTAGTTTTTATCTACAGTAAAACCCCGTTATTACGCTCCCGCTTATAGCACTATCCCATTCTTTACGCTCCTTTCATACGGTCCCTGGAATTTTCTATGTAACTCTGTATACTTTTACCCTCTTATAACGCTTCAAATCCCGCTTGTAGCGCTTTTTTTATATCGGAAATTTTGTATCGAAAAGAAATGTAACACTGTAAAGATTCTTTTCTTTCCCTGGTAGGAGCGAATCTTTGAACTCTTTGAAGTGCGGGTCTGTGATAAGTTAGTGCAAAATTTCAAAGAGGAAATATCTTTCTATAAGTGAAAAATTAGAAATTCTCCGTAAGTACGACGAGAATTCTACACTAAGTCAGAAGGATTTCGCAGAATCTCTAGGAATTCCCTCATCCAGTCTGAGAACAATAATCAAAAATAAGAATGGAATTACCAATGCAGCGAAGGGTGGTTGCAAACGTAAAAAAGTAAAGTGTGGAAAATATGAAGATGGCGAGGAAATTCTAATTGAATGGATTCATCAGTCCCGTGATGCATCAGTGCCATGAAGTGGCCCAATCATTCAAGAAAAGGCGCGTGAAATAGCGGGCAGTGCACTAAATCTGCTCCGAAAATATATTAGTGTTGCTCCTAGTGGTGTATCAATTGATGTTAATAGTTACTTGAACACACACGGCAAACCACAATCAAAGATTTTTTTAATAAGGAAATAAGCTCACATTTGCATTATATCTATTGCAGAATCAAGTATCTTTCCTGTAAAATGGTGTCTAAATGTTTCCCCATCTTATAAATCATTTCCCGTCTATAGCGCTATCCCGCTTATTACGCTTGTAGTTCATGGTCCTTTGACGAGCGTAATAACGGGGTTTTACTGTATTAATTTTTAGAATTGTGTAGATAGAATTAATATATATATTTGTACATTAAAAAATATATAACGATTTAAACTGTAACAATTAGTAAATGTATAATACTAACAATTTGCCAGACATATGTAACAAGACTGAACAATTTATTTTGATAACATTATAAAGATCCTATACAATTTAAAGCAATAAAATAAAAAAAAATCTATCCAGATCATTCAACAATAATAATATTTCCATTTTTTGAATATTGGTTTTCTAACTATAAAGCAGAAAAATTTGGCTTTGCTTACTAAGATTGTTATGCTTATGTTCAAACTATCTTTAGATATTTTGGAATACACTCTCGAAACGCTTTATATTATAAAAGAAATAAAATGGAACATCTCTTGTGAAGTATTTTATTAATTAAAAGACTAGTTTCACTTACTTAATTAGAAAGGGTCAGAAAATTGTTGCTGGGTCATATGTTCACACTTCTATTCACTTTAGTGCATACTAAATCTTTGTTGCGCAGTCGGTACATTTTCGAGTCACTCTGTACAGAATCCTGTTTATCCTCTCCATCCACTTAAGCCAAGAAATGAGCCATCCACTTATCCCTGCATAAACTCCATTCAAGAGGATTTAGATTAAATCGTTCAGAGCGTGGGACCCTCCGGCTTATTAGCAATTTAAAAAAAAAATAAAAAAAAAAATAAGTAAAAGTAAGCAATAATTTACAAGTAATCTAAAAATTATTGTGGTCAAACTTAAGTTTTTAATTTAATCCATTAATAATTTGTAATGGTTATCCTGCGTGTGTGTGTTTTACGGAATTGTATTCAAAAGTGAAAACAATATCTTGAAATATATATGACAACAAAGAACTAAACAGTACTTGCCGAAGCAAGAAGCATATGTACGAATATTTATATACCGTATCTACCCAGTAAGGAAATATACATTTAAAATTCCTCGTTTTATGGACTACTCTGCTAAAGTATAAGGTTTCTCAAAAATTTTCAATATTTTTGGTTTTGAATAATAATAAAAAAAAGTTGTAGTCGTAGTTGGCGAAGTCTGATAACCTACAATGGTTACGTTTCAGAAATTTCTGTTCAAAAGGACAGCAGTTAGCTTTACAATTCTGTTAGTAAACTTTCACCATTTATATATAACAGTTTTAAGCAAGTTGTGTATTCAGCGATTTCCAGGCCCTAAGATCTTAAAGCATTGGACCCACACCTAAAAAAATAAATCAGTATTGTCATTACATTCAGTAGAATTCATTTAGGTATACAGTGAATACAGTATAAATTCATCGTATTATTGCACTTTCCTACAACGTAATTTGTAGGGGTTTTGCCCACCTATCTCCTTCTTACCCTACAAGGTCCTTATAGTTGCAAAAATCGATGGACTTATCATTTTAAGAAAATTGAATGTTCTATCGAAGTTTCAGCTTTTTGTTATAAATATTCAAGTTTGTAATGGATAATCGGGAGCAGAAGTATGGAGAGACATTGGTGAAACTGAATAGATATAGCATAGTTAGTAGAAAATTTCATGGAGAGCTATTACAGAATTCTAACTACGAATTTCTGAAACATTGCGAAAAGCCAAATGAGAAAAGCTACCTAGAACATTATCAGTAACAATGAGATTCAGGATATGAATTTAAACAGCAATGACTGTTCTATTAACTGCTAAAAATGTTCTGGAACCAGCAAAATGTGGTTAAGATGGTGGTTGAGATGCAATATCCGCACTCGTTCTTTAAAAAAAAAACAAGGAATCATTTGTTTGGACTGGCCTTCGATCTACCCTGACATAAATCGAATTGAATGTACATGGGATAAAAACTGATGGGATCACAGTGAAGAGCTTTTGTAACGTTCTCCTAACGTTCAGAACTCTTTAAGGCAGCTTAGAAAACTGAATCCCCGGTATTAACAAATATTAAATCCTGAGCAACATCTCTCGTCTTAATATCTATCTGCAAACACAGAGAGGAATAACTTACTGTAAATAAGCATCAAATGATATTTTTTTAACGTGTTCTAACGTGTTTAACTCCATTACTAGTAACGCAAAATTTTATAGAAGGAATTGTTTGTTTTTGTTTCAATAATTATTAATTTTATTAATTTTTTTTACGTTTAATGTGCTGTACAAAGTCACAAACTAGTCTGTCTATATCTTTCGTTTTTAATGTATATTAAGTTCTAACATTTGGCTGTATTAGCACTGGCTGTAAGATTTCATTAACCAGAATTCAAAAGGCAATTCATGTATTTGGAACCACTGAAAACAAAAGAATGATAATAAATTCTGTATCCGACACCAAATAAAATACTGACATATCTAGGATTTGGAACCAGTTCACTTGAATGACGAATATTAACTTTTAGGAAGGAAAAACATATTTAGGAATATGTACAGTAATCGAAAAAAAAAATGATGTTGCTCATCCCACAATGCAAGTAGACTTTTAGGTCGAGTCATTCTCGACCTGACCGTCACCTGACCGTCACGATCATCAGACTTCAAAATCCAACCTGTAAAGAAATAATTAATTAACAAATAGAATTAGAATGTAAATATTTTGAAGTAGACTAATCCCACTCCTTACAGAGCAAGTTGACCAAGTTAGTGAATTACAACGAAAAAAATATATATATTGCAATGTAAGAAATACAGTCCAATCAAAAAGGCCATTTCCAGAAACTTTTAC
The DNA here is from genome assembly GCA_023159025.1 of Thereuonema tuberculata. Classification (NCBI taxonomy): domain Eukaryota; kingdom Metazoa; phylum Arthropoda; class Chilopoda; order Scutigeromorpha; family Scutigeridae; genus Thereuonema; species Thereuonema tuberculata. Next base: position 15,277,478 of record JAFIDM010000007.1, on the reverse strand, counting down.
AACGAATCCATTTACCACGCAAATAAAATTTTCGTAAAAGTTATACGGATTAATTCATTAAGATGTATCTCAACCTTACCTCGTCCATCATCTAAGGATGTTCTACAACTGGCGTTGTTCCTTCGCCTCCAGCTTCCACCTCATTCTGTACGTTAACCTGTCCGCGTTTCCTTCATTAACATCGTCTTTCCAAATGTATCAAGGTCGATTCTCTCTTACTTCTCTCAGGTGGTTAACAACTTTATCTATACCAGAGATCGCCAAACCGTCGATCGCGAGCTAGTAGCTCGCTCGCGGGGACATTTTCGGTAGATCGCGTTAGCGCTCTGGTTAGCTAACCTTGATTGCTGACGACAACTGCTTGTTTCTCCCGCGAGCTGCCATTGTTCTAATGATGGCGTTTTCAAGCAAAATGCAAAAAAAATTATCACTTTCATTCGGAATGGGAAACGGATTACTTCTTTACCCAGGTTAAGGACAAATGTGTCTGTTCTATGCAAGTGTATCAGTTGGGAAGAAAGGGAACGTCGAACGACACTTTAAAACCGTTCACGCAGGGATTGAAAAGGATTTCCCACTGAATTCTGCTATAAGGAAAGAAAAGGTAAGGCAGCTAAAATCTAAACTTAATGCTCAACAATCAACTTTTTTAAAATCATTAAACAAGAATAAAGCAGCAACTGAGGCGTCATTCCGAGTTTCAAATATTATTGCACAGAATAAGAAATCATACGAAGACGGTGAAATAATCAAAACTGCATTTTTAGAAGCTGCAGATGCATTATTTGACAGTTTAAAAAAATAAAACTCAGATAATGTATGCTATTAAATATATATAGCTTTCTGGAAATACGGTAATGAGAAGGGTTTAGGTTATGAGTTCTGACGTTACCTCACAACTTAAAACCGACTTTGATCGCTGCAGCTATTTCTCCCTGCAACTTGACGAATCGACTGATATAGTTGATACAGCTCAGTTGGCCGTTTTTGCAAGAATGGTTTTTGATAATTTCAAAATAAGAGACGAGCTGGTAAAGATTATACAGTTAACAGGACGCACTACTGGACAGGACATAGTTTTAGCAATTAAAGATCTTATCAACTTTGAAAATATTCCTATAAATAAGTTGGTGGACTGAGCAACTGATGGAGCTCTTGCGATGGTAGGCAGAGAGAAGGGATTCGTAAAATGTGCCGTAAAGACAACAGCTTTCCGAAATTTCTGTCTTATCATTGTGTAATACACCAGCAGTCACTGTGTGGAAAGTTTTTAAGTATGAACAATGTAATGAAAACAGTCATAAAATTAGTGAACAAAGTCAGAGCACATGCAATTCAGATACATTTGTTCAGAGCACTGACTGATGAACTAGATTGCCAGTAGGGTGATCTACTGCTTCATACGGAAGTTCGTTGGCTTAGTAGAGGCAGAGTTTTACAACGTTTTCAAGAGTTGCTTCCTGCATTAGTAGAATTTTTGAAAGAATGAGGCGAATCCTTCCGTGAACTAGAAGATCCAGTTTGGCTGCAGGATTTTGCTTTCCTCTCAAACATCACCAAAAAGTTAAATATCCTTAACTTGCAGCTTCAAGGTAAAGATACTGGCGGAACAATTTCAGATGTTGCTTAATTCTCAAAAAAGCTGGAACTGTGGGGAAAAAAATATCATCCAAGTCAAATACAAACAATTTGCCTGTTTGAATAAACCCTCGACAAGCAAGAGTTTTCAACGCCTCCTTACAACAGCTAACAATACGTTGAAATTATTTCAGATTTGAGAAGTGAATTCAACAAACGCTTCCAAGATTTCAAAAGGATCTCAATTGTTGCAGTTGTCAAATCGCCTTTTATGTAGATTGATGCTGAAGAGTTCTCTACTTGTGTCATGGAGCATTTTGATTTTCAAGAAGACAAAGCTGCAGTGAAGTTCGAACTGATTGATTTTCAAAATGATGTATCTGTAAAATCGCTTTCTTCAAGCTCTGAAAATATTTGGCCTCTTGTTCCTGAAGACAAATACCCGATTTTGGTCCAGATTGGTCTCAAAGTGAAGGCAATGTTCAGCTCTACATATCTGTGTGAGGTTTCTTTTTACAGTATGAAATTTATTAAAAATAAGTACAGAAACAGACTCACTGATGAACACTTGGACAACTGTATTCGAACGGTAGCCACTACCTACTCTCCTAACATTAAAAAACTTGTTGAAGGCAAAAAAAAGAGTTCCATCCTTCTCATTGAAGTCTGATAAAAAAAAATCTGTCGTTACATTTGTTATTTATTACTAACTACACTTGAATTTCTTTTTTAATGTCAATTCAATTTCAATTCTTTTTGTTATAAGCAGCTTAAATAAAATTGATTTCGAATTTACTAGAAAAAATGTAAGTTTGTAGGCAATAAACAAATGTAAGATTTTTTTAAAAAAAGTTATAGTTCTTTTGGTTGGTAGCTCACAGTAGGATTTAAAAACGGTACGGTAGCTGAGAAGCTTCATAAGTTTGGCGACCACTGATCTATACAAATAAAAACTTTAATAACAGCTGATACGAGTTTTATCCAATGACGTCACTGAACAACAGAATTTAGGACAAGAATTTTTACCGTAAGAAATGAAGGAAAGGAAGTGTTGATCGTTCGTTTTTTGGACTTTTCTCTCCAGTATTTATGCTACATAAAGATAAAGATCATGGTTTCTGATTTCATAATATTCTGAGCACTGGCAAAGGAAGTAAAAGCCATTGAGGTCGGTTACTCCAAGTGTGTAAAGGTTAAGACTCGTTGTGGATGAATTTTAATGAAATCTGTTGTTGGATGTTTTTGTGTAGATACGTCAATGTTTTATTTATTAATTATCAATAATTTATAGCCCAAATTTTCCTAGGCCGAGATAAAGGAATCTTTTTTTATAATAACTCTTTAAGTGGTGAGCCAACGGGTTCATCTCCTGGCCGTAGAGTATTTTTTTTTCTTCAGACAGGTCCTAAGATGAACACAATCCCCTATAACGTGGTTTCGTTCCCGGCATTTAAGGCAGAAGGGCTTTACAGTCAACTGCAACCTTTTTCGAATGGTTCATAATAATTGCAATGGGATGCTATGCCTCCAACGCTCTGATGAACCTTTTCTCTTGCTGTTGCGAGAGTGCACTTATTATTCAAAGGATGAATTTTAGACAACGGTATCAGTAAGACAAGCATGAAATAAAGACAAAAAAAAACCTTACTCCAAAATGTCCCCAAGTTAATAAAGGAGAGAGATCTTCACCCACAGCGGCTGCTACTGTGAGACAGAAGTAATAGTGAACATGTTGACCTTCCCCCCTAGTGTTATTAACAGTGTACTGTGTGGGAAAACAAAGCGGAAAAACGAAAGCTAAAAATAATACATTAAATCTTAAAAAGCAAAAACAAAGAAAAAAAAACCTATTTAGAAAGAACTTCTAGTGACAAAAAAACATATAAATTTATGCTAGACGTTAGAAATTGGGTAATCCATCCATTAGTGAAAAAAAGACCTTTCCGAATATCAGAGTCAGTAGATCTTCAAAGAGCATGTTGTGCACAGTCATCCTCATTCATCTGATGTGGTTAAAACTGATAAGAAATGAAATCCAGTCTCCTATGATGCAGTGGCTGTGCGAACATTGCCCATTGTTGAAGTTTTGTCTGTCCAATAAATGCTTCGGTTTACCATGTATGCTCCTCCTCTTGTTAATAAACTTGATGTAGACATTTGGAGGCAGTGTTTTTCAACCGTTGTTAATTAGCGAAAAGAAAAAGAAAATGTAAGGTTCGCCAACTCCCTTATCCAAAAAAAAAAAAAGCATGTTGTCCAACCAAAAGAAGGCCGTTACAGAGTTTTTCCGCAAGTAACAAATGGGAAATTTGGAGTTTTTACATGATCCCATAAATTTCCCATAATGTAACATACAGTAAATTTGAGAAAAAGATTATTATCTAAAGGAAAAAGTCTGGTACTCTTAATTCAGGTTGCAAATCCTTACAAAATACATGTATTTCTCTAAGGAATAACAAAATATAAAGGTATATTTGTATTTAAATGTTACTTAAAATCCATTAATACACTTTTCCTAAATTAACTTGTTTCTTCCTTGCAGTAACTCAGGAACAGTGCAAACAGCTGAACTTAAATTGCAGTAAGTATTCAGTTAAATATTTTTAGGGAAAAACTAACATTTAACGATAAACATTACTCTTCCATCATCTTTCTCCGTTTCATTTTAAATATATTTGAAAAGATTTAAAATAACTTCACCTTTCGTCACGTATTATTCAAAAATAATAAGAAAAAAGATGACAAATCATTACAAAATATGGGTGTAGTATACGCTTTAGAGTGTACAGATTGTGGGGATATGTATATAGGAAGTACAGGGAGGACAGCTAAACAACGGGTAGAGGAACACGTCCGGGCATATCGGAATGGAAGAAAAACATTTCAGAATGGGCAGATCATTGTCTCATAAAAGATCATAATCCAGACCCAATAGTACATTCAATTTACAATGTTAAGGACGAATCTAAAAGATTCGCCTTGGAGTCTTGTTTGATAAATTGTACCTCATGTATCAATAAAAACAAGCCTCTTAAGAGTTATAAAGTTTCTTTGAATGTATACAGGAAGTCATTATTGCAAAACAGAAGGTCAAAAGGTATTTTAAAACTTAATTGATATTATTCACGTGTTTGTTCACCAATCTTTATTTGTTTTGATTGTTAATTTGTTTTTTAATTATTAATTTCACGTTGTAAGGTCTCGTTACAGAGATTTTGTTATGATATCAGTTTGGTAGGATTGAGAAAAAAGATTTTTCTCTTTCCTTTATATTTATTTTTTAATAATTTAAATAATTTAATTGTAAATAGAGATCTTGATAAAGTCTTCGAAAAGACGAAATATTGAAGATTCATGTGATGAAGATGGTTTTTGATTATGAGTTTTCGTATATAGACAAACGAAGATATAGAGATGGTTGTAAAATTCAATTTATTTTATATTTATTTATAATAATTCAAAAACACAATTTATGCAATGAAGGTAATCTTTTAACTATATAACAATTTACTGTTCATCTATATTTTGTGTTGCGGGAGGATGTCATGGTGCTCCAGTGATATATATCGTAGTAAGTCCATCATGTCCCTGTATTTCGCTGTTGTACAGTAATACCTTGAGATAAAAGCATGATCCGTTCCAGGACCGAGCTCGTAACTCGAGGTACTCATATCTCAAATCATTTTTTCCCATAAGAAATAACAAAAAAAAATTAATCCTTTCGGCCATCTAAAAAACTCCCTTATTAGTGTTAATAATAATGGAAAAAACATGTTTTTAATTGCTATGCAGACATACACACACAAAAAAATTATAGTATGTAAGGATTCCTGTCATATAAAATAAAATGTGGTTTTAATTATGAGTTCTTACTGACAGACGATACAGTAGCGGTTAATGGCGGAGAAGGGAGGGATGGAAGAGAGTTGGACCGTAGGCTACGTCGACACTTGATTCCATACCATACCGTACCTTACACATACACTACGTAACTTACATAAACTTAGAATTAACTTAACTCACGTATTTTTTTTATTTTTTTTTAGCTTTTTTCGATTTGTATGCTTTACTTTTCTTCACTTTTTTCTTCTGACTACCCTCACTTTCACTTGGCGCAGGTCTTTTAACGAAATATCTATCGAGGGAGATCTGTTTCTGCCAAATGTTACGGAAATGAGTAAGGCACGTGTCGTCTGTAAGCGTGTTCGTATCTCAAATCTTTACTCGTATCTCAAAGCAAAAATTTGCTCGAAGGCTTGCTCATATATCTGGACGCTCGTATCTCAAGGTATTATTGTACTTTGTCTTATATTTTTATAAAGTGGTGTCAATACAATTTATTATTGTATTGAAAATCCGCACTTTCGGATATCATGAATAATGGATTGGACTTAGGCTAATTTCAAAGTAGTGTTTTTCAGTATTGAAGTTACTGCAGTGACTTAAGTGTCGAAAATTACTGAAAACTCAAACTATTCTATCAGCCATGAAGTCAATATTCGTTATGTGATCTGTCCAAAATTATATTTTAATCTGAATATACTCAATCGCAAAATGTGGTCTATGACTGGTAACGTGAAATTTGCACAAGTTACTTCAGTTAACAAAACAAAAAAAATTAAAAAATGGACTTAGGTCTCTTTCAAAATAAACGGCTCATATATGAAATATATATATTGTCACGAACACTATTCGTGCCCCGAGCTTCGCTCATCTCCCTAACATTTTTAATATTTTTAATATTTCTAACATATTTTTCTTTTCCATTTCTAACTTTACATATTTCTCTCTCGTCGTTCTCAGTCCTTGGCGTCTGTTAGACTGCATTTTCCCGACAAACTGGCACCAAGAAACCTTAAACAATGGTTTAACGACTTCGGGAAGGGCCCGAGAAAGCTCCTCAAACGGTCCACAAAGGCTATCAGGCCATGAAGCCTATTGTTCACCGTTAGAAGCTTTCTCCCAACTTTCTCCCTTTTGTTATGTGCATCGGGAACCCGGGAAAACAAAGGGCCTGATGTCACAACAACGAGTGGTGTTGCCACAAGCGGTGATGGGGACAGAAATGTCTCGCCACCCCTCCCAGGAATATAACGGCGACCCCCGGGAGTAAACAAGAGAGAATCCGACAAGCAGGGGCCAAGAGCAGGAAGCGAGGTTTGGGGAAGACGACACGGTCCGCGGCCAGTGGCTCCAGTCGCCAAGAACCCCACCCGCATTTTCCCTGCACGGAGTGGATCCACGACGGAGGCAAGCAGCGTTTGAGAAGGCCAGGCGCAGGTAAGACGACCCGGGATCACGCGGCAAGCGTGTACGGTCGTCGCAGAAAACCTGCCCGCTTTCATTTTTACTTGGAGCTCGCCCCTTAAAGAAGGTCGACGGCATTGAAGTGCGGAAAGGCGAGCATCAGAGGAGACATCGCGGACTCGTGCAGAAATACGATTCCGCCAGTCTCCAACCCAGCCGCCCGTTCGCTTTTGGCTGTCGACATCTCCGGAGACACGGAGACAGATTGCGGTGATCGCAAGTGTGCCTCTGCAGTGCCCAAAGGATGCCTTCGAGACCTCCCCAGCCGATCTCCCCCCAGTGCAGCCCAGGACTGAACATAACGGACTATTAGAGTGAATATGTGACTTATCTTTTACTTGTTATCTTGTATTTATTCTATTAGTTTATTTCTGTAATAAAATCTTTCCTTTAACCCTTTATCTGAGTTTGCCCTTTCTCTTTCATCTGAAAGGCGCGGGCCACTGTCTCTAGGCTGGCTTTCCACGGCACCTCCCCCCTTTTTCCCGTCCAAACACCTCATTCCCCACCTTATACACCTCTCCCCCCTTGACCCGTAGTCGTGGTTTGCTTAGGGATGCATCAGATGGCGCGCGCCCTAAAACAACATGTAACAATATATAGAGCGAAAGTTAACAACTCTTTAAATATATTTTACAAATGAGATAGGCCTGAAGGAGTTCGCTTTTTCCCTTTATTCGTTTAACCATAATTGTCTCCTCTTAAATCAGCTAAGCTCCATACTCCATACTAATTGTTGAAACTGAACTACAGTAGCCATCATGGCTCCAAGCAAAGCAGAGCGTCCACGATTTTTTTCTTGGAATGATGAAGCTGGGAGATGCAGAGACAACTGAACAGCCATCTAGCAAAGATTTTCCATCAGACCGAATCTACGTAAATCAATCCATCAGCGATAGGAGGAGGAAAAGCCTTGAATTTGTTTCTTTTTTTCTTCGACGCTCCCCATTTTCCTTTGGGATGTAACCTTGAAGCTCTGACTGGAACCTCATCAGCCGTAACTGAGCTTTGCCGATTTATCTCAAAATGGAGGCTAAAATACCCTTACATGCAAAAAAATTCGAGGGTTAAACCTAAAGCATTCCCTGAGTATATCTGAATAACACAATTAATTTCAGCTATTAAAAACGAGTTCAAGATCCTCTAGTGGATCTATACAAGATATATATATATATAGACACTTTGGGTTTTTGAGTAATTTTTATTTCTCTATTTAGCTTGTCCTTTGGAATGTCAGAACTGTGGAAAATTAAATCCTGTAACTTGCCGCTGTTCTTGTAAGCGTGGGTGGGATACAAGAGACTGCTCAAGTTTGTTATTTTTTTTTATTGCATTTCTGAATTTTTTTATTAGATTTTAAAATTTGATTAAACTCTTACAAATTTGGCAAATTTAAAGTTTTCTTTCTTGATTATTTAATAAATTTCGAGAACTTGACAACAAAATTCTTAATTTAAAATTATTTTGTAAATTATAAATAAATAAATCCTTTTTTACTTTTTGAATGCAGTTTCTACTATTATTAATTTTCTATTAAGCTGAATAATTTTAAATACCTCTAACGTTAAAACAATAATAATAATAGATTTTCCCATTTACAGAATTTTGTGAAGACCAACATGAACTGTGTGGACAAACACCTGGATTCCCAAAACTCACCAGTTGCTCCTTGGAGAACTATCAAGTTCGTGACACGTATTGTCGAAAGATGTGCAAACAGTGCAGTAAGAATTGTCTTTGAAATATCTCAATTATATAATTCTGATTCCTAACTATCTTCGTCAACCGTAATTCATTAACCTCCTTTATATATTTCATACTGCATAATAAATATACCGTCAACGGAATATAATAATTTTGAAACAAGTTTTTCATTAAACCTTTTTTTCATTCTCATTTGTACCGGTACAAATTTAGAAGAAAATCCATTATGTAAAATGCTAGAATAAATTACCGAATCAAAATTTAGAAAATTTTAATCTTATGTAATGAATACATATTTCAGTAACACACAACATTAAAATAATCTTTACTCCCTCGAAATTCTTATTTAAGGCGCTTCGATAACTTTACAACAACATTCAATAACTTAAAATTATTTCAAATCATAAATAAACAAATCTTTCAAATCAATTCTCGCTTAATAAAGAAGTTATGGATATACTTCGAAAAATTTGCCTGTAAAAGGCTGGGAGGTATCAGAAAATTTTAATCATTCCCTCTCCAAAATCCATAACCCTTTGAATGAAGTTAAATTTTTATACTTTGAGAAAGATATAAAAAAAGAAAGATTATTGAAGCCATTTGTATTCAGACTAAAATGTGTAAATAAAAGCAAAGGTTTTGAAACTGAGAAATTATTCATTCACCTTGGTTAGAAATAATGCTGTACAAACAACACGAAGTGTTAATTTATGGACAACCAGAGATGTGTCTGTATGTATTGTCAAGGTTAACATTATACATGTTTTCTTAATATTGAGATGACATTAGCCTCTAACCTCTGGGGTTCGGTTCTCATGTGGGTTTCGGGATGGTGGACGATCGGCGCTGGGCAGGTTTTCTCGGGGTTCTCCCATTTCACCCGACTTCTCCCACTATACTTTCTCAGTTAATTTTTTTTTTGCAGAATTCTTCTCCCCATGCCCTCAATAGACTATATCTGAATTTTGGTTTCATTCCGTTCATTAGTTGTCGCTGCAGATGCCTCCAAACAGGGAAAGTTATTTTATGGCCACCTTATAAAGTCAATTACCGTGACTATCAAAAAAAACAAAGCAGGCAAAAACGTTAGGAGAGATGCCCAACCTTTTTCATGATTCCTCCACAATATCATCTCTTCAGGGGTTTTCAGATTATCTCGGCGAGGTCTATCTAGCTATCAAATTTCATATGTCCACTTCCTAGTTCTTGAGTTAGAAAGTAGAATGGTCGGACACAGATTAAGGAGAGGAGGGAAGGCTTTTCAATCTGCAAAGATATCTAAAAAATACTATTAATCTTTAAGAGAGAACTTTAATTTAAAGCCTGTACAATCTTTTCACTACATTGATTCGCACAATTCTTATTATAAATAAAGACAGGGATTTGAAATGACTGAAAAATAACGTCATTCTTCTACACAAATATTAAATTTATGGTAACAAAAAAATTCTTAATTCAAAGCAAATGAATTTACTATTTTTGGAATAATACAAATAATCAAATAACGCTGTCCATAACAATTACTGATACTAATAAATTTATTTTAGGGCCTATAACTGAAGAAAACAAAAACAGTGAAGACCACTGCTGTAAGGCGGAAACTTGTAAAAGAGGTTATGTTTTGGATACAAAAACCTGTCAATGCAAACTATTTTGTCCAGGACCCAACTGCTGCAATAATACAGGTGAAACTTTTATATTTCAAAAATGATTATTAAAAATAAGATTCTTATTAAAGCAACCTTGAATGGAAAAAAAAATAACAAGGCTATAACAAATGTATTTAAATGAATAAATTTCAAGCCTCAACAATAAATCTTCCCTAACATCAAAGAAATAAATTACAGTAAACCATGCTACGATTACAATTATCAAAGGTCAGGACTTTTAATTATGCATAGGTTAAAAAAGTATTTTCCAGAACCATTCCTTGAACTATCATCAATAGGAATATGCTACAACTGTTTTGTTCATTGTTGGACTCATCAGACTCATCCAGGTGATAAACAGCTCAGAGTTTGCAGCAAGTTTGTGGATCGCACCAGTGGGATGCCAAAAACAAACTTCAGAAAATTTATTAGAAACAACATAGAATCAAAACCTTGGCCAAAAAATGCTTTTAAATTAATCACAGCAAATGCTCAAAAATGAAATTACTTGGAGGTGAAGATATTTTTTGAGCTGTAAAAGATATTTTAAAAAAAATTAATAACGAATGCACTTAATGAAATTTGAAATATCTGGAAGTTTAAAACAGCCTCTTAACATTTTCTGCCACCTAATGACTTTTCACTTTGTTATGATGGATACATTAACGACCAGAGTTATTACAATTCGTTATTTTTTTGTTTTTTTATTATTATTATTATGAAATTGAATTTTAACTTTTACAGCCTCAAATGAGAGGACGTGAAAAACATTTAATTTATTTGGCTTCTTTTGGAGGTTAATGGCTTGGAAAAAGAGCGAACAGTAAAGGGGTAGACACTGGTGATCAGCTATTTGAAATCTTAAAAAGTATTTAATGTAAATGATAATTTTTTTCCAATGATATCCATCAATGAATTACGTTCCATTTAGTTTTAAAACCTTTTCCTAAGTAAGCTAGGACACCTGCTGTTTCAGTCCTAACGATTTCGTTAATCTTAAGTATGGAGATAAGGAGACGGTTGACTACAGGTTGAAGGAGGTAGGTTCCATTCCCCGATGTTGTTGGACGTTACTTCCTAGAGTATTTTATGTGGTTTCGAAGAGTCATCGAACTTCCTGTCACACGATGCTACTGTGTTTCTCTTTGTCCGTCTTTCACTATCATGACTGACAATCTCAGGAGTGTCGACCTCTGTACCCTCGTTTGAGGATACAGGAATGATGCTTGCCCATTTAAATAAGAATGGAGGATCTTTAAAGTGAGGAATTCCAAGTTAGGATTTGGAATATTTTAAAAACTCTGAAACATCCGCTGTCCTGAGATGCTTAAAATTCCGTTTATATTTATCTTAATGATTCACTGACAGTTTTTCCAGATAACGTCAAAAATATTTACAAGAAAAAAATACAGTTCAATATAGGAAAGTATTTGAATAAGTTTGATTTGTATTTACCTGTTAACATTGGAATTAACTTATATGTAAATTCAAGGCGTTGAAAATAATAAAATTTATAAAAAATGCATAACAACTAACTAGATTTGATAAGTTCTTTAGCCAACACACAGTCTAAAAAAGTGATTAAGAATCTTTGTAGATTCACTGAAGTTGCCACGCAGCGACGAGGCGAAACTAGTCTGATTTTTTATTGTATATATGTTTTTATTCTTAATTACTTTTTTAGACTGTGTGTTGGCTAAAGAACTTATCAAACCTGATTCACACACGTTAATCTTATTGAACTAACTAGATTTCTTTTCTTTTGTTAATATTCAGGTGTCAATACGTATTGTTCGTCGTTTTCAATCAATGACGAAGATGAAGAAACAGAGTTCAATGAATACGAGGACTACGATGAAGATACGACGTCCGCGAGAATAGTCGAGCAAACTGATTCAACTGAAAGCACTCTTTCCTCGATCTTTTCAACCACTAAGACGACACCGACCGCAGCGACATCTACTGTAAAGAAGAGCAAACCAAAGCCACCCAAAGAAAAGGAAGTCGACGTTCGTACTGACAAAAACAACTCACCCAAACTGGCCGAGGGTTACTTACCATTTGCGATTGGTCTTCTGGGAATGTTGATGATACAACTTGATTCTTTCTGAACTGTTGAACTAACGCATTTATGGAAAGAAAGAGGAAGAAAAATGTGATGCCTGTATTATAAATAACCTTTTAAACTAATTATTTAAAAATAAAAAAAATAAGAAAGTTTCGTGCCACTTTTTCCTTTTTTTTTTACTAGCACAGAAATTATAGATGCAGAAGGATGCTCTAAGGTTTGGTATACTGTTTGTAACACCCTCATTTTCTTTTTAACATAAACCACAGAAACTAAAATGAATTAATTAATCTATATTACTAAAATCTTTTATTTCTGCGTCTGTCTGTCCGGTGCAATTTCCTTTGAGAATGGAAAATAGAAATATTTTTTTTAAAGAAACTTCCGCGACGGGAATCGAATCTGCAACCTTCTGATCCAAAATAAGACGTCATATCCATTAGGCCACGGGGACTACAACTCACTTTACATTGTTTTTTGACTTATGTTTCCTTCCCCTTCCCCCCATCAATAATGAATGTAGGCCGATTCAACCTATATTTTATGAATCTCAAGATTGTTTACTATTTCTGATGCGTTTATTTATTTGTAATTCGAAAATGACAATTAGAACTACAATTGCCGAAACGTTGAAATATTTTAAATATAATATTCTTACATCCAAATTCTGTGTGATATAGAAAAACAAGCGCTTGTACACGGGGGGATGGGCCTAGTGTAATTTAAAATAAAAGTCGAAACATATATGTACCGTATATCCGTCCGTCTGTACTCAAGGCAACTCAAAAACTATTTTTCCTAGAATTCGAAGGTCAGATCAAGGTTATTGTAAGAACTATCTATTCATTTTAGTACATATCGGACCGATAGGAAGGAACTACACTCCGGGCAAATCTAACCTGATAATACAGGAACATTTTGATTCGGGTTGCTACGCCAGTTTAAGAAGACAAAGACGACAATGGTTAACTCCCAGATGTTTTTAGACAATTCTACATCGACTACTAACATGCAGAGAAAGATGAAATACAGGAACAGTTACGGGGCCAAATCACACCAAAGGCGTCTCACCTAGCATTTGAAAGTATCCCTCCGCGCCCACATGATTCTTTTTCCTATGTAAACAAGACGAATTCTCATTACAGCTAGCGCGATATATTTCTATTGTATATTTAGCAATTTCAAAAAGAAAAAAAGAATAGATAGAAATTAAAATTATTAAAGCAGCCAACTATTTGTAATTTTAAAAGAAATCGTAAGTTACAATACTTTAAAACAAAATTAAACTAAAAAATGAAAACTTCTTGTTTAAAATTGAATTTCAACTGACTCATTTCAAATGAAATGTAAGAAAAATTTAGTGGATTTGAATAGGATCGTAAGATTGGTAGAGCTATTATTTCAATTGCAATTGCTCTGCTTTGGTGATAAAGTGTATTTACAATCTAAGGGTTTCTTTATGGGATTACCTTCATCAGCGATTAGTCGTGAGAGTGTGATGAACTATTTAGAGATGCAAATTTGTTAGTTGGATAAGATCAGTACAAATATTAAGTTATTATGCCGTTACGTGGATGACACATTTATAATCATCAACAAAAATGAGATCCAAAATATTCTGAACTTATTTAACCAGGCTAATAAAGATATAAAATTCACAATAGAGACTGAACACAATACCGTCCCTTGATATCTTAATTATCAGAGGCTCAAATAAATTTGATACCACGATTTTTAGGAAAAATACAAATGCAAATATAACAATGAATTATTCAGCAGCAAGTCCTATGAACTATAAAATCAACTCTTTGAAACTGGCCATAAAAAGAGCATTAAAACTTTGCAGCAATGGTTGTTTATTATGTCATGAATTAAATAATATTACAAACATCTTTAGTAATTATGATTATCCAATGATATCATTAATCATCATATATCCAAGGTATTAAAATCAGAAAGGTTTATGACTTATAATAACACGAAAGAAAAAAATAATGACAAATACGTGTCCACCCCTTTCGAAGAAAGGTTAAATATAAATTTAAATCCCATCTTGAATCAGTTTAAATATAAAAACGGCACACAAAGCCAATAATACATTAGGCAATATACTCACAGGTAATGCAGTTAAGAAAGATAATTTAGGAAAAATGGGTTTGGTTTATTGGGTAGTGACACATGCGTATACGTAGGAGAAACCAAACGACGGGTCCTTACGCGCAACATGAAACATGAAATAGCAGTGAAGCACTGCTCCTTAAATACCATAAGCATATCATTAATGGACATAGCCTTCTTAAACTTAGGTAAATTCAACTCACTACTCATTTTACTGGATTCAAAATTATCAACAAGCTTTCCTTCTTTAAGATTGCCCCACTCCATTTCACCTAACAACTCTTCTCCTCCGAAATTCTTTATTTTGTCTAAAAGTAACTTTACTTTCTCTCTTTTTTGTATAAGGGAGTATACCCCATCGTCTCCTATTAATTCCATTAGCATATTTAATTCATGCCACAAGACCTCTTCAATTTTCTTATTTCTAGATAACAGATCGTTCAATAACCTTAAACATGGCTCGCGTCTCTCCGCCATTTTGGATCTAACGAAGGAAAATGAAGGCTAAACAAAAGAACAACAGCTTAGTGGAAACGTTACCAAAATTCTCAAAATTAAACAGAGGCACTACTGTGTAATATCTACCGAAACCACGCTCTCCTACCACCTGTCACGCTGAGAAATTTGGGGGATCTCTCAGGTGAACTATAAAAATAAAATGACCTTTCACCTATTGTACCAATTGCAACAGTTCATTGAGATCATGTGACCCCACTGACCTCTGATGCACGCGGCACCAAACTTATATCACTTCCGTAGATCGAAAGTTCTCGTAGACTACGTGACCACTCCTTCTGCTGAGTTCTTTCTCACGCTTAAATTTTCCCATCGGAAATTAATTAAATCGAGAAATCTTCAAAAACACAACCAAACACTTTAATTCGCAAAATAATCTTCCCAGCGAATTTGACACTCAATATTAACACCAAAATTATTAAGTAATAACGCAAATAAAATATTAAATAGATATTCAAATAAAAGCACCCATTTTTCTCAATCTCAAGACAACAACTCCACACAAATGCCTTGATTATCCTTTCATGAGAATGCACAAGTCGCCTCTAATTGAGAAAATTTACACATACTAGGATTAAATACTATTTATCTGAATCGCAGACGTCCAGTCTTAATGGCGTCAGCTAGCCTCTACCCCCATCCCCATCAAAATTACGACACCACACGCCCACACAGTAGTGGCCTACAATTACAGTTACACAAATTAAATAAATCATTAAAGATTGTTACACATATATATATAAACACAAATTCCAAATTAAATCATAATTCAAAAAATTACAATTTAAGACCTTTAGGAGTGTGAAAAAATTTCTTGTCTCTTCACCCTTTCTTTTTTCATTAATGAGGGTATAAAAACCACACCGTTACACTGATGACGAGGAAAACCTCGAAACATGTTATGGCATAGTAATTACACATTATTATTTTTGAAGCCCTTGTGTCTATAGCCCTTTTCTCATTATATGCTACACAATATGAAGGTTAAATAAAAAAGATGCTTGAAGAAAATAAAATGAAAGTGATTTTTTACAAAGGTTACCTCCCTTAAATGGGAGTGATTTATACACTAGAATGTAGAACATGTCATGAAATATACATAGGAAGCACGGGAATAGCGGTTAAAGAACGCCTGGAAGAACACTTAAAAGAGCTTTTAAGAATAATAAATTAGGAATATCAGATTGGGCAGATCATGTTATAAAAATGTCACATGACCGGATCCCATTGTAGAGGTTATTTACGAATCCAAAGATGAAACGGAACATTATATCTTGGAATCTGATTTTATTATTATGTCAAAATGTATGAACAGAGACAAGTCATTAAAAATGAACACAATCTCTTTTGGGTTATTTGTAAAGGTTATAAACAATAATAAGAATATTAAGTTAAAACTAAAAATTTAGTTTTATCCATGAATATTGTACAGTTATTTATCAACATTTTCTATAATAACGAAAAGGAAGAAGTTATTAGTAACGTTTTTGTATTCCATTTTCTGTTATAATGAAAAGAAGGAAGTTATTTGTAATGTTATTGTATCCTTTTTCTTGATTGTTATGCTTCATTTCTGTTAGAAATGGAAGAAAGATGTTATTTTTTCTCATTTGTAAATTTCCTAAAGAAAATTCTCGTCCTGAGAATTGAAATATTCAAAAAATAAAGATGTTTAATTGACATCTATGCAGTTGTTATTAAGGTTTGCACCGGATTAAAAAAAGGCATTGCAAAAAATTTGCAAAACCTAACCTAACCATTGGGTATAGGCTGGCCATTTTTGAGCTCCAGCTTCAGCGACACTTTTAGAACACTTCCCGGACAGTGGGGGGTGGTTGCGAGGTACCAGATTGTTTGTGAATGTTTTCTGGTCATTTTGACACTATCCACAACATTTTAGGTTCAGTATTTTAGTTTTTAAAAGCTTTTTTCCAATGTTAAGCTTAACTTATGTTTTTTATTAAATACTCTGGTTAGGCTTAGGCCTACTTTTTCTTTTCTTTGTATTTTCGTTATTTTTGGTCCAAGAACATCATTCTTGATATCAAATTGAAGCTCTTTTTGTGTTCTTTAATTCTAATGGTATTATTTTTATTTTAGTTTTAAGTGTTTTTAGCTCTCCGGAGCTTCATCTTTTGTTTTAGATATTTTTGGGAATCCCAGGGTCCAACCTGCAATATTTTTGTAGAGCTATTGTCAATTTGACACCTATTTTGTTTAATTTGACCCATTATTAATCTAGTTATTAAGGTTTTCTGAAATAGGCTTAAGGTGTTATTTTTTAAATTTTGCCATGGTTACTCCTATCTAGGTTCTGTGCCAACTTTTATTTTTTGTTCAATTTTAATTATTTTTGAATCCCAGGGGATTCTTTTTTGCATTTTATTTATAGAGTGAAGTTTGCTCTTTTATTTAGCACCATTTTTATTTCATTTGGTTTTTAAAGATATTAGCTAAATTTGGTTTAGGCTTAAGTTTCCTTGTTTAATTTTTCTCTTTTTTTCACTGTTTTTGTTTCTTTTTTGCATCCTTTTAGATTGTCATTTGTATTAATTTATTAGAGCTCTGTTTGCTCTTGCCTTTGCCACCTTTTTTGTTTAATTTCATGTACTATTTCTTAAGTTATTAAAGTTTTTCAAAAATAGGCTTAAGTTAGGCTTAAGAACTTTTTGCCATGGTTACATTCCTATTAAGGTGTTGGGCCAATTTTTATGGTTATGAGGCCTATTTGTATCTTTTGTAAATTTTTGACCTTATTTTTATCTAATTTTGAATCCCAGGGGATTCTTTTTCGCATTTTATTTCTTATTATTCCCGGCTGGGCTTTATATGGCTTTGTTTTTTAGTTTGTAGGGTTTAGTATTTAATATTTTAGCTGTAAACTTTATAATGACGGCTCCAGAAGTTTCTTCAATGCTGGACATTTTATTCTGACTTTGTCAGCCAAGACTGACAGCCGTACCTTGAGGGCGGACTTTCGTGTAATTAAGCCGTCCCTCCCCCGGTATCTCGGACTAATTCACCAGGGGGATACCGATGTTATTAAACTTCTCTTCCCAGAACTTAAAGAGTGGCAGGACTGTTGGTCTCAGTGGAGCAAATCAACACAGCCTATTCCACTCCCAAGTCTGCAAATTCTATCGGTGCGGCAGATTCCTTTCCATCAGAGTCTGACCAACTTGCCATTAAGAAATTCAAATACCGTTGTATTCAACAAGTGCATCTAGATGCGTCACAGCATTTGATTCGGCCTTCTGCGCCTGCACCTCGCCATTCCAAGGCAGCTTCTACCGACCTTGGCTCCACTCCAATCACTTCCACAGGTCGGCCTGGTCTGCCAGCATCTTCGGCCGCTGTGCCATCTACCAGTGTGCCACCGTCGGTGAGTCGCCCTTCAGTACCATCTTATGCTGCCGTGGCAGGGGGCTCCCGGCCAGTGCCGGCCCGTCTTGTGCACTCTTGGGCAACTTCTCCACCACCGCTGGCTCGTCAGGTCCAACGTTGCCAACACCAATATGTGCCCTTAGTAACTCATCAAGAATTGGCAGTGGTCTTCGTCCCACATTCTTTTGGCGGATGTACTGGACCAGTTTCTACTGGCTTTGGGGTGGCGTCCCCCTGCCCCCAATCCTTTTGCAGGAATAGAGAAGTTGGACAACTTCACCTATGTTCTTATCTGTTCCTCGCATGACATTGTGATAACACTCATGGGTCTTGGCGACCTCGCCTTCCCAGGGGGACATGTCAATGTCTTCCCTGTTTCGGATAAATATAGGCTTTGTTTTTACAACCGTGTCCGGTGTATATTATAGAAGATCTGGTTCAGGAAGCGTTGGAAGTGTCCGGCGAGACCGTTCTGTTTCGCCGTGGCCAGGTGCTCCATGTATCCTCCGGCCTTTCGTTCCCAACTAATAGGGTTAAACTTTTATTAAAGCTCCACCCTGACAACCCTCTCCCATCCAGTATCAAGATTTGTGACTCGGAGATATTCATTGCAATTAACCAGCCAGTAGCCCCTTGCTCGATGTGGAGCAACTGGGCATTTGGAGGCCGACTGTATTTGTGTATTTTGTGTGAACTGCCACACTCGGCTACACGTTCTGCTGTTTCCCAAGGTGAAAAGCCTCCCTCACAGAGTGAAAAACCAACTTCACAAGGTGAAAAGCCTACTTCACAAGGTGAAAAGCCTACTTCACATTCTGTGGTTCCGTCTGTTTTGGATAGTTCGGGTCAGCGTGCTACAATGGCTGCTGTTCTTCAACCTCCACCTTTGCCAGCTGCCCGGCCTTTGCCGAAACCTTTATCACGTCCACCACCGTTTGCAACACATAGTCGTCCTCCGCCTTTTCTCACCTAGGCCTGCGACTGTTGATCACTGCGGTTCTTTTGTGTCAGGCATCTCGGACACTCACATTCCTTCCTTGGATGAATTTCCACGTCTTGCTCCTCCTTCCCGTCGTTTGGGAAAGAAACGGCGAAAACTTAGTTCCTCCAGTTTGCCTTCGTCATCGTGCGAAGAGATGTCCGCCGAGTCTTCATCAGACGTCGAGAACAATGAGGATCCATCATCACCGTTCTACTCTTCTGGCTGTGTCTGAGGTTACGACTGTTCGGCCTGAATCTCCAGCGCCATCTTCACCACCACCTTCGTCCACAGCGGCATCCTCCTCTTTCTCGTTTCCGGCTGTCCAGTCTCCGTTACGTTCACCCGCAACCACCCCGTCCATCAAACCATCTTCTCAGTCCCTCCAGCTATTTGCTGTCGAGGATTCTCCGAGTGTTCTAGGAGGCTCCGACATGCCGGATAGTAGTTTTTAGTTTTTAACTTTCAATTTTAAATTTCAATGTTTTACTTTTACTGTTCATGCTTGTTACTTTTCATTTTCTGTTGCTTGTAGTATTTATTTAATGTTATCTATATTAGTATAAACACCAACGGTTTGTCAAGCCGTAGGAAGCGTTGGGATTGGTGGATCATTGGTCTCCGGAAATTGTGTGTCTTCAGGAGACGCATTTTCGGGAGGCCGTGATCCACCGTCTCTTCAGTGCCCAGCCGGGTTCTTTTTATCGTTTCTGACGCTGTTGACGGTCGGGGTGTGGTTGCTGTCTGGCTTCGCCATCGTAGGTTGCGCTCTGCCTCGATCGTCGATGTGGAGGGACGGCTCCTGATGTTGCAGATTTCTTTTGGTGCTTTTTATTTTCGCTTAGTTTGTGTCTATACACCTCATTCGGTCACGCATTATAAAACATTTTATATCATTTAGAACATTGTTTGTCTCCCTCTTCCCCTCTATTTTAATTGGGGACTTTAATTGTGACCTGTCGTCCTCCTGTTCCCCTCTTTCAAAATTATTTGATCCTTTTTTGAAATTACATTCTTTACAGGTCTGTTCGGTCCCCAACATGTTCTCTTATGTAGGAGCTCGTCCCTCCAAGATTGATTTTGTTATTATTAATAAATTCTTGGTTGTTCATTCTTTGTTGGCATTTAGATCCGGCATGTAGATCTGTTTCGGATCACGGGTTTGCCTCGACCCCGGGTGCTGGATTGGTCTCCTCCGAGTCGCTTTCTGCAGGATCAGGTCTTTCGCGCCTTCATTTAGACTCATTTTACTCAGTTTAATTATCTTTCTCAGGATTGGCGGGAGTTTAAATTATCTTTTTTGTCTCTTTTACGTTCATTTATGTTTAAGTTTCGGGAAGACCGATTTTTAGTTTCTGCCCGCCGATCTCTTATTGCCGATTTATTTTCACAAAGCTCTACTCCTCAGTTACAGGCATTAGGCCATTCCATTTCTTCTCATTTACGTGCTCTTGAGTGAAAAGGAGGTGCGCGTGCCTCTGTTCTTGCAGGTCAACCTATGTCTGCAACTTATCATCGGGTTCGGCAGCTCCAGCGGACGAAGCGGATTGATTTTTTTTTTATGAATTTTTCACTATATTTTCGATGCCTGTCCGAAGACGGTTGCCTTTTGGAAAGGAGAGAGATGGTCTCTCTTCCCGTAATGTAATAGGCCTGAGGAAATAGGCCGATTAGGCCTTACGAAATATCGCCGTGTAGTGAAGGTCTTTATTTTTGTTATTAAAGAAGCGATTTAAAATATTAAGAAGAATTTATTTGTTTGTTTATTAATAATAACGAAGATTTAAGGTGAAGTGATTTTACTGTTAAGAATTTTAAAGGAAAAAATAAAATTATTAAGCAATGGACATTTATTCAACGTTTTTGGACATTACTTTAAAAATTTAAACAAATTCAAAAAATTGAAGACAACAATTCGGACATTTTAAATTTCCACGTGTTGGACATTACTTTAAAAAAATATTGAAGACAACGATTCGGACCTATTTTCAACAGAGATCACGGATGTGGACTTTTGTGATATTATTGTACTTTTGTAATAATGGTTATAATGATAATTTCATAGATAAAGCTACACAGAAGTACAATAATTTTAAAATTAAGGAATTAAATGTACACAACGAAAGGAGATTTTTTTATATCATATATCAATAAAAATAGTTTACAAATTAAGAAAATTTGTAAGAATTTTAATATTGAAATTGGATTTGTTTATCAAAATAAAATTAAAAATATTGTTTGTAATAAATTAAATATGTATGACAAAAAATATGAAATGGGGATTGTATATAAGATGGAATGTATGAACTGCAGGAGATTCCATCTTGGAGAAAGTAAAAGGACATTAAAGGAAAGGGTAATGGAACACGACAGCTGCATAAATAATAAATCAATAACCAAATCTGAGGTGGCAGAGCATTGTATTCAGCAAACACATTGTATGAATAATGAGATTAAAATCTTATGCGTGGAAAAAGATGTGGTGAACAGATGCGCCGCGAAGTATAATAATACATCTTCGATTGATTTCGTTGAAGCCAAAAGAATATTACGTTAATTCAGCAGGACAAGGTCTCACAATTTAGTGATTAAGTTCAATGACAACAATCTAGTGGGCTACTGGGGCGCAAGTTTCGTTAATAAAAAGGGTGGGAAGTCGACAACGGGTTATGCTCTGAGCTTGGGGGATTGTCTAGTTTCAAGGAAAAGTAAAAAACAATCTCTAGTGGCACATTCAACCAAAGAAGCAGAACTGATTGCCTGTTGTGAATGTATAATGAGTTGTAAGAATGCACTGGAGGAACTCAGGTATATGGATGCAGTAGAAAACTGAACATCAGTATATTGCGATAATCAATCTACCATCCAAACGGTGAAAGACCAATTTAACCAGACAAAGAGTAAGCACGTAAAATTGAAATTTCATATTGTGAAAGAGTATGTAGATAACAAAGAATTAGATCTCATGTATGTGGCAACAACAACAAAAAATCTGACGGTTTCTTTTAATGATTAGCTCCACAACACCGTAAGGAATTACTGGAATACTTAAACATTACAGTAG
>JAFIDM010000007.1:15239065-15253290 GCA_023159025.1 Thereuonema tuberculata | reverse complement strand
GGAATCAACTGAACGAACTTTACGCAGTATCTTGGAAAGGATTTCAGCTCCTTCGTCCGTTATATCATTCTTATAAAATTTCAGGGTCTTTGGAGAGAAAAAATGGCAGAACAATATCGCAGATCATTCAGAAAAGCTTCCCTCTAAATATTACTGTAAGAGTTATACAATTCATTCGTAAAATTATTAGAATGAAAACAACTGAAGAAACTCATCTGTGTTGTTTAATTATGTTGTTTAATTTATGATAAGACACAACATAACGCACGTTACTAATTACCAAATTTTTTGCCTTAACTCTAAATACACTGAGAAATTAACAATTTATAGAATGAATAAATGTATAAGGTATTATCGATAAGGAGCATGTGGTGGAGTATATTATTAGCTTAAACAACAAACTTCCTTCGTTCCGTGGACTTCCCAAAATCCATAAAAATAAAGAAGACGGACTCTAGAAAGTAAGACCTATTGTGGCCTGTAAAACTGTGATATGAAAGAACATTAATCTTTGTGTTATTTTCAGCATATTTCTCAGGAGAAATATCACGGTTTTGTTACCATAGCAACATAGTCACATTCGGATAGAAAGAATGGATTATAAGTTGGAACCAATATACCGACAATGGGAATTATCCTGGTAGAAATCTTCATAATCGTTAAAAGGAATTTTGGTTAGGATTCTTGTAAGAGCAAGTGTATCAACAAAGGATACAAAATAAGTGACTTTAACTATATTTATTTATCGTTGCGAGTTAAAGAAGATAGAACATCACAGCATACAAGATAAAAAGAATAGTAATCTTCATGATCTATGAATAAACTTTCCTACGAAATATATTCAATATTGAGTAGTTAACAGTACGATCTATATATAGTAATCTTAACTTGAACAGTAAAACGTCGTTGGAAGAATAGTGACAACTAAGATGCTATCAACTCAAAACAAGTATAATGAAGTAGTATAATGATGAACAAGTGTCAACAATGAAACAACAATATTTTTATGAAGATAGTGTAGACCAGTATTACTACGAATTACAGGCGTTCCATTATCCACTGGAGAAATTTCGCCATTCTCTCACCTACGAAAATGACTTAGCACAACGTTAGGAAATAAAAAGCCCCCCAAAAATGAGCCCCAAAATTTATTTAATAAGCTGAGAACGAAGAGAGACTGGTCAGAACATCTCATGGAAAAAAGAAACGTTATCTGCTCTGATTGCCGATTGGAATTTATACAACGTTATTTTTTGCCCGAATAATTAGATATCGAAGTTATTGAAGAATCCCTTGACTACCGGCCTGTCTTAATACTTAATGGTCTTATCCTTTTAGGCTTGTTCGTAAGGGTGATGATCCCTTACATGATAGGATGTTTGGGGTAACCGGTGGAAGCCAGAAGTTAGATTTGATAATTTTATAATGGAGGAGAAACTCGTTTGTTTTTTATTCTTTGGAAATGTTTATCAAAATGCTTTCTTAAAAATCCTTGGATGTCATTGATATTTCTTTGCAACTGATATTTAAAGAATTAGCTTCATTTTTATTTTACAGCTATCGCTGAAGAAAGGATATCCAATATTGAATTGAATAATTTTCAGCCATTAACTCTAAGCATTTTATTAGAAAGACGAAATATGTTTCATAATAAATTAGTGAAGCTGATGAAGATCATCATTCGGTAAGTGGTCCTTACAATCCTTGTGAATCAAACATTAAAGTAAAACTATGAAAATGATGTAATCATGAACTAACAAAACAACTATTTTATAATACTGAGTTAAACTTTAACAAAGGTTAATTGTGATAATTTAATTTTTTTCCCTGTTAATTATTTAATATCTATTAAAACAGTAGTCTCAAATTTGCTTCCCTTCAGGAGCCAAAATGTGACGTTTTAGTTTTGTTGTGAATCTCGTCTGAACCAATGCAGAATTAGTGAACCATTAAACTAAAAATATAATTAGTTTTTTGATATTAAATTCAGTTTTTCTCTTTTTTTTTTCATTAAGACTTAGCTTTGTTCCATTAAGTTTCACATTTTTTTTAGGATGAATCAGATCAATAAAAACTAAATAATGGACTGCAAAGTATTACACGAATGTGAGTCTCACAAAGCTATTCACAGACCATATTTGTGACTTGCAGACTTAACAGTTTGAGATCACTGTATTTTAATGCCCATAATCAAAGCCACTGAGAGTAGTGTTATTGAAAAACAGAAACTTATTTGAAGTTTTAGATTTGGTGGAACCACAAATTCATGGAAGCCACTTCAATGAAATAATGCACGATCAAGTTCTTTTATGGCATGACCGACTTGGTCATGTATCGTTAAGGAAACTGAGATTAATAAAAGAAAAACAATTGTTGAGAGGCATGGATAAATTCAGGATACCAACAGATACTAGTATTGACTTTGATAGTTGCAGACGTAGGTAACTGATAAATATCCAACACAAAAAATTGGTATTACATACGGATGTATGTGGACCGATACGAAAAAATAACCCAGATGGACTCAACTACGAATTCATAGATAACTATACAAGGCGTAGTTTTATTTATCTGATGAGAAGTAAGGAGGAGGTTGGAGAAAATTTAATCAACTTCGTGCGATTCTCAGGAAGATCATGTGGTTTAAAAGTGAAAACAATTTTGAGCGATCAAAGAGCTGAATGCGTAAATATGTTAAAGTGAAAAATTTTGCAAAACAAAATGGAATCAGGTTACATCACTCATCATCACACCAACCGCAACAGAATGGTGTTGCAGAGCCATGATGCAACACGCTAGAACTCTAATGCTGGAAGCAAAACTACTTTTACGCTTGGCCGCACTCGGTGTTGTGTGCTAATTGTAGAGAATTTGCATAAATGTAATTAATTATTTATTGTATTTTTTTTTGCTTTCCCCTGGTGTAATTTCATGTTAAAAGATTTTATTGTAATATGATTTGTATTTAAGCTGAAGCGCCGTGATATTGAAATATCACGCCAAGTGTCGCTTCTGCGGAAAAAGTCTTTTTCGTATATAATGCGATTTTGTTTTTTAGTGGAGATAAAAACTCCATGATGTCGATTTTCGTTCTGGATCTTTTACGGCGGAAAGAGATGGATCGTTTTCCGTAAGACTTATAATAGGAAATGTTTGAATATGGTATAGCGATTTGATTTTTAAATTAAATGTAATACCTATTTTAATTATTTATTTTCCTTTTTAAATTTTTGCTAGATCTCTTTATTTTGCGGGGCCTAACGTTGGTTAATGGATAAAGGCGAGGCGAAGAATTTGACTTAATCCTTGAGGCGTAAGACTAAAGGCATTTTATGACTGGAGGAAATATTTGGCGTAACAGTAAATTACTTTTTGCTGGGATTATGGAAAGATTAAATGTTTGGGACAGGAAGGCAAATGATTATACAAATCAATTTGAATCCTGAAAGATTAATCGTTTTTGTAGATGTTTTGTAATCCAATGTTATTTCCGTTGCCTACATTCCATAGGATAGGCGTAACCACGCAACGGTTATCAACTGGGGTTGATAAGATAATAATGTGCTATATGTTTTGGTTAACGTTGTCAAGGTATGGGACATTTACGTCTTGCGATCGCCGTATGAAATTGCGTGTTCGACAAGGAACATTTTCAGTGGGTCGATTCAGCAGATTTCAAAGAACATTATTTGATTAAATATTTGAATTACAGAGACTTTTGAGTAATTTTATGTATTTAATGGAAGTTATTGTGTAACTGATTATATAAGATTCTAGAGAATTAGGATTAAGATTCATTGCCAAGATTTACAAAATATAGGATATTTTGGGGACATTCGATTTTGTGTTGGCTTTAATATCATTTGCATATGTTGAATTAATTTGCCGACTGTAACAATTTTCATGTGTTGTCCTTGTGAGAAATTCAATTTTTAATCCCTGATAAAATTAAATTAAAACTAACATCAAGGCTTTGAAATATTTATATTTTTTATTTTTCATTAAAACCGAAAGTTAAGAGTATGTTCTTTTGTTGTGTGTAAGCACGTGAGAACAATGGATGTGTTGAACACAGCATGAGCGCGGACTTTCAATTGTTAATGGTGAATCGTAGATGATCGAAAAATGGCGTTACAATGAAAACCGAAATAGCAATGACGCTAAGGTTTTGAAAATGGGAATCGGATGAGTTCCTTCCGATTGTGCTATAGATTAGTTTTTGATTTTAAACTCATATTGTGTTCAGTAAAAGGCGGACGGCCTTGAGAATTAAATAAGTAAGGATTAATAGTAAAGTTAAATTAATTCTTAATAAACGGTTAGGCCCAAAAGATTGAATCTCAAAAATGAAGACTGGCAGACCAAAGTGGAATTTTGCCAAGGTATTATTTTCAACGTTTGACTGGGATTGACGAGATATTGATGGATTGTTGCTGAACTGTAAGTAGGATTTCTATTTTACTTCACCCATCGAGAATATGGAAAAGGAGCCATCGTTAGAATTTCGAACACAAGAAAATGAAGTTTAGGACAAAGCGGAACGTAAATTAATGAACATTAAAGATTAAATATTACCAACACATTAACATTTATTCGTAGATTAAAGAAACAGTAAAGTTAATTATTTCAAGTAAAACCATTACTGCTAGGATTTGTTGAAGTCAAGGGAAATCGACTTATTACAAATGTTGGACTGAATCAACTAAAGTTAAAGAACTGTAAAGTTGAAAGGATTTAAGTATTAATACAGGAACATTTGTGTTTATTAGCAAGAGGTTTGTTTTAAAGATTATTTCAACGATGTCAAAGATTATTCGATTGAAGTATTCTAGTTATGATTATAAACTGTTTAGAGTGTTTTGGTAAAGCCTATAATACTAGAATGTTTAGTCAAGAAAGGATTGGAGAAATCAAGTTAACTTAAACATTCATATAATTAAGTAATGTTATAGCACATACGGTGAACATTTTTAACTTGTATGAGATGGCTATAAACAGACATATGAGACATAAGAAAGTTCTATGTGTTAATGAGTTTATACATTAAAATAAACTTTAGTAATTATTACACTAGATGAAAATAGCCATTTATCAATGTTGTTAATCGAACAGTTGATGTCAAGAAAGATTCAAAGGAACTTTAAACTTTAAAGTAAAGAACTTTCAGTGATTGAAATCTACATGATAGATTCATAGACTATTTGAAACAACTGTTTCACATCTTGTAAATATTTAATGATTATAAAACAAGTTAAGTTTTTATCAGTTTTGCTTTTATTTTCTCCTTACTCTTAAAGACTTAATATACTCTGTACTCCAGTACAGGCAAGTAAATAAATTAAAATGCCGTTTAGAAAATTTATTGTGTGGAACCTAAGTGACAATTATTCTTATTTATAATCCCACAGTCCTTAATGTTGCATTAGGGAATTTTGTTCTATGAACTTTCGAATGTAGGTCTAGAGTCTGCATTTGTTTAAAGCTTTGCTTTAAGATATTAATCTTGGATGGTTATTTAGAATTAAGATGCATAGAAACATGAATACTTAATTGCATATTTTAACCTTGCTGTATGATATTTAATCTTGGAAGTTTATATTTCGGGTTATGTTTGACATAATCCTGACCACATAATCGTATGCTCTTATAATTAATGTTTAAACTAGTTTCGATAATTAAAACTTAATTATTTTCCTGTTACAAATGCCTTGCTATTTCTTTTGCACTTTTAAATTCTGTAGTATGACATTTACATTTATTTAAGACCCTATGATTAAATTTCTAGGTAGTCATCATGGAAATTAAGAATGCTTTATTAAGAACATTAAAAGGAATAGAGATTTTTACACTAATTACACATTAAATAAAACTCCACGTAGTAGCATAAAAGATGAGATTTCACTAAGTAGATGGTTTAAGCATAAGTACGCACCTTCAGTTGTTCACATGAAAAACTTTGGTAGCGTAGAATACGTGAACGTTCCAAGGTGCCAGATAAGGAATAAGTTCTCAGAACGGGCAAAGAAAGGAATAATGCTCGGTTATTCTGTCTTAACAAGAGGATATTTTGTATATGTTATCAGCACGAATAAAGTAGTACAAACAAGAAATATTTACTTGAGTGAGAACAAACGCGGAAGTGACATGCTGAAATCAACGAATCAATCAGTGAAGGATATTCTAACGAAAGTGATGAATCGTCAGAATTCAGAAAGTTCTACAAGCGAAGAAGAGAATACTCATGATAATTCAAATGAGAGTGATGACCCAATTGTGGAAAATGAAACCAGTGACGAGAACAACAGATCAAGTGAAACTCCTGACGATGAATCGGAAGAAGAATAGATGATGCTGAGGAATAGAAGAATAAGACGTCAACATGTGGGTCAAGCGAATTCAACGGTAAAAAGCGATACACCAAAAAATTACGATGATGCAGTGAAGTGTAGCAAAAAACATCTATGGGAAAAAGCAATACAAGAAGAACTGAATAGCATCACTATTCTATTCATTCTACCTGGGTTGAAACCAAAATCCCAGATTACGTTACACCATTATCTACTAAATGTTGTTTTTTTTTAAAAAAAACTAACAGTAAGGGAGAGATTTCTTTCCCCAAAGGAAGATTGGTGGTAAATGGTTTCCTCCAAAACCTGGAATCCTTTTGAAAGGACTTATGCACCAACTCCAAGTTTAAGTGTTTTGAGATTGTTATTGGCTATTGGAATTAAATATAAGACACAAAAACTCACAGTGACTCCTTCTTCATCATTCTAAACTCCTTCACGATATTTAAAAAATTTTCTGAACATTATCAGAAGCCATACCAAAGCAACCACATGCTGAACTAAACACAGAGTCTACTAAAAAAGAAATAATCTTCAATAACCTATGAAGGATAACTTCCTACACAGAAGACAAGAGTTTATGGAAAGGAAAGAGTAATAATTTAAAGAAGAACTTGGAAATGAATGGTTACCCGAGATGCTTCATTAAATCAAGTTTTGATAAATTCTTTCGTAATGAAAAAATTAGTAAAGTTAAGAAAATAGACACAAATAAATTTACGAATTACAAATTCATTGGTTTCGTAACTGACAGTTACGTCAAAGAAGTGTTGGAAGAAAACAAAATTAAAACAGTATTTTACAAAGGTAATGTATTATTCAAAAAAAGAAAACAAGACAAGATCAACATATTATATAAAATGGGGGTGATTTACAGCCTGGAATGTAGGCACTGTAGAGGCTTATACATAGGAAGTTCCGGCAAATCTTTTAAAGAACGTTTAAGGGAGCATATAAATGCTTATGAAAACAATAAACCAGAACTGTCAGACTGGGCATATCACACGATAAAGTTGGACCATAACCCAGATCCAATTATTAATACTCCCTCTGTCCCATAGTTTTCGTTTCGTGGCCGCGACTTATCACAAATATATGGCTCGATCTCAATATTTTTTTCTTATGAGTTTAATTGATCATACTTCTTTATCAAAAACATCATTTACAATAAATATAACCATATCTTCTGGCTTTATTTCATCATTATTTCATAAAAGGTCAAAAATTCTGAAAATTGTTGTCCCACATTACTTGATAGTTTACTGAAAAAGGGTGAAATGCTCTATAATGTGTGAAAAAGAAAATAAAGTAACGATAATTTTGCGCATCTTTTTGCGTACCCAATTGTTTACTGCGGAATCTTTTTGCGCAGTGAACAATTAGGAGTAGCATTATTGCGCAGTAGTATTATCATTGCATCTTTGTACTCCTATTTATTCAGTCTTTCGTCGTAAGAGTAAAAGCTTTATTGTTTCAAATTCCTACCCATAAATATGGACCGACATAAACGCGAACTTACCGATCAACAAAGGAGGCTAATATATGACGATTTGCTAAGTGTAAGTGACAATAGCATTCTTAAGAGAGGTGAATACAAATCAATTGCAACTAAATACAGTGTCAGTACTGAAACTATAGCCAGAATCTGGAAGCGAGGCAAAGAAAACAGTCCATCGAATGTGACTTCAAGAAAACGCGGTCGAGTTGGTCCAAAAAAGAAAAAAATATGCATTAAATGGCAGAATTCGCAATTTGCCATTAAATAAAAGAAAAACCATCAGATCATTTGCTGGCGCCTTGAATATACCAAAAATGTCTCTGCATCGTCGGATAAAAGCTGGAAATGTGCGAGTGTGCACAGCAACATTAAAGCCTCTGTTGACGGATGCAAATAAAGAGGAGCGAATTGTGTTTATATTACGTCATTTGCAATTTTTTGAAGATGGAAATATTTTTAAAGTTAATTCCCGGAAAAGTTAATTCCCGGATATATTTGATATAGTTCATGTAGCAAAATTTACTAAGTGTTGATAAGGCAAGACTTGTCGTGTGAGGATACACTCAGAAGGAAGGCTTAGATTATGACAAGACATATTCACCTACTCCCATCGTTGAACATTTAAGAGTCCTTTTGGCGTTGGCAACAGATAGACAATGGTACATCCACCAGTGTGATGTTGTAGGGGCATATTTAAATGCTGAGTTAGAAGAAGACATCTACATTAGGTTCCCCGACGGAGTCACTAAGACAAACACGCCACTGGTCTAAAGTTGAAAAAGGCATTGTACGGGCTTAAGCAGGCTGGATTGTCTTGGTATAAAACCTTGAAGACGGAGTTGAAGAGAATTGGTTTTAATTGTACCAGATCCGACATACGTGTATTTGTTTCGAAGAAGAAAGATTCACTTATCATCGTCTATGTTCACGTTGACGATATTCTGATTTTTGGAGACAATATGCACAGAATCGAAGAAGTGAAAAATCATTTAAACAAAAGATTCGGCATTGTCGATTTTGGAAACATCAGTAATTATTTGGGTATGTCGATCGAATACGATCGAGAGAATAGCAGTTTCTATATCTCAAAGGACATTTATAATGAAATTGCTCGCTGAACACAACATTAAGGACTGCAAATCAGTTATGACACCTGTCGATAACGTCAAGTTGCAAGTTAATGATCCAGAAGGATCTGGAAGCCTCAGTGTAGATGAACATTTTGTTTTCCGGAGTGTATTAGGTAGTCTCACTTATTTAAGTAATACTTCCAAACCTGATATCATCTTAAGCGTGCATATGTTGTCACGCAAGGTGGAAAAGCCATGTGTACGTGACCTAAAGTCGTCCAAAAGGATCCTCAGATACTTAGTCAGGGACAAGAGATTGGAAGTTGAATTATTCAAGAAACAATGAAAAACTCGTTGGATATTGCGATTCAACGTGGAACGATTCAACTGAGGATAACAAGTCAACCACCGGGTACGTATTAAAAATTTGTAACGGAGCGGTAGTTTGGAAGACCTTAAGACAAAATCTTATTGCGCAATCGTCACAATAGGCTGAGTACATTGCTATGGTAGAGGCGTCAAACAAGGTGAAAGCCATTATAGGTTTTATGAATGAGATCGATGCTATGGGTTTGGTTGAAAAACCAATAAAGTTATACTGTGATAACGCCGCAGCAATACGCCTGGCCAACTCCGAGGATAACATGAAAAAGAGCAGACACATTGAGCTGAGGTATCATGTGATTAAAGATTATGTAGATCAAGGTGAGATTGAGGTTGCTTACATACAAAGTAACAAGAATATTGCTGATGTGCTTACTAAGGCTGTTACTAGTATTAAGCTAAATGAAGTCATGAAAAAGTTTGGCATGTCCATGTAATCCTTAAAGTTTAAGTATATCTTTGACATTTTCATGTACGAAGTTATGTTAAGATTTGACCCTAAATTATTTTATTTTATTTTGTTACTACGGCATATAAAAAAAAAGAAAAAAAAAAAAAAAGAAAAGGGGAGGAATTGTTGTAGTAAAATTTACTAAGTGTTGATTAGTTGGGTTTTTTTTTTCCTTTCCCCGATCTGTTTGTTATTTAATGAAAAATTTGTTATTTATATATATTTATATGTTATTTATATAATATATTTTTTTTTACGGCGCTTTCAATTGACGCAATATCTAAATGTGAGATGTCGCTACGCTTTTCCAATGCGTTGCTTGGAGACAATAGTGGAAGAAAAGGCTGTTATCATGTGTTGTTAACGTTTTGAATTTTCGCAGGTAGTATAAGAAGAGATGATAGAATCCATCTCTTAGAACGACAGCAAATTGCTGGCATCAAATCAACGTTGCGATGTGTTAGGGCCTTAGGCTTAAGCCAAGCCAGAGATATTTGTGACTCGAGACACTTCGCCGTTTCATGGATGAATTATGGAATCGAGGGTAAACGGATGTTACTTACGCAGGCAGGTTAATATAGTATCAAGACGGAACAAACATACCAATGCTAAGGGATAAGTCCAGTCGGAAAGATACGAGTTTCGAATGATGTATTCCGAACGTATTATTCGAGATATCAGAAGCTGTGTTCTACGGTTGGCTTCATGATGAGGTAGGACAGATTTTCTTTATTATAATCTTTATTACAAGGGATAAGAAAGACAGCGAGAAGATCGTCCGAATTAGCTGAAGAAATCAAGGAACTATTTCTGTATATTAGGGACTTTTGCGACAAGCCAATGTAGATATTCGTAGGAACTATTTCTGTATATTAGGGACTTTTGCGACAAGCCAATGTAGATATTCGTAGGATCAATTTACGAATACAAGCTCTAAAACTGTTTTAGCATTAATAGGTTTCTAGTGAACTTCTCAAATATTATATTGTAAAGTGTGTCCTTAAATATTCTGAGTATGTTCCGAGGGGAATTTATTTATCCACACAGGTGTCGAGTCATTATTGTCGTTAGGCTTAACATATGGTAGTTATATAGTTTGTGTAACTTAAATAAAATTCAGGGATCAAATAGATTATTCTTAGTGAATTTGACATGATTTCTATTGTTTGTGTATAACTACTAGATACAAATACGTCAACTTAATTTGATATAAAAGTTTGTTGATACTTATTAATGATATTTATTAGCATTTGAAGTTAGAAGTTTGACTTTTGAATTTTTGATTAGAAAACTTCTACTTTAATTTCCATACTATGTTAAGATTGTAAATATCCAATATATAATTTTTTTATATTCTATTCTATGTCATTCAGCAGTATAAAAAGAAATATCTAGTATCAGATTAATAACAGTTTTCCAGTTTCTTTGAGATGTTACTCTGCCATTACATTTAAAACTGTTCGGGCTTTAAATCCCTTTTAGTAATTTTATATTACAGTTCACATTGATGAAAAATGGTTCTATCTAACTGAGGAACAAAGCCGTTATTACCTTGAACCAGACGAGGTTGAACCGCATCGCCAGGTGAAATCAAAAAGATTCATAACAAAAGTGATGTTTCTTGCAGCTGTTGCTAGACCTCGTTTTGATTCACATAACAATGAATGGTTTGATGGAAAAATTGGAATTTGGCCATTCATAAAAATAGAATCTGTGTAGTTTCGATGGAGTCAGTAACAGGAAATTAATACGAAATCAAAGAATAGATACTTACCTTCAAATCCAAACACTTCAAATCCAAACACTTAAGACACTCCATACTGCGAAACCTAACCACAACATCATGATTTACAATAGTAGGAGTCTGACACCCAATAATGGAAAGTGCATTCTTTATGTTCAACAGGGAAAAACAATTGTGTTTGACACAGCGTGCTCAACAGTTTGACACATTGTGTGCATCGATTTGAACAATCGCTTGTTGGTTACCCTTAGTGATTGAGTTGTGTTTTTTGGATAAGCAACACATCGCACTTTTCTGTCCGGCAAATGAGTGTTCGTCTCGGTGACCAGTGTGTAGCCGAGATTTATGGCAGAATAAAGTGAATTGTGCCATAGGTTTACGAAAAGCTGAAGTGCCAAATCAGCTAATCAATGGTTGTGAATGTGAATATCCGGGAAAATACTCAGTTTTCACAGCCAAGAGGCTACGTCAGTGTTATTGTGTTGTCCATGGCCAAGTGCCATATTGGATTTCATTCGAATCACGTATGTTTAGTAAGTTTTGCAAGAGAAATTATTTTATAGAGTAAAATAATTTTAATAATAAAATTTCATGCTTTAAAAGTAATTTTGGTGAAATAGTGATAATAACCAATAAGATGAGAGAAGAGCAATAACTGCAGCTTTGGACAACAATCGGTGGTTAACGAAATTAGTAACCAAGACGACGGGAATGATGATTATTAGCTTCGCCATGAAGTGAAGTTCACAGTAAAGCTCTTAAAAGAAGCTTGAAAGATATTAGCTTTAAGCTATGTATTCTAATAACTGAAATTGACCGATTAATTCATAGAATTTAAATGCGAATATTTATAATTTCAAATAGTATTACATTAAAATATATATTCGCGTGTGTTAAGTATTCAACATGGGATTATGCCGAAGGAACATGTTGGACGATGATCAAATGACACAATCCGTAAGTAAGTTGGAACACGGAGGCGATCAACGCAAAATGGATTAGGGAATTAATGCGAACGGTCAGCGCAAGTCAAAGTAAGTGGAATTATTCATCTTAAATTTCGGAAACAATTTAATGAAGACACAGAAGGAAATTACATCGTGATTTCAAGATGGCGGATGTTCCACATTAGAATACAGAACTTATGATTAAAGTAATTATGAATAAAGCAACATTATAAGAGTGATCAATAAGTATTAAAATACTAAAATGCTGAGATTATTAGTAGTGTACAGACAAAGATACACAAGGTTTAGACAGAGTTATGTCATGTTCGTGAAACTAAATTAATTGAACACATAAAGACTAATTGACAATTAAGTATCAAGATAGAAGAAAGGATATTCAATAAATATTACAATTTGAAGTGAATTAACTAGGAATATTGTAATTAGTGAATTGCATTAGTGAATTTCCATATAGAAGATATTAACATTGATATATTTTATAAAGAAACTATTGTAACGAATGATTCACAACATAACTAGAAATGAAATAATGCATTTAAGAAGATTCTTGATACTAGATGAAAAGGTTAATTGTGTAACTACAGTGAAGTGAATTTAAAGTCGTATAATACAAGTGAGAAGTGACATTAATAACTAATATTCGATGTTAGTAAATTAATGGATTTAGTCGATTAAAATGTCTGAAAGTATTTACAGTGACTCTGATGAAAGAGAACAATGAACTCTTGAACTTTAAGTATCAAATGTTTTGAACGATCTTACCTTTGATGAAAGATGTATATTAGAAATTTTGTTTTATAAAGTTTTGTTTTAAACTTTACTTATTCAGAAATATTTTTCTATAGCTCAACACATACTTTAAAATGTTTCTCTGCTAAAAACAGTAAAGGATCCAAGTGTATCCTGTATGATTATGTGGAACTAAATAACTACATTATTACATTATTATCATTAATATTATTATAATAAGTTTTTTTTGTTTTCCCATATTACAAGTTTAGTGTTCCGAATCAAGCGATTCAAAGAGCATACGACGAGAGAGTCCATCTTCATCAGCAACGAGGATCGTGAGAATAAAACTCTTTTTTTTCCCTCACACACAAGATACACACAACCAGATATTGAGCCGAACAAGCAGAAAAAGTCTTGGGAGACTATCTACTTAAGGTTAATTGGGAACTATTGATCCGATAATCCAACATTGAACAGCTACGGCTAACAATACATAAGGGACCATTGAAAGTTAAGGATAACAAAGTTTACAGATTTTAGGAGTAGATAGAACATTAATCGAACAAGGTTAGCTATATTAAAAACCAGTTCATGTATTGCTAAGGCTTATAACGAAAGCCAAACTGTGTAAATAGTTCAAAGCTTTAGTCTGAAGATGCAGTTCTATTACTTTAGTGCATTTAACATTAATTAAATGTTTTTGCAACAGTTCAGAATTTGTTCATCTCTTTCCTTTTAAAGCCTTTTAATTTTAAGTTTGGGGATTAAGCGAAGTAACTCTGACTAGGGAGTCTGATTAGACGTAATCATTTTTTCTTTAACTACTACAACCTGCAAAAAGGAATAGCAAAAATAGTAGTAGAGGCAATTTCGTTTCCACACCGGTTGTTGTTGATAAAAATGAGTACAGCAAACTGATGATTGAAAAATGATGCTATTTTTATTCAGCTATTAAGTCTAAGTGGCCTGGAAATCGTATAGAATGAAGTAAAACGATTTTTATTCAACAAGACAACGCTAGACCTCATATT
>JAFIDM010000007.1:15228075-15238965 GCA_023159025.1 Thereuonema tuberculata | reverse complement strand
GCCTGCAGTTACTTAGAGTCAGGACCTTAAACTCTATAGTAAGTCCACGAAGAACTGCTCAATTGTTCGCTGTAATTTGGGACTTATTTTATTTGCGGAATCACAACAGACTATAGACAAATTCATGTCATTTCTTCATAACATAAGACTAGATGAATTTTTTGTTTTTTTACAGTGTTTAACTTTTGTCTTTGCACCAACATTCATGAAAGACAACACAGCCTGAAACCTCCACTTCTGACGAATATTTAGCATGTTCAACGTATTTTATTTTTTATTAATCTCACGTTTAAACTAAAGCTACGCGAACACCATGCAACTTTTCAGCAACTTTAGTCGGCCGACTTCGAGTTGGACAACACCATGCAACTCGACATGAAGTCAACCGCGTCAGCAGCAATCCCATATGCAATGCGTTTCCAACAGCCGATGTGGAAAACCCAAAAAAATCGAGGATTTGAAACCTCTCTGATAAATTCTGCCGCATACAATTACTGCATTTCAGTATAAACTTTATTTATGCATGAAAGAAACTAGCAGTACTCTGATATTCATTGTTTACGCGCTTGTCTTCGAATCGAATCAGCGAATATCGTTTTTGGACGCCCTATCTTCCATGGGCGTGACGTCACGACTGACGTGTTCCAACGCTGCCCTGTGATTGGGTAATTCCCACCGACTTCGATGCAACTTTTCGAGTTGCTGGTGTAGGAACAACTCGAGTCGGAGGACAAAAGTTGCTGCCAAATTGCTGAGAAACGGGCTCAAGACTGTCTATATCAACTCGTGACGTCAAAATCGGCCGACTAAGTTGCTGAAAGGTTGCATGATGTTCGCGGGGCTTTGCGGAGTTGCTTACATTAAATAAAGAAAAGCCTCTTCAATGGAGCACTCTACATAAATTTCATTTTGCAATTTCCAAACGCTAGAGCAGTTCTCTTTAGGGGATCTAGTAACCTTGTGGTTGAGGTGCTGCACTGGAAGGGAGACACAGTCGAGGAATGTTCCACCGTTTCTTTCTCCTCCACACAGATCCTAAGGTTCACCCGGCCCTCTATCAAGTGAGTACCGTTTTCTTACTCAGGTTTTTTAAAAGCGCGGTAGAGAATAGCTGGGAGTCTCAACCTCTCGCGCACCCAAGGTCCCACATGTAGTGATACGCCTTTACCTTTTCACAGCGTTATTTGATTTCTATTTCAATCACAGCATTATAGTAATGAAAAACAAAATGTTTACAAACAAAACATTTATAAATACAGTACAGGTCAACCATCACTAATCCGGCATCATTGGGACTAGTAGGGTGCCGGATGAGTGATTTTGCCGGATGAGAGAGTGATTAAGTTAGGAAACAATTAACCCAACAGCTAACCACCTCATCCTACCTTTACAATACTCCGTAAATCAGAACAAGTTGGTTAATAAAGAAAAAAGAAACATTAAACGAAAATCAAGTGAAATTCTAATGAAGCACAGGTAAAATAACCGGTACAGGTTCTTCTGTTGACCAACACAAGAAAGTTCATCACTGCCGCTTCCAAAGGGATCTTCCTTTTATTCGTTGGAACCATGACTGGGACTAAAAGTTAGCAGGTTATAATAATAAATGGAGAAAAACAAATTGGAATGGCTGTGTTTGCAAGTGATGCCAACAGTGTTTATGAAGCAAATAGCGCCACCAAACAGTGGCGGCAGGTTGGTGCAGCTACACGGAAAATTTGAAACTACGCTAGCCGAAATTAGCGCCGGATTAGTGATGGTCGATCTGATACCGAATGAGAGAAAAATCATCCTTTTTTTAAATATTTTTCCAGTTTGGTTCTAAGAAAATTGATCCCATTTTGAAATATTTGTCATTTTCTATTTAGGTAATATCCATTTTTTTTAAGTCTTAATAGAATTTATAAATGGAGAGAGAAATTCGCCAGGCGAATGTCTCTCTCCATTTATGAATAATTACGGACGTTAAACTTGCTTTTAATAGAATTTATTTTACAAAACTATTAAAAAGAGCCATGGAAATGATTTTTCAGTGATGATACAAGAAATATGATAAAGTATTTCAAATAAGTGAGCAACTAAGTATAAGATATTCAAAGCATGTCCCATTTTTTAAGTTAAAATTTTTTAAAAATAGAAAAATAATAATTTGTTTATACATTGCGAAATAATCTAAGTACAAGTAATTACTTGCTAAGTATTGTTTGTTTTTTAAATCGAAAATACAGATAAATAAATGCACAAATATATTTACAATTTATCGATGGATCATTATTGTTCTAATCCATCTTCTATCAAAAAATTAAAATCAAAAATACCATTTATTTCTTATTTTTAATTTTAAACATGTACTCGCCTTTCATTCACGAATTCTTCCACCTCCTCCGCACTAGCATTTTGAATGTCGTAGTACATTTCTATCATTTCCTTCTCGATTATTTCGAAAGCTTTTTTGGTCCTCTGTGACATCCCACTCTATTAGTTAAAAAAAGCAGATTAAAAAATTAAAATCTCTTTACTAACAATAACTGTAAAAAGCCTACTTTTAAAAGAACCTTTAGACATTTATGGTAAACATTTTACTTTAATTGATCCTAAGTTAAACAGGCCACACAGATCAATCCGATCGCCTTTGAACTGCCATCCCATTCTACAGAAGCTCCGTTGAATCTCTGGACCCACCTTCAGAAATTCTTAAACAAGTTGGAAAAAAAAAAACCCACGACAATCGCCAGGGTTTCGAACCCAAACCTTCAACCTGCAAGTCGTCTTCCTCTTAAGCCACCAAGCCCTTTTGAAATATGGATCTAATTTATTCTATTCACTTTATGTTTTAAAAATACTATCTACCATACAGTGATTTTGTTGTTGTTAACTTCCGTCAAGTCGCTTTCGACTCCTGGTGGCTCATGAACAAACTTCCTCCAAATTGATCTTTCTTTAACAGCATTCCTAAGTTCTTGCAGAGACAATCCAGTGGCTTCCTTTACACCATCCATCCATCTAGTTCTTTATTTCTGTCTGTCCGGCGTAATAATTAATTTCCCGTTAAAAAATTACTATAATGAAACGTTCGCGACGGGAGTCAAACCTGCAACCTTTTGATCGGAAGTCAGACGTCTTATCCACTAGGCCACGGGGACCACATTCAAATTATTGTTTATTATCACTCCCTTTGTGTGTGTGTGTGTGTGGCGCAATGAGAGAAGAGCCAGAGAAAAAAGAAAATAACTCATTAATTTAGCCTACTAGATTAAATTTTAAATTTCAATGTTCATTAACATTAAGGTGTCAACAATAATAATGAGTTCATTCAAAAAGGAATAAAATATCACTTTTTGCCATAACCGCTTGGAATCGATTCTTCTTGGATTATCTCATATTTACCAGGGGGATGGCCTAGTTAATACATAAAATATGGAGAGTGGTTTAGGTATTCCCCTACGCCACATTGGACATAGATTAATATTGATTTGTAGCGACAGCCATGATGTTGGGAAGTTACGACGTTTCATTATTCTTAATCACCCTGTATATATTTCAATTTAATGCAGAAAATTAACATTAACGAAAGTAACTCCATTTAAGCTGAATTTCTACATACACATATCTTCCTCATTAGGAAACTGGAAGGATCTTTATATGTCTACGATCTTTGGTAAGGGAACTATTCCTAGATTTAAAATTCTGAAGGACTTTTCATCTTCCCTACAAATATCGGAAATCAGCAGACACTAAAAAAAAGTCTTCAACATTTGAAAAACCAATATTACACAAAAGGATAACATCTGAGACTTGAAATTCCAGTAAAGCGTTAATAGTTTCAGTGAGGACACCTTTCATTGAATCCTCTCCTCCATGTCTTAAAAAAAGGAACTGCTAAGCAAAGTGTTGGGGTATCATTGGTTCTAAAATAACGTTGACTTCGTAAGATATAGACGCACCCCCGCAGTTTATTGTCGAAGAACTGCAAAACTTAATGTACCCCATGGGTAGAAATGCAAATTGTAAAAAAAATCGCAGACAATAAATGCAGAGGGCGGTGCCAAGACGCATTTCCACCGCGCATTCTGGATTGCTTATAAGTAAAGTTTCTCGCTTGCTTCGGCACTTCCAAATGCTTTTGTGGTTGGATGCCGTTCTGTAGCCGCTGGGGATGCCACGACAATGGTATCAACAACCGAGTGAATTTGAAGAGCGTATCGTGGGCTTGAAAGAGTCAGGTAGGACATATCATTGTATCGGCCACCACTTGGATCGCGGTGATGCCACATTAAGGCGTTTTTGGCAGGAATTGGTCCGGCAACGCATACGTATCCCGTCAGGAGGGCAGTGGTCGACCGAGAGTAACCACTACCAGACACGATCGTGGGATCGTGAGATCGTTCCTCAGAACACCGACAGTTTCCCTAAATACCATCCGAGGAGAGTTAATGGCGTCTCCGCAGCCTGTTGTGTCTTGACGAACCATTGCCAGAAGGCTGGCTGAGGCTGGGTTGCGATGCTGGCCGTCAGTTACAAAGACTACCAATGACCCCTCAGCATCGCCATCACCGCCTGCAGTTGTATCGCGCCAGAGAAGCGGGGAATGTGATTGAGGCCGTCGAGCGTTTGGTGATAAATTTGAGCTTCTCACTTGGAGCCACTGACCGCCGAATTCATGTGTAAAGACGACCAGGCCAGCGCGCCTCACCTCACCTAACTGTGGAGTGTCACACCCAGTGTCCTCGTTTGGAGAGCCATTGCATACGACACCCTATCACCCTTAGCTGTCCTTGGGAGTACTGTCACAGCTCAAGGTTACGTCCAAGACATCCTGCGACCTGTAGTTTTGTATGCTGCGAGGTCTTCCAAGAGCCGTTTTTCAGCAGGATAATGCCCTACCGCCTACGGCGAATACCTCGGTAGATATTGTCTACGTGGTGTTCCGACACTTCCTTGACCTGCCAGATCACCACGTCTATCACCTATAGAACATGTCTGAGACATGTTGGGACGGCGATTTCAGACACCTTGCAATGTGGGCGAGTTAGCCCAGCAACTCCAAGATATCTGAAAGAATCTTCCACAGGACACCATTAGCAAGTGCCACACCGTACATCATAATGTATCACCGCAATAAGTGGCCCCAACATACTAATTCTAGGCCTATTATTCCGAAATAAAAGAGTTGCATTGCTTTCCAATGTTCTGGGATCATTTTCTTTCCATTCTCTTTGCACAAGACGTGTTCATTATGATCACGCTATTTTTCAAGTGCATCGGTTTCTTTTGTTGTTTTTTTATTGTAGAGAGTTGTAGTGAGACAAATGTAGGAACCATCACTGAAATTTCAATAGCACATTTGATCTGAAATGACACACATTACCTGATTTAAAGATGGCATTTCAATGATTTTGTGGAAATTAAAAAAGAAAACACTTGATTAAAAATGCAGTGGATGAAATATTCTTCCTTATATTTTCTATATTACTACTTGAAAAGTAAATATAAAACAAAACGTATGGAATTCTTTTTCTTATTTCGAAGTTCACTGTGATTTTCGTATTTTAATTGGGGACATAAATTCTAATTGCAACTACAATCTACCCAGTTAATTTAAAATGCATTAAATAGATAATCCCTTTATAGATAATAACCTGATATTGAGAAGTTTTATTATTTAGTTGAATACGAACCCATGCTAAATCACTAAGAAGCCTAATTTTAAAACTCGTGAATGTCAATTAACCTCTTTTTATAAAACATTTGCTTTTTAAAATTTGAAAATAAAATAATAAATTAAAGGGTAGAAATTTATGGAATTAATTAACTTTTTTTTTTTTTCTAAATAAATATTCTGCAAAGTGTTGAAAAACAAAACTTGCTCTAAGGTAATCGAAAAGGCGTGAAAATATAACGTTAAATATAAAGAAACTGTTTAGGCCGTAAATTTTTAAAATGGAACAATTTTGAAATATGGAGTCATGCGATGTCGTTGACAAGCAATCACTTCTGAAATGTTTAAAAACTACTTTTAAAGTTAGGGAGGGGATTTTTTAATCACAAGCCTCCGCGATATTAACCTCAACTCAGTAAACGTCTTAATTTTCAAAGGCACTTCTGCTTAATTACCAATTCCTTCATCAACGATAGGCCTACGTCGAGTACACAGTCAGCCATTTTGTTCTATCAACATTTGTAACTTCTTTAAAATCTTTGCTTTGGAATTTACTAAAGTTCGTTTTTAAATGAAATTTAAGACTATTTAGTGAATATTTACCTTGCTAACGGTAAACAGACGACAAATTTTACTTTCCATAGTAGTGATTCAATCGCTTTTAGGATGAAATCGTTTTTTTGGATCGATTGAGTAGCGTTCAAATGCCGGAATGACTCGCGCAAACGATCTAAATTAACTGTTTTACTAACAAAGAATGACGCTGCAAGCAATGTCTTATTTGGGCATGAACTAGTCGCTTTATTGTGATTGGACGTTACGCAATCAGATCTGAATTAAAAATTATCTCCTGTTATTGTGATTGGACGTTACACAATCAGATCTGAATTAAAAATTATCTCCTCAAACTTCGTTGCATTTAAAATAAAGAAATAATTCCATGAATTTTTCCAAAATATTCACTTATGCAAATTTCGAAATAAAAATCATCGCTTGTTTTTCAAGCATTTTGAAATTACTTAATGCGAATTGAACAATACAGGCATTCTCCCATTTACGTCCCCTTTGTTCCCGAGGGATGACGTAAGTTGAAGCACTACCTTGTTTTAAACTATAATTAACTTAAATAAAATATTTACAACTGAAAATAAACGCTGAACAATAATAAATAAATAAAAATATTTGTAACGCAAGAAATAAAAATACAGTAGAGTCCCGCTATTCCGAACTAATTGGGACCGAACACTGTTCGATTTAGCAGGAATTCGGACTAGGCGGATTTCATGAATAATATCAACGTATTAACTTGTGAAGGCGTAAATTAAGAGCGGGGACATCTGTTAGAAGCTTAGGCTCTATGTATGTCTCTATTTTAACTTCTTTGTATAACAATAAATGTACGTTTTTTCACGAACGTCTTTTTAATTTCTCCTGTTTTTTTAAGTTAAAAAAAAAAAATCGGTATTTTTTCTGAACTCTGTTCGGAATAGGCGTATTTTCGAAATAGCGGAGTTCGGAATAGCGGGACTCTACTCTACATTCAATGCATATGGGAATAGATAATTTTTACAAAAGCAACTATATTACTGGATTGTCCCACTCAGGAGAAGGCTTTTGAGACTCTTTAGCATGCAGCAAGCGCTACACTGGCGGATTAAGAAAGCAATAATTTCTTGTTTTTTTTAAAAATTTGTGAAGGTGCCATACGTTTTCTTATTGGTATTTTTATTGACCTCCGTAATGAGACCTTGTTGTTTACAGGTGACTACTCTCAATTGATGATCGCCAATTAAGCGTAAAACAGCTGTTTTGAGATATCACCTAGTAAACACCTGGTCTCGATCTTTAGTGTGAAAGTATCTACCTGATCATAGAGTGCAACAGGTGTAAAAACGAGATGGAGACACAGAGAGATGCTCAACGAACAGTGTTCGGATACAAACTGACCTGACGATCGAACGGCTGGATGTGAACGGCTCTCAACTGAGAACAAATAAATAAATAAATGTCATAATAAGGAATGAGATCTTTTGCAGCAGACTTCGCATGAATTCATTGCCAACTATTCCAATGTGATCTGGAATCCAGTAGAAAATGATAGCATTACGTTAAGCCATTGTAACAAATCTAAAATGGAATAAATAATAGGGTGAACCTTCAGAGTGTGACTGCACAGTGTCCACAGAGCACTCTCAGAATCACTATACATGAGAAATTTTGATAACTTTTCTATGAATGCATACTTTAAAAACATAAACGACATAAAGCTCAGCAGTGAAGACCGAAACCCCATAAGAAAGATGAACCGCATTGCTGAAGTCCTCAATGTAAAAGGTTGTTCCAACTTAAGACACTC
Organism: Thereuonema tuberculata; assembly: GCA_023159025.1. Classification (NCBI taxonomy): domain Eukaryota; kingdom Metazoa; phylum Arthropoda; class Chilopoda; order Scutigeromorpha; family Scutigeridae; genus Thereuonema; species Thereuonema tuberculata. The sequence continues at coordinate 15,230,950 of JAFIDM010000007.1, read as the reverse complement.
CTTTGAATCCATCTCTATAAAAACATTTAAAAATCTAAGGGACGTCAGAAATGATTCTGGCGCAAAGACTGGAAGACTATCGAGGGTGTGTTGGTTTGCGAATATTTACGATGTGAAAAATCACCGTTTGGCGTTTTATAAATCCAACTAGCAGCAAAACCTGTCGGCTGACGGGCATAAAAACAATCTGAAAAATCATTTTATTATCAACTATCAAATAAAGTGAAACCTCCACTAACGGACACCCCCAATAGCGGACAATTTTGCAATTCCCAGTCCCTTAATATAGACGTTTCCATGTATTGACCTCCGATTAGCGGACACTCCCAATAACGGATAACATTCTACAGAAAATGAACGATCTTGTGTTGCTTTTCAAAAGCAGTAGAATCAGGCTACAGTAATACGTAGCGTCCAGAGGAAATTTGAAATTATGGATCACGAACTCCAACGAAAACTCCAAACACATCAAAGTTCGGAAACGGAGACAAGTGTGATCGACTCTGTTGTCTTCGATTAGTTTTGTGCTGCACGAGCAAAAAACATTCCCCATTAGTGGGCCATTATTGCAAGAAAAGGCGTTGGAAGCAAAGGAGACTCTGAAGGCCTTACAAAGTTAAACGATTTAAATATTCATATTGAGAAACATATTTTCAATGCAAAAAAGAAATATCAAACTCTGTTAACTGATTACTTTAGTTAATAAAATTAAATTTCTAATCCGTTGTCTTACTTACTATAATTAATTTTGTTATTATTTTAAGTAAGACTAATAGATTAGCATTCATTTAAAAAGGAAAATAGTAAACAGTTTGCAATTGTTCATATTTTCTCATAGGGCAATGTTAATTGTAGAAATTTAAGATTGTACGTAATTTTTCATTTAATGACATGCTATAAGCTAAAAATTGAAAAAAAGATAGTCCTCCCCAATAGCGGACACCACCCAATAACGGACGAAACTTCCGGTCCCGTGACTGTCCGCTATTCGGAGGTTTCACTGTATAAAGTAAATGTAATCTAAATACTGTGCTAACTTGTGAACGAAGCTTCTACGGCAAAAATGGTTTTGAGTATCGAAATCAGCGTAATAACTGAGTAAGTATGCCAAATTTCATTAAAATGGATGCAGTGGTAACAAAATTATTTGGTTTTGTACGTATGTTTTGTTAGAATTTGTTGTCGAGGTCAGTTCCCAAGAATAAATTTTCATGGAAACAACATGGAATGACACAATGAACTAATATTTTCATCCAATTTCAGTACTTTTGATTCAATGGTAGCATTGAGAACCGTTGGATCTATCTTAATAGGTTAATTATATCGAATTACAGACAGACAGACAGACAGACGAAATTAGCCAATTTATATGTATAACTCACTTCCAAAAGTTAAGCACGGAGAGGAAAAAATGTTAATTTCCGTAAGAGATCTGAATTAAAGAAGCTGAAATTTGCTGCAAAGATAGAAGGAAGTACGCAAATTATATAGGTAACAGCCAATCACGGTTTCGCGTCGAGAAATATGCAAAACAGGCAGTCGTATAAGAAGCCGGCATTGTGAAGGGTTAGAGGAGTTGCATGTAAGTGCTGATGAAAGGTGTTTAGAACGTTCGTACGATTTGTTTTCAAGCTAGACGTGTTTCTATAGCTTCCAGAAGACGAATGGAAGATACTGAGCGCTGGCGGGCTGTCGGACGCATTGAAGCAGGACAGTCTATAACAGATGTTGCTCGTTTCTTCGGCGTTCATCATTCCGTCATTTCACGATTTTGGAAACAATTCCAAACCAGCCAAACAGTTGTCCAAAGACCTGTAGCCGGTCGTCCAAGGGTTACGACCCCCGCTGAAGATCGATATATTGCTGTTGTAGCCAAGCGGAATCGAAGATCGACCTCCACACGTGTGACATCTATGGTTGTAGCGGCTATTGGAAAGACGATATCTGCCACTTCTGTTCGTCGAAGGCTACACATGAATGGTCTGTACGCCCGGGTACAACGAGTTTGTGTTCCTTTATCCGTACAATCCAGAGGGGCACAGTGATGCCACCAGCATGTGAATTGGACTATGACTGATTGGGGTAACGTTATGTTCACAGATGAGTCCAGATTTGCCCTACAACCCGATGATAAGCGTGTAAGGGTCTGGAGAGAACAAGGCACACGCAATCGGCCCCAGAACATCACCGAACATCACGCATTCCGCGGTGGAAGCATCATGGTCTGGGCAGGGATTTCATTGGGATATCGCACCGACCTGCACATCTAAAGGCGAGGTTCTGTAACGGCTGTACGGTATCGAGATGAATCCTAGACCCCATTGTGAAACTGTACGCTGCAGCAGTTGGTCCTTCTTTCGTTTTAATGGACGATAATGCGCGTCCCCATAGAGCTGCCATCGTTGACGACTTTCTGGAGAGTGAGGGGATTGCCGGCTTACTCGCCGGACCTTAATCCAATTGAAAATTTTTGGCATGCCCTCGGCTATGCTCTATGTCGACGTTTCCCACCTCCAGCCACTCTCAGAAACTGCCCTACAGGAGGAATGGCGACTACTGGACTCTGCGGTGGTTGATCACCTCGTAACAAGCATGATCACACGCTGTAAACTTTGTATGCAGGTGAGGGGTGCTCACATACCCTATTAATGTCGGTTTTTATTGTTTGTTTTGAATTTAAACATCATTTTGTTAATGACGCAAATCTGACGTCATCTTATAATTAATGAAAATTCAATATTTTGTTTATCTCTGTATGTAATTCTTTGTTTTGTTTCATGAATAAACATAGAGCTACTTACTTGCAGCATTTCATGCCAATCAAAGCAGTACTTGTCCATTTTTTCGCATTTTATCGCTCCGTGCTTAACTTTTG
>JAFIDM010000007.1:15217095-15227975 GCA_023159025.1 Thereuonema tuberculata | reverse complement strand
AAAATACCAAATATTAAAGAAATTATCACCAAAAATGCAAAAAAGGCATAAGCCTAACTAAGGTGTGAAAAGTAAACAAACAGATGCAAAAAGAGCAACTCTTCTCACACTAAGCCTAAACAACAGAAAACAGTTAGAACTTACAAACTAATTGTCCAATTTTAGCAAACTTGGTATTAAAATGATCAGAAGTTCACGAACAAGATGATAATACACAGCCATCCCCACGTGTTCTAGAAGCATCAGAAAAGTCTCCGAAAGAAGGAGCTCAAATGAGGCCCACAGAGACCTTGTGTCAGATTAGTTTTAGGCAATTTTTTGCAAAGCCTTTTTTTTAAGACGGTGAAAAGCACAAATACCTCTTTTGGCAGCCTCCTTAATAACTAAATCCATGTCATTGCAGATCATTTCATTAATTCTGTTACTTTCTAATTTAATATTATTAACAAGCCGATGTATTGTAAGCTTCGATTGTCCGTAGCAACTACAGCACCTCCTTTATCAGCGTTGGTTATTTTAACCTTTTTATTTTTAACAATATCAACTAGATCCAATAAGGCAACATTATCCCTTGGGGTTAAGGCTGATATTGTGAATATTTTTTAATTAAATTTATTTAGTTCTGAACCTAACTTCTTTCTGTATTTCTTGGTTGTCGAGAAATCTAACCTGAGATTCAATTGGTGCAACTCGATAAATGTTTAATCTTTCACGTCTACGTTAAAACCTAGTCCTTTTTGAAGAAGATTCTGTTGATCATGGGTAAAGTTATTAGAGCTATCATTAATAATACGTGTAGAATTCTTATAATCAAGTATGATTTGTGGGCCCCATCTATTAATGCTTAGTTTAGCCAATTTTTTGCAATACATTTCTTTAATTCGGTGAAAAGCACAAAAGCAGGAGCTCAAATGAGGCCCACACAGACCTTGTGTCAGGTTAGTTTTAGCCAATTTTTTGCAAAACCTTTTTTTAAGATTTATCGCCAAAGGTACAAATACCTTTTTTAGCAGCCTCCTTAACAACTAAATACATGTCATTGCAGATCATTTCATTAATTCTGTTAGCTTCTAATTTAATATTATTAACAAACAGTTGTATTATAAGCTTCGATTGGTGAACTCTTTCTTCCAGCATCATTTTCTTAATGGTATCTAATAGCTACTTAATATTCTTATTAGTTGTTTTGACCTTAATGCTATAGCTTACCGCCTGATTATCCATTTTTGTGACAAATCTGGTTGAAGATTCTTGCCGTATTAGTCGCAGCCAGTTTGATGTGTAACTTTCTAAATCTTCTGATGGTTTTCCTTTTTTCATTTGAAACACAAAATAGCACATCAGCGATGGTCCTATTCGCTGTATTATAATTATTAATGTTTATGTTTGTATGTGTTAAAATATTAGAAAAGGACCATACACACAATATAGAGAAAATAATAACAACAATAATCTTCATTACATCTATATGTTTCGAGGTCTGTTCATACCTCCTCTTCCGGTAATTTGTCCGGTAAAATTAGACATTGACCCGGACATTTGAAATAACAAGCTCTTTTCAATTTTATTGTTCAATTTTTGTCTATGATTTTGTCTTTTCAATTTTCTTTTTTCAACACTCTGGAAATACCGATAGTATTATTTATAAAATCTAGCGGGTAATCATTATTTATAAAAATACTTCTAATCCTGTCCAATTCTTCAAGCAACAATTTTCCACTGGAACATACCTTGATAGCCCTAGCAACTGCCAAACTTTTGGCTTTAATTTTGTAACACAATGGGCCTGTGTCATAAAGTTCATAGTAATGTTAACATTAATGCTTTTTCTATACACTGGTGTGTGAAAGTAATTGCTATATCTTATTACATAAACATCCAAAAATGGAATTTAATTCTCAATTTCTGTTTCCATGGTAAATTTGATATCATTATTTATCTGATTAAAAGCAGACAAAACATTATCTACCTCATTTCCAGTTATTTTATTAAAGGTGTCGTCAACGTATCGACACATAAACTTTGGAAATAGTTAAAATGAATGTAATCTCCAAATCTGCATTTCGATAAAATGCATGACAAATTCAGCTTAAAATAGCCGAAGAACGCAAACCCATGAAAACACCCTTGGTTGGTGTAAAGACATTTTCGTTAAAAGTAAACCATTGCAATTCAAATAAAAGTATTTAGTAATCTTAGAATATTATTTTTTATCTATCAAACCTTTCTTCCTATACTCATTAACATTTAATTCATATATAATATCAATAGCATTCTTTATCAAAGGCCATGATAATGAGATATGTAGGTTAATTACATCAAATGAAACCATAAAAGAGTCAATATTACAATCACTCTTTTAAAATTATATATGCCTACTACATTGGCACTTGAAAGGTATGTAAAATTAGTTACCTAAATAATACACGAGACGTTTGGGAACTTCATTACAGGTTCCTTCTTCTAGTCTGGGTCCCCTTTTCTTTGAAGTTTGTCTTTTTGATGGAACATGTCGGCTGTGTGTACGTTTATGAGTGGTCAAAAACAGCCTAATATCACGTTTGACATGTTGGTATTTAAAATAAACTTGGGCAATAGTGGCCATTGTCCTGATTAAATACAAGATTATTTAACGTGCCATTTTATTAAATATTTTATATTTATATTTAATATTTTATTAAATCTCGGTCTGACTGATGTCAAAGCATTCATAGAAGGAAGAGCACTTGATTTATACTTAATAATATTTTATATTTAATTATGGAAAACTATTATATTTTATTAGAATTCTTATTCATTTTCTAGTAGCTTTAGTTAAACTTATCTACTTCCTGAATGTATTTAAATAAAATATTATTATTATATTTTATTAGAATTCTTATTCATTTTCAAATGGCTTCAGTTAAACTTATCTATCTTCTTCCTGAATGTATTTAACACAAAAACTTACAATGACTCCTTCTTCATCATTCTAAACTTCTTTATGATATTTCAACTTCCTTAGCGGAAGTTTTCTTCAGGAAAATTACAGTAAGAGTGGAGAAAACCCTAAGATTTTCCTCTCCACTATAAACAATCATGAAATCACTCATGAACCAATCTTTCTTGAACAACAAATCTGTTAATACCCATGCAATCCTTCCTTAGCAATAAAAACTTTTAAACTTATAACAATTTATTTACAGTTACAAATATAACAATTTCAATTTTTGTTTCAAAACTATTATTTTTGATAATTTTTTTGAAAAAAATCCGAATGAAATAGGATTCATTTTTAATGATTTAATTTTTATAAATAAATAAATACTTCATAATAAGATGTAGTTAAAGAAGTTTGTGGTAATAAATGATTTAATTTTGTTAAAACAGTTTGCCAAATTAATAAAACCAGATTCCAAAATGAATTTTTCGGATTCATAAAAGTAACTCCATTATAACTCCTTCATAGTATTTAAAATTGTTTATTTAAATACTAAAAATAGCAAATTTTCGGGAACGTGATACGCAATTACCTTCCTCAAGCCAAAATAAGAATAAATGAAACAAACAATAATATATAAAAAGAAAGAACATCCACAATTTAAAATTATACATCAAAGTGAATGACACAAAATTGTTGTAACAATGACAAATGAATGGGTAAATTTATAGATATTGATAATAATTAACGTTTACGAGAACAATGAGTTGATTAAAGTTAATAATTTCAAGAATTTGTGCCAGTGATAGTAACATCATATTTATTGTCTGCTTTAATAAAGTCTCTAATTAAAACAATGGTAATGGGGTCCACTTTGATGCCTTCATACCTATTAAAGTTACTGTTTCTAGTATTCTTTATGATGCAACTTTCTATTATTTTCCTTAGTTTCCAATTAGATTCTTTATACAATATCTTGACTTCTTCCATGATATGACCTTTTTCTAAACAATGATGGGCTATGTCTGAAGCGTCCTTGCCTTTGTTCCTTAAGGCTCTTCCATGTTCGGATATTCGTTCCGCTAACGTTCTTTTTGATTCTCCAATATAGAATTTTCCACAAATTTTGCAATCAATACGGTAAACAATTCCCATTTCATTTTGTTTATTTTTACTATTAACTTTTTTACATATTAGATTTTTAATTTTGTTTTTATAAGTGAAACCAATATTTATGTTAAAATCTTCACATATTTTCTTAAACATCATGCTATTTTCATTAAGATAAGGTATGAAAATTTTATTCTGGATTTTATTAATTTCTTTAATTTTAAAATTGTTGTACTCGCATATTTGATTATCAATAAAGTTGATGGGGTAAATCGTTTTTAATGAGTAGACTTTTCAAATCTTTGATTTTTTCTTTATAAAAAACCTCATCATTAGTATTTTTATCTAATCTTCTAATGTAGTTTACTCTAATGTTCCTTTTGATGTTTAACCTGTGTCCTGATTTGAAGTTTAAAATGTGGTCACTCTGGCAAACCTTTTTGAAATGTTCCATTCGAATTTTGTTGTCAGCATTGGTTAATTTGATATCTAAAAAATTTAACACTTTATTATCTTCCACTTCTTTTTTTAATTTTAAATCTTTTTTCTTTTTGTTCAAATTATTAAAGAATATTTCAAATTGCCTTAATGTTCCAAATCAAATAATCAGTATGTCATCGACATATCTGAAGTACTCATATTTTTGGTAATACATTTTGTCTTTTAATAAATTTGTCTCAAAATGGTTCAAATATAAGTTACACAAAGTTCCTGATATAGGTGACCCCATAGGAAATCCTTTTATTTGCTTAAAAAAATTTTTTGAAAGTAAGTGTTGAGGGTAACAAATTCTATCATTTCTTTGAAGATTTCTTCATCTAAATTATACTTTATTAAATACATGTTTTTCTAAAATCATCAAGGTATCATTAACTGGTACGTTGTTGTACATATTCTCTATATCTAGGGAAATAAGATGAAATTTTTTCTTATTGCGATTATTAACAGTATGTAGTTTGTTGATTAAATCTTCAGAATTCTTAATAATTACTTTATCATTGGGAAGTCTGAAGCTATTAAGCCAAAAATTTAATTTCCTAGCCAGATTTTGTGTAGGGGATCCATATGTGTTAACCAATGGGCGTAATGGGAAATTTTCTTTGTGAATTTTTACCCTTCCTTCTAATGTTGGTGAATAACAAGATTCTTGTTATTGTTAATGTATTGCTTCTCTTTCTAAGTCAGTAATAGATTTACTGTCAATTAATGTTTTAGTTAACTTCTTTAATTTGTTATATAAGGTTACAGTAATATCATCTTCCATTTCTTGGTAGTGACAATCAGCAACTAATTCATCTAATTTATTTAAATACTCATTTCTATTCATAATTGTGGAATAAACTTGCTCACATTTAGAAAATAACTTTAGCAGAGCGTTTAAATAAAATAGCAGATGAAGTTAAACGAATAGGTGTAGGTGGATGTAAAATTGTTTTATTTCAAATCCTATCCTAGTAAGAAATACTGTCAATTAAAGGTAATGGTTCAATGAGCATAAACAAGTAAACTAGAATTAAGTGCTTTTAATTCTTTGACTAAATGCTATATTTAGTTACATATATTATTTCTTCTTCCTAGAAATGGTATATTACTCTTTTACAATTAACATAGTTGCTTCAGCTTAAAGTCTCTCTTAAATCGATAAGTCTTTCACTGTATGTGAATCAATCGTTAAATGTTCTTTGTAAAACTTGGTAAATCTGCATCCACGAAGGTAAACGTCTTTACTTCACTTTAATAGTTGAATTATCTACTTGTGTCATCTTGATACCTTTAACTATGGTTACGCTGTTCGTGAATTAATGCAAATGTGTTCTGTGTATCAACAAGAAAAATATGACTTACTTGCAGACTTCAATGCGATGTTTAATTATATCCTTACTTCGTATAAATAAACATTGGCTCTCGGTATTGGAAATAAACTTTGGAATATTTCGTATCACTTTCAAAATGGCATCGTTCCAGTTGCTGCACATCGAATGAGATTACGTCACTACTTATACGCTGAAACAGAGCATACAATATGATTAATAAATTATATCACTAAATCCTTCTCATTAATCATAGTTTAAATCGACACTTAATGTTTCACACATTCGATATAAAACCTGTCTCCAAAATACTTGTTTAGAGAATTGCATTTCGCTTAAATATCGCCATCTTTATATTCCAATGACTTCTGCATTTTTCCTTGCTGCTTCTCCTTGGTTCTCTCGCAGAATCCAACAGTCCAATCACGTGTCAACTATATAATGCACGGAGCAATTGTTTCCGATGACTTCTGGTGATTGTTTCTTTACAATAGCAGTGCTTCAATTGTTTCCATTGTAAGTCAAAAATCTATTTGAAGAAAATGTTCTATAATTTCATTTCATGACGGGGATTGCACTGTGGTTTGGTAGTAACCCTTTCTTGATTTTAACCACAATAATAACTAATGGTTGCCTTTATCGGATTTAGTAAATATTAAATGGTTGTCATTTCCTAAGTTTTTCAAGATCTTAATTTCTCTTCATCATTTAAATTTTTATTTTTACTTAGTGGTAACTTTTGGAATTTTTCTAATTCTCTTAGGAACCTTATTTTGTCATTATGGTTTAATTTATTTGATGCTTCTTCTAATGTAACAATAGTTTTTTCAACTAAATTTTGTTCTTGGTCGTAAACATAATCTATACCTTTATTGAGCAATTCAATTTCTTTTGAATTGAATTTTCTGTTACTTAAGTTAACCACATAATCTGATACAAATTTTACCTTATTAACTTTAAACTTGTTTAACTTTCTTTTTTTGCAGCTTCTTTTTGTTTGGATATATTTCTCATGGTTTCAGTTCATAATTAACCAATATTTGTCTTTAAGGATAAGCTTGAAAATCTTCTTGTTCATAATTTCTTCTTCTTTTAATAGTTTGAAAATATGATTAGACGTACCTCTCAATTGATCTTCTACCAAACGTTTTTCTGTTTCTTTCCTAATGTTGTCAGTATTACATGTTTTTACTAATACTGGGTTTCTTATTAATAATGGTCTTGGCGTCCAATTATTTAGTAGACAAGTCTTCAAAAAATGTTCATTTTCCTCCCATTTTGCTAGTTTGACGATAATTCTTTGATGTTTGATGATCTGTCTGTAAATATTTATACCAAATTCTTCTACAAAATCTCTTCTTTTCATATTTTGTAAAGCATAAAAGTAACTCCATATAACTCCTTCATAGTATTTAAAATTGTTTATTTAAATACTAAAAATAGCAAATTTTCGTGAATTTTGTGTCATTCACTTTGATGTATAATTTTAAATTGTTGATGTTCTTTCTTTTTTGTATTATTGTTTGTTTCATTTATTCTTATTTTGGCTTGAGGAAGGGAATTGCGCATCACGTTCCCGAAAATTTGCTATTTTTAGTATTTACATAAACAATTTTAAATACTATGAAGGAGTTATAAGGAGTTACTTTTATGAATCCGAAAAATTCATTTTGGAATCTGGTTTTATTAATTTGGCAAACTGTTTTAACAAAATTAAATCAGTTATTACCACAAACTTCTTTAACTACATCTTATTATGAAGTATTTATTTATTTATAAAAATTAAATCATCAAAAATGAATCCTATTTCATTCGGATTTTTTTGAAAAAAATTATCAAAAATAATAGTTTTGAAACAAAAATTGAAATTGTTATAATTGTAACTGTAAATAAATTGTTATAAGTGTAAAACTTTTTATTGTTAAGGAAGGATTGCATGGGTATTAACAGATTTGTTGTTCAAGAAAGATTGGTTCATGAGTGATTTCATGATTGTTTATAGTGGAGAGGAAAATCTTAGGGTTTTCTCCACTCTTACTGTAATTTTCCATTTTAGCAGAAATTAATTCGAGTGAATTAAAGTGACAGCAAAAGTGTTAAATCAATTGTGCTCCAGTATTAAAAGAAATTAAGTGAAAATAGAATTAAATATTAAGCAGATAATATCGAGTCAAGTGAACGCCGATATTATAAATTGTGTTAGTGATAAAATACGAAGTGAATTAATTAACTATATTTGTACTTAGAACCCAGTGTGCTTCGTTAAGGAAAATAACTCAAGCTGTAGTTATTATAAAAGGAATTAATTCTGAATTATTTTATTTATTATTGAAGTAGATATTTGTGAAGAAGTTAATATTACAATTATCTGCATTAGTGAAATACTTAAAGCTTCCAGTCGAAGCTTAGTTATAAATGCATTGTGAAGTGAATATTACAGTGCTTCAATATCAAAGTTTAACAGTGATATTAGTGCTACAAGAAAGTGTGTGCTTCAATATGCAGTGAACTATGCATGTGTTAAGATAACCAAGAATAACTAGTGTATGATACTAATTGAAGTAAATGACTAATGGGCTCAGTGCTACGAATGCCTTTGGTAGCGTACTGACTTTATTTGAATATTACGAAGACTTTTTTCGTTTATTGAACAATTGAGAAACTCTAAACTACTTACCTGTTTTACTAGTCGATTACATCGATATTTTATTAAAAAACCGAATACTATTTCTCTACAAACAGTTATAATAAATTACACTCGCAAATTACATTTGCACTTGCAAAGTGGTGAGCAGTCCAGATTGGCTTTCCCACATTTGCAGTTTTGGCACTCGCCTTTGCAGGAACATTTAATCAATTCCCTGCATGATCGGGAAACCTATGGAATTGTCATCCAGACTGGTACCCATGACTCGGAAACCTTATTCCAAGCAAAATCCTGTGGCGAAGGAATCATTTGCTGTGTTTGTGTGCTGGTCGTTCAGATATCTGCTTGATAAACTGCTCTTCGAGTATGTTGAAGAAGCGCATCCTCAGTCGGTGGAAGTTTGTCCATTGTTCGATTCTTGTGACAGAAAAGTTCCTGGCTTTTGTGGTTGATACTACTAAAAGGAGTGGTTTTATCATATAGAACAACAGTCAGTCGTTCCAGCTTCTTGAAGTGTTCAGAGTCGGATTTTAGGAGTAGGAATGGATGAGTGGCCAAATACACAAATGTATCAGTGACGTCTTGAAATGCTTGTCATGCTTCACAAATGGACTTCTTACTCTTACCTTTGAAGGCAGAGGTTGTGTCGAATCCACAGAATGAGTGGAACACAGGTAGTGCTCGTGATTTGGGCTCCCCCAGGCTTGCTCACATGGCGTTGATATGGTAAAACCTGTAATGCTTGGCCATACCAAAGGCCGCACAGATAGCGGCCAAAGGTTGAGTCACTATTAGATCATAGAATATACCAGCAGGGATGACAATCACATCTGTGTCTATAGTACGCACAAGGATACTCTTTGCCCCTTGCTGTAGTGAATGGAGTACATGAACCGCAAGCCTCGTGTCTGCCTCTTCATGATTGCAACCGCTCTACCTGTTGTGACATATACATCTTTGCCTGGTGGCCAGTTGAATTCAACAATCTTGGAAGTCAAAAAGTTAAACAATTCCTTTTTGTTCATTGAGTCACGGAGAATGTCCATCCACTTTCGTGGCAGTTTGGTGTTGCCAGATATTTTCCTTCGAATCCCATCACCTCGTTTTTCCCGGGTACACTCCTTTAAACTGTCGGGGATGTAGGTGTCCCAAACAACATCTAATCTTTGGGCATTCTCCAGCTGCTTCTGAAGATAAGGTAGAAATATCTTACTAGCATATTGATCGACGGTGTCGATACTAGTAGTGGGCAGGCAGTGGACGATGACGGCATCGTCCAGAAATTTAGCGTCATAGGTTGAAGGGAGTTCTGATTGAACTGCTGCCTTGTTGGCCGGCAAATAAAGCTTGCCAAAGTCTGAAATGGACTGTATCTCATGCGTAAAAAACTCATCCAAATCAGATTCCCGGTTCTGCATAGATACATATATAATTGGCCAAATAGTTCCGCAATGTTCTGAAGCACTTTCAGCTTCTTCCCCTGCTGAGATGTTGCTATATGCTTTGGTCTCTTGAAGAATGCAAGAGAATTCCTCTTAATTGGGGCATGTATAGAGAAGGTAAGCTCATCAAGCACATTCTTGACAAAATGCTGATACTGCCGTTTGCCTATGTCCACCATACTGCGTAAGGTTACAACCACCGACTCACTTGTGCAGTTGGGACTATAAAGATTTACCAGATCAGGGAAATCATCCAAGAAAGAATTGCCCATTTCATTGATGGTTTTACATAGACTAACAACATGTTGCTGAAAGTGCTTCTGCGATGAAAGTCCCTGCTCATGATGTTGGAAAATCTTGGGATTATCTGTGTCGTCATTATCTGGCATTGATTCTTCTTCAAACTGTTTGTTCATTCTGGCCATCTCAGGCCCTGACAGCATCCACCGTCGGAAAGCAGCAGGGTTTTCTGTGATATCAAGATCTCTGAATTTACTCAGTGAGAAACACTACATAAAACACTACAAGGCCGGAAGGTCTTGAAATTACTCATTAAGGCTTGGGAAAGAAGATTGATTTTTACCATTGAAATATCAGACATAACAGGAGAAAACGATACTGTTAATGGAATGAAATTCATCACAAGACAGAATTTGGCTCAAATAAGTCTGGGCATGGCTATCCTGATTCCAATTATTTGGAAAATGTTTTGGCAGAATTAGCAGTTAAAGATGTTACTGGATAACATGTTACTTAAACTGTTAATTACTTAGGTTTATGGGTAGTATTCATTCACATGTGTTCATGTATTTAATTTTTTTATGTAAAAGATATATTTAATTATTTTTTTTTTAAGTGTACAAATAAAGAATAATTTGGAAGACTTACTGAGCCACTTGCATAAAAGTTGTTAACCAGTTCAGTGATATTTAAAATCGTAGTAGAGGCAC
>JAFIDM010000007.1:15204061-15214989 GCA_023159025.1 Thereuonema tuberculata | reverse complement strand
TAAAAATCAATTTCTTACCATTTATTTCTAAATACTGAGGAACAATTCCTTTTTGGTTTTTAATAGGAAGAAGAGATTTCAACCTCTTATTTTTCGCAACTATTTTTCTGGGAGCTTGTTCGTATTCAGCTTCAATGTCGTCATCTTCCGAGTCGGGCTTTTTTCTTTTATTTCTACATTAGATGAAATGAATTTTATAAATATTGCAATTCAGTTAACAATAGCAACTTTAAATAAAGATTTATATTTGGAAATTATCTAATGAGTAATGCTGAACATGAGTAGTTCATGTAATGCTGAACTTAAATACATGCATATTTGTATTTTAACCTTTACAGACCTGAGACAAATCTAACACACACAAAAAAAAAAAAAATATTGAAAAGTTATAAATCACTGCAAGGTAAAATTATGTTTGATATGTTTTCTATGTTTTTGTGTAATTTTTACTTAATTAATTACAAAATGTACCCAACTGGATATGGATGGTTCTAACTATGTTAAAAAATTTCAATAACACTTTTTCTTTTTTTTGAAAAAATGAATCCATTATATTTTTTTAAAGAAAAATAAATTAAAGGAAAAAAATAAGATACAAAAATACTTTAAAAAAAAAAAAAAGAAGTATTATTTAAACATTATTTAGTCACTGTCTAGTATGGAATATGCTTGACAACAGATCAAAATAATACAGATTTCGATAAATTATTTTGCAAATCTCATGCTACATTAATTAAAAACAAATCTTAATTGATGTAGAAAATTGCCAGCCAGACTTTTTATCAACAGACAGGCAAAATATTAAATTAAATGTAATAATATATCAAAAATATTTGTTGAAAAAAAAAATATTAAATGTTATTTTTCCCTTAGAAATACAAAACAAAAATCATTATAAACTCAAATATTTATACATTTTGTTTGGTTATTTTTATAAATTAAAATTTTTAAGCTTTTTCATACAGATCAAAAAAAGGGCGCAAAGATCAATTAAACCCATTGGGGGTACACGTAAAAGCTAACTTGCTTTTCATGGGAATTATAGGCTTTACAAATTTATCACTTGAAATCACTATTACAATTTTATCACTAAAATGAGCACCGCGAAGGCAGCTCGAAAGCTCCAGAATATGTATGTATGTATGTTTTTTATATTGTTAATTATAATTTGTTATATTTTAAAAATTTATTTGTGTGCTGACTGATACTTCTTCACTATGAATTAATGAGCACATGTAAAAACTTTCTCCTTCACTAATACAATAAGGTTTAGTATGCATTTATATCATTTTTCTTAATCGAATTAAAAATTATTTAAAAAGAATCTAAGCAAAATTAAATTATGAGATCTACTTACTTATTCATATTATTAATCTTTGCATTTCTTCTGATGAATTTAATATCGTCGTCCTCCATCATATCCATTGGATTAATGTCTTCTTCCACAGAATGATTGTTTTGGGCGTCATTCTTCTGACTGTTTTCATCCTCATTCTTTTTCTTCTTCTTACGTAGTTTCCCTCGTTTTTGTAGTTTCGAGTAATGTTTGTTGGCATGTTTAATAGAACTCACTTTGGAACTCCGTTTCTTCCCGAAATTCCCTTTGCCTTTCTTCTGTAAAAAAAGTTTTTTACAAATGAAAAATAGAACACATTTGAATTTTACTTTTTCCTCACACTTCATTGATTGTACGAAAATTAGGTATGAAGGTAATTTAGTCTTTATTCATAGGTTGTATGTGAAATAGTCAAGGTGGATTAAATGAAAACTGTGTAGTTTTTAAATGCTGAAAAACAATTTTAAAAATTACAATAAAATAGTGAATAAAAGTGTATCAAAACTAAGGTTGGAAGACACATGCAATTTTATATACACACAAATCAAACAAACACTGAAAAACATCAAAGCAGTTGTTTCAGGATGTCACTTATGAATATAGTCTCAATCTTTATACTACATATTTTCTTGACTATTGTGAAGACAATTTTTAAAAACTGTTAAGAATTATTCTCTCCTATCAGATATGAGTTCCCTTGACTATTTTAATAACTTATTTAAATTTATTGTATCAAATATAAAGTCTACTGAAGCTGCGAATATAATAATATTCACCTTTACAGTTGTTTCTCACCTTTCACAGTATACAAGTTTGAAAATTGGCAGATGTTATCTACACGCCACTATTTTGAAATGGAAAGTGTTCCCCCCCCCCCTTCGTATTTCCAAACGAAACATTCTGGAATGGATCCCTCTGCGACTAAACCGGAGAATACGGTACTGCCAATCACAATCTTCATAAGGTTATATCCGCGCAGGGATACGTAATGGTACATATTATTATCTCAAGATTGCAGTTAGCCAGATGAGGGTTAGTTTTTCTAGTAAAAGATCGTGCAAAACCATTTTTAAATAAGCTTACTTGCAAACCTCAATATACTTTTCACTAGTTAATTGAAAGACTAAAATTGATAAAAGTCTAGTTAACGGCAACCCGGTTGATCAGAAGTCGATCAGATGAAATCTGTATGGAAGGCTAATGAATGGGAAAAAATTTTGAAAGGGCCAAAATTGTTTCCAAATTTACCAATATATACATCCTGAAGCTAAGCACACCTAAATTAACCTAACCTACAGCTAATTGGAATAAATGCTTCGGTCCTTCGGACCTCATCAGCATGAAAGTTTTTTCGAAGGCAGTACGAGGGATGCCGGATACTAGACTTTAGCCTTGGCAAATCTCATCACTCTACAAAATTACTATTCTTCATTTACAAGCTACTGTCAAATTCAATTAACTAAACTAAATGAATGAAACGAATATACTTCAGCAGAGAAATAGACTAATTATAACTATTTTATGAGAATGGCTTAAAATTTCAGACTATAAAAAGTGATAGATTACTTCAATGCAAATATGAACTGAATAAGTATCACCATATGTACTGTACACAAGCTGCTTGGGTAAGATTATATTGAAGTGGGCCTGTTAGCTCAAATGGTATAGGCTGGATAAAATCTTGGCAGCATTCGTGGTTATATTGCGGGTTTTTTTCTCTCCTTCAGACGGGTTTTAAGATTTCACACAACCTTATGTCAAACCAGGACTGAGACGTTTCTCAGAAGTTAAAGATAGAAATGTGTTAGTGACGCCAGTAGTTCAGTGTCCCAATGGCTGAAGAGAACTTTGTAACTACTAGGTTTTTCAAACCAGCTAACAGATCCATGGACATTTTAGATTCGTTAATTGCTCATTTAACTTTATCATATTTCAAACGCTTAATAAATTTAGGTTCAATATCCTATCATCACTTTTAAAACAAAACTGAGTTATAAAATGATGCGATTTCTTACCAAAGCCGCCAAATGTTTGTAAACCAGACAACTCAAATGTAAAAATGATTCTATAGTGTTTGTAATATTTCTCCGAAAAAGCATAAGCATCTGTGCACTAACACATCTCCAAAATTAAATATATTAAACAATTCTCACATACTAAATATAAACACCGTCTAAGTAATCACACTTCAAAGTACGATTTCCTTGTTAATAAGCGACCGAAAGAAAAATAAATTTGAAAAAAAGAGTTGAATATTGATATAAAAAATCAGAAATACCATTTCGAGATTTAGTTGGTTTCTTCAATTCCTTTAATATGTATAAACACGATGTTTCTCAAGTCAAATTAAACCCCAACCATGCGCTCTCCATCTCCAAATGCATTATGGGAAAAAAATATCAACTCTACGTCATTTCCCGTTGGGCACTCGTCAGCGATGCCGTGGCGATGCGCAACTCGTCGTGATGAATTTGCGAATAGGCGCACTTCTGCTCTCTCAACTAGAAAAGAAATTGAACCTTACCATAATTCACCAGTTTTCGCGGCAAAGTTGTTTATAGAAAAATCTTCTCAAAAATGACGACATTATTTGTAAATGTTTTATTAGTCTTCTGATACAAGTCATCAAAAATGACGACATTATTTGTAAGTAGAAGTATCAGAAGACTTAATTCCCGTTTTGTCAGGGACAAGTATCATTAAATATCTAATTAAAATTACCATATTGAAATCAAATCTGATGGTTTTTTTAATTTTCATTTGGTATGCGTTGGAAGAGGGGTAGTCTTATACGGCGAGTACATCCCAAACTCTACATTTTAATTGGAAAAATTGGGGGTCGTCTTATACGCCGGACAATACGGTAACTAAATCAAAGTCGATACTCTTTTGTTTTATTATTTCATATTACTGGAGGAAGTGACGACATCTATGAAGGATTAAATGTACTAAATTCAAATCGATAACCTTTTGTTTTATTACTTCATAATAACGGAGGAAGTGGCGACATCTATGAAGAATTACATGTACTAAATTCAAACCGATGCCCTTCTGTTTTATTATTCATAATAATTTAGGAAGTGGCGACATCTACGAAGAATTACGTGGACTAAATTCAAATCGATACCCTTTTGTTTTATTACTTCATAATAACGGAGGAAGTGGCGACATCTATGAAGGATTACATGTACTAAATTCAAACCGATGTCCAAACCAATGATGGTTGTTAATGATTTATTAACTATTTAATAAACCAGTATACTACTTTATTATTATTAAAGAATTATTATTATCCGATTTTCATTAATAAAAATTTTCATTACTAAATGTTTATAAATGCTTTATATGCTTTTTATATTTTTTTTTATTTCTTTTCTTTTTTGTGTTATATATGTATTTAAATATATTTCATCTTTTATTTTTACATTTCATGTTCTTTTTGTTTTTTATAAATTAGAAATTAAATTAAGAATAAAAAAGAGCAAAATTATAGCATTTTTCTGTACACTATTTTCTCATTTTTATTTATTTTCATTATTCAAGTGTCTCCTTTTTTCGTAATAAAATTGGATAGAAACGTAAACAGAAATTCAAGCTAAATATGCAATTTTTTTTTGCATTACTAGATAATATTCAAATATATATTGGTTAATTTTTTAAGATATTAGCAGATAAAACTTTTTATTTGTTTATTAGACGTATATTATAAGCTTCCTTTGCAACTTCATCTTGCCTTTGATACAATCATTTTGTAATTAAAAATTAAAATTACCTAGCATAATAATTATATTTTTTCCTTTATTATTAAATATAAGTTTTAAAATGTTTGTGCAACTGTTTAACTATTAATAAAAATATTGATTTACTACAGACAATTAAGACTTTAGATTTATAATAAGAAAATATAATTATAAAAAAACAACAACATTATTTACATTTTATTGCAGGGTCTCAAACTCTCGGCCCGCGAGACAATATATTTTGCGGCCCGCAAGTTTACTGTTAATGCTCTAGTGTTAACGCGGTTTTATAATGGTGTTTTTTTTTTTTTTTTTTGGTTGAGCAGATTATGTATGTGTAGATTTATAATGTTGTTGTTTTTTTTTGTTGGAGTAGATTGTAACAGTTGTACTTTATTGAATTTGTAATCGCTTTTTTGTGGAATACTTGATGTGGCCCAGTCTCACCAAGATTCTATCTCCTGCAGCCCCCGGATAATTTGAGTTTGAGACCCCCTGTTTTATTGGTTTTAATGAATTACTGTTTACATCTAATTGGCACCATAAAGCAGGATTATTTCTAAAAATAAATTATTTATTTTCATTTAACTAGTGCACTGTTGAATAGAATAAATCCTTAAAATAGATAGTATAATTACAGAATAAATTATGTAATTTATTTATTGATGATATTTAAGAAATGAAGGCAGAATTGGACTGAGAAGTTTGTGTTTTTAAAAAGACACAGAACTTCTATGTTTACTGAGAAGTTCTATCTCTTTGTTGGATACGTGTGTGATATTAAAGCTCGATGAGCAGTGGCTAAAGGCATGTGTTTTTAGAAGATAGCCATGAATTATATGTTCTGGTGCCTGTATCTGGGAAACTGCGACATGGAACAACAGAAGCATTAATAAGCCTTCTAATAGATCAGGATGGTTGTTATACAGAACACCAAACCAGTGAAATTAAGACGAATTTTGGAACCGAACAATTCCGAAAACACTAAATTCATCCTGAATAAAAAGAAACACAGTTTCCTGAAACTAATAATCTTCTTTATTCCTTCATAATTCGTCATCACAATACTTCAAAAACCTCATCGGTTTTCTTTTTCAAGTGGTCAAATAAAAAGAAACAAATCATTTCTTTTTCAATTTCAAAATATTACTACGTGCCATGATTGTTATGGTTTATGTTTGTTTTAATAATTCTTATTCCAAAATATTCTGAAATTGAAAAAGAAATGATTTGTTTCTTTTTATTTGACTACTTGAAAAAGAAAACCGATGAGGTTTTTGAAATATTGTGATGACGAATTATGAAGGAATAAAGAAGATTATTAGATTCCGAAATTCTTAGTAATATTCTACTGATGGAAAACTGTGATTTAGTTTTATTTTTATTTTTTATTTTTTTATTATAGTTTTTTTAAGAAAAAAATAAAAATAAGGTGGCACTGTTTGTGGAAGCACCCTTATAAAACATAGTGTGCATCTATAAATGCTAACCACGGTTCTCATTACTACCCTTCTTATAACTATGCCGTCTACAAGCCCAATCTGTCATTCCAGCCAACCAGAAATCGTGTATTAAACTGCAACCAGATGCGGGATTGTAGTAACCAGGGTTGCCTGGTTTTAACCCACATTTCCTGGAATAATATTCAGAGAAATAAAAATTAAACAGTTTATCTTACTGTTGTTATGTTCTGTTTTTATTTCTTGAAGAGCTTAAAGATTTGTTTTAATAAAATACCAGTTTGTTTTTCTTTATTTTTATCTCTGTTATCAACGGTTTGAAATTTCTGAATACCTAATGATTAGTTAAAATTAATTTTACATCTTCAATGATCATGTAGTTTTCATACTTCTATCTACCTTACTAATTTAGCATGCTGTGTTTTTCTTTAGAAATAAGCTTAGTAGAGAAGAAAGTTTTTTTGTTTTTTTTATAAAAAAAACTTCAATTACATATAATTTTAATTTGACTAATATTGTGAAATTATTACAAGATTATGAAAAAAAAAAAAAAAAAAATCTGCTTTAAAGAAAATGTCGTACAATTACATATGTATCATATCAAATAATTCTGCACAGTTCATAAAAAAAGAATTATCATTGAACAGCAATGTATTACCAAAATTATTACAAAAAATGCTTTGTTTAATTTAAAACTTTTCTTTATTTTTTTTATTCTCTGTTGTATGTAGTGGTTTGAGGAACTATAAGTATATATATACCATACTATTAGTAATGGACAAAAGTATTATTATTTTGAATAATGTTTGTTTTCAAAAGTGACAGAAATATTTCATAAATATACTTCAATAATGCTGACGATACATTTTTAAAAGGTTTTTCTAAATATATTACCAATGACATCCCTCGTCAAGTAGATTTCAATGATGCTTTTCAAATATCGGTTTATAATAATAATTTCCAGGCATCTACTTTGATAGTCCTATAGTCATTATTTAAGGTTTTGTCTCAGATTCAACTACAAGTTAATTTAGTTCACTGAACACATTAACGTTTAAAAAAACAAGAGAATAAACTATCGTTCAAAACTACCAAATATTTCACTTGCTGTACAAAATTCTGGGGTTTGCTGTGGTAATTTCATTCTCTTAGAAGATTTGGAAGATTCCTAATGGGATTTCAGTTCAGCTTTGGGATAGAATCTTCTTGAATGTAATTACTCGTATTACAAGTGGAATCTTATTTGGTGTCATGATGCTAAATGCTACAGTTGAAACCAATTACCTTATCTCATTATAAGCTTTTGTCATTGTGTGGTAGGGTTTTTCTTTTTTTTTTGAGTCTCCACTTTCATAACTTTGACTCTTGCAATGTAATATAATGATAAATTTATAATATAAAGTAACTCTATAATATAATCAAAAACATCAACTTTAATCTTTCACGATATTTCATTCCACTGAGCGAGAAACTTCATCAGGTGAAATTTTTGAGGAAACGAAAACTTATTCTTTCTCCTCTACATTTCCATTGATCGTTATGAATACAAAAATAAAATAAAATCAAAATTTTGTATTTACAACAATCGATGGAAATGTAGAGGAGAAATAATAAGTGTTTTTTTCTTCCCTCAAAATTACACCTGATGAAGTTTCTCGCTTAGAAGAATGAAATATCGTGAAGATTAAAATTGATGTTTTTGATTATGCTATAGAGTTGCTTCATTTTAAATATATTTAGAAAGTTATGAAGAATATTATAATGGTAATTTTTTTTTTTTTACTCCAACACCAGTAATTCAGAGAGTGAGACTTTTAACTCTTGACTCTACCAAGAAACTACTGACTGCACAGCCCTGAATAAAAACATGAGTCTCAGTGACTGAAAGAATGTAAATTGTGAAAATCTGGTTTTCAAATCGTACACAATGATCCAATGAGAAGCTACCAACTTTTGCTGAATCATGTAATGAATCAGAATCAGGTTAGATATTTTTGTTTGAAGTAAAGAAATGAAAATATATATAAGACTATGAGTGCCTGATTAATGCAAAATACATTAAAAGGCACTACTGAATCCGCAGATTTAACATCAAATACAGCTGGTAATATGATAATATAATTTACATTATTGAATTTTTTCATGTTAAGTTTCTGAAGTATATATAAAAATACCGTGATTTTTTAATTAAATTTGGATGAAAGCCAATGATTGGAGTTTGTTTGTTTATTTATTTTTTAAATAAATATCAATTGAAGATAGGTACGTTAGAATTACTGTTTATAGTTTTCTATCAATGCCCAACCCACAGCAAAACAATGTTCATAAATTGTAATTATTTTATGAATTTATTATAATTATCTAAATTATAACAAAAACTACAATTTTTTTCTGTGAGAAGACTAGAATTATATACAATATGAAAAACATAATGACAATAAGAAATAATATGAATCATAATGACTATTTTATCTGAATGTTCTTTTAGGACTTTACTTCATTTGGAACTTTTTTCTTCTGATGCAATTTTAAGTATCTGCTCGGTTGCCGTTGGCTCCAAATGAGCCACCCTGGAAAGTTCTTCATCTGGAAAATCATTTAAATTGAGTACTGACTTTTTGTGTGTAAACGGTGTCCAAACACCTTGAATGCTTGGGTTATCTGTATGCCAGTATTTCCGTAAGCGAACAATCGGGAAACCTGATCTTGTCCGTAAATAATCCAGCCATTTTGCAACATCCTCTCTACTGAAGTTATGGCAACTTAGATTATCTATTTCGCCATTCACTATAAAAAAAAGAAAAGAAATTATATCAGTAAAACATAATTAACATTATACCGGGTGATTCATAAAGTACTGGTGGTTTTCACCGCCCCATATCTTTTAAACTACTGTCTCATAAAAATCTGAAACTTTTTATATAAAATCGTCAAACATATAAGAGTTATATTTTCATGTTATTATTTATTCATTATTATTGAAATATCACCTGATCACTATAAGTATGTTGAATAAAATAAAACAAGACAATTTTTTCTAAATTAATTTCTTGAAAACTTACTAATAACAACAACAGCAACTCATTTAGTACCATCTTGTAAAAGAAATGTGTTTACTATTTAGAAAACCTGTCACATTATAAGAAATAGAGAATTCCAATCGCAAACAAAAAGGGATCAAGAAATATAATGACTCATGGTTACAAATTGTAAGACATGAACAATATCTTTATTGGTTGCTCTGTGTTGTCCATTCACAACAATGTGGTAATGTAATTCAGTAATGCTACCAATGAGGATACTGTTCATGTCCATTGTTTCCATTGTAGTCTGACTTCGTTTCCTTGGATTGGAATAAATTCGCAACCCTGCACTTCCGATCATATGTTTATCTGACCTTTTTTATTTCATTTGGTATGGGGAACCCGCCTCACAGTTTGTCCCCCTATTTTAGATTCACTCTGTATATAATTCAGAAGTAGTTGTGTATGTATATCCATTATTTTCCCAAGAATGGATGGTGCTTGTCAATGATACACAAGTCATTAGATTAGATTAGATTAATTGAAAGTGGGTGGCATGACTGCCGAGCACGTTGACCTGAAAGATCTATTGTGCTATCCCACGGAAAGAAGGACAGACGGAGAGAAAGACTGAGAAAGGATGGTGTGAGAAATGCAGGGGAAACGGGAGAACCCCGGGAAAACCTGCCCAGCGCGGATCGCCACCATCAACGAAACCCACATGAGAACCGAACCCGGGATTCAGAGGTGAGATGCCAGTGTCTTAGCGACATCGCCAACCGCGCGGCCATACACAAGTCATAGGTTTCTCATTAATAAAAACTTTGTCATATTTCTCAAGTTTTGTTCTATTTTTGAGGCAGTTTTGTTCCTTTTTTCATTACTTATATTTTTATTCTTATGCAAAAAAACGTTATTTAAACCAAGTCCTTAAAAATGTGTATCAGTCAAAAATAAACTATTTCTACAGGAAAAGAATGGTTTAGATTTCCTTTATAACATAACGGGGATCAGAGTTTCTGAGGAGATAGGTGAGATTTTAGGAGACAAAAAGCTTTAAAACTACTGCTCTAGATGACGAAATTGCTATGAAGTGTTTAAAAGCATCGTTAAAAGATTTAAGACTGCAGATCTTACTGCAGATGCATTGAAGATTTCTAATAAAGAATATTTATGAATAAAAGCATTCATTATAAAAGATTTATTCAATTAAAAACAAATTAATGAAATTTTACTGAAAAACACAACAGTACTGGGTAATGCAATGAAAGGCACTTAATAACAAAGGAAAGAAAATATGATCTTATAATTTATAGTGTTCTAAAGAGACAAAAAAGGTGTGATTCTGAATGCCCAATAATAAAAAAAA
>JAFIDM010000007.1:15129441-15175155 GCA_023159025.1 Thereuonema tuberculata | reverse complement strand
ATTTTAATATTTTTTAATGAAATGTCTCATCTTTTTAAATACACAATTAATTCTTGTCGACCAAGCGAGTTACATTCTCGAAAACCCCCACTGCTATTGATGCAGTGATCTTATGGGAAAAATGAGGTTAGTTTCTTGTGGACCCGTTTCACTTACATACTTTCGCTACCGATTTACCATAAACATATTGTAAACATTCTTGTAAGGAACACTTTCCCCACTGCAGGACATATTTTATAAATATATTTTACTCTTGTGTTTAAAAAAAGAATCGTGCATAAAAATCTAGAGAACAAGAACTCAAATTCCTCGGTTCATGTTGACACTGAATGATGGGTCTCTCAGAATTTTTTTCGCCGCTGCACCTGGCAACAAATGGGTAAAAAGAGACAAGATGTTTTGTGGGTTAATAGAAATAGATAAGTGAATCAGTGCATTAAGGGTTTATCGTAATAGCCTTTATAAGAAAAAAAAAAAAGTTCTCAAATCTGTAGCTAAGATTTTCATAACTGAAGCTAATATTGGCAAAATGTAACGTGCGTAAGAGTTAGTAATAAACAATAAAGATAAAAACGCACAACAATTAAAAGATCCACTGAGCTATTTTTGGCATCTCTGCATAGGGACTCAAATTTTATTCTTAATTTATATTTTGATGTTTTTTTTAATTGAAGGGCCATTATTTTGTTTATGCTTGTCCTTTGTATATGCTTCTTTGGATCCCACTGAGTTATGAGTACTGGGCGAATCAAACTGATGAGACCTGGGAAGGTCGAAACAGTCTGTATTTGATTCCCTGTATAAAAATGCCAAAAATAGCTCATTTTTTTGGATCTCTTAATTGTTGTGCATTTTTATCTTTATTGTTTATGAAGCTAATTTTGCTCCTATAATTTTCATTAGTTTTGGAATTACTTCAGTGAATAGACAAACTAATGGACTGTAAACATGATATAATATTTAATAATCATAATTTTTTTAGGATATATACATATATATTTTCAGAGCAATAACAGTAGAAATGTTGAAGTTTGCAATAAATGTTCTTTTCATATTCCTTTAGAATTTAGGCTCAAGAGAATGTCTTCACTGTATTCAGACTGTGTTCACCATTTTAAGTGGTCAGGGTAGTTCTTTGACTGTTGATCCTCAACGATTTTACACTCATCTTTATCGTTTATTGTTCACATTACATGCAGGTAAATTTACTTTGCTATAATAACTGCTGTATTTATGTTTCTTTCCCTAAATGCTAACTTAAGTCAAGAATTTGTCTTTTTTTTTATATGTATTACATTTAAATTACATTATGTTACATCAATCAAAGAAGGCACAAATACTGGCTCATCAGAAAGAAAGGAAGAAAAATTATGGAAACAATGCTCATTTTTAATTTAAAAGTTCTCAATCAAAATAAGGGAATATAAATAAATGAATTTGTTTATAAAATTAGCAAGAAAACAAGGGCATTTGTAAGTAAAACCATGCTTGCATAGTTTTACTGATGAAATTATACAAAAATTGTGATATGAGTATTTACGTATTACATTAATTACAAAAAATATATATTGACTTTTTATTAATTATCATACAACTAGCTGAACCCGGCATGCATTGCATTGCCACTTACAGAAGGAAAGTGTTTTAATTCTGTTTATTAAAGTGCTTTTGGATACACAATATTTTTTGTTTTTCCATCTGGTGCATACACGAATAAATCAGAAGGTTTTCCGATGCGTGAGCAGGCCACATACAGCTGTCCATGTGTGAAGCATGGATTTTTCCAAATTTAGTCCACACACTTGTAGCGGTTGTCCCTGTGCTTTGTTGATGGTCATTGCAAATGCTAGTCGCACCGGAAACTGCAAACGTTGAAATCAGAAATACACTCATTTGTTGAAACGACTCGTGCACCAGATATTGTAAAATAGTTCTGCTAATTCAGAAACCTTCGCGGGCGTGTGTACAACAACTCACCAAAGTTTCATCGCAATCTGATAAATGGTATAGGAACGCATTCGGGACGAACAAACAAAGAAACATTCATTTTTATATATTAAGATTAGCACTTATTAATTTTCAAAATAAAATAACTTTATAATGATAAAGCAGGGCTATGTTAATAAAGAAGTAGTTCATATTGTTCACAAAATCTACTTTCCTTCTTTTGTATTTGGGAAATTTTATTTACTTTTTCTTGATATTTCTATTTTGATTATATAATATTATTGTAAATCAGTTCAATTGGAGCTGGAGTAACTTTGTATTACTAACACTGGCTATAAGTTTTCTCTTTCATATACCATGATTTAGTTACTAATATTTGCACTGTAAAAACCATTACAAATCAGTCAGTTGAGGATATTAAGTCAGGCTTAGTTGTAATATATGTTTTTTTTTTTTTCTTCATAGGCAGTTCCACTGAAGATTTAAATATTTTATTTACTTGTTTGGATTTGATGTTTACAAAAAGAAGAAAGCAGGTAACAATTTAATGTTAAAATTAACATTAGCCTTTTCGTAAAACTGAGTTCCATTCATACACTTTCATAATATTTTTCATGTGAATATGTTAAGTTTGTATCTTAAATTTCCAGGTCACCCATCAACGTGTTTTGGCATTTATGAAACGACTGTGCTTACTCAGTATGTCTCAGTTACATAATGGAACCCTTGCAACACTAAGTTTTATTAGAGGATTATTACAGGTGAATAATCAAATTCAAAATTCCAAGCCATACTTTGTAAAATTTTGTTTTATTTAGTTTTATTATTTTTTAAATTTACTACTGTAATTTTGCTTTTCAGACACATAAATATGCCGACATTATGTTAGATACTGATACCTTTCAGGGCAGTGGAGTTTATTTGCCTGAACTCGATGAACCTGAACATTGCAATGCAAATGCATCAGCTCTTTGGGAGCTCCATACAATTAAGGTTAGTGTTTAATTTATAAATTTATGAAAATACAAAGTTTAAATTATGTAGTTATAAACTAAGAGTAATTTTCATTGGGACTTGTAGCTTACCTTTTGTGAGTATAAGCTTTGTTGGTCAAACCACCTAACCTTCAGTAATACAGGAGATATGGCAAAACTCGAAGAATAGACAAATGATGAACATAGCAATTTTGCGAAATATTTAGAATGATCAAGAAAGAAAATAAATGTTAAAACATTTGAAGTGTTTAGCGTATTAAAATGTTGAACATTTGTCAAGTATGTGGCAGTTCCAAAGGAATTTAATTACATAACTATTCACTGAAAGCTTAAATGTGTGTCATTTACTGAAACAGTATAGTTTGACTGAGAAGATTTTGTCATTCTTACACCACAAAAGTCAGTCAACCATTATACAGTCGAACCTGTCTGTCTCGAATCTCATGGGAAGGAAAAAAATTTGAGATAGAGTTTTCGAGTTATAGAGGTTTTAAATGCGATCAATTTAAAAACGTTTTAATTGCTTTTGTTATAGAAAAATACAGTGGTATGATCGCAGATTAATTATACATACATCTAAAGCATTTTTTTAATGTAAAAATATCCTTTAACAATAAAAATTGTCTTTTAATGACTTTTGACGTCTAGCTTTCTTTGTTTCTATTAGCCTTCTAAGGTTAGCAAGAGCTGCGAATCCCTCATGGCCAACATTTTCCTAAGATTCAAGAAAGAAGGTGGTCTTTGTGCATCGTTTTTGTAATTTACGCTATCCAAAATTTGAGATACAGAGGTTTTGAAGGAAATTTATTTGAGATAAACATGGAAAATACATTGAATTTAGATTGTAAATGTAGGGAATTTCAGAAATTTTGAGATATAGAGGTTTTCAAGATACAGGTTTGACTGTATTTAAATTGATTGTAAACACACTATTAACCCACAAATTACAGTGGGTCAATTTTACAACTCCTTAAACAAAATTTTTGTTTCCTGGTTTACAGCAAGAGAAAATATTATTCCTGCATTTATCTTTGTCAGTAGGAGATGGCCTGTTGTTTAATCAATATACAGTGTGGTTTATATTATAAGGACAAACTTTGGGAATTGATTCTTGGGAGGACATATGTTCGGAAATGCACAGGGAATCCACAGTATAGCATTTGTTACATTTCATTACTAAACAGTATGGCATATGTATCTCTGTCCGAACATATACTGAAGACTTTTATTTGTGGGGCATCTGAAAAATGTCATGTACACTGAGCCTGTTTCTGATGTGCAGACTCTGGAACAAAGTGTGCATACCGTTTGTGACACTGTTCAACTAAAGGCTGGAACATTAGAAAGAGGGCGTCAATCAATGATGCGATTTGTGGGCCCTTGCATTTGAGGCCCATGGAGGCCACTTCAGGCACCTACTGTAGTATCAATGGCAAAAGTACATGCTCTGACAGAGTTATATATGTCATACTGTTTAGCAATGTAACAATGTAATACTGTATTTTACGAACTATAAGACACACCTTAATTTTTAAGCAATTTTTTAAAAAAATAACATTTTTACCATTTTTATCATTAGATTGCAAAGCCAGACCATCTTGGGATTTCTTTTCTTCTTTTTATTTTGCCTTTATTTACATGAATTCCTTCATTTTTTGTCCATGGTAGCCACTACATTTATTTCAACATCAGGCCTATTGCTTGGAAAAGTTGTAAAAGAAAGCTGTTCTCCTATTGGTCAGTTGGCAATACAGTGGCCAATCAGAATCGAGGTTTTTAATGAAACAACCACAACTTGTAATCTATAAAAGGAAGGGACCAGGCTCCTATGTCAGAGCAACCAGTCATGTGACAACCGTAACCAGAGAGGTTTTAACCATAACCGTCTTATTTTGTAGACGCAGCCATAGAGATAGGTTCCCGCGGCATCGAATATATGGCCATTTTTAAGACTGGCGGGAATTTTAAATCAAACACTGGACATTTTTTTATTAATTTCGAGTATAAGATGCACCTGAATTTTGCAGTTAATTTTTCGAAGAAAAAAGTGCATCTTATAGTCCATAAAATACAGTAATGCTCTATTGTGGATTCCCAGTGCATTTCCAGATGTATGTTCATAGGGCCATTTTTGTCCCTTGTCCTTCTGAGTATCAACTCATGAAGCTTGTCTCCATAGTTTAAAACCACCTTGTATATTTCCTGTTAGTACTCCCTGTATTAGATAACTTCACATGTAAATATTTGGATAAAGTTATTTTCCAGTGTTGATGATTTTGATAGGTGATATTGTTACACAAGATTTCTTTAATAAAGTGAAAGAGAATAAAATTTTAAAATTGTACACAAGGTATTTTAACTGTATTATACTTCAGAAATTAATAGTGGATAAAATAATAATAGACTTCCAACTGTCCAACTGTTGATATTCTCGGCTTTAAGCTCCCACACCTGCAGATAATTAAGTGTAAATTAGCTTGAAAAAGAAGTAACTCTTTGATATTGTCAATGAATAAATAATGTATTTGTAATTCATGGACAATTCTCAAAATCCACTCGTCTAAGTTTGGTCATTTTGTTGTAATTTGTCTTTAATGTGAAAAGAAGAAATTGTTATTGTAAACTTGAGCCGTTATGCAGTTGTATAAAGCTGTTAAACCATGTAAAAAGTTCATTATTTTGAAATGGTATTGAACTTTTAAGATAAAAATGTACATGTGGATAATCATTTTAAAGTCCATTTCACAAAAGAAAAGCTTTTTATGACCTAAATTGATTAAATTAATGTTGGTGAAATAATTCCTACGCCCCTGTAAGGCAATGTGGGGCACTAGCATGTTGATATTAAAAAATCAAGAATCGTATAACGATGGTCTTTCATGGTATTTCAAAAATGTGGTATTTGTTCTACTTCCATGAATATTTCATGGGTTGCAACTTAAATCATTTACTAGTGTAAGACATGAATTTCAGTTAATTTTCCTGTGAAATTGTATTCGTGCCTGAGTTACTTATCCTAAGAAAAAGGTAGATATTTATTTCAAATATATAGTTAATGCCATGCGTTTTTAAATCATTCTGTTTTTGGTTATTTTTTTTATAGAAATTCTACCATCCTGCTGTGCGAAAACTTGTTGAGAGTATTTTGTCTGGCTCTTCTTTGGAAGGACAGCTACAAGAACTTGTGAAAAAGTAAGTAGACATGTCTAATATATCCACATATTTGTTGATAATAAATAAAAAGAAACTGCAAAAATGCAATGAAAAAAATTTATTTGCTCAGATGAATCCTCTTCGGTAAAGTCTTACCTGTGATCTGCCTTCTCTCGGCAACCACAAGAGTTTATATTGAAAAATTGCTCACCAGATGGTGCAACAAAGAAGTTTCTTCTGGCTTCTCGAAACTTCTAGATATGCAATTTATAAATACAGTTATTTGACTGCTATTAAATAATTAAAAATAAATAATATATAAATTAACATAATAAATTTATTTAATAAATAATTTGTAATATTATATTTACTGTATTTTTTTAATAAAATAGTTTTCCTGTTTCTTATATTTTAAATTATGTTGATTTTTGTATGGAATAACAATACATGAAACAAAAAAATGAATTAATTTTTTTTGTGCTATAAAACCAATTAAATGTATTAAATGCAAATTTTCATAGTGGAATTACTTCTTATTCAAGCAAAAATAATAAAATAAATATATAAATTAAAAAAATACAATCTATCTTTGGGTAAAAAAGTAATAAAAGAATTAGTTTTACTATGACACGTAACATACAATTGTACCCATTGCTCTTCTATCAGCAAATTCAATTGGTTGGCAGAAAATTGTTTACACTTATCATTAACAATTACCAACGCATCTTTTTTCTAATTTAACATATCCTTTTTATTAGGTTCAATTTTACATCTTTTTTATGTCTAAACAGAAGTTATCCACTTCTAGTCCTGGATTTGTGTTTAAACATTTTCAGTTCTCAATATAAACAGTCTTTATATGTTACTATTTTTAAAAAATATCTTCTTTTGCAACCTCCAAACTTCTACCTCATTTTGATACTATGTATTTTTGGTAACATTGTCTGACAATGCTTGAAAAGAAGTTAAAGTAACACTTAGAATATTTGCCTTATAGATATATTAAGTTTTTACTAAATATATTCCAGTATGAAATGTAATGTTTGTAACTAAGGTTTTTTTTTTCTTTTGTTTAATTTTCAATATAATACTGCAGTTCATTCATACCGACTTTAAGTATTAATTGTTAATTTGAATTCATTTTTATTTAGTTCACCTACTGAAATATGTACACTGTATAGTCCAGATAGTATGGAATTCAAACCTGCGTTCTCAAAACCTGCTTTGAAACGTAATGTGAGATCTAAGGTAATTCTTCTCTTTAATTCCCTAACTTTTCGTTATACGAGGGTCGTTCAATAAGTAATGCAACACATTTTTTTCTCGGCTAATATTTGATGAAAAAACATGAAATTTCCTGTACAGTATCTTCAAAAATTCCTGCAATTTCTCAAATTGTTTCATCATTCTCTGCTGTGTGGCAGCACTATAGGTAGCATTCAAGATGGCATCTGTGAATGAGATGCGTTCCAAACAAAGAGCAGTTATTGAATTTCTTTTGGCGGAACAGGAGAACATGACAAATATTCACAAGTGCTTACAGAATATGTCTACGGAGACCATGCAGTTGATAAAGCCCTGAATCGTCTGTTGTCGATGGAAGAATGAAAAAGGAAGCTGTCTGATCTCCCGCGCTCTGGCCGGCTGCACACAGCTGTGACTCCTGCAATGTTGTAACAGGGAACGATCAACTCAGAAGCCTTTGTGAAGACTCTTAAAAAACTGAGGAAATGATTCCAGTGTGTTCATGGCCACAAAGACGTGAACAAACTTCTTCTGCTCCACGACGACGCCAGACCACACAAGTCTGTACCCACTAGGAGATCACAAAACTTCACTGGACTGTTCTCCCTCATCCACCTACAGCCCTGATCTTGCACCTTTGGACTTCTACCTATTCAGACCTCTAAAGGATGCAATCCTTGGGAAGCGATATGGCAACAATCAGGAAGTCCTTGACACAGTAAGAAGTAGGCTGAAGCACAGACCAGTGGAGTGGTGCCGTCAAGGCATACAAGCTCTGACATCTCGGTGGCTTAAGAGCACAGACTTGAACGGAGATTATTTTGGAAAATAGTTTCTTATAGCTAAAGAATTGAGGAACAAGGTGATGTATTTAAAACTGTAATGAAACTAATTTACTTTGAGAAAAAAAAAATGTGTTGTATTACTTATTGAATGATCCTCTTATCTTATAAGATACTTTTCAGAATTTGATTTCAAATCATAATGATTGTTTTATTTATTGTGAATTGATTTGTAGCATTTCAGTAGACTTTGATGGATATTTAGCAAATTGAAGATGTCGGTCAATTAGAATGAGAAGAATCCTTTGTAAATTGGCTTAGATTTGTTTTTGGTATTTTTCTTGCAAGTATCATGGTTTAGAATTTTGGATATTGTTCTATTTTTTTTTGACAATTTTGAACCCATTAAGTATCGTTTGAGAATACCAACCTGTGAATTCCATTCACCTCCCTCTGCTATTAGCCAATCTAAATTTAGATTTGTAACAATAGCTTCAAAATTTATTAAATTGTAATTGCTCAATTGCAACTGCTTTTTTACAGTTAATAAATGATTTTTTTCTTTTGGTTTTTAGTATCTTATAATATATTTACATTGGATTCTTAAGTAATTATATATTTACAATTTTTCCACAATTAATAATATTTACCGTATATGCTCCAATAAACGCCGAGTCTCTTATTGTCGCCGGTCTCTAATAAGCGCCGGGCTGCAGAGGGGACACGGCCAAATAGTAGCCGGGTCTTTGATATTTGCCTACCGGTACTAGTGTAAGCGTCCGTATCTTTATAGTCGTGCGTAATACCTTACGGTACATTGCCTTACAAAATGCTGCCGAAACGGTCAGTTGACATTGCCTTTAAGATTCGCGCGGTGGAATACGTGAAAGAAACTTCTGGTGAGGCGGCCGCCCGACATTGCAGATTTGGACGACGAATAGCAGCGAAAGGTACAGAAAGACATTGCCATTTATCTTTAATAGTCTTATGTAGCAAGTGAAATTCAAATAAAGTAGCTGTTTGTAATATTAGCTGGCATGTAAAAATATTGCGTTCTGAAGGTTTTTGTTAATAATGGCCGGCCTCTAATAGCAGCCGGTCTCTATTAAGCGCCGGGAGCCGAGGCTAGTTTTGCAAATAAACGCCGGGGGCCTCTATTGGAGCACATACAGTATTTTAATTTTATTAATATATTACATTTCCTGCAACATTCTAGTCATCTTGTATTTGGCAGGATAATGGAAAATTTTGAATATCAATTCTTGATGAATATTCATACAATCCTTGTATGATTGCAAATATATCTAACCCACCCACCCAAAAATAAATTAGTAAATAAAAATAATGAGCAGTTACAGGTGAACTCCAATTAAGCGGATTAATTGGGATTGGCATGATCCGGATATGCAGAAATCCGGCCGATTATGTCATATGTGAAAATCACTCTAGCAACATGTTATTGTGAAACTGCAGTACTGCATGTATTAAAGAACAAAAGCTACAAATACGTATCTATATTTTAACACAAAAAGTATTTTTTTAAAGTACAGTACTGTACATACAATGAAACATTAAAAGGAGCTCTTCATATTGCAGTACAGAAAGGACATTATTTTGTCCATCAAAGTTAGTTGATTTGAGGCCGACACTCTTTTGCATGCAGCCAGGTCTTGCAGGTGCTTTTTGCAGTCTTTTGGAATAAAGAAAAGTATTTTCAGATAATCTGTCACTGAATTAATAATTTCTAAATTTCCTGAAAATCAGTTTGGATATTTGGCATTCGGATAATTGGAGTTCTATTGTAACAGTAATTTTCATTATTGATTTTTGCTTATCAAAAACAAATTATGCAGTTCCAATGCCTGGTATCCAATCTACAACTAAAATGCAATCACTTTGTTCTGCAACCATAAGCATAATTAATGTTATTATCTTACCTGCAAAATACTAACAAGGGAAGTCCGCGAAGTGTTACTCTGAATTTGATATCTGTTTATGTGTCACTTTATAGAATTTTCAACACTGAGTCCGAATTTGATATTCATTTTCATCTCCGGTTAATAGTTTTCGAGATATCCGCATGGGGGCGTAAAAACTTTAATTTGTTATAACTTTTTAACAAATTGAGATACAATAACAATTCCAATGCATTTATGTTACTTGCATACATGACTACCAGGTGTGTCAATATGAACTGAATCCGTCAAATAATTTCAAAATGGTGGACCCAAAAACCTAAATTTATGGCACTTTCAATGGAAAATAGGCTCATCCAACCCTAACTCAAAAACCGATTGATAGGTGGCAGCACAAGACAGGCAAGACAGGGCAGTTACAGCAATATGATAATAGATGGCGCCTTTGTGTGTAGCCAAATAAAACCAATAAACCTGTCTTGTGCTGCCACCTATCGGTTTTTGAGTTAGGGTTGGATGAGCCTATTTTCCATTGAAAGTGCCATAAATTTAGGTTTTTGGGTCCACCATTTTTAAATTAGTTGACGGATTCATTACATATTGACACATATGGTAGTCATGTACGCAAGTAACATAAATGCGTTGGAATTTTTATTGTACTTCAATTTGTTAAAAAGTTATAACAAATTAAAGTTTTTACGCCCCCATGCGGATATCTCGAAAACTATTAACCGGAGATGAAAATGAATATCAAATTCGCACTCAGCGTTGAAAATCCTATAAAGTGACCCATAAACCAATATCAAATTCAGAGTAACACTTCGCGGACTTCCCTTGTAAGTGTATCAATTGGATCCTGTCAATTTTGCATATAGTAGCGATCAAAGGTCCTTTCGTATGGGCTTTTTCGGGCTTTCACCAGTGCTTCGGCAATGATGTGTTGGTTCTCTTTCAGAAGTGATTGTGATGTGTGACCCTCTTGCAGCAAGTTTTGTCGCAATAGAACCAGTGCCTTCAAATTATTTCTTGATTGCAGTCATTGTTTCGCATTTCGGAGAAAAACCATATTCCTCATGAAAGAACCGTCTTGCTGCAGAGATGTTGCCATTTGACTCCTAAATAAACTTAATGAGAGACACACGTTGCTTTAATATCAACACTTTCCCTTCCTGCCATCCTACATCACTAACAGTCATTCATTGTCATGAGGTGCTAATACTGATATCAGGTGCATGCGCACTGTTGTACACAGGTTAAGCATACCGGTGCCCGCCTTGTGTTAGAATACTGTTATTCTTGTGAAAACGTATAATCTGCTCTCGAAAATGGCTCCCAGAAAAAAGTCACTGGGTTGACCGAGTTCAACTGATAACCCTGTATAGTTTAGTAATTCATTTTGGTCCTTTTGAAAATATTACTTGCACAGCTCAAAAGTTCAGCGTTGTGAAAACAAAAGAGATTCTGCTCCATTTCTTCTTAGTTCGCATTTGTTTATTCCTCAGCATCTTGCCGATTTACGTTCTTCTATTTTTCTTTGGCTATCAAAGAAAACATTTTAGTTTTTTTTACTGTGAACCTTATCAACATTCATGTGATCAGAGGTAAAATTTTTTGAAACCATGTGATTCTAGCTGGGAAAAAAATATAGGAATTATACAGGGCGATTCATATAAAACCGAACCCAAAGTTTTCATTTTAGATGGAATACAAATGAATTGGAAACAGATCAGTTATGGGAGACTTGCCTTGTTTCGTGAACAAATCACATCATATGCTAGATATGGTTGCCATCCCTTCAGTTTAATCCACGGCTCTATTTGAGGTCTGAAACAGAAGTTTTGGGTTCAGTTCAATATAAATTGCTTTATAGAAAGGGTTTTGAAGAAGGTAAATTAATAGAATAGTGATACAACTTTAAGATAAAACCCAAAATTAATGTAAATTTGATTCTATAAATTTAATTGCAGTTACAATTTTGTTGATTTATTTATTTATTTATTTATTTATTTATTTATTTATTTATTTATTTATTTTTATTTTTTATAGAAGAGGACTGATGGTGAATTTGTAGTGATATTACTCAATGATCAAGCAGAAAAATGTCTGAGTTCTGTGGAAACTAATGTAAATTTTTATAAAAATATTTTTAAATAAAGTTTATTTTTAAGTTAAAATTTAATTTTTGTGAAATTGAATATTTCATTCCCACTAACATTGATTACCTTACATAAAATAAATATCAGTAATTTACATTGAATATTTTTTTTTTTATGATTGATAATTATTATAAATGGTGT
Organism: Thereuonema tuberculata; assembly: GCA_023159025.1. NCBI lineage: Eukaryota > Metazoa > Arthropoda > Chilopoda > Scutigeromorpha > Scutigeridae > Thereuonema > Thereuonema tuberculata. The sequence goes on along the minus strand of JAFIDM010000007.1, from coordinate 15,162,820 downwards.
ATATATTTAGAAGAAAAAGATAAATAATGGTAAAGGTAAATTACAGTATATCCTTTGGAAGACTCTTATAATTTTTATAGATAAATCCGAACAAAAAAAGTATAATTAAATCCTTTCAGATATTTAATAAAAAATTAAGATTATATATTCTTTATATGTTCACTTTACATATTTGAGTTACATGTGTTGACTGGAAATACATGAAATTAAGATGTCCTTGAAGAATAAATAATTTTATAAATGCTGCTTTTTAAAATTTAGGAATTCACATAACTGACCTTAAAATAAAAAGGAATTTAATTTTTATTTTCATTATTTATTTTATATAGTACAGCATCTTGGAATAGTATATGCAAATATGCCTTTTAAAAGAATATTAATACATGTTAAACAATTAAATAATATTTCTTGTAAAGCCTCTAGAGGGTAGATGATATATCCCTTATCTGCTGTGATTCCTTGTTATCTTCAGACGTTTTTACAGCTAATCACAAACCATCTTAAAATGCCAGAGAAATAGTGATTAAAATGGAAGTTTTTAATTCTGCTTGAATCATTTCCAATTGTTTGGGCTTTGTCATGTAAATAATCAAAAGTTAAATTCTGTAATATTTAATTATTTTTGTTTATAATTGGAAATCTAATACTTTTACAAAGCGAGCAACTCTTGTAAATTTTATCTTGAAAATGGCCTACGGATTTTGATGAAATGGGGGTAAATCTACGTTTTTTGATGAAATGGGGGTAAATCTACCTTTTTTGAATGCAAGAAAGCGATTTAGCTAGATATCAACTTCGAGAAAACTCATTTAGGCAGTAAATGATTGACCAGGGTACCAGGTTATTGTCTACAATGTTCTTACTTTATTTTCGTTTTATTCTTAATAAATTCATGTTCTGTGAGTTTTTACGTGTAATAAAATAATAATTTTATTTTCACCTGTAATGGAATAATAATCTATATTACTAAAATCTTTTATTTCTCTGTCTGTCTGTCTTTCTGTCTGTCTGTGTGTCTGTCCGGCGCAATTTTCTGAGCGAATGGAAAATAGAAATAATTTTTACAATGAAACATCCGCGACAGGAATCGAACCTGCAACCTTCTGATCCGTAGTCAGATGCCTTTTCCATTAGGCCATAGGGACTACAACTCTCTTCATATGGTTTTTTGACTTATATCTCCTTTCCTTTCCCCAATCAATAAGGAATGTATTCAATCTTTTTTTTGAATCTCAAGATTGTTTATTTATTTCACATCAGTCAGTTTATTTGTAATTCGAAACTGACAATTAGAACGATAATTGCCGAAACGTTGCAATATTTTAAATATTCTTACTTAACTGAATCCTATGTGATATTGAAAAATATGTGGGTGTACACGCCAGATGTTGGAGCAAAGAAAACAGAATCAAGAAAGAGAGAAGCACTCTTTTTTTGAGGTGGAATACCGAAAAAATCACTATTTGCAACTCAAAAACCATCAATAAATGTAACTCAATCGTCACTGAAAAGTGACAATTATAATTAAAATGAAAGTCAAAAAAGAATGAAGCGATACTTCTATTAGATAGAATACTGAAAAATCACTATCTGTAACTCAGAAACCATCAATATTTGGAACACAAAAGCCACTGAAAAGTGCCACTTAGAATAAAAAAAGAGACTCAAAAAAGAAAGAAGCAGTATTTCTATTAGATAGAATACTGAACACTATTGTAACTCAGAAACCACTGAAAAGTATCATTTGGAATAAAAAAAAAAAAGAGTCAAGAAATAAGAAGCAGTATTTCATTAGGTAGAATACTGAAAAATCACTATTTGTAACTCAAAAACCATCACTATTTCTAACTCGAAAACGACTGAAAAGTATCAATAGGAATAAAAAAAAAAGATAGTCAAGAAAGAAAGATGAACTATTTCTATTAGGTAGAATACTGCTCAGAAGTTAGACGTCTTAGCCATTAGACCACTAGGCCTTCATTCTAATCTCTGTAAAAAATAAAAATATATCATAGATATATGATTTACAAGGTGGTTCTAAAAGCAGTCGTAGATTGAGAGAATATAGACATCAAAAATTAAATTAAAAAAAAGCTTTTAAAAAAATTTAGTTTTAGTTTCCTTGATGTAATTTGTGTGTGTGTGTGTGCGCGCGCGTATGTGTTTTTCAATAAATAAAAAATTGTTTTCCGTTACATAAGGGAGGCTTTCGGAGCGAAGCGACGGGTAGCCTACTAGTTTTACTTAATAATAATTTTTTAAACTTATTCCTTTCAACATAGCAAGTTTTCACTTCGGATCTGTCAATTTCCCCTAAAGGGGGTTAAATAACCAGGTGATTGTCTACAGTGTTCTTTTATTTTATTTTACTAAGAAAAAAGCTCAGTCTTCCAGGTACTGATTCAAGCTTAATTAAAAACATTTTTTAATTTCTCCAGCATTTGAAGGTTGTTTGTGATTGTCTGGAAAAATGTCTGATGATGACAAGGAACTGCAGCAAATCATGACATCTAACCGCTGGTGCTAGAGAGGCTTTACAAGAAACAAACAATGGCAAAGGAGCGAAAGTAAATTAAATAATATACTAAGCCAGTCAGTCAGTCAACTTTTAACTTATCTGGTTATTTTTATTTATTTGTTTATTTTGAATGCTGAAGTTACATTGAATACTCCAATTCAAAGCAGTTAAAGAAACATTTAATTAGAGAAATTAAAAATTAATAATTTTTATCATTTTGTGTTTAGTAGAAAACAAGCTCTCACTCATTGTTAGATTTATTAAGTTTCATTTAACATGCTTAAAATTCTTATTAAAAAAGTACAAGTAAAAAACCTCTTAAAAAACCACTATTTTATAAAAATAAAGATAAATAAAAACATACATACAATAGGAAGCTTTTCGGCCTTTTTTGCAATGGCTATTGTCAACTATCCTCATTGTCAAGCTTCCTATTGTTCGTATATTTTTATTGTAAATATTTTTATTTTTATAAAATAGTGCTTTTTAAGAGGTTTTTTTACTTGTACTTTTTTATTTTTAGATTTCTATTGTCATCTGGTTGCTCCAGTTAAGCTTTATCAAAACCTAGATTGTCTTGTAACTACCATTGCAGATGCATTTTATTAGGATTGAAAGTTATTCTGGAAATGAAAATGCTTTGCTAATGGAGAATTCATAAGAAATGTATACGTTGTGTGACAAAAAAATTAAAGTACCACGAAGGAAACATCCAATTTGAATGAAACGGTTTATACAACTACCTTCCTATTGGATATGCAAATGATTTAAGTTTAGTTGTCAAGAAACATCACCATCACCCCCATGGTCAATAGAAGGGCCCATCTTATGGTCCATACAAAGGCCCTTAGAATCTTGCTAGACACATTCTGCTTCACAGAACTATTGCATTCACATCAATTTACCATCAGTAGTGCCTTAAAGACCCTATGAGCAGTTGCAGGACTTTAAGAGAGAACGCATCATGGGACTATGAGAAGCCAGCTGATCCTGCAAATTAACTGCTTGCCATTTGTGTCATAGTGATGCTTCTCTGGAAAGGTGCTTAAATCAATGGTGGCTTATGAGAATTCATTCGCATCTCCAAGGCTCTGATTGGTTCAAAAACACCACTGCTAGAAACAATCAGTTTGTTGTAGGCAAGCTCTTACTATTCACTTACTGTTGACTGCTTCACTCTCCACCCTCCAGAGAGATTTGGCTCCTGCATACAGCAACCTGTATACAGTTTCTAGCTGCACCATTGCTGTATGAATTGGAGATTCATTCCCCTTGCCCCTTTACGAGGCCTGCCTTTAACAATCCAGCAATTAAGCTCTGTCTAGAGTGGTGCCATGCCTGAGAGACTTGAGCGAAATGGCCTCGTATTGTATTTTGTGATAGTTCCACTTCTGCCAGATGATCATTGAATCTGCATATGGAGAACTAGGCAGCTCCCAACTTCTGGCAATTTTGTCGAGATGCACACAGTGATATAGTGATTCGTGGAAGTCTATGATAAGATTAGGGGATCCTGCAACTACAGTCGAACCTCCATGTATCGAAGTAGCAAATTACCGGAAAAAAATTCGATATATAGAATTTTATCATAATTACTCCTAAAACATCAAAACTTAATTTCTAATTTATATGCAAATCACATTAAATGAAAGTTAATACAGATACAGTAATTAAAAAAATGAATTAATACGAAAGATTTATTGAGTATTTCATACCTTTAAAAAAAAAACAATAATCCAGACAGTGGTTACAATGATCACAGTTACATTTTTTTAAAAAAATTCGAATATCTTGCTGAACAGCCAGTTTTGCGGAAAGTTCATCAAAGAAATGTTTGCATTTATTGATTCCACTAAAAACTTTATCAGGAACATTTTTCGCGAATGAAAGTCCACGACGTATTGTTTCAAACGCTTCTCGCATTTGTTTTTTCGATGGCTTGGAAATGTTTTCAGATTCATTTACTTCCTCTGGTTCTTCGATTTCTTTTTCAGTTTCATGAAACGAACTCGGTATGTTTTCGTCTGTAGGATAATCAGCGGCATCCCGATTTTTTATAATAGTCGACACTGTGTTTGCAGGAATACCAAATTTAGCTGAAATGTCTTTTTGCACATTCCGCTATCTACATTCTTCAGCAATTCAACTTTATCCACACTTTTATCCCAATATGTCTTGAAAAAAATTTCGATATATAGAGATTTTTTCGATATATAGAAGTAGTTTTTCTATGTAATGAACATAGAGATTTGCTAAGAGTTCGATATATAGAAAATTTCGAAGTGGGGAAGTTCGATATATGGAGGTTCGACTGTAGTTGTTTTGCTGTTCATGTCATGCCTGCCAAAGCAATTTTCCAACAGGATGATGCACGTCCCACATTGCATACGTTTCCAAATGATTCAAATCCTTCTTTGGCCAGCCACATCCTCATACTCGTCTCCCATAGAGCAGGTCTGGAATATCTAGGATGCAAAATTTCATCCATTGTCGAACCTTCCAGCATTTGGAGTTGAAGCAAGCTTAGTGTGATCTGCCACAAGACAACATCAGAATTTTGTTTCTCTTCATGCCACGATGTAAATGGCATGCATAGCAACCAAAGGCTGCTCAAACACAATGCCAATAATGTAACAACGATGCTGTTATTGTTAAAGAAAAAAAACAATATGAAATTTGAATCAACCTTCCAGTTTGCTTATCCAAATTCATTCAAATTTTCCTGTGACAAAAATGAAACTATTGAACTATTATAAAAAACGGAAACTGAAAATGTTCTCATGACGAATTAGGGATTCGAAATATGAATTAATCATTAATTAATTAATAAAATATAATATTTCTCCTTGTAAACCTCCTTGTTATAAAATTTCTCATTAATAAAAATCGATATAATAAGTTTTTAATGAATTAGCATTATTACTTAATATTCATTTATAAATAAAGAAATCGATCACATTAACTAACAGTAAATTTTAATTAATGATTAATTATCGTAAATATTTATTTATTATTGCATTAATTTTTGGCCCTCCCCCATTCGTGAAAACATTTCTATGGCTTTTTTTTTTCTCATTTATTTAGTAATACCGTAATGAAACAAAAGTGCATCAATTTCGAATTTGTTCTTTAATCCTTTATAGATGGTGCTCTTCCCAATCAATAGAAAATCGTAAAAAAGATGAGCAGCGAATTCACTTCAGTTCACAGAATCCTTCATAGATGTCACTACTGTTCCTTTATTTATAAAATCCTTTCGAGCTCTTTTTCGGTTTTTTTTTTGGATCCAATATATAAACAATTTATTATTTTTTTTTTCATTATAATTTAAGACATATTTAGAAACATAAACATTAAAAAAAATTATTGTGAAAAGATGGTTTAATAATAATAAAAACGGAAAGAACATTTAGTGAGAAATTGGCGTTACTCTGTTTTTAGCAGGATTTAATAGTGTAGGGAACATTTGAGAACAAGTAATTAAATAATAATAATTATTTTAAATTACTTTCTAAAATGTAGCATGATGTCATTTTATGAACGGCCTCTTAAAGCGGTGCTTCCGGAAGTGAATGTGCGTTTGCGCGATGATAACGGATGTTGTTCCTGCAGCAAGAGGCATGAAAAATACTGATGTATAGAGATATAGTTTTTTTTCTTTTTTTGATTTTTATTAATTATACATAAAAAATATATTTTTATATATATATATATATCATCAGGTCACAAAAATGTTTGTGTCATGTAAGAACATTGGCTTAAACACGAAACGAGAGAACTTCTTTTTTTAAGATTATAAACTTCTCCAATATTATATTAGGATTCTTTTTTTACCGTATTCCCCCTATAAAGGTACAGGTTTCTAATAGATACTAATTGTTGATATAATCACCGATCACTGGTACTCGGACCATACAATGAAAATGATTGGGGGAGGGATGAGGACAAAACAACTGGGCCCCATAAAAATGCGTTGTCTCTGATCAATACAGTAGCCTTGTCTTCTCACAAGTGTCATTTCACGGAAGGTTGTTTTTTGTTTGTTTTTTTAAAGACGCAAAAGTTCAAAAATCAGAAACAATATTAGCAAAAATATTTAGTTAATTAAAATTGTATCTCTGATAAGCAGCTTATATGAGGACGAAGTGAGATGCAAATAAATACATATTGGAAAATATAGTCAGCAGAGAAAAATTAAATGGCCATAAAAAATTCCAGATTGATATGTATGTTCTCATTGCTCTTTCTCCTAAGAAAGAGGTACTATGACAAAAAATTGGTGACTTTCATTGTTACTTTTCTTTGTATTTTTGTTATTTTGAATTTGCCATGATGTTCAGAGAACATCAGTTGGCGTATGTAAAAATACAGGGTGACTGATAAGTCGACATATTTATTTCACGGCGCGATGCTTGAGCTCACTTGCAATTGATTTCACTATAACATCCATTATGCAAAACTTAATAGTTTTTAAGATATGTTAATTTTTGCGTTTTGTTAGAAATGTACTCCCGAGTAGTATAATAATAAAAAGAAAAGAATCGAGCCTTGATATGGACCCTTCAGGGAAGAAAAAAAGAAAAGAAAAAGTGTTTATGTATAAATGATGAAATTTAAAGAGCCTATTCTCGTCATAGATTTTAGTATTAAGATCATTGTACAGTTTTCATTTAAAGAAAGCAAAGTCATTTATAAAAATGTAATGTAATTGACACCCAGCCTTCACAAAATCTTGGCTACGTGCCACTATCTCGAAAACTATTGAGTTTTGCATTATGGATATTATGGTTAAATCAAATGAGCTCTTTTATATCACCATGAAAGGAATACTCGACTTCCAGTCACCCTGTATATGATTTTTTTTTTTAAATCTTTTTATTTTAATTGTTATTTCTTAAAAGATTTGTTTATGGATTCTTAATGAAATCAGTTCTATAATTGTTATATTAATTTGAAAAAATAAATTTTCATTTTTAAGATAGAATTTTCTTCAACTTTTTCCATATTAATTAAGCAACTTTGTCTTTTTTTATTACTTAGGCCGAAGAATAAGATCTCCGTCGGGAATATTAAGACAACATGTATTGATACGGGAAACAAAGACTCTTCAAGAATGGAGACACTGATCAGACTGAAGGACATTTTGAAAGTTTGTGAAGCAATGGAGAAAGCCATTATTCATTCTGTTGGTCCATCTGGAAGATTGGCTTTAGTATTAGATCCAACAGGTCACTTGATGTTAACTTCCTGTGGAAACGAAATCATTCAAAGGATTGGCTTCACTCATCCCATTGCAAAGCTGATCGTGAATGCAGTAATTTCACATCATAAAATAACAGGGGATAATAGTAAGATATTTATCTTGCTTTTAACAGAAATAATAAGAAAAATTGTAGCTGAACATAAAGAAACAAGCCGTCATCATTTAATCTCTTTATTTTCACAGCTTCAGACAGTTGTTTTACCTAAAGTTACTCAACAAATGGCTGAGAAAAGTGAAGTAGTTAACACTGAAGACAGTGACAAGTTCTTTGAATTTGTTCGTAAAGTTATTACTGGATATTTCAATGGGAAATTTGTAAAAAGTGTTTGTGATTGTTTATCGTCTTTGACTTTGCTATTAACGAAGAAATTTTTGGTTGGTGCGAAGAAATTTTTGGTTGGTGCGGGTGATTTTTCTTCTGCGCTTACTTTAATCAGCAAATATTTTGATGTAATTTGTGTTTGTGCTGAAGGAAGGTCTTTGTCTGAATCGTTTATTGTTAATGGCATTGTAATAACTCGTCAGTATCCGGACAGAAAAGTCTTTACCAATGATGTTAAGTTTATCTTAATACGATGCAAATTAAATGGTTCGGAAAGTCTTTCTGCAACTTTTGAGTCGGCTACTAAAGAGAAATCATTGAAAGCTTTGCATTGGACAGAAGTGCACTTAGGAAAAGTGTTTGACTATTACAAAACATTAGGAGTTGGGCTCATTCTTTCAGAAGAAAGTTTTAGTGACGTGATGCTTTACATGTGCCATCAAAGAGGAATAGAAGTCATTCAGATGGTGGCTGAAGAAGAAATGGATTGCATGGAAGAAATATATGGTATCTTACCCGTTTCAAGCTGCTTCGAAGAATTAAATTCCAGCAATGTGAAAACTGCGGAATTTATAAAGCCTATTTCAGTTGGTCGATCTCAGTATGTTTTGCTTGGAATAAACCCCTCGTCCACAGTCATTCAATTCCATACTTTAGTTTTAAATGGACCTTCCTTTGCGTTTAGTAAACAGTATGGAAAGAGCATTGCAAACTGTGTGAAATTACTAAAAACATCTTTACAGAATAGTTACTTTAATATCAGTTCGGCTAAAAAAGAGGTCGTTAAATGCTGTGGCTTTCCTTCGGGTGGAACTCTGGATTTTCTGCTTAGTCATACATTTGTGCAGTCAACATCAAAGCCAGATTTAAAACTCGTTGGTGATATTGTAAGCAACTCTCTACTGTATGTCCCACAAACTTTGTATAATAACTCATATTATTTAAAACCCAAATCTTTTTTAGCTTTACAACTTGCAGCCAGTAATCTCGTCCTTAACAGTGATGTAATAGAAAGGACAAATGACAGTGAAATAATGCCTTTCATAAACTTTCAAACTCTAGACGTGTTAGTTAGTAAACATCTATTACTTAATCACTTGCTTGCATTAATTGTGCAGCTTCTGAAACTAGAATTTGTTGTGGCTGCAAAGAAGTCCGACAAACAAAATGCATAATATTTATTTTAATTAAAATTATCCTAAAAATCAAATCAAGTCATCCTTAACATTTCAGATCACTGCACAAATACGATCTTCAGTAAAACACCCTTTAAATTATTTTCTATTAAATGGTAATAATTTAAAGGATGTTAAAATCATTCTAGCATAAAATCAAATTATATATAATAAATTCTTAAAACTCATAATACTCACAATTATGCAATAACAAAACATGATATAGGAGAAACAGCCAGACGAGTAAACATTCGAATTAAAGAACAGAGAATTCTTACAGCAGGATGATGCAGAGAAATCAGAAGTTGCGAAGCATTACATTAAATATTTTCATCATCCAAAAAATTGAGTCACAATACTAGATTATGAGAGGGACAGTAAAAAAAGAAAGATTAAAGAATCTTTATTTACAAATAATTTGCAATGCCTTAACAGGAACAAAGGTAAAAATCGTCGTTGCAAATTTAAAATCTCTCATATGTAAAAAGTAACTTTCTGAGAAAAACTATTTCGTGTATGCACGACATGATATTACACTCTCTAAGATTTAGCCAAAGATAGCATTGAGTGATCACATAGGAGGTTTTTTTTTGTTTTGTTTTTTTTATTATGGCGACACACATTAGGAAAAACAAAATGGTTATTAAAAACTCTTATATGTTCATCAGGCATATAGATGATTTTGATGAACAATTTAATGTTGACGGTCACTTAGGATATTATACAAATGGGATATACCACAGCGAAATACAAAGATCTGCACATAAGAGATTTTTTGTTTGGTACCTAATCGAAAACGCTATTCAAATATCTGTAAAATAAATTTACAACAAAAATGACACATAGGAGATTTTAAATTTCCAACGACGAAATGTAGATCGGGATGCAATAGATTAGCATTTGAACCTATTTGCAAATTTAATTGTAAAGGAATAATCACAGTTCATAATGAAACAAGAATTGTGAATCATTTATTATCATGTATTATTGCAATGATATGTTCTTTGTATTAATTTACTTTGTTTTAATAATTAATTTATAATGTATGTCGTCTTTATTACGGATGCATACTTGTTCAAATCGTTATTTCATTTTGGAATATATGCTTGAAAAGGGGATAGAGAGAGAGAGAGAGATGCCGAAAATTTGCTGCTGTATTTGTTTTGTTATTGCATAAAATCAAATTAGTTATAACTCATTATTCCGTATTTTTGTTTTACAGAAATTGTTTAAAGAAAATTAATTTTCTTCCATCATCGTCCTCTGCTTAGTAGGTAAACAGGTTTCAAAAATAAAACAAATAATAAAAATAGAATAACTAAATTGTTCTTTAGTAACAACTTTTTTGAAATTTGTTCTTCTTGTTAGCAACTAAAACAACCTTTTTCAAATCACAATACATTTGCAGTGAGAGATTTTTCATAGCAGACAATTGTGGTTCTCTATGTTAGAGAGTCTTGAGTCGTAACTTATTCACCATACTTATTCCATAATATCTTAAACAAATACAGCAAAGATGTTTCTAATCTTTTAAGCATCCCAGGATAATGGATGTGCTGAAGTACTTAAAACGATTTAATTATTAATGCTTCTAATGTAAAGAGTACTTTTGAGACCTGAAACTTTTGGGGGGCATTAAAGAATTCTTTTCTTGGGTTTCCGGCCAAGTAAGAATTTTGGAGTGGTTCAAGCTTTCGGGACGCTGTCATGAGAGTCCATCTTCGGGGAAAGGTAGAAGAAAGGATTCCCTGATGATGGACTTCATGACGGCACCCGAAAGCTTGACCACTCCAAAATTCTTACTTGCCTGGAAACCCAGAAAGAATTTATTCTTTATTCTTTAACACTTTCCCTACTGACCAGTTTTGAGGTTTGGAATCAAATTTATAGTTTTGTCATGGTGTATTGTATTTTAAATGAAATTTTGTGGCTTTATAGAGAACACTTAAAGCTTTAATTTGATACCTTGAACATGGGGGTATGATTAAGCATATGACTTTATATTTTTGTTGAAAAATAACCTTTTGTATTAGAAAAATGAAAAATACATCTATTCAACTTTTATTTAGCTTATACAGACCCTAAATACAGATTACTTTATTCACACAATCTTTTTGTATATTTAAATATTTCGTTAGATGACAGCCTTTTGTCGTGCTCTGAAAGCTGCGCAACAAGTATTTTCACAGGCTATTATAAATGAAAATTCAGGCATGTGGCACCATCTGTTAGCAATTTGTGTAGCTAAGTGATAACAAGCATGTCTTCCAATGCTTACATTGCAGAAGCTATTCACATTATAAGTTAAAAAATGTACTGGTATGTTTTTCGTCGATTTGTAATAGTTGGCTAAAACGTACCGGTACATTCTTATTAGCGAAAGTGTTAAGGAGTACTTGGTTAGCAGGCTATGTTTAACTGACTTTCATTCTATTAGATAATGAATAATAATTAAAATTTATTGTTTGGGTGACCTAACAAGTAGAAAGCATAGCAATGTCTTTGTCACCACTTAATGTTCCACAGAAATCTGAAACAGAGAGTTTAGGAGCAAACGGATTACTTGTTAATGAAATACTTGATATTGGGTTGGTAGATTAAGTCTGAATCAAACTGTTAGTATGTTAAGTCTGAAATTCAACTAAGTTATGATCAGTTTTTTAGAATTTGCTTTGACTTGTGCTTCTGCAGAGCTGCTGTAAGATTTGCAAATCAACGATGATAGGAATATTTTCTTCCACTTAACATTTACAAGTACACTACAACCTCATTTATCCGGACTAACTGAGACCAAAGGCAATCCGGAAAATCGAAAATCCGGGTAATATGGGTAATAAGCAAAACAAATCCTTAAATCAACAGACTTACCGTTTATTACAATAAGAAACTATGTTTTGTAGCTTCAACGCCCTGTGACACTCTAGTAAAGCTTTCTTAAACTAGACAAAAACCATTTTATTACCACAATTTATTATACAATCTATGCAGGAACTGTACATTTAATCAAAATAAAAAGTGAATGTTTGGCATACTTATAGTTATGTTCTTGTTATCATAGTTAAAAATTTTATCTATGTGAACATTAAATAAAAAAAATAAAAAATGTCTACAAATCTGATCCGGATTAACGAGGTTGTAGTGTAATTTGAATCATTTCTAAATGAACAGAACTGAAATAATTCAATGTAGAAGCTTAAGTGTGAGAATTTAATTAATTTCATGACAAAATTGAGATTTCACCGAGCGCAAATACCTGGTCTTTCACCAGTTCATTTCTTATGCTTTAAAGCTGTTTATTCTCTTCACTTGATTTGGATACTAGTCTCACCCATTGAATGCAATTCATAACATCTGAACTTTTTTCTTCAATGAAATCTGAACCTGCTTCTGCTGCTATCCATTGATTTTCGTTATTTGTGAATAGTTTTCAGAGACCTGTTAGCAATGTTTTCTAAGGGCTGAATCTATCTTCTGCAGGAAATTTCCGCTAGTTATTAGACCTCCAGTTGAGACATGGGATCACCTACTGTCAAATGGGTTTTAAATTGTTATATATTGGAAAAAGATGCAAAAACAAGAAAAATAATAAAGTATAATAAAGAAAGACTACAGATAATAATATTAATCGTAATGATGGAACAGAAGTTGAGAAAGTACTAGTAAATTTGGCAAGGAAGATGGCTAAATCATGTGTAAATAATAAAAGGTTGGTAAAATTTGAAGAATTTAAATATAGGAAGGGTTAGAAGCAATAACAGTTGTTATTCATGAATAAGTGATTGTCAGAATTAATAATGAGTAAGAAATTATTGTTTTTAACTATGTGCAGGAGAGTGTATATGATATGTGACGTATCTGTAACTATTTCATTGTTAAGAAAAACTTGAAAGGAAAGACGATAAGACTTTCCGTATATTTTATATATTTTTGGTGAAGATGTTTATTTACTAAAATGGGTATTGGGTTCTTTCTGGCATAAAAGGAGTGCGTTAGACTGATCCATTCGCTATGTATTTGGAGCCAGTATTTCTAAGGCTCCTACAGACTCACAAGGGGCCCGTTACGGGGTTCTGATTAGGCAGTATTACATATTAGGATTTCTATTTTTTTTTTCTTTTTATTATGTATTTCTAAGTTAAACCTCATTTAATGCTAAAGAAATCAAATTTCTCAGGGATTTCCAAATGTTTTATACTGTCGAGCTCAATATTGATTCAGCTCTTCCAGCCGTAGTAAAAAATACAAGAACTAATGGTACACTGTATCTCACAATTGGTGAATAAGGAATTTAAAAGTGGAAACTTTTTTGAAACTGAAAGACGAAAACAGTTATGAGTAGCAATGTTTTTTTGTTCATTCTATTACTGACTAAAAGATATAATGGATACCGTGTCTATCAATGCCACATCCTAAAACATCTGTATCATTTACCATCTGCCCTAATTTACTCAAATCTCAATACAGCAATCAGAAGATTCAGTTGTGGACAATGCGATATCACCATGAACTAAAACAAAAGCAAAAAGTGCATTTTGTTTTTTAAGTATTGATTGATTGATTTATTTTTGGCCTTGTATGTAGTAATCTAATTTGCCCCTTTTTAAAATTTCTATTAATACTGCATATCATTATTTTTTTAAGTTCATGGAAGTATCATACTGTTACCTACAATATTACTTTTTAAAGATAATAAAGACCATTTTTGACATGTGTTTTAAGTAGGCAATCTGTACATCATCAGATGGCCATCGGGCAATGACCAAGATGGTGCCTCCATTGCTCTAATTTAGAGCAGGCTCTTTTTTTCAAACACATTGTTGTCCAAACATAGCAGCAATCTGACGAACTACAAAACTTGAAGCCCAATTGCCTTTGTATCTGTTTAATTGAAATTATCGAATACAAAATTGATTTTCACTAACAGAGGTTATCTTTTCCCTATATTTTCATGGATGCTTCCAGAAAAAGCTACATTAACAAAATTAACCAAAATCGCCAGAAAATCTGAAGCTGCAGGCCGATTGAATTTTCGAAAAACATATCTTCGCTGGTCGAGATTTAATGAGAAATGTCGAAACTGAAAACAATGAAATATCAAAAAGATAAAAAAAATGAAAAACATATTTCCTGCATTAATTAATTAACTGTTCTCTAGTCTAACCGATACTTTCAACAAGATTTTTATATAAATCATTGTTTATTTTCGTAAGTAAAATATAGGTATGACGGCAATTGACAAGTGTAAATTTTAAGTCTAATGGAAGTTGCTAGGGTAGCAAAGGTTTTTATTCATTGACAATCTATCCTCCCATTGCCATTGCTTCAATGGTGTGTGTAATGGCCTTAATTTTATGAAGATAGAATATTAAAAGTAATAATATAATAAAGTCAAAAGCAGAAAGGACTGTAAAATGAACATTTTTAATTTGCTGTGCATTTAGACTTTTACAATAGTTAAAATTTACAGTATGGTAAACGAAAGAAAACAACAACAAATATTACAATTTTGTGAGGCTTTTGAAGCATATTTATACAATATATTTATAAGAATGAAAAGCATTATGGAAGATCTTGTTCTTAGGTGCTTTTAAAATTTGCATTTAGTTTTCTTCACTGGCTCAATTTAATTCTTAAATTTACTTTTTAATAAAACTGAATAAAAAAATATGAATAAACCATATAGAAATTAATTCAACTGATCTGTAGAATTTAAAAAAAGAAAACAATTTCTTATTTTTCTGCACAGAATTTATTTACAATGCCATTCAAATTTTTATTTGACATCACAAATAAAAATAACAAAATTCATCATTCTGTTGGAAAATACAAAAAAAAATTTAAAGAAATTAAAAGTTTGGTGATATTTTTTGAGCAATAACTTCAAAATAAGTATATGAGAATTTAGACAATGTCCTTAAAAACCACTGTGTCATGTATAAACATTGTCAAGAAAAGCTGTCTAAAATTGCACACTTAAAACACTGCTGTCTCTTAAGGCATTTTGGCTGTCTCTCCTGTTTTAGTGGGATTGACCAGATATATACAGAAAGACTTGAAAAGGCTGCAAAATGAGATACAACACAGGCTGAATTTGGAAGGACGGCAGGCACTTGGGTGAGTAGTTTTTCACTGCATCAAAAATTTAACTTGTTCGTCGGATTAAAGTCTTTATTCGAGCCGTGATTTTTTGGATTTCAATCGGTCCAGGGACTCTTCTGATTTGCCATCTCCCATGTTTCCCAATAGTTCACGGACAAATTTAAATCTGGATAAGAAGACCTTCCAAACTACGTACCATCCTGCAAAACAGGAAAATGAAGATTAACTGAAAGAAAAGAACTGAGTTTCAACAATAGAACATTATCATTCTGTTGGAAAATATAAAGAAACATGAAATGTAGAAGCACCTGTCTTGAAAACTGTTCATTTTTTTGTGAACAGTTCAGAGTTTATCATTATTATTATTAATCGTGAATAGGCCACGACGGGCGACCCGCTAGCCCAATCTGACAACATCAGGACAAGGCTAGGAAGTCGGGAAGGGTGACGAAAACTCACCTCTCATCAAGAAAAACCCTGAGTGAGTCCCAGGGAAGAACGGACAAAACACAGAAGAAAGAAACAGCCATGTCACTACCGGGATTCAAACCCAGGTGCCAGCACACTGGCCACATGGCAGACCGCCCGGCCAAGCCGGTACGGCAGTTCAGAGTTTATACTAATTCAAAAAGCATTTTTCAAGGTGTTCTTGCCTTCTCAACTCTATTTAACCTTATACTGAAACTAGTAAATTTGGCACTAAACCAACTGTTGAGACAACAGCTTTTGTTTTGGTATTTATTCAGTCGTAGTACTGCATGGTACAGGAGTGAATCGTAATGGTGTGAAATTCACAACTGAGGGCTGCAGGTAGCATTTTATAATTTATATATTAAGCACCCTGTCCTGTTCTAGAGCTGTCTTCTGCTTCATAACCACTATGAAATTTAATCAGAAAATGGAAATATCAATGAAGAAGGTTTCCACTCATTTTTATAGAATCACTAATTTGAATTCTTCTGCGGCAACTTGTGGCCTGCAAAAAGTCTGCAACATGTCATTTTTGCCCTTGGTCTACATGAGTTTAAGACGACTGAGCTAAGTATTAATTTAATCCTTTTAAGAAAGCTAAAAAATCTTATTAAAATATATTTCCAGTTTTTCACAAGGGAGTAACTAGTAACAATAGAAATTTTCAAATACTGTACCAAAACAATTTCTTCAAAAAATTCAGTTATTTTCAAGACTAAAAGTCAAAGAATTTTGGACACTAGTCCAATACTGGGATATGCAGCTGTGATAAACTTAGTGAGGTCTATTATTGATCATTCTCTGTATTCCCAGCTATTCCAGTTTGCTCTATTGTTTGCATCTGTACACCATTGCTACAAGCAAAGCTGCGGGGTTAATGCTCTAGTATAGATATGTTGAGTATGCTCTTCTATAAAATCTAAAAAGCTAGCTTAAAGTATCCAGAGGGGGTGGTGAGTCCTGGTTCTTCCCTTCTCCACAACCCTATCACACCAAACCCTCCCTAATTGTTCCAGAACACACTAGTTCCAATTGATGCCACCAGGTTCCTAAGTGGCGCTATTTCAGGGATTTCATCCCCTTAAGGGTGGTTAACTGGGCTCCAAGGTAGCCTATATTTTCTGCAGCTTACTTTGCATACAAACAACATATGCAAAGTTTGGTTCCAAGCAGTCAAACAGTGTAAAATTGTATAGAGAACATACAAACTTTTTATATATATGTATAGATAGATGAACATAGAGAATAATTAGAATTATACCACTTAAAAAGGAATAACTATGATAAAAGTAGTGGGAGAATTAATGCTACTAATGTTTGCCTTTAGTATGTTTTGAAGAATTAATACATTAATCTCATGCTGCAGGATATCAAGTCTGCAAAACTGTTACACTGAAGTAACACAAATTTATGTAGGGTGCTTTTTTTTTCTTAAGCCAAATGATGGTTGTTTGTGATGTTTGAAAGATTTAAACAATTCATTTTTTTCTTCTTTCGAGTTCTTATAAATTGGAATAGATGCTTATTAAAGTTATTTTAAATTACAGTATTAAAATGAAAATATCTTATTATTGCTCTTACATTCATCAAAGGAATTTCTAAATGCATAATATTTATCAAGGGAATGTTGAAATAAAAATAATAAAGACAAAGACAAGGACAAAATAACAGGAAGCAAGAGAAACTTCCTAAATTATAACTGAAATTGTGGTACTTAATTAAGTATGCTAATAGCATATAAATACATATTCTTTAATAACCAGATATCCTGCTTTTCGGCTAATATTTCATTTCTAGAATAAAATTAAATTTAACTCTAAAAATATTAAAATATTATTCTCAAAACAATTCGGAAAAATTAAATTTATAATTGTAGTGTGTCCGGGAAGTTCCTGTATCCCCTATTACGTATTATTATTTATTTGGACCATATTTTTTTGATGGTCATGTTAATCGTGAAATTTATTTATACATGTTTAACATGATTAATCCCACAGCTTGAAGACGTGGGTATCATGGAATGAGTATGGGTACAGTAGTTACCCAGTTAAAGGACATTTCAACACGGAACTGTTTTCTTTGTTAACAGTTTTCACCAACAACTTAAAACTTTCTAATTGGTCAAGAAATAATCACAAAATTGACAAAATGGTGGAATTGAAATAATTGAAAATATAAAGAGCATTAAAAATGTGTGTATATTGAAATCAATACAAAAACCTAATTAATTTAGCAAGTAATTAAGATATTTACTTGAAGAAACACTATATTCAAGGAATAATACAGGATGTTCATAAAATCTATTTACAATTTTAAAAATTTATTACAAACTAGCTGTTCCCGGTATGCGTTGCAATGCCACTCAAAGAAAGAAAGTGTTTGTGTTTTAATTTGGTTTATTGAAGTGTTTTTGGATTCACAATATTTTTGTTTTTCCATCTGGTGCATACACGAATAAATCAGAAGGTTTTCCGACACATGAGCAGGCCACATACAGCTGTCCTTGTGCTTTGTTAATGGTCATTGCAAATGCGAGTCGCACTGGAAACTGCAAACGCACTTTGAAACCATAAATACACTCATTTGTTGTAACGCCTCGCGCACCATATATTGTAAAATGGTTCTACTAATTCAAAAACCTTCGCGGGCATGTGCACAACAACTCACTAAAGTTTCGTCGTCTGATGAATGGTATAGGAATGCATACGGGACAAACAAACAAACAAACATTCATTTTTATGTATTAAGATATCAGTTATTTTTTTGCATTATTTAAAGCACTTCTACAAAGAAAGATTAATTGTAATTTCTAGTTATGTTATCAATGGTGACAAAGGCTTCAGCGATCTTTGTTTCAGGTCATACATGTTTCATACCTTTGTTCAGTACATATCTTTTAACTCCATAGGAAAAAATCCGTGTGAGTGATATCTGGCAAACAAGGTGGCCAGAGAATAGTATTACCCCTTCCAATCCACTTGTCTAGAAATTTTTGGTTCAAATATCATGAACACAGTCCCCAACAAGGTGCATCCTGCTGGAAGATGACAGGTGATTGAAAATTGTGGACAGACTCTGTGGACACCTTGCATAATGTTACATTTTATTTGTTAAAGTATAAGGCGAAATTGAATGCAAAAACTGTAACTCTCATTGATATTCTCACTGAAAAATATGTAGCAGTATTGTCTTTGTATTCCAGTATATTCTTCACATTGGATAACAAATATGTAGCGGTATAATCGGATGTATTGTTCATTTCACCAATACATCCGAAATGAACATCTGTCAGGCCTTGGCTGATGTAATCAGCTTATGGATTGATGTTTCCAGGATATTAGTGACATCTACTGCTAAAATTCTTAACTAAATCTTAGAAACGAAAACAATCTGGTTTTTGTATTTTGTACAGTTATGAATATACTGTACTTTTATATTGTTTTAATATTTAACTAATTTTATAATTTTTTAATAATTTGACTGTGTAATGTCTTCCCTTGCATACTGACAGTAACCTGCTGTTGTAAAGACGCCATTTCTATGTTTGACATCAAGATTTTTTTAGGCAAAAGTAAGTGATCAGTTATTGCCATTTCAGGAGGTCTTTCTCTGTTGAAAGAGAGAATACTATATTTATCTATACTGATATTATAAAGCTGAATAGTTTGTATGTTTGAACGCGCTAATCTCAGAAACTACCAGTCCGATTTGAAAAATTCTTTTTGCATTAGATAGCCCGTTTATTGAGGAAGGTTAAAGGCTATATAACATCACGCTACGACCAATAGGAGCAAAGCAGTAAACATAAACGTCAACCAGTGGCGGCGGCGGGTTAGCCGCACGACGACAACCGAACATTACCGAGAAGGGCCAAACTGTGAATCCCCAAGTCAGCGAGCGAGGTTCCATGCTGTACGGCTCCTTATGCAACAGTTGTGCTTCAGCAAACTAATTTTGTAGATGTTTTTGGTTAATTTAATTAGATATGTGTAATCACAATTTAACGCAGGTGAAACCGCCGGGCACAGCTAGTATATATATATTACCCAACTATTAAAGTAGTGTATTACATGACAATCTAAGAAAACACATTAAGCAGTTAACAGAATAAATTAATATCAAATTCTAATTTGGTCCCCTTTTTCTTGAGGCACGCTCCAGACTAATCCTCTGAACTTTCATCTCACTCTACTCTCTCATCGCCATTTATAGATACAGACATGAAGCTTTAATACATATTTTTTCTTTCCTAATACTTTATCAAGCTTGAGAAACACGACATACTTAGGCAATATTGTGACATTCTTATGAATTCTTTCAGTTTTAAAAAACTAACGACTCCTTGTTTTTCTTTTTGGCTAATAAACAAAAACCAGTAAAATATTACTGTGGAATGTCGATGTTCCAGTCAATGTTACATCATTCAAATCTGAGCTTAATTTTTATATAATGTAACCAGTTTATGATTTCTGATCTTCCAATAATGGGATATGATCTTTCACATTGTTTACAGCATAGATGGGCAAACAAGCAAACAAACACGACGGAATCTGTAGAAAGATTTGAAGAGCAAAGGTCGCAAATTATTATTCCACAAAGGTCAAATTCTGAAGATACTCATCTAAATACTGTATATCTACTGTAACTGATTTGATGTTATTTAAATGTGTACCAAAAGATATTTCTCTGGGTATTATCATTCAATTCAAATATGTCAATTATTATTTTGAATAGTTCAACTAAAATTTCCATACTATGCACAACATTTCAGTCTGACCGGAGAACAGTATCAGCTCTTTGTTTGCTAAATAACAGATTGAAGGCTTCTTTGCAAAAGCAAATGCAGTGTTGACTTGCCTATGAATAAATTGTGTCAAATTCTTAAATTTAATAAAGTCCTATTTATTATGTCAAAGAAGAAGATGAAGTGACATTGATAGGGTGACCAAATTTTTCCGATGTCAAGCTGGAACAAGAAAACTTTGACGACAAAAAAAAAAAAACACCAAAAAACTTTCATTTTTCCACTGTGTGAAATTTTAACATTGTACGGATACCAAAAACTTCACAATTGAATAGTGTGGTCTGAATAAAGAATTCATATAAATATAAAGCGATATGCACAGGAGTTCTGTTTAAAATATTCATAGAATGCAAGGATTAATCCATTATTGAACGTCTTTCTATTATAATCCCACAAAAATATCTCCATCCTTGGCACTAGGAAAATTCGCATCGACTATTTACAAAATCCGGGATATATACTGAATTGAGACACTGTACTAAAATCCGGGACATCTGGTCACCCTAGACATTGAGCTCAATAACGCACATTGACTGACTTTTCATTTAATAAACTGTATAAACTAGCAACCCGGGAAAACTGGATTCTCCCAACGTGCGACTGCTTTCTCACAACTACCCGATGAAAGTGGATTCTCCCACGACTGCTTTTAGAACCAGCGATATATTTGTATTTTGTATAGGGACTAGAATGTAGTCCCCGTGGCCTAATGGATAAGACGTCTAACTTCGGATCAGAAGGTTACAGGTTTGATTCCCATAGCGAACTTGTAGAAATTATTTCTATTTTCACAAATCACAACAATTTCGCTGGACAGACAGACAGAGAAATAAAAGATTTTAGTAATATAGAAGATTGTAATATTAATAGCTTTTTTTTTTATGTTGCAGTAAAGCTACTTCAAAGTGACTAAATATAAATTCTTTATTAACTGTCATTTTGTTCGATTTGATACATTTTTCATATATTATAAAAGGGCACAAAAGCTAATTTGTAAATAAGAGCTATTGCTCTTTTGTTTACTTATACTATTACTTACATACATGCTATAGCAAGAAAGTATTTAATTTCTACAATAAAAAGCGCTAATTGTTTAATAAATACTTTTACATTAAAAAAATATAAATCCATTTTTCTCTTTCTTGATGTAGTGACCTATTTAAGTTAATTCAATTTCCCTCATGGTAAGATCAAAAGATGGTGAAACAGCTGATTTTTTTTTTTAATATAAATTCTGTGAAGGTTAGAGGATATTGTATTTAAAATTCTGCACATTTTCCATTGCGTAATGCTATTCATTGGAAATGCACAATGGAATTGAAAGGGGGCTAATGGCTATTTCTGTTATGTCTGGTTTCGAAAAAAAAAAAAAAAGGGAAGAAAAGAAAAAAAAAATCCCGGGCTGTTTAATTCTGCCATGGGGTAGTCCTGGAAAGGGATTAAAATAAGATAAAAATTTGAACAAGATTATGTTCAGATATCGGTTACAACAGACAAAGTATTCTTTAAATCAGTTGATATATTTTTTAGTAAAATGCTTAGTAAAAATACTGATCACAAAAATTATAAAATTATTTTTGTATAGAAGTGCTATCAATTAAACTTCCTATTCAATAATTTCAAGTCAACAGAAAACTGATTTCTCAGCTACATAAACAATCTAGCGCATTTGTTATATGTAGGTAGGGTTGTATAAATGGAATCGCTCTTTTAACATGTTTTTTTGTCTAGAATAATAGTTGATTTCGGATTTTTTCTTGTTATCTTTAGCAATCAATCCACGATATCGAATCTTGTAAACGACGATGAGCTAGCACATCGTGTTTTGGATTTCGACTTAAAATCAACTTAAAAACGATTTACGATCTTACTCACCCAGACATACTAATAGTAAAACTAGGAAAAACGATGTGATAATGTGAAAAATGGCCAGAAAAATTTCTTTCATTTCTTTTTCATGAGAGATAACAGGTCCCCTGTAGGACCTCGCCGTGGGTCCGTGGCTCGACTGAGGAATCGAATTCATGTTGTCACTGAAAAGCAAAAAAATATATTTCTCAAAATTAATATTTTTTACCCACTTATCTTTAGAAAAAATTGAGTGGAAAAATATATATATCTAAAATTGATTATGTTAAAAAAAAACGGAAGTTGATTTTGAATGTCTCTTCCGTCATATCATTTGAGAAAATGGCGCTGGCCGGATTGTGTGGAACGAAGATCTCGAGTATTTCGGGTTATGGAAGGTTTTCTAAAGATTGTGATGATGCGAATGGTATCGATATCCATTGTGGAAATCTCTTTGAACATTCGAAGTTAATGTTGCCTCCATTTAGTAACGTAAGACAGAAGTTTCGTACATTCTTCTTTCCAAGAGAGTACACTTTCAATTTAGCATTGTCATTGCTTTCATTGAAATTTCGTTATTTGTTTTGTTCTGTATCTAGGAAAACTGTTCATACTAAATCAGTGATTATCGTGTAACTCATTTCGGTTTATATTTTGCCTACAGCCGTAATTTAATTAGATGGAATAATTGCTTTTTATAAAAAAAACCCATTATTTTCATCTTTAGATGTCCCACTGTTACCAAATTCTCCGATTGTTCTTAAGAAGTTAAAAAAAAACTTATTTTCGTAATAAAACAAAATAGGGGCGAAAATCAAAATAATAATAATTATTATTATTGTTTGACTACTTGGAGACGTTATTTGATCTAAAGGGGAATATTATAATATACATCTTAATATAGCAGCTATTCAGTGAAAATTAAAATTAATTTTAAATATTAGATTTAGAAATGCATATTAAAAAGTTGCTATTCCAAAGATTTAAAGATACTAATTGTTATTGAAATTCAACATAAATTATAATTGTAATGTGTAAAACCAATATTTAAAATATTGCAAAATATGTGATGAATCTTGAAACTTGGCCACAAGTGTTCCCAAACATCTCGGCTTTTTCTGATGTTTTAGATTTAATCGTGGAGACTCGAAATATTTAACTGCGTCATTCTTCTACAAGATTTCAAACAGTGAATAAAGTTTTGGCTTCAATTTTAACGAAAATGCTGTACGACTGCTTTAATTTTAATGCGTAAGACGAGTTAATTGTGTTATTTATGTTTTTTGATGAAAGAGTTTGTATTTTTCATTGTAAACTGCTTTGGTAATTTTTTGTAATGCTTATAATAAATTGCCAACAAATTATAAATAATAACCATACAATTATGATTGCCAAAGTTGTTGTAGTTTAAGTTCATATTTTTTCTCCTGATTTATTTAAGGATTTACTAATGTAGTTTTAAATTCTGGCCTTTATTTCAACTTTAACAGACTGCACACACAATGAAACAAGTAATCAAACTACATCACATGTAATCATGTGATGTACTTGGCCAAAAATATTATCAACATGTCATTAAATTTCCAAAAATGGTGGTGACAGATGGTATTATAATAATAGGATATACCAAAAGAATAGCAAAACACAGAATTACTTCTGCATACATATTCTTTTTGGTCAGTATCAATAAGTAATTTCAAATGTACGAATGTTTGTATTTAAATGGCGATTTATAAATTTTGATTTTCACAGTGAAAGGCACAGCCCCTAAATTATTTGTATTCAAGAGCAGAATAGCCTCATTGTGACTGTTAAATTCAAACCTTCAACCCATTGCTCTGGAACGGCAAAACTGACCCTACACTTGCAATCTCAAAGACTTTGTGCAATGTAATCAAGATGCAGTTGATTGCCTGAACAATTTAAATATTGATGTATAGATTAATTTTACAGGGTGATTCAAAACTCCCTGTACAAACTTTAAAGTTAGGTCAGGAAACAGTATTCATAGTGGAACATATGTCCACAAACGCTACCCGAATGTGCTAGAGGGCGCTGTTGGGTAGTGAACCATTGTCATTTGAGACGTAGACTTTGTACGAGTAGGACGTATGAGGGTAGATATGCACCTAGCCTTTGGGGCAGTGAAGATGAGCCACTGTACGATTGTATCGTAAATGATTCCCCAAACAGACGTGTGCCCAATCATCAAACGTTTGCGTCAGAGATTGTCTGAAACTGGATCATTCGAACAGAAACAGGCATAATTGTGTACACCTTACTGTCATATTGCAAACATAGAGCTAATAAACATGATGTCTACCTTATTTTCTATTTCTGAACCATAGTTTACCTTCTAGCACATTTGGGTGGCGTTGGAGATATATGTTCCACTATGATTACGGTTTGTTTTGTATACCTGAATTACCTTTAAAGTAAGTACAGGGAATTTTGAATCGTCCTGTATATTACTTATTTCCCCTTTGCTTTACTTCTCTCCTTTTATTTTTATCTGTTTTATATTATGTTCTATAAGTTATATTTGATTGATAATGGGGGAAATCAGATACTTGTTTCTTTAGTATTATAAAGGAAATATTAAATACTTTAAGAAAGTATTAAGGAATGACTTTCTTTTTTTTAAATTATTGAAGGTTACAATATTTTCTGCCGCACTTACGATAAACGCATCAACTAAGGTTTTTGGCGAAATTGAGTTATATATATATATTTGAAATCAGGAAAACGAGATCTACAACTTTCTCAAAGTGAAATTGCATGATTTGTTTTGGTACAACTTTCATGTTGGAATCTCTTGTAGTTCCGGAGATACAAACAATATAAAAATAAAAACTTTTAAACGTGTTTTTCTTGAAAAGTGTCAAAACCTAGTTAGTGATTTTATCGTAAGCGCGGTAGTTTTAATGTTAAGAAAACTCTCTTAATTTCGATTATTCAAAAAAAAAATTAAAAAATAATCATTTTTGAAAGCAGTTTTTCTTACATTTTTAGCCTGTTCAAGCACTTAAATCCTTTAAAGAAGATGAGAACGGGAAAAAAATTGAGATCCATTTTGATCACGGAACCACTACGCTGGCATTTAAATACCAAGGAGGTGTTTTGTTAGCAGTAGATTCCAGAGCAACTGGAGGACAGTATATTGGTTTGTATAAGAATAGAATCCTTCCACAATAATTTCTGATATGTTGAAATCATATCATCAGGTATATAATGTTATACAAACTAACGTATGTTTGAATTTTTCTAGGTTCTCAGTCTGTGAAGAAAATAATTGAAATCAATGACTACCTCTTGGGTACAATGGCAGGTGGAGCTGCTGACTGTGTGTATTGGGAGCGAGTCCTTGCAAAGCAGTGCAGGTATTTCATTCCTGTCCCAAATCATTATCAGTTTACGGATTTACATTAAAGTGATAAAGCTAAGGAATTGTATTTTTAGACAATGTCAATTTAGGCCTATTTTTTTTTTTTTTTAAACCACTTCCCCTTTGTTAGATATATCAGATTTTCATTATCTCCATTTCCCGCTAAACATATTCTGCATTAAAAGAAATTGCTGTTAAATGTAGACAGTCTTTTATCTGAATGAGAAATTAACTTCGTACATTCTTCTGTATTTTTGATCTCCTATTGAATAAGCAATCAAATTAATTTCTTCAAAAATTAGAATTCAAGGATTTTGTCCTTCTCAAAATCCGATGTTGTTCAAACTTGTGGAATTATTCTTATAACAAAAAGTAATTTTATTTAGAAAAAAAATATTACAAAATATATAAAAATAAATATAAAAAATATCGAATGACGTAGAGTGAAGATATACAGCCTTGCTTCTATTTTGTGAATATATACTGATGTATTGGTAAGCAAGAGGAAGTTGATTAACGTCAATAAATAGTAAATTAAAATAAAAACTCAATCCTTCATTAATAAATAGTGTCTGTTTTAGGCCCATTTTACAGTTTCACTTGGCTTATTTTAGATAAGCTATTTGTTATTTTGAATGCTTTTATGAAAGTAATTTTACCTTAAGCATGTTACAGTATACTCCCTCTTGACCGGCCTCGGATCAACCGGCCGCTCACTTGCTACACGCTGTTTCAATCACAAATTTCTTTAAGTAATTGTTTTTCCTTAAATGTACAGTTTTCTTTTATTACTTTAGAAAATGTGTGTGTGTGTTTGTTTCGTAAATTTATATCTAGGACGAAAGAAAGTTTTGTTTGGGGTTATTGTGATATGTGCTTGTGACAACAAATATGAGTGTATACTGTAACTTATACCTACTATAAGTATATAAATTTTTATTTTGTAAAATTATATAATCTTTGTCTCTTTTATTGACCTTTTTCATATAATTAAACAGTAGAAGTACTTTAATTCAGTTAAAAGCTAATTTAAATGTATTTTCGGTTTTACCGGCTTAGGGTAAAAGTCCCAAGCTGAATGGTTAAGAGGGTGTCTACTTATTACAATAGATAGTAGTATCCCTCGGTTGTCTTCAGATATAGTTATGGTATTACCCATAACTATATCTAAAGACAACCAAGGGATAAAAATTGATCATTGTACTGGGAAAAAAAATAACGTCTTTTTATTAAGTATGCTGTTACATCCTCACATTAGATTCTCTTGGTTCACTAAGATTAGCCTTTGGTATTTTGATTGCATTTTTGTATTGAATTTCTTATTGAGTGTTATTCAGTGTGATTCTTACATTGTTTTAAATGCTTGATGTTTCTTATTTTCAGGATCTACGAGCTTAGAAACAGGGAGAGAATATCAGTCGCTGCGGCTTCCAAGTTATTGGCCAACATGGTGTATAATTACAAGAATATGGGATTATCTATTGTAAGCCATTTCAGCTTTATATAAGACTTCATTAAATATAATAAATTTTGATTTCATTTGTAGTTACTGTAATACTAAAAGCTCTTGTAAAAATTATACTTGGCACTTAACATCTCGTTAACTTTTGCTTTCTCTTCCTATCATCTCATATGCTTAACGGCTTCAGTTTGCGGTTTATGCTAAACCAAATTTAGCCGCATTTTTATAAATTTGCTCCCTTTTTCCATTTCAATAAAAATTGTCAGAAATTTCTTTCACAAAATGCTAACAGAGTTTAGTACAGATAAGTACTACCACTCTTTTGTTCTTTTGTTTGATTTACCCAAGTTACGAATGACAGTATCATTTAATGATGATAGCCCAGGATTTGTTAAACAGCATGTGCTATACTTTGGAAAAAGGGAGATAAATTTTACAAAAGCAATTATACTTTGTCAAGCAAATAAAGAATTTTACACAAGGTAATTTATTTTGTTTTTGAAACTAATGGACTTTTTTTTTTCCTTTTTAATTAGGGTGTGATGATCGCAGGATGGGATAAAAGAGTAAGTTTTTTTTATATTCTTATAGCATAATTTGAAGTCAATTTCGACCCCTTTCCATTGAATGATAGTAAACTTTTCCTACTTACCGTGTGCATTATAAAGGATGTTTTAATGAATAGCCACAAAACTTCAATTTGAAATTCACATTAAGAACATAATTAGAAAAAAATTGCTTATAATAATAAAAATTTATTGCATATAAAAATATTTACTGAAGTACGTAATGATTACAATTTAATAATAAGCCTTTGTTGCCTTAAGGGAGATTCCATCAAGAGGACAGAAGGGCGTCAGGAAATAAGAAGCGAAAATAAAACAAAGTATTACACGGGAAAAAAATAAAATAAAATGGATTAAGAAACTAGATTTTTTTTTTTTTACATTTTGGATGAAAAAACCATCCATTTCTTAAAACACTAATAATTAAAAAAAAAAAAATCAATTGACAAATTATTGCAATCTTTATATATGTCTGAAGTATCTTAAATTGACAATGTTCGCTATACACTACAACCTCGTTTATCCGGACTAACTGAGACCAAAGGCAATCCGGAAAATCGATAATCCGGGTAATATGGGTAATAAACAAAACAAATCCTTAAATAAACAGACTTACCGTTTATTACGATAAAAAACTATGTTTTGTAGCTTCAGCGCCCTGTGACACTTTAGTAAAGCTTTCTTAAACTCGACAAAAAGCATTTTATTACTATAGTTTCTTGTACAATCTATGCAGGAACTGTACATTTAATCAAAATAAAAAGCGAATGTTGTATGTTCTTGTTATCATAGTTAAAATTAACAATTATAGTTATTATCTATATGAACATTAAATAATAAAAAAAAAAAGTCTACAAATCTGATCCGGATTATCCGGAGATCCGGATAAACGAGGTTGTAGTGTATTTATTTGTTACTACTGCGTCTTGCTCTTTTTCATGTGGCTTTCTGTGTAGAACATCGTTATTGCTTAGCAGAGCCTGTAACTGAAAGTGAATTTCTCTTTCCTAAAGATTTTTTTTTTTTTATATAACAATGAAAAAAAGAAATCAAAACAAATGATAGTTCTCAACAAAAGATTATTATTTCTTTAAAATGTTATTTATTGTTCATCTATGTAAAATTTACTTTGGAAAATACTGAACTTAAGTTTACAGTGCTCGCGCTTAAAGTTGAAACTCCCAAAATGCAAAGCAGATTATAGATTGTCCTTTCCTGGCCGTTCGCTAACATTGAAATAGAAGAGAAACGACCTCTTCTATTTCAATGTTAGCAAGCGGCCGGGAAAGGACAATCTATAATCTGCTTTGCATTTTGGGAGTTTCAACTTTAAGCGCGAGCACTGTAGTTAAGTGAAGTCAACTTTGTCTTAGACTGCAATATTAAATAAAATTAAAAAAATCCATACAAATTTTTGAGTTTTTGGAGGATTATTTTAATTAAGTGCTTTGATCATTAATGAAAGAGCTTTACAAGCTATATTTAAATTTTACCTAAAATGATTTTTTTTTTCTTATTATATCAAACAGAATTTAAGGGAAATGAACATTCACATTAGTGAGCAAGTTCTGCTAATAGAAATAATATTAAATTTTCTGTGAAGTTTTGTATTTATAAATGCTTATTTTTTTGATAACTGTCTTTTTTGTTAATATAATCACCTATAACTTATTGTCAACTTATGATACTTTTTAAATGTATTACTATGGGTGTGTCAGAATTATGGTAATACAAACTCTTTCACCATATCCCACAACCAGGAATCGCAGGACGTTAGATCAGGGGAGTATGGAGGCCATTGCAAAGGCAAATCTTCCTATCTGACTTCATGGAAACGGCTTGGTGGGTCTCGCTGAAATTGTTCTTGAAACTTCCTGCGGACTCTGTTTGGAGAACAAAACACTACCATCAAGCTTATCACCACTCTTCTTTCTTCTAGCATTGACCTATCTCCCATTATATCTGAAAGAAAAAAGAAAATAAAGTTTAAAATGATCATTCCATATAAGTGTTAACATAATTTTGACATACCCTGTATTGGCTGATGATTTAGCTAGTATTATTCAAAAATTGTTTATTCTATAAACTCAAATATTTTGGCATGTTTACTTATAATCTGTTTTGTTATTTTTTCCTTCACAGGGACCTGGATTATACTACGTTGATAGTGAAGGTAATCGCTTAAGCGGAGATGTGTTCTCTGTTGGTTCTGGATCCATGTATGCATTAGGAGTGTTAGACACTGGCTATAAACATGACTTGACTGATGAAGAAGCCTATGAACTAGGCAGAAGATCAATCTACCATGCAACCCATAGAGACGCCTACAGTGGAGGCATAGTCAGAGGTATGATGTTATTTAAAGTAATAAGTTTCTTTATTTCTTTTGATAAGTTATTCAATTTATCTTAATATTTCCAAGATTTACACTGATTTTATAGAAGTCTGTCTTTCCTCCTTAAAATACATTCGAACTTAGATTGTAATGTGATCCAAGAGACTATGGGAAAATGTACATTAAAACATGTTATTCACTTGCATCTATGACAGTAACACTACACTATCTTTGGCTATTATGCATACTATTCTCTCACATGTGCACATAGATATATTACTTGCTTAAAGAAAAAGAAAAAAAAGATTGATAAACAAAAACAGACAACGAATAAACATATAATTATTTTTAAAAATTATTGAAATTGTTTATGTACCATATAATTAAAAGAAGACATTAATGCAGATGAAAATTATTTTACTCATTCTGTATTTCATTAAAGGATATTATTACAGTATTTCCTTTCTTTTTCTTTTTAATATTCCAAAAATCATCAGATTTCTTTAAGGTTAAATTTGTGAGCAAAATCATTCATTTTACTGATTGTGAAATAAAAGCAAACTTCTCATCGATTTAATGTTTTTTTTAGAAAGTGTCTTTATTTCCTCCAATTTGCGTTTACAGAGTTCAAAACATTGTATTTTTGTTTAATTTGAATAGGCTTTGAAAAGGATTTTTACAGCGGTTGGTGTCTCTGCACTTGGCATTAATTAAGTAGACACTGAAATGCCTCTGCTTGTAATAATGATTTAAAAAGATTTCTATATTTCTAAAATTAGATTAAAAACTCCATCTTTTGATATATTTCATTTATTATCGGTGATATTTCGCGGAATTAGTATCTTTCTGCTTTTTCAAACCTTTTTTAAAACAACAAAGAGTAACTTCCATTACATTTCTCAATACTGATACTGTATAATACAGATATATTATTATTATAATAATGAAAAAAATTTAACAAAACCAATTATTACTAACTATGTACCATAATTATTAGTTCACTTTCTTTATTGAAATTTTTCCCTTTCATTTTTTACTAAGTCCTGGAAATATGATAGGGGGTTTGGATTTACCATATATCCTTTGTCTTTATTTAGGCATTGAAAAGTCTTGATGATACATGCTTCTATTACGTATCTACTATGTTTTTCTTTAATTTTGAAAAGGATTGTAACTTTTGGGTCTGGGTTATGATTTTCTGTTATGCAATGCTCGGCCCAGTTCGATACCGATAATAAATGAAATATATCAAAAAAGATGGAGTTTTTTAATCTGATTTCTATATTATTCTCGTGAACTTTCTAGCTACAGTGAAGATTTAATTCATAAAATGCCATCATAAATACATCATTTCCAATTTACTCTTCCGTTTGTATCTTCTATTTTGTTTGTAATAGCCATGATCCGTTCTCATTTTTATCTTTATTTAGTAACATATAAATGACGGACATTAAATTCATACTATTGTTAATGGTAATGTGATGGTAAACATGAGTAATTGAGTATTTGTAAAGCAGTGATTTCTATTTCGATAATATTTTTTAATCTTTCTTAATTTGAAAAACCAGCCTAAATATCCAGCAAATATTAGATTTATTAAAGATCTGCTCAGTAAGCCATCCAGTTAGCAAATTAATATCGTAGTTATAAATTTAAGAGATGATTAAAATCTTTATCCTTCTTTGTCTTGGAATTTACCATTGTAATTTTTACTTAATACAAGATGGCCCGCATAAAACCAGTCCTAATAGGCAGGGCCCTTACAAAAAGGGGGTTAAGTGGTCCCTCAGCACTAGAAGCGGGCGTCAAAAGTGCCCAGGCTGAGATCTTCTAGTCTAAAGAGGCACTTTTTGTTTAAATACCTATTCTTGAGAGAAGTGATTATGAAAAATGATTACTCAAGATATGACATCATTTTAATTAAATTTTTTCAGAAATGCATATATATACAGTTTGGCTGGGAGTTCCCATACCCCCTATTATATAGTAATAAATGTAAATATTTAGTATTGAATATTATTTCAATTGTCGACACTAGAATGCACTAGGTAGCTTGAAGACAAGGGGTGTCATGGAACGCGTATGGCTACAGCAGGACGGGGCACCTGCTCACTTCGCTCTTACTGTGAGCAGGTTTCTTTATGAACATTTTCCAGGAGGCTCGAATTGGTCCAAAAAGTGTCAAGTAGGACGTGGTAGTGTATGAACTTGTGTGTACAGCAAGATGGTGAACACAGACGCATTGGACGCTTCATGTGTAAATATTTTCTTACAATATGACTACCAATGAAGGGGTACTGGAACTTCTCGATCGCACTGTATATATTTATATACACAAATATAACATCATGTGTTGGATCTTGCATTGGTTACTGATAGTTATTCTTGGTTCATTTTTGCTCAACTTAAAAAATATTTTGTTTAATTAAAATGTTTTTAATTTCTATGTTTTATAAATAAAAATAAATAAAGATCTTTCTTTTAATTCTTTTCTCTTTTTTCTTCAGTTTATCATGTCAAAGAAACTGGATGGGTAAAGATATCCGAAGAAGATTGCAAAGAACTACATTACAAGTACAATCCTCCTGCGGCGTTTTAGAAATAAAATGTAAAATCAGTTATTATTATTTTTTAATAACAGTGTGAAATGCTTTTAAAAGTAATAAAATGGTCCTTCAATTTTGGTAACATACAAATGCCTTTTTTGTCTTTGAATATTTTGGAAATAAAGCTAACATATTTAAAACTCAATTTTATTTTAGTTTTTTAGGTAGATCAAGTATATCCCATTATAAATAATGATGCCCAGTTATAAACAAATTTATAAAGGTATATTAGAATGACTGGTATAATAAATGGCCAACAAAGTTTAATAAAAGTTCAACCAGAATTTTATATGAATGATTAAATAAAATATATATGAAATAGATACATACTTCTTTATAGTTAAACGAAGTTAGTTGTAGTGTGAAAGTATCACCAATGTAAAAGTTGGGGGAGGGGGGGGGGCATTCTGAAAATTAGTAAATAGGATATAATATTCTGTAGCAATAATGGATATAATTCTAATGTCTGAATATTTCAGTTTGCCTGGCATTAATGATTTAAGTGATCATTAAGCATTGTATTTA